>JACGCN010000011.1:0-1200000 GCA_014905825.1 Lyophyllum atratum | reverse complement strand
AAGCGGCAGTGGCATGGCTGGCTCGGGATTTCATGGAGTGTGATGTTGGCAAAGCCATTTGGGCGAGGGGATATGAAGATTGGAAAGGTGGGGGTGTCTTTCCCGCTGTCACCATGGCAAGAATGGCCTCGACCTGAATGAGACGGTTGTTGAGCGAGTGCAGGTCGACTTTCTCAGCCGCTGCTGGAGAATAGATACAGCGCGACACGGTGTCGCGCTTCGTGCAGCTGCCGCAGGGTGTCCGTCTGTCGCATTTCAGTTTGAGGCGCTTGCACTGGGACAAAAAATGAGCCCTTGGCGGGAAAATACGAGAAAATGCTCACCTCTGCGCAGACAACGGTGATCCTGGAGCGTATTTGGCTGCAAACAATGAGCAAAAGACGGGATCACGACGAGGAAGAGGACTTACGGAGCCGCGGAAGGGGTAGCTTGCTGCTGGGGCTGTTCGTCCATGGTGGCAGTCGTGGAGACGGAGCCCTGGGCAGAGTTTTGGTTTTCATGGTAGAGGGGCTGCCCCTGCATTTCCAATTCGGATTCTGGTTTGCGCCCTGGCGCTCGCTCCTGACCCGATTCGATTCCCGGCTGCAATTCCATCGTTTACGTGGGCTAGTGCAGATTTTTGCCTGTTCCCTAGCTAGTAGCCGGTGAAGGGATTACAACCAGGTCCTTACCCCCTAGATCGTTTATTACTTATCCTACCCAGCTCTGTCAACTATGTACACTCTATATATCCATTCATTCAGCGGTTCGCAATCAGCTCAATCACCTCATGCCGCCCCATGCCCGACCCTGTTGCATACCAAATCGACCTCACGCCCTGGGAAGATCTGCCCTCTTCTGGCCAAGCCTTCGGCATTTGCCAAGCGGTTGTCTCGCATCATGACTGAGGTTGTGCCTTTACGGTCCGTTCTTGCAGAATGGAGATGTTGGGACATGGACTTCATCCCATTGTGTCATACGTCCACCAGGTCGTCAGCTGGACGCGTTCTGAGGAGACTACACACGATGGAATTTTTGGCCTTGTCTATGGCTGGCGGCGTCGCTCTGTAGGTCACTCTGAACGCTGATAAGGGCCATCTGACTGTCGTATCAGGAAAGTTCGGACTCAGAACACTTACGGCCTAGTGTGCGATGAGTACCTTTCGAAAGTTACAAGAAATGGCGGTGATTTCCGTGTGAGATAGACAAGACGGACCTAAGACCTCTACTTATTGTATGGAAACGCAGCCCAAAAGCAGGATGACACCTTGTGGGCCTTATCAACGCGCAGACACTGCAGAGCATTGGAACTTGGAAGCCAGCCTAAAAGTTCCGTGCATTGACAAACGCTAGGTAAGTTCGTATTCTGTTATGGCACGTTATGCACAACAGGAGGCTCGCTCTCACTTTGCCGAAACGCTTCTGAAGGTGTAGGTCTGTGCCCTGGATAATTGTCATATTAATTTTGACCTCTGAGCCTGCCAGTGCACACTGCGGTACGACATGATCTTCTATCAGATCCGGCGGCAACCTTGTCGACAATCACAATGAACTGTAACTTCGTGAGTCAACATATCCATAGCCGTTACAACACTCAACAAAATGGCCCATCAGAAAAAGAAGGCTGTCTATAGTCGTGTCGACCGATAATTTAGGATGATTTGCCATTCTGCTAATGAATGGACGGGAGAGGACCGCGGACTGTAAACACGCCTTCTTTGCCGCTTACAATGAATCGAAGGTCAGCCAGCCCCACTTGACGAACAGCTTCAAAGCAACTGTACCTGCTCATCTCCATACTAGAGCATAGTCCCATGAGGTCCGAACTGTGCACTGTAACGTGCAGTTATCGTAGCACGACCTAAACAATGTGCGGAAATGTGAGAATGATCTTCATCACCCGACTTGGCGAGGACTGAAGGGACAGTCTTCTCCCGGCGGCATATCAGCGGCTACCGCCAACATGCCGCGAAAGCCCATTCTGGTATGTCAACTTCCCTGAAGACCTATGGTCCAAGGGATAACATTGTGTGGGATCGCAAGTGACAAGGCATCAGCGCTGGCAATGGGAAGCACCTGCAGGTATGTATAAGTGTTTGGGTATGGTATCGGGGTCCAGCAGCCTAAGACCTAGTTGTCCATAGCATCATACCCACCCTGTTACCGAAACAACGCACACTAATAAAACGTGAGGGCTGATAGGGAAGTACTCACCATTATGACAAAATCTCCTTGCATGCGTAATCGCTTCCCCCTCTCCTGGCAAGTCATATCAGAGTGAGAGGGAGAATGATAAAATGCGCAGGCAGGCGCAGGCCCGTCAATATCGTAATGGCTGTCCCAAGGTTTCAAGATCAGCAAGATCCAGCTGTGGGAAGTGTTGGGGACTTGCTCTCGTGACTGACGCAGAAAAGGAAGGTATACTCCGACAATCCAGTGGTAGAGCTTACCAGGTACATATGCAGCAGTCTCAATCTGATGTTGCCGTAGAGCTCTCCGGCTTCTGTCGCATTGTGGGCGGGTAGATAGTGGGGATATAGACATGTGAGCATCCATAACCTTTACTTCATACGATGTCGCCGGTGCCCGAGGGTGCATCGTTGTAAGATTTAAAATGGGCCTAAAGGCTAGATTCGTCGAGATTCAGTAACGTACACATCATTATATCGATCACATGGAGACAGACACACCGATAAAACAAAGGTCAGCGGAAACGTGTGCGCATCTGGGGCGGCCCGAGCACTGAGGTCTTCAATATTAAATTGGGCAAAATCGGTCTGTTGAAGTGGAGGCGCTTTGGGTGGAACACATGCTTCACTTGCCACGACTAATTGCACATCATCGAGGATGGCATGCGGAGCCCAGGAACATAATTCTATCCATAAGCATCCTACGACTCGACGACCCTGGGCGAAGTGCATATGCCAGTCAACGAGGAGGCCGCGGACCATTTCACCTTCCCAAGCTGGTGAGTGACGATTTGTGCGAAAGAGCAGAGTAAGTCGGGTCGATTGACATCGTGGCGCCGTTCACCCCTCGAGTTTTCCAGCGCTGGGTTAATATTGGCAGCTGCGGTCGATCTGGCAGTGGAGGGGTTGACAAGCTTGCAATGGCCCAGCAAAAGTCAGTACCGAATAAGGAAAACCTAAGAGCCTGTTCAGTACAGATCACTTTCAGGTCCAGTTCGGATTTCAGGTCCAGGTCAGTGTGACAACAATCATGTGCGGTGTGACGCTGTCAGGCATCATAATCGGATCAGTCGAACTTTGCTCGTGCCGTCCGATGCCGACTTCTTCTTGCTCGTCCATGTTCACTGAATGCCAAATGTCCTACCCAAAGAATACCTGTTGTACTTATAGAACTAACTTCAGCTATTTTCAAAAGAATATTCCTCAAAATCCGGATGAAACAGTCCCATTTGGCAGTGCATTGAATTTTCAACTCTGCAAAGGTTACTGGAACGTAAAATACCTCGTATAATTATTGCAAGAATTCCTGAGACTTGCCTTAAGTCATATATTCACCGATTTTTAGGCAATTTATTCTTTCAGACCGGGATTTTAGTATCTAGATATCCTCTGACCACAGGATGCTGGAGACGGCAGCGTTGTTTGGTTTCATCAGCCGGGTTATGTTGTCGTTTCGCCGAACGTTGATGGCATTACCTAAGGTCACACATCAAGGAAAGTGGAACTGAAATCTGAACTGGACCCGAAAGTGATCTGTACTGAACAGGCTCTAAAGCTCTCACGATGTTGACTGCACAGTTCACTGTCGGACCGCAGTTGTAATTTATGCCACTGTAATGTCAACAACATCCATCGTCACGCATCAGGTCTGGGAACTTGAAGCTTGGATAGCCAGTGCATTACAATCTTTCTATCAGTCCCAGAAAAAGGCCTCAGAATCTGTGGTACGGCGGGTGACAGCGAAATTTCAGGAAGCTGGAGCAAAAAAAAAACCCCGCTGGAAAAAATACGCGCCCACAGCAGCCTCATCGCCACCCGACAGTTGACCAAGGTACGAAGCTACTGGTACTCTCGTACCTTGGAGCTCCTGTCACCAGGTTGAAGTTGACCTGTTGACTACATCGTATCTTAGACGTCTGAACTCCGATGACTGATCAACATCTCTTCAGGACACAGGGCTACCGGTCTCTTGCGTCGTCGATATTGGGCTAGGTCCTTGGGCTAGGGGCGCAGCTTGACTTCATGGATTGCCACCACCACAGAACATTTTGCTCCCTGGATAATCACCTGGCTGCCATCCAATTGTCTGTCTACCTTGTCTGCCTTTATGCATGCGGATCTTAGTGGTGTCCTTAAAGGTAAAACATCGACCGGTGTCTGCGATTCGATGGCTATGAGGCGCGATCCCCCAAGGAACACAGCGAAGGACACCGATAGGATGCAGATTGGACGCGTCTCCCAGCGCAGTGGACCTCGAAGCCGGCACGCATCGTCGTGATTATTTACCCGCTAACGTTCGAGGCCCAGCCTTTGGTCGTTGTTGAGTTGCTGCTCAATAGATGCTATCAACCTCGATTACCCCTTCGGTAGGCTGGCCGATCATTACAAGCCATCAAAGGCACCAAGCTTTGAACTGTTGTCCACCCGCAAAACCCGTCCGAGATCCCTACTCTTTCACCGTACGCAACGCATGTGCCGCAATGCAGCGCATATATCCGCATTATTATCGTCCACGCGATGCCTGGACAGATCATCTGTTAATCGAGCGATGTTTCCTCGCAAACAGCACATACCGATGAAACTGGAATCGATGATCGATGATTGCTTCCCGAACCGACCAACCCGCTGCTCGTGTTCTTCTCTTTGCAGGCGATGGTCAGTGTCCCGGTACCGATTGCGGATGACCAGACCTCGCAGCCCCCTCGCGGGAGAAGAATTCCTAAAGCCGCCCGATGGAGAAACTACTCCTTGAGCACGGTAAATCCTCACGCTTAACCTTCCCTGCTAGATGTGATGGATACCGCCTTATCGGAAACAACTATTCACGATGCCGATGGGCCTTGAGCCAATGAATGCATACTGTTTCACTGGAGGAGGATCACAAATGGGTATATCCCGGATGCTGCCAGCGTGTGTCGTTGTCTCATCAATAATTAATGGTTGCTTTAATCATCTCAAGATCACTAGGCCTAGGATTCCGAGGACGAGGACGTGAAGTGGGTGGCCAATTGATAACCTATCGCGTATTCTAACTGGGGAAACTATAGATCGTCGAGTTCATTTTGCGTGCTCGATCATACGACGAAAAACGAACATGGTGCCAAAAACCTGAACTTCTACTCAGCGAACCGGCCAGCGGTGAGCGATGTTTCGCTCTAGCGAGATTAATTTTCCCTCCAACCTCGTTTCTTGAGGCCCTTCCTGGCAGGAATTGGTACCGAGTTTTATAAGATCCTACTCACGTGCGGGGCCCACAGCAGCCAACTTAGATGAACTCAGGGAATCCGGGAGCTCTTCCGGAGCCGCGAGTATCCGTGAAGATCGCGAATTCCACGCACGAGTATGGGTCAGTATGTACATACTAGCCTTCCATTTGCTCGATCGAACGTCAAGCTTGGCCTAATCCTTTCTAGTTTCTACCCCGCTGGGTTTCCGAATGAAACCGAAAGACGCAGAACCATTCCGCAAGGCTATGCATCCGTTGAGCTGGTGCGTTGCAGTCATAAACATTGGTCTATTTTCCTATCACTATACCAAATCTGAAGGTCTGCCCTACATATAGGTTTTGTTCGGTCGATTTGTGAGATGTTTTGATTTACTGAAGCTGTCCTTTTTGGCCATGCTTCTATCACGCCAATGCACATGACTGTTCACAAATCAACAGGCTATAGTGAAGGCTCGATTGAGATACCTACCTGGTGACTCTATCTGAATTCGAAGACATAGCAAACCGATCGATCTCACCTGTACAATACTCAACGAAACCAGACGAAACCTTGCTATCCATGCCTCTCTAGAGAGCCCTTCAGTTTCTTGGAACATAATGACCCTTGATGTCAGGAGTATTGTTAACGCATAGCTTTCACATTCCGCTCCAGGAGGACACGCGTGCAAGAGGAGCTTCTCCCTGGATGGTCGGGAACGCCCCCATTCGTCGATCACCTCTGACAAGTAGTCAGTGGGCATCAGGCATCCATCGTGAACCATGGCAGCAGACACGCGTGAGAGGGTCTCTCTTTCTTGCCTCCATCCACTTTCCAGAAATAAGGCTCACGATCGCTGAAAGTTTAGTTACACCACAGTCTAGAAGCAGAACCTGTCCCAGCATCTACATCAAACGATGAATACTGTCAAAAGGACTCCATTCCATACAACGGCCTGGTTTCCTTTTCCTTGAAGGGTGCTAGAGGGGAAGAATAAACTGGCATCGTATTCCCAGCCGGCACGAGCCTGAAAGTGATCACGATGGCTTTTCAAACTTGGTCAAGAACTTGAAGTCCTGTTTTCAGCATCTATGACGTAACGTCAGCACGAATTCATTGGCTCGCAGGGACTATCTCAGACTATCTCCCATCATGGCACGGTCGTTTTTATCTTTCTGTATCAGATCCCTATTATCAAACAACGTGGACGTATATTTACGTCGACAATTTGACTGCAACTATCTAGGCCTTCGGGCATGGGTGACATCATTATCCGACGGTACACGCCGGCGGCCTCTAGTTCTTGTACTATGCAGAAATGAAGCCTTGAGGCTTGAAGGACGCCCCTTCATATATTTGCTACTCATAGTGCATCGAGTTGCTATCGGCATTTTGCAACCGGCATCAGTTGACGCAAGTAAATATTCCATCCGATCATGCACCTACCACTAGTCCATTAAAACCCTTGCCTTCGGATGCTTTCGAGATGAGCGTCAATACTTGAATGTGGGCAAGTTCAGGTAGTCCGGCCCCAACCCCGAGAGGTCAAATGGCGTTTGTGACTCGGTCCATTCGCATGTGGGTCAATAATGAACCAGGTCTCTCCCCAGTCGTCAATTCCACATATACATTAAAACACGAGATTTACATATTAACTATTATATCCCATCCATTCCATAGGTCGAAGCTAATGATATCGAAATAAACGTCAAATTCAAGACAGGCGCTCCCTAGCCTGCTCGACGGAAGCTCGCATGAGGGCAACCACTTTGGATAGATTCTGGCTGAACTTTGCTGAGGTGGGAATAACGTCCAATGTGAAACTGGAATCTGAGCCGTTGCGCACAATCATGTGGGTCCTGACATACTCCTCTAGGGTCTTGAGCTTGTGTTTGGCATCCTCAACCGCTGCAGGATCTCCCTCGCCACCGAGGAGGTCAGCTTTGTTCGCGATGACCATGCGGGCTTTGGAGCTCATGCCAGGTTGATATTTTTCTAGCTCATCCCGCAGCACCTCAAGTTCCTTCCAAGGGGCTGGACCTGAGAGGTCCACGACATAGGCAAGAGCAAGCGATCGCTCCATCGATCGAAGGAAGGAGTGCCCTAAGCCCACGTTTTCGGACGCGCGCGATATGAGGCCAGGATTATCGGCGATGGTGAAGCGAAAGTTCTCGACGAGGTCAAAGAAGTGGCCTGGTCGTGTCACACTCCCGACTTCGGACTCCTCACTCCTTGGGAGCTGGTTTCGGGTAGGAGCATCCGCAAGTTCGCCGTTCTCCATCCTTGCTTGTAACTGCTGCTCCTCTATGAGAGTCTCGTCATGGATTGAGTGACCCGTGAAGCCTCCTTCGAAAGTCCCGTCCTCCCCTACGCGCACCACACCCACAACTGGGTTCAAGGTAGTGAAGGCGTACCCAGCTACTTCACTCTTCGCCCTTCCTCCTGTGAGCGCACGCAGCAATGTGCTTTTCCCGGCGTTAGGCATCCCAACTAGCCCAACGTCAGCAATAAGCTTGAGCTCCAGCGATAGAGTGATACGCTCCCCAGCATGCCCGCGTGTTGCGAACTTTGGGGAGCGGTTGAGGGTCGATGTGAAATGGGGATTTCCTAGGCCACCCAATCCCCCCGAAGCAATAAGATGTCCGGTCGGCTCGTGCTGCTTTATTCCTAGGGGTGCATCCACGGCGCGTTCGACGTTCTCTTCCTTGTCAAGGTCAAGAAATATGGGCTCCAATGCTCGTTTTCGCCTCGCCAATCTTCTTTCCCTCTCCTGCTTGTACAGCGCGGCCTCCGCCTCTTTGAACGTGTCCCTCTGAACGTTCGCCTCTCCATATCTAGGATAATGGACCCATCTGTGGTCGCGCATCTTGTCTCGTTTATCCGAGAGTGATAGTTCCGCCAGTGATTCTTCTTCTGCCTCCCACTCGTCTTTTGCGCGTCTGGGGTCGTCTCGTGGCAGTTCTCTAACGACGGTGCCTAGAGGAACTCTGATAACCAAAGGCGAACCGTTCCTGCCATTTTGCCACGTGCCCTGACCATGTCCACCTGCTTCACCGCGGATGCGTGTAGGAACAGAGGAGAGTGTAGTGAGATGAGGGGTTGGCAGAATGTAAACATCTCCTCCCCGTCCGCCATTTCCGCCAGAAGGAGGGCCGAACGGTTTATACTTTTCTCGGTGGAACGCTGCGCACCCGTCCCCACCATTACCTGCCAATGTTTCTAAGCACGTAAAGTAGATACAATATAAGTGACGCACCTCCCCGAACGGTCACAATTACATGGTCCAGAAAGCTCTGCCCCTGTTGCGAAGATGTTAGCGGGACAAAATAACTGTGTGTATAGAATACTGACGCCTTGTTTGCGCTTCCATTCTGTTTTCCGTCGACGTCTTAAGGCCTCATAATCGCTGTCACTTAGTCGTGAAGTGGGACTTGCTGGATCGTGAAATCCTCTGATAGCAACTCTTGTGAAGTATTCCGCAGGGTGGACGGTAGAGTTAAGGACATTTGGAAGACCAAAGGACCTTAACATTAGGTGAGGTTCGAGCGGAGAGTCGAGACCTGGGAAATTTAAAATTTCACATGACCGTGACTACCTTTTCTGATCATACACATTGACAAGCGCAGGTTTGGAGGCTTATTCTGTTCTCGAAACTGCTAGTAATCTTTCCATCGTTATGGCCATCGCATACAGCTTTGGGAGGTTCTTTTTACCTGCTGCCACTGGCCAGTGCCATTGACTTGAATGGCATCGACATTCTAAGATCTTAACAACTGTCGGTTGATCTTGCTCACACACTAGTAATCACTGGTGCACTGTCAAATTTCCCTGTTTACCTCTCTCTCTTCAGTTCCATCATAATCTACACCCCCGTCTAGCTGGAGCTAGGACCCGATTTCCCGTCAAGACATGGGCATCCAACGCATCATGCAAGCCCTAAAGTCTAAATTGAATCAACCGTTGTTCCAGGTGCGTGAACATATGTCCACCGCAGAACCGAGCATCGATGTCTGTGTTTCCATGGAGCAGACATCCCGTTCCCAGATACCTATCGATTCAGACATCTTCCTCCCCCAAGAATTATGGCTGGAAATCTTGTCCCATATCTCCCAGCGGTCCTGAGACGAAACCATTGCAGCAGTTTCGTTGACCTGCCGTTCTCTCAGATGGATTGCTCAGCCTCTCCTCTTCCAAGGTGGCCTGGCTATCCACCCTTTCGTGACCTCGGTATCCTATCGTCGGCTGCAGCTGGATTCTTACGTGGCCCGTTGTCAGGAGCGTCTTGACTTTATTTCCTCGACGCGCATTGCATGCCACATTTGAAGCCTCTCGCTGACACCCTACCCAAAAGGCCATTCACTCGGTCGCAGCGCGAAATCGCATATCCCAGAGAATGTCATTGTCGATCGAGTTTTCAGCATTCTTCCGCTGCTCTCCAGCCTTCGGAGTCTTGTTCTCCATGCCATTAAATCCACTCCCGAAAGAATGATCGTTCTTCAGAGTTTGTCACTGAACTATTTCGAACTTGAAACTCGCACGGACGACATAACATGGCAGAATATGCCTGAAGGCGACACTCCATCAACGCCAATACCAGCCCGACGAGTTTTTTCATTCAATTGCAACCCAAGTCCTCACCAAAGACCCACCCAATTTTCCGCCCCGCTTCAATTCATGCATCCCGACACCATGGAGGTGATTCGCGCTGGCCTTAATGGCACGGAAAGCATTCTAGTCACATTATCCCTGTCATCGTCAAGTTTTCATAACCTTCGGATTCTGGACCTCCAGGTCAGATTTGTTTCTTGTCCGCAATTCATCCCAGCGCTCCATCAATGCCCGTGTCTTAACACCCTGCGACTTCGATCGGCGTTTACAGATAGCCCAGCCGGACTGTCTATGGCACCCCTTCCTTCTCGAATTCTCCCAGCTCTCACAACATACCATGGTCCCCCTTCCCTTGCCAGCATCTTCGCCCACGGTCGTCAAATTCGTAGTTTTAAGCTGTGGTCGTCTCGGAGAGTATCATCCGTTTCTAAGCCAGAGAAGGTGGCTCCCTTACTCTCGCATCTCGGACCGTATGTTGAAACATTAGAAATCGGTGTTACAACCCTGCCTGCCTTTCTCATGCGGGTGATTGCGGACGCCCTCCCGAAACTAAGATCACTTTCTGTCAATGGTCACCTTTCCTCAGATCACACTGGCGTGGCCACCATGCATATCTCAGAAACTCCATTTCACCCTTGCATCGGAATAATAGAAAGCGTTGCCCTACTCCATCTGGATTTTCTCTGTCTCGGAGTCCAAATTCCGGACACCGTCACGGAAGGGAGTCCTGAGCATGAAAATATTGTGTGGAATCTCTTCAATAAATTCCCGACCGAGTATAACCCTACATCATGGGATCAGTGGGCTATAGACTTGGCCTGGTCGAGGTTAATCTGGAATCGTTTGGATATAGCAGATAGGCAAGGGGGATCGCCTGGAAAACTGAGTGTCGAACACGTTGAATATCGTAACCCCGTGTTTCGATCCCTGGAGTAGACTTCTCAGACGCCCAACTCACTTTTTAGCACCATCGACTGGCATACCCTTGCCTCTACCTGCACCCCATCTCTTCCTTTCCACGGTGTCGATTTATAACCCGAGTCGTGGCTCTTTTCCGTATTCGCGCTTCTTCGGTGTCGGACTGTACCCATCCTTTGTAATGCTATCACATACCGAAACACATTCCGCTGTTCGCAGTCGTGTCCCATAGCCCTTGGGTTTTCTGGACGGTGCTCAGCCGGCGTCCGTACTCTTGCGTATCCACTTGCGCTTCTGGGGAAAATAAAACGGACAAGTGAGATCCAGAGTACGATGAGAATCAGAGTATGCGAGACGTACTGTCAGCAATGGAGTATAAGAAGTCCTTTCAAAATGAGTGCATGCACACGCCATCACCACAACACTGACACCCTCAGCCGCAACTATCTAGTATCCATGAAGAGCCCATTTGAAGTTCCAAAAATGGTAGTTGCCCCCCAACCAGAAGAGGATGGAACCTATGTACACAACTCTCAGCAGTCGGCGGGGATCGGCCCACCAGTCGCTGATCCCGCTAAGGACCACCACTCTTTCGAGTGCAAGGTAGAGGAGCTTGGATCCTCTCGTCCAGGGGTTAAGAGCACGATGCCCCCTTACTGCCGCTAAGCACCTTGTCAAAAGTGTATAACGTGATTCAAGTGCCATGAGTAGGTTTTTGCATTTTGGTGAGCCCACGGGAGGCCCCCGGACGCTCCTATAGATGTTCGGCCAATTTTTTGGGGATTTGAGGCCAGAAATCGTCGATTTTCCCGGCCAGACATTGGGGATTTGAGAGAAATTTTTGAAAAACCTCGGCCCCCAGATTGGGGATTTCAGGTCCCGTAATAGGTCGAACTTCGCCAGATGATCAGCACAATTTGTTGCTCAGAAGTTCACGTCGTGAGGCAGTTCACCGAAGCAAAAGCCCAGCCAAAATTGATAAATTCACTCAATATCGGGCTTCTGTAGTAAGGCAGTCTTGTAGGTACGATTTACTAGCAGTCTCGACAATATAGAGCTCGTCTGCCGCTCTATCCATAGCAAACCGAAAGTTAGAAAGGATTTGCCTGAAATACATATCGCAGGTGGTCGTATGGTCCAGAAGAAAACTTGAGGTACCAAAAATCTAAAGTATATCACAGTGAACGTCGCGCTTTCAACAGAACTCGAGTTTTTTTCTATGTTTTTTTTCTGTTTTTTTCTATGTTTTTCGTATGTTTTTCGTGGTATGTTCTACAACCCCGGCCGTTATTGGGGATTTGAGCCCCAAAACATTGGGGATTTGAGGCCGATTTTTGGAGATTTCGTGGCCGAACATATACAGGAGCGTCCGGGGGCCTCCCACGGGGTTGGGCTATTTTAGAATTTGTTGATTTTCCAGTTCGTTTCGCTCAGGACTGTTTGACGCTACTCCACTTGTCCATCTCATGTTTCGGATGCAGACCACTTCAGACGAGAAACAAGTCACTCAAGGCAGGGTCATGCTTTGATTTGATCCTTGCCAACCTCTTGGAATGGGCGCCGGAGGGCTTCCCGCAAGCCTCTCATAGAGAGTTGCCCGTGGGCAGTTATTGTGAAACCAACCTGTCGAAAATAACCAGTTTCACTGGGAGACGCATATATGTCTCCAGTGGATCATGTATCGAGTTTCGAGGCGTTGTCATATAGGAGAATGACGACGCTTTGAAAATCCGGCAGTCGAGTAAAAGTGGATTAATGAGCCTTTCCCCAAAATTTAGAATTACAGGATCGCGCAAAGCGGAATAAATAGCGTCACAGCTGGACGGAAAATGCAGGGTAATGTTTCGTCGACCACTTCCTTAACACGTCTATTCGCGCTGAACAAGCGCCAAAAGACCCAGACCTCCAAGTAGAGCATATTTCAGCTGAGGGAAGTCGTTCTAGAAGGGGTGAGGACTTGTATAATCGTTGCATGGAACTGCTTACCATGGCGATTGTGACGTAGCCAACGTATGGTAAGAACCTAGTAGGCGTTGCATGAGCATGCGGGACAAAAATAAGGTGAAGCAAGCGCTGCGTACCCTCGAACCTTGCCGACAATGTGTTTCCGTTCGAGCCAATCTAATCCCTGGTATAACTCTATATCATCAACATAATTGTTGTCCCCTTTCGTCAATAGTAGCTGATCGGGTGCCGCTCCCGTGTTCGCACTGAGGTAAATTCGTTCAATGCAGAACTTACAGCATATAAGAGGAAAAAAACAATGAACCTAGCATTCTTCCGCTTCGGTAGGACATCGTGTGTTTCGAGGACGCGATGGACGATGGGAATGTCAGCTCCAGGAATCTTGTAAACCGTGATGTCGCCTGTGTGGTACCGCTCGGAAACAGGATTGGTGAGGAAAAGAAGGTCTCCCCGATAGAACGCAGGTTCCATAGAACCACTACAAGACCATGGTTAGACGCAACCTGATGATCCGTGCCTGTCAACATACCTCAGGACGACGACAATGGGAGACTCTGAATTTGTGATGAGTCCCAATCCTTTCCATATCATAAGCCCGGATGCGATTACCGAGGCAAAGTTCAGGACTTGCAGGAGGACCTATGCATATTCTTGAGAATTACACGTGAAATAGATGCTTCCAAGAACGAACATGGCGCATGCCCAGCCTCCGGAAGGACTTCAATTCTTCGCTGAACATTGCGGTGGGTGGTATAAGGGACAGAGAAGGCGAGCGTCCCAGCTATTTGTGAACGAAGTCACTGGGGATGTCGATGAGAGTTTGGGAACGTCGTCGTTTGTCTTGGGGACACGCGATGGCACGTGTCATGTTTGGACTTCAAGCTGATGCAAAACAAATGGCATACTTGGCCAGTCAGGCCCAAATCGGGCCTGCCACATCCTTCCATCCAAGGGTAACAATGTCGTCTCATTCGTAATCCTTCCGTTGTTTTGCTTGCACGACCGTTCTTGCTGGATTCTCTTCAGCTTGCCTACCTAGAATGCTGCTAATGTCCAACACTGGCCAGGCCATTGACACTAATCGCAAAACTGCTGCGCAGTCCTAAGGCCTAGACGCCGACGAAACCTTTTTCTCATTTTCGTCGATTTCGCTCTTAAGGTGATGTTTTGAACATTTATCTTAGCCGACCGGTCCTGCGTATATGCTTGGTTAAGACTCAAGTCGCTGTTTGCCTCGGGCGGTCTCCGTCGAGCACTTTTCTTCTGGTTCTTCACCTTGTGATGAAACCACGCCATCGTTACTTCAGCCTGGGCTTGACGTTGCCTGCGAAATACTTGTTGAACATGTGCATATGATACACAAAGCACACCATCCTCTCCTCAGCTTACAGAGAGTCCTTACTAATATGTCGAAAAAGCCCGGCTATACAAAAGCCGATGGGATCACATATATATTTAGACTCGACGCCTTCAAAATCGTCGGGATATAAGTTTTCCACACATCTGCACCTTTTCACTACTACCAAGATGGCACCCATAAGAAATGCTCGTACCATATTCAACTCGATTCCGACAGGTTAGCGGTTCCCCGAGACTGGTGGCCGGGATCAGTTCTGACCAAGTTGTCTGTATAGGTTATCCCGAGCCTGGAAAGACAACAGTGTACGATGACACCAAAACGATCGACATTGAAAACGTTCCCTTGAACGGCGGGTTTATCCTGAAGACCCTTGTGCTCTCGATTGACCCATATCTGAGGGGAAGGATGCGAGCTCCGGAAAAGAAATCATACTCAGTAAGTGGATCACGGACCTTGAAAGAATTATGACCTTCTAAACATATTTGAAGCCACCGTTCGCCATTGGGGAACCGTAAGCTCCATTTCGGAAAACTTCGTGTAAATTGAAAGCCAAACGGCGCGTATCAGGCTAGGCAGCCATGGAGTCGGAGTCGTCGTTCGCTCGGAGCTTTCGGGGGTCAGCAAGGGGGACCTCGTCTATGGCCATCTAAGTGAGGCACTTTGTGCGTCTCGTGGGACTTGCTCTGACATCGATCGTGCAGCGCACGAGGAATACAGCGTCCGAAAGAATCTTGTTGGCCTCAAGATCTTCACCAACGAACAGGGGCTGCCTCTGTCTGTGTACGTTGGCGCCGCGGGGATGCCAGGTATCTGAATAACCGTTGATATTATGCACGTACCATTGACCTCACACATTTGAATGCAGGAAAAACAGCATATATGGCCTGGAAAGAGTATTCCCGAGCGA
Organism: Lyophyllum atratum; assembly: GCA_014905825.1. Classification (NCBI taxonomy): domain Eukaryota; kingdom Fungi; phylum Basidiomycota; class Agaricomycetes; order Agaricales; family Lyophyllaceae; genus Lyophyllum; species Lyophyllum atratum. The sequence goes on along the minus strand of JACGCN010000011.1, from coordinate 1,184,871 downwards.
AGAAGGTGAGTTACTGGCGGAAAGAGCATGGCCGATTGGCTTAATACGCTTATGAACAAGGGAGAAACTGCGTTCGTGACCACTGGAGGAGGTAATTACCTCGGAGAACACGTCTTCCAGGTTTTCTGATCTTTTATGTCCAGGACCTGTCGGATCGTAAGCCATACCATCCCACCAAAATTACCACTAGCCTTAACGGGAATCTCGCCGAAGGCTCGTCATTCAATTGGCAAAACTTGACGGCTTAAAGGTTATCGCGTCCGCAGGCTCTGAAGAAAAAGTCGAATTTATGAAATCAATTGGCGCCGATGTAGCTTTCAATTATAACGCAACTGACACAGCCGAAGTATTGGCGAAGGAGGGTCCCATCGATGTGTAAGTCAACGTGCGGACATCTGTCTCAAAAGTACTCATCGAGTATCAGATATTGGGACAATGTCGGTGGAGAGACCTTGGATCAAGCGCTCGTCGCGGCCAACAACGGGGCTCGATTCATCGTTCGTCTTTTTCTCGGTCTTTGATATGAGCCTAATCTGATACATGCTCTCGCGACAGGAATGTGGAATGATTTCCGGTGAGACTATCGTTTTCCAAGCTCTGAAGTAGCTAAGTCCTCTAGGTTATAACGGCGGTGGAAAGCCGATCAACGTAGGCCAGACGTCCTCAACAGAACTCACTCAACTAACATGACAATGAACAGAATCTTATGCTCGTCATTGCGAAATCGTTATCCATGAATGGCTTCATTGTGGGCACCCTGGAACACAAATACGAAGCCGAATTCTACGCGACGGTTCCTGCGAAACTGGCGAGTGGCGAGCTCAAGTTCACGGAAGAAGTGACGGAAGGCTTGGACAAGGTCGGGGATGTCATACTTGCGGTTCAGAAGGGCACGAACAAAGCTAAAGCCGTGATCAAAGTAACGGACTATTAAGCTGGTATTAATCCTTTAAGTTTATAGATCTCGACGAAAATAAGTTGTAAGATAGTCATCGAATGGTCCACATACTTCTCAACCCCATAGCTCATCCGCCACAGCTATGACATCAGCCATTTCTCTTGTGTCATGAACACGCACGACCATCGCGCCTTGCTGCACAGCGCACGCTACGGCGGTAGCGGTCGCCCATACTCGCTCCTTCGGGGCTGTTTCTCTGCCGCCTTCTCCCTTTGCGAGGATGGCACCCAGGAACGATTTCCGTGAAGGCCCGATTAGTTGAGGATAACCCCTGAGTGGATTACGCTTGGAGCCTGGAGGCACAGATTGGGCGTGAATTCAAGGGTAGAGTGTGAGGAAAGAACATGAATTACCACATATTTTCACGTCGGCGACAATGTCCGACGCATCCCTGAGAATTTCCAGGTTTCCTTCCACGGTCTTGCTGAACCCGACACCAGGATCCACGATGACCATCCACCGCCGAACGCCGCCCTTGCCTTTGACGATACGATCAATTTTGTTGCCGAGCTCTTCCTGGATACCCCGTATGACCGCTCCCGGACCTGCCCCGTACATGTCGTAGTCTTTGTTTTTACCAGCGTCGCCTCGCGAGTGCATAAGGATGACAGGAACAGCAAATTCGCGAGCGACAGCTTTCATCTGCGCCATAGAGTCTTCTGCTCTCTTTGTCGCATCGATGTCTGGGAGGGGGTAGACGTCCTCTCGCCCCGTGAAAGCATAGACGTCGTTAATGCAGTTCGCGCCAGCCAAAATGGATGCACGCGCCACCTCCCACCGGAACGTATCGATGCTGATGGGTATCTCCTTCAGATGGGAGTCCGAGGGTGAGTCGGAGTCCTTCGAATTTCTGATAGCGCCGATGATTGGAACGATTCTATTGATCTCGTCGTCTGTTGAAACGAAGTTGGCCCCAGGCTTCGTTGAGTAACCTCCGATATCGATGATCGAAGCTCCAGCGTCCGCTGATTTTCGAGCGTAACCCATAGCCGTCTCCAAAGTGTGATGCATCGCGCCATCTGAAAAGGAGTCTGGCGTGGCGTTGAGTGTCGCCATGAGATAGGTTTTGCGGTTCAGGCCGCGTTTTGGTCTTTTGTTCGAGATGATAGGATAGGTCCAGTGGGTTAGGGTCGGGGGTACGCTCCGTAAGCCATAAGGCCGGGCTTGGCCTGTAGGTAATGGGTAACGAGGGAAAGGTACAACTTTGCGCATGGAGAGGTCTTCTTCCGGAAGATTGTCCAGTAGTTTCCAAAGGGGATCCTGATATACTGGGTGGACGAAATCGGGAATCATACTGCATAGTTGTTGATGAGAGCCGTTCAGGATAGGATGCAAAGGTGCCTACTCATTTGAAGGCCGGAGCACAAACTCTCGCTCTGCCATCCTAGGATGGGGAACCACAAGTTGTCCTTGTAGATTGTCCAGAGTTTTTCGATCTTCGCTCGGCCTCGTATCTATCACGTCGCTTCCGTAAAACACCATATCCAGATCCACGGCCCGCGGTCCGTTAGGAACTGAGGCAACGCGTCCAACGGCAGTTTCGATATGCTTCAGAAGGCGCAGTAGAACCACGGGAGGGATGTTGGTTTCAATCTGAAATACGTTTCGGCAGTGTGAATTAGCAGCAGCTTGAATGATGAGACAGACGCACGATGCAAGCACAGTTTATGAAGAAGGGTTGATCAGTGACGTACATGGGTGTTGTTTCATACATGAAGCTGGTATCGACAACTCTAGAGTATACGTCTGGTCCACATTGCTCAAGATCTTCAGATGACAGGCCTTCCTGTGGGGCTTCGAGGAGGCGAAGTGCGAGCTCGATGTTGTAGAAGCGATCTCCTAGGTTGGAACCCAGTGCAATGACCACGGTGTTAGTGGAATCGGCCATGGAGGCGCCTGGAATTTCTATAGGGATTCAGCATCCCTGTGATAGGCAAGGTCGTATGACCACGCTTACATGGCTTTGGAACACGATATCGTCAGTCGACTTCAAAAGGAAACAGGGCCGATCCGGAAAAGCGATCAAATTCCTGTTCACGATTGGTCAGTGCTATTCTTAGACCTCGCTCTGCTAAATCGTCGGCTTCGTTCCCTCCACACTCTAGACGTACACGTAAATCCTTTCATTGACCTCACTGACTCTGCGGAATCGAGCTGAACTTTTCCATATTTCCATCTCAAACTATTTCAGTGAGATAGAGTACCCACCGATCGACAATTATATGGGCACATGGTGTAGTTGGTTATCACGCCCGCTTAGCACTTGTAGTGTATGCGGGCGGTCCCCGGTTCAATTCCGGGTGTGTCCACTTTTTGCCACTTGAACCGCTGATCCGGGTGATGCTTACTTCCGTAACCTTCGATATCGAATGTCCAGGAGGAGTGTTTTTGTCGTCATCACGTCTCAGTGTACAACAGAACATGCGATGTCCTGCTTGGGAAAGAATATAACACAAATAGCAACATTGGATTGGAATTCAGAACTCGGGTAGCAATGTGAAAATCATCGAAATTACAAGAGGGGATCAACGGAGAGCATCTCTGTCAAGGGCAGAAAGTGATAAAATAGTCAGCTTTGTTATTGCCGAAGCTGCAAGCAAACTGCGCGGTCCCACTCGGCTCGTCGAATGCATAAGCGTAGGTCCTGGGACAGTTTCCTTTGAAGTAGGGGTAGAACGCCACACCTGTTCCAGGGGTGTCAGTGGTGGACGATGCCGCGTGCATTATTACGCACCAGAAGACGGACATGTGCCCTGGCTGTTGTGGGTACCTGTGCAGCAGTTCGCCGAATTCGCTGAGAGGCATTGCGTCAGATAAGGTGCAGTCATGTAAGGAGTCGATCTACATACATGGAGTTCCATCGATATTTGCAAAACAGGCACTTTTGCATCCCGACGCTTTCCCCGTAGAATCTAAGGGGCCTCTCAATGAAGCAGGGCCTGGTGTGCATCAAATTGAAGGTTGAATGAAAGTTCATTCGGATGTTCGACGTACAATTGACATTCAAGTCCACTGGGCATTCTGCGACGGGGCATCCTACGCTGTTCGAAATTCTCATGGGAATGTTGGTACCATCAACTACAGACACTAGTGTACAAGTGAGCAGTCCGAGGTAAGACACGACATGCAGCAATGTCAGCTTACCAGCGTAGTTGTCAACGAGGCTACTACCCAGGTTGAACTCAGCAAGCGTGGCGGGAGGAACACCCTGAAAACAAGTAATGCATCGGTAGGGTATACTCGCGATGATTGTGAGTACTCACCGTCCCAGTGGTTGGGTCGCAGACAAGCCCTCCATTGCAGCCCCCTGTCAAGCAGGAGTTTGGACCAGAATTGTTTGTAAAGTTGCAACCGGTGCGACCCTGTTTCAAGCTGGTGAGTATAGCGGGAAACGGTCCAAGTTCCGTAAGCTAAACGTCGTACCCAAATCCTTCCGGCTTTCCAGTTGTCGGGCACGCTGAAACTGACACTACTGAAGGGTCGGGCTGCCCAACTGCGAACAATGATGGTATCAGCGACGAAGATGAACGTGAAGTAAAGGAAGAGTACCCTGTCGTGAAGGCTGGAACTACTGAGCCGCGGTTGGGGTCAGTGAATATCTGGGAGACTGTCAGTATAGGAATTCGGATGGTGTCGGTCATGTTTCTCACAGCGGGCCTGTAGATAACAGTCAGCTTCATCGTACACAACATTCCAGATGATGCCTACCAGATTGTGTACGAGCATGAATTGTAAACCTTTCGAATCATGAGCAAGTCGATCAGAATCCGTAGGACCCATACGTACGATGAAAGTGCGGGCTGTAGCGCTGGACGATATGGCGAGCAAGGCAGCGACTGTGGTGAACTTCATACTGTGCTATCGACTTCGAGTATTGACTCTTTCCCGGAGAGATTCCTCAGCGTTTTAAACGCAAAGGGCTGGTCGCTGCAAGATGTAATGAGATGAGCACGGCCGAGTGCATAAGCTGCTCCTCGTTCTCCGTCCTCAGCGCTCAACAGTTTAAGCAAAGAAGCCACCATGAAGAGATACGAGCCTCTTGATCGAAGAGAAGGTGCGGGGGTAAAGAGGACGTCACTTAGATGAGACGTGTTAGGTGAGACGTAGACAAGACGTAGACAGACGGTTAACCGTGACGGCACGCTGTTCACAGCTTCTTTTCCGTCGTCTACAATCCGAGGACCATTGAAGCATACGCATGGAAGGCAAGGGCTAAGAGAGGCATCTGCATCCGCACTAAATGGTTTTATTCGCGCGTAGAAAGGATCACTGGCTCACCCAAAACACGAGTGTGACACTAAACTAGTACGAGTCAGTATGATCTATAACAGGGAAGACCGCACCCTCCGACCACCATGGGCAGAAAGTAAGAGTATAGTCAGGTTGACTAATTCCCACAGACTGGCAAGGTGAGTTGTGCAGTCCCGCTTCCCTCGTCGAAAGCATACACATACGTCCCAGGACAGTTATCCTTGAAGTAGCTGTAGTACTAGCACGCTTTCCCCCCAAAAAAAGCTCAGGCTTGGAAAGGGGATGCGAAGACATATCGCGGACCAGATGACGGCCATGTAGCCGGGGTATCGTGCGTGCCCGTGCAGCAGTTTGCAGAATCATCTTGGGACAAGAAATTGATGAGCTGGCGAAGCTGGCGAGACTGGCGGTTCACATAAGCACCGTGATTCCCGTCGAGGTTGGCCAGGCAGGAGCTCTCGCAGCCGATAGGGAAGCCTGCACAACCACAAAGCTGCAACTCTACGGGACCTGATGGACGGAAGTAAGGTTTTCACGACCAAACATTAGCCTGTTGATGATTTGGCGTACAATGGCTCTCATCATCGAGCGATGTCTCTTCGGCGCTCTAGAACCTGTCCAGCGAATCGCGATGCGCCTGTGGCTTCGACAAAAACAGATTCATGTTCACATTGCCATACCCCCAACACAAATATACGGCGGCGAGTCTCGCGTCCAAAGTGACTTTTTGTTCGGTCTCTGGGACCTGCACCATCTCGGCTTGATTCACCGATCGCATGTAATAATTTGAGGTGGAGCAAAGCGCGTTATTCACGGCGGGTGCGTAGCCATTGATATGAATGTCCATGGTCCAGGATGGGTATGAGAGGACGAGGAGGAAACGGCCCACACGCAAAGACCCAGTTCCTCCCGAGGAGGGAGTGCCAGATTAAGGAAATAGGAAGCCGAAGCCGGATGATGGTTGACGCAAGAGCGGCACTGCTGCTCCTCATCCCCTCAAACGATGACGGGAAGTGTCTTCGAAAGGCCACAGCGAGCTGATACTGGTGCTTCTCATGAAAATTTTTAAGCAAGACCATAGTGCTGCTTTGTCCATGAGATTAGATTAGCATATACGGAGGTTGACCGTGAAGGTGAACATTGAGTGCTCGCAACGTGCGCGGGGGCGTCAAAGAACAACCTCGGAGATTCAATAAAATACCAGGGCTGCCGGGGCCTTGGGTATTTATTTGCGAGAGAAAGCTTGAAGAAATATAAGAGGTCTTAACGGTGCCTTGGTGATGGTTGTGTGACCACAGGGGACGGAAATGCATCCGGTGTGCCGCTTCGGCAAAATATGAAAGATCAAACGACGGAGCAGGAGTGATGTGCACATGAGGCGCGCAGCCCCCCCTCTGCTCGTTGTGACAGTAGAGATGCAGAAAGGGAACCGGGATGGGTGAGTCTGAAGTGGTTCTGCAGAAGTGCGAACTCGGAAGTGCAGAGGCATGGAAAACAAACAACGCACGGCAACGGCACGCGGGTGGCCTGTGCCTGGAAGACGTAAACTGGCGGAAGTTCTGCAGAGTTCTTCCTCTCGATTTCCAAGTCTGGGACAGTGTAGATTGTAGGATCTTTTTCTGTCCCCACACTCCCTGTATGGGCTACATTGGCGCATAAAGTCTAACCGAGAAAAAAGGAGCACCGTGGGTGGAGTTGATTTTGTTTAGCTTCACAATCCGGTTCCGCACCCGACACCCACAATATAGTCATCGATGCGTGACCCTGTCTCGGAATATGGGACGGCGACGATCTTGTGCGATACGAAGGGGGGGAAGTCGCTCTTAGAGGGTGCTGGCTGCTGTGAGGTATGAGGTTAGGTCTGAACGATGGGGAGGACTGGGTGATGGGTTGAGATATCGGGGGAGATTGGAGATTGAAAAGGGGATCGATGTTGACTGGCCCATGGATGCCTTGGCTATGACAGATAGTGAGATACACATCGGGAAACCGGTAATCATGCGCTTGAAACATGTTGTCGCCGCTGGATCGGGCCGTGGGGTAGAAGCAGATGTGCTCTGTGTTCATCGTAGCTACTGCTCAATGCTGTGGTACTGGATATCGTAGAGTATACATCCCACAGAGCGCACTGAGCAGCGGGCGTACGGGCGTGACCAATAACCCTTTACCCCGTCACAGAATGTGACGTGTTGATCTGACTTGCACTCTCGTTGTTGAATTTTGAGACTGAGAGAGCAGCTGAGGCGTGCGCTTCTGTCCGTCCAGCCTCTAATTCCATTTCAAACCGGATACACGAGTAATCTAGGTATGTCCCGTCCCGCACCCTTCCCGCTCCCCCACACCCGACCCCACCCCCCTCCCCTCCCCCATGCTCACTCTCCCCCACAGATCTTATTTCCCCCGCCAACACACACAAGGCACTGAATAACGTCGTGGTCTCCGCCCCCCGCGGCGTCTCCCCTCTCTTTTTCCCCCATATTTCTCGACTATGAACAACAACGCCAATGGCAACCCGTATCAACAACCCTCATATTCCGGCGGCAGCGGCGGCATCAATCCCGCCGTCCTCGCCGCGTTCCAGAACCAGAACGCTAATAAACCAAAGTACCCGTCCGGAGGTGGTGGCGCAGTCAGCCCTGCACAGCTTATGAACGGGATGGGCATGGGCGGCATGGCCCAGCAGCATGCGAATAATGGCATGTCCATAAACCCGGCTCAGCTCCTTCAGCAGCAGCAGCAACTCATGAACGGGATGGGTGGCATGGGCATGGGCATGTCCAACAACATGATGGGCAGCATCAACCCCGCCGCCCTCTCCTCCCCGTCCGCCTCCAACCAGGCCCCGTCACAGCCCCCGCCTTCGCCCTCACCGTCCACGAACCCCGCAGGCCAGAGTCTCGCTGCGATGTTCGGCATGACCCACGCGCAGTTCAACGCGCTCCCTTCGCATGAGAAGCAGCAGAAGATGGTGTACGCGGCGTCGCAGCAGCACCAGCAGAGCATGCGCGAGCAGTTCCGCGAGAAGCAGCTCCTCCAGCAGCAGCAGGCTCAGGCGGCGCAGATGCAGGCCCAGCTCCAGCACGGTGGGATGATGGGCGGTATGTCTTCTGGTGGTGGAGGTGGAGGAGGTGGTGGACAGCCGCAGCAGCAATTTCGTCCGGACCAAGGGATGATGGGCGTCCAACAACAACCACCGCAGCAGCAGCAGTTCCGCGGCGACCAGGGCATGGGTGGGATGGGCAACATGAACATGAACATGGCAGGGATGAACAACATGAACATGAACATCGGAGGCATGGGCATCCCTGGCACCGGAGGTCGTGGCGAACCAACGCAGCAACAACAATTCCGCGAGCAGATCCTGCAGCAGAGCCACTCCTCGCCCCAGGCGCCTCAGCAGATGATGAACAACATGGGGATGGGTATAGGCGGTGGGATGGGGCTCGGTGGGGGCATGGGCGGCGGGATGTACCCGGGCCAGCAGCAGCAGCCGACGTCCCAGCAAAACCAGGACCTCCTCCAAGGCCTCATGGGCGGCCCTGCCCCCCGCACCTCGTCCGCCATGGGTGGCGGAGGCAGCTTCTACGACCGGCCCCTCAGCTCCGCGGGCTCAGCGCCAGGCGGGCAACAACAACAACCTCAACAGCAACAACCTCAACAGCAACAAGCTCCAGGCCAAGGACAGGGCGGCATGATGCTCCCCCCCTCTGGGATTCCCCGCGGTGGAGGTGGGATGGGAGGTATGGACCCCCGGATGGCGATGAACATGGGGATGGGTATGCGCAGCGTCTCTGGTGGAGGTGGTGGTGTGGGAGGAGGAGGAGGAGGAGGGATGCGTCCCCCGAGCCGGGCGATGAGCGCGACGCCGGTGAATGGTATCAATGGGTACGATAAGCAGCGTGGGATGTCGCCGTCGCAGAACCTGAACCAGCAGGGAATGGGCGGGAGCGCAAACCCATATCCTGGTCAGGCTGGGTACGGGCAGCAAGGGCCCGGACAAGGACAATATACGCATAGTCCCGGACACCAGCACCAACCCCAGCAACAGCAGCAGCCACACCACCAACCCCAACCGCAACAACATCACCAACAGCCTCAAACGCCACAACACCCGGCTCAAGCGCACCCCCGCTCGACGCCAACGCCGACGTCTGCGTCTCCGCCGATCCCCGGCTCCCCGTATCGGGGTGCGAAACGCAAGGTGGGGGAGAGCTCGCCTAGGAGCGGAACGGTGGGGATGGGTATGGCGGGTGGTGGTGGTGGTGTGTGATGGGTCCGCCCGCGTCGATGATGAACGGGAGTGGTGCTGGGTACCAGGCGCAGATGCAGATGCATTCGCCGCGCCCGCCGTCGAGCTTGGGGATGAATGGGGTGGCGGGTGGGATGGGTGAGATGCCTGTGAAGCCACCGCCCCACCAAGGACACGGCCAGCACCAGAGGCAGAGTTCCCTCTCAAGGCAAGGGTCTATGCCTGTTGTGCCGAAGGCTGAGAGCGTCCCGCCTGCTGAGATGCCTGCCCCAGCAGTGGTACCCGCGCCCAGCACACCTGTACCACCCCCCGCGACGGCCGTTCCGGCGCCTGCACTACCTGCTGGGCGAGTAACACCTGCAACTGCACCCTCCACACCTGCGCCTGCGCCTGCAGCCACCTCGGATGATGCCCAGCCTACTAAGACTACAATTACCGCAGCATCCTCCACCCCCCGCATCGTCCCACACCTCCCCCCCCTCCCCGCCAACGTCAACCTCAACCCCTCCGTCACCCGCGTCACCGTCGTCCCCCTCCAACACTCCCTCTCCCTCATCCCCCCTCTCACCCCGCGGGAGATCGCGGACGTGCAGGGGTGGATGGAGGCGGACAAGACGTATGAGGGGGTGTGGCGCGGGATGAAGGAGAGGATGGGGAGGGAGGGGAGGGAGAAGGTGTGGAGGGGGGCGGCGTGGTGGGAGAAGGGGGGGGGAGGGGAGGGGGGGAATGGGAATCGGTGGAGGAGGGGGAGGGAGGGGTTTGATGTTAGGTATCCGAGGGGGAGGAAGGAGAGGGAGAGGGGGAGGAGGGGGGGGAGGAGGGAGGGGTTGAGGTTGTGAGTGTTGCATTTTTCTTGTGTGCGCTACTTGGGTGCTAATTTTTGGGTTTGGGATTAGACCTAGGAAATTGGATGAGGAGGATGTTAGTAGGCCTGAGCAGCTTGTGCCGATTCGGTTGGAGTTTGATGTTGAACATCATAAAATGCGGGACACCTTCGTCTGGAACCTCAATGGTGCGTATATATGCCTTCACATATGGGCCTACCCTTACAATGATTTTTGACTATTCTAGACCCTGTCGTAACTCCTGAGAACTTCGCGCAGACGGTGGTGGAGGACTACAACCTCGCAGCGAACTACCACGCCGTCATCACCAAGTCCATCCAAGACCAGCTGAGCGACTTCAAGGCGCATTCGGGGCTGTACGACGTCGATAACGCGGAGCCTTCCTCCCCCGTCTTCACCACTACCACCATTGACCCGGGGCCGAAACGCGGGCGCCTGGAGGGCGACGAGGAGAGGTGGTGGGCTGGGTGGCGGGAGCGCGTGGAGATGGTGGAGAGGGGGAGGAGTAGGAAGGGGAAGAAGAGACGGAAGATTGTGAAGGAGGAGGATGGGGTGGATGGGGATGTGGAGGATGCGGCGGAGGGGGATGTTGAGCCGGGATGGGATAAGCCGATGTTGTTGGAGGAGATGGAGATTAATGAGGCGACGATGCATGAGGAGATGAGAATTTTGATCAGGGTGAGTTTTTGTTGTCTGGGAGTGTTGGGGCGGTGCTGATGTGTGTGTGTGTCTTGGAATAGCTGGATATTATTGTTGGGTCTATGAAGCTTGACGACCAGTTTGAGTGGGATCTTGATAGCGAGCATGCGTCGCCTGAAGACTTTGCGGAGGTGTATGCTCAGGAACTGGGGCTCAATGGCGAGTTCAAGTATGTGTCCTTTGTCTCTTGAATACTACCTAGCTTGCTCAACTTCTTCACTTCCAGAACTGCCATCGCCCATTCCATCCGTGAGCAAGTGCAGACCTACCAGAAATCACTCTTCCTCGTCGGTCATCCCTCCGACGGGTCCGTCATCCAAGACGACGACCTCCGTCTCTCCTTCCTCCCCAGTCTGTCCTCAGCCACGCGGTCCCTCGACCAAGTCCAACTATACACTCCGCTCCTCAACTACCTCAGTGACGGCGAGATCGAGAGGAACGAGAAGGACCGCGACAAGGACATGAACAAGCGCCGCAAACGCAACACCCGTGGTCGGCGGGGCATCGCACTACCCGACCGCGAGCCCATCAGGACCTACAGGACACCCGCCATCGGCTTCCCCGAGCTCGATCCCGCCACCCTCGCACTGGCCGTCGCGGCGAACGCACCCATGTCCCGCCGGGCCGCAGCTGCAGCGGCGTCGCTGACGATTGCGAATATGGTCGCGTCGGAGAATGGCACGGCGTTCCTTCCGCAGGTCGCTGTGCCGAGTGCTGCTGTACCGCAGCCTGTGGCGAAGGATAAAAAGACGGCGAAGGGACATTTCAAGGCGCCGCAGTATGAGTCGGACTTGGTCCTAAGGCCTCGGGCGCATGTTGTTGCGCCGACGCCGTCTACGGCTGCTGACGTGTCGAAGCTTCCTGCACCGTTGGAGAATGACCCTCCGCCGCCTGTGGTGTCGTCGTCTGTGGTGATGGGGGCTGCTGCGCCGCCGGATAGCAAGATTGCGAGGGTGATCACGGCGAAGAGGGCGAAGGAGCTGGAGCGTGAGGCGAAGGAGAAGGAGTTTGCGGATGGACAGCACCCGAATATGATTGATGGCGTCTGGCACTGTTCTAATTGTGGGTGCCCTGACAGTATCGCCATTGGTCGGAGAAAAGGACCGTTGGGTGATAAATCGCAGTGCGGTATCTGTGGTATGTATGCTCGATTCATGACTGGGGCTCAGATTACTGATGACCTCTTAGGCAAGTACTGGCATCGGCACCGACGACCTCGTCCTGTTGAGTATAACCCGGATCCGGATTTCCACAGTGGCCTCAAGCGAGAGGCGGATGTGGCGAAGATCACGGCGTCTGTGAAGAAGAAGGGAGGTGCTGCGGCGTTGCGTGCGCAGAGCTCGACGTTGCCGCCCACGCCTGCGGAGACCTCGGAACCACAGACTCCCTCGCGGTCGAATGGAGATCTAGATGTTTCCGCGCGCCAATCACCCGTGCCCATGATGGCAGACGATGATCGTGCCGTCTCGCCCGTTTCTACTGCGTCGAGCGCGTCGGAGCCGCCTCTTGCACAGAGGATGAAGCTGAATGGGAACTCCCATCGACGGGTGTCGACGCCTCCACCCGCCTCGGCGACTTCGACCACGGCTCCGACTTCGGCTTCGATGAAAGGGGAGTTCTCGCCGAGCAAAAGCACACCTGTAACTAAGGATTCAAAAGGGGCTGACGTGACTACGTCCCCGACAAGCCCAGCCAGGCCACTCGCTGCAGTATGTCCACCGTTGTTAGACGTTTCGTAGAGCTTCGTAACTCAAGCTGTTTTGTTATCGTTAGCCACCACAATGGCTCTCTAGTTCCAAAGCTGCTATGGTGGCCCGATACCCAAACGATAAATTTGATATTATTTTACGCAAAGTCAACGCCAGTAGTTCGCCGGAATGGCGCATCAAATGTTTAGACTGTCCCGGGAAGGTAAGATTTCTTTCTCTGCGATGATGTTGGCACGACTGATGTACTCATACCCTTTCCTCGTTTCAGCTGTATACCCCTGGTCCAGGCGAGACGTTGGCCAACTACGAGGTGCATCTTAAAAACAGGCAACATCGCCAACGTGTTAATGACCGGCTAAATAACGGGACGGATTCATGACACTCCGGAATTCATACCTATCGCTAATTCCTTTTTTCCTCCTACTATTTGGTGTCTACTACTCATATGTCCGCGTCCTTGCCCCTTTTTTCTTCTGTCTGTGTGTCTGTCTTTCACTGGTCGTCGTCTTTTTGTTTTCTCTAGCTCTCTGTATTGTTATCTGTTCGATCTGTATAATCCCATCTGATATTATTACCTATTCGAGCGGCGGAAGTGCTGCAATGATTTCTTGGTTCGGAATCTTGTAAGGAGTTCAAGGAGCAGCGACAGGTCCAACGGTGTAGGCGACAACCTTCATTTGTTTTTTTGGCTTGGATCTTGCTGTCCTCTTCCGTCAGAAATCCCGGATCAGCTCGGGCCGTGTTTTCTCCATGAAGTTCGATAATTTCAATTGCTCTCCCATCTGCAAAAGCGTCCCCTTTCGACATCGGTCCTACTTTTCATATCTTTGCCTTTTCGGAAAGCATGCCTCTAGCCTGCCTACTTCTCCAATCACCCAATATGTTAAGTCCCGGTAGGTTGGAGGGACATGTAAACGCCTTCAAGCCCAAACTAGTTCAAGAACCACAGCCATCATCGATCCGCAACATTTCAAGAGTCTTGGGCCTTTTGCCCCGCACCAGGACACCCTCAACGGCCCAGTACCGGTATAGATGGACCCTTCAAGCAATTTGAAGCTTGATCGATCGATCAGTCGGACTGCAGTGGTGACAACACTGTGAGGCCTTGATGAGGCGCAAGCAGTGCATGGGGATCAGGACGCGAGCCGAACTAAGCCGAATCGTCCCCCATGTTTGGGCCAGGGCAGATCAACCGGGGCTGATGCGGCTGTATCGCACTGGCAGCTCTGGTGTTCCATAATTTGCACTTGTTCAACTCCCTACTCTTGCGCGTAAGGCTGTAAATCTCGGTGGTCGGTGGCCTGTAGACAGCGCTATATCAGCATCACATCGCGCGTTGACGTCCAACCTTTCAATTTTGCACGCGACGAGGCTGACATCCTTAAAATCTTTCAGAATCACTGGCTTTCATAACTGCAACTCCGACGACTGAATACCACTAGGAACATACGAGCACTTGAACATGATGGCGTCAGCGATGCATACTGCTCACCATGCATGGCAAACCGCTCAGGCAGTCGCAGCGTTCAGACGCGGGGAAAACGTGGACGACCTTAGGATCCCCATCTGCTTATCTTGCAACGCCGAAGAACAACCGGGCAAGGTACGCACCCTTCTACATAGAACGTCTTGGAATTTACTCACCTTTCCCCGGGCTAGAAACTCCTTCGATGCTCTGGGTGTAAGGTTGCTCGTTATTGCGACAAAAAAGTAGATATCACTTCCGATGCCCGATTCCGCTTTTGACTTAGTAGGCTCATTATCACAGTGCGCGACTATGGACTGGAAAGGCACGAATGGGAATATCGCTGAATGTCACCGTGACATTTGCAAAGACATGAAGGTATTAATGTTGTCCTGATGGCTCACCCAACTGGCTAATGAATCGCCGGACAGGAAGCTAACGGCAGGACCCCTGAGATGCAGGCCATCGCTGAACAATTTCCTTGGGCTAAGCTACAGTCAGACGGGACCTGTAACTTCCTTATCTTTTTGGCATCGAAGGGCCTTCTTGACACGGGGCGCAAAGCGGGTTGGTGGACAAGACCTCCATGTTGTGTTGGTACAAGCCAATATGTGTGGGGGTTTCTCCTGTTGGAGGATGAACACCTTCGGGATGACGTCGGATGGAAATTACCGAGCGAACAGGTGCCTTGGCTTGACTTTACATTGGGGCATTCAGCACCTCCCATATGTCCACCGCCTCCTGGACATAGCTGGTCCAAGTACTATGCATGGCGTGGATTGCCCCTGGAATCCCCGGCAGTGATGTGCCTACATTGGCCGTTGTCAGTGTTTAGGCTCTTGTACCTCCTCGGACTTGCATCAGCAAACACTTTGGGGAGGCGTCATCTGACGGTTCACCTCCTCGGAGTCGAGAGAGAAGTTGAATTTTTACCACTGTGAGTGCGTACCTGCCTCTCGCATGCCGATCACTCAAAAGTCCTAATTTTCTTAAGGTTCGGCGAATTAGCGCTCCTACTCCCTAACACAGATATTGATCTGGTTTTATTCGGGCCTGGGGTTGCTACAATTTTGGAGAAAGCCCAGGAAAAGCCTTCTTGTCTAGCTTCTCGTCCATTCGCTTACACGTACAAAGCCCCTAAAGTTTCTGGCGGCGCGACCATACGCATCGAACTCGCACGTTGCGGGTCTTTCTTCGACGGCGCAAACTTGGATCTCCTTCGAAAGGAAAAGCCGGATGCGATGATTGCCCTCAATGCAGGACTCTCCACGTATCCAGAATGGAGGTCAGCTGTACTGGCGTCACGCGCCCTCGCCATCCCCTTTGCTGTCACCGACTACACTGAGATTAGCTTGGGCAGTGACATCCGGTTACTGTTACGCATGTTTCCTTACTGGAAGACTGTGTGGTTCCCGAAGTTAAAGCTACCTACTATCGAGCAACAAAGGATCTCGGAAATGGCGAGTGCATCATACCCCATTGACTTAAATCCTTTCATGCATCCAGGCCCGAGGCCACAGAATCTTCACGCTGGACCAAATTCTTATAACGGCTACACACTCATTGTGACACCTGGTGCTGCTTAGAAGTTATCGAATACTTGCATATTCCAATGCTCTTCTGTAATCCTTGAATTCAGCCAGGGACCAGTTTCAAGTCTGTACTAGTACACGTCTCCACACTACGTACCGTGCTTTCACCAACGCGCCGTCTACATAGTATGCCCGTCCTACCGTCGTGTATAACTGTATGAAAATCGGTGATTGGTCGAAGCTGATTCAGAACGAGCCTTGCGTGTCTTACTGTTAGATCGGCCCAGGACATCGGAAGGCCAAAACCACAACTAGATAGGAGAATTGACGTAAGCTAATGGTGGAGTGCTGCACATCCACGGTACTTCGTATTCTATCCTACAGACACGCCATGAGAGGGATTTTCTAGTAATCCATAGTAATGACTCCGCACAAAGGTTTCATTCCCGCGTTCGGAGATCCCACCCTTGCGCTGGTATATGTCCCTGTCTCTGTCCAGAGAAGCAAATACACAAAGTGTGCCGACTAGTAGTTATCTATAGTTATTTACAGCGAGAAATGAACCATATCTAAAACCGCCAGCCAGCCAAGCAAGTTCCAACCGCCACTGGCAGCTAATTTGAGTCAGCTCCGAGCCTTGTTACACTACTTAGCTGGATTCAACGGCGAATAAAATTTATCTGGCTATTGCCATCACTCCAAGGGTTGTCTCTGTCTATAGTTCGCGTCGTCCCGAATGCGGGTGAGCGTCAACTTGAAGGTGGGGAGTCCGAGATGAAACTTGGACCTAGTAATGAGTCATGTGATCGAAGAAGTCACAAACGTCCAAATTTAATTCCCTCCTCTTCAACTTGTGGACCCATCAGTACGAGCCAGTGCTATAACTAAAATCCTCCTCCGACCAGAAGTCTACATTCAAGCCCTCAGCGTTTAAATGAAATGGACAAGTAAGTTACCATATTTTCGAACGTTTAACTTGTACATCACGTTAAATTTCAATATGATCATTCAGCTCCAACGCGCATGGTAGGCACAAGACCTCTTACGATTATCCCTAACGAAGTCTATCTCGAGATTTTTGACTATGTCACTCATTCGCTCGATTTAACATGCCGGGAACGTTGGACAATGCTCTCAAATCTCGCCCTTGTCTGCCACTTTTTTTGCGCGATTGCCGTTCCTCGAATTTTCGAGTCACTATGTGTTACGGGCACCGCAACCAAAACGGATGGGTCGCCCTCGAACAAGGTCGCATTTTGCAGGGACGTTAGTCAAGGAAAAGAGCCTGCTGCCTCGTTAGCAAGCCACGTCATAAATTTCTCTTTTCGGTCATGGAGGAAAGGTGGTGATCACCCGTGGGCCATTACTGGTTTTTTGAACATGTATGGAAGGGCACTACGCCGGATGCCCAACCTGCAATCCCTTGTTCTGTGGGATGTTGACCTCGACAAGCATTTTTTGAAAGTGATATGCGGACTCAAGACTTTGACATCCCTTACCCTGAACATGACTTCTTTCTGCGACAATCTCACCGAAGCCCCAAATACTCCTCCGCTTCCGCTGAAGAAGTTTGTTGTTCGCTGCACATCCCCGACATCGCCTCTTCCTTGTCATGCGGACATCATCGCGGCTATCGTCAAAGGTGACCAACTAGAGCAATTGTTCTCGAGCGATTGGTCTGTAGCGAAAGCGATTTTCACGCGAATGGAAGACAGCAACCTGGTCAGGTTGGATCTCTTTGAAGCCGATTGGGGTCCCGAACTACGGAACGCGCTTGGAAAGTGCCGACTTCTCAAGACCCTCCAAATCGCCAAGCTAAACGTGTTTGAAGAGTCCATCCCTGTCTTGCCCGCATCATCCATCCCAGACCTTCAAAATCTACAATGCCCGCCATCATTTTTGGCTGTTGTCGCTGGTCGGCCCTTATCATCCGTCCAGCTCTCAGGCTTCCAACACAGTAGCCATGCAGGGCGAGCCGCACCTCTGATCACTATGTCTGAAGTGGCTCTTCTCAAGCAATCAACCGCTGAGATTTCTGAGCTTCGTATTCCCTCGCACTTCTTTTTTCTCGCGCCAGTGTCTGAACATTTCCCTCGCGTTAAAGAACTGTACATCGACTGTGCACATCCGAACTACGGAATGGAGGACATAAAGGACCGTGTGGGATTCAATGAGGTGCGCTTACCGAAATGGTTTCCACTCTTTGCTCTACTGAATGCGCGTTTCTGCAGTTCATCCGTAAATTGGTGACAAAGTGGCCCCCTGCGCCCTCTGTTCGCTGCCTTCGCCTTGCCCTGGTATGCGTCGTGCCATGGCTCAGCCAGTTGAATTACTTCGCAGATCTTGAACTACAGCGGGAGGTACTTCCAGAGCTGGAACATGCGTTCCCGAACCTTCGATGCGTCCAACTGGTGCATATTGTGGAGTGGCGTCGAGAAGCCCAAGGCGACCATTGGGCCGGGCATGTCCCGCTTCGTCGCCATGAAAATGTGCGCCAGTTGCTTCAGGCAGCCCCACAAACTGAGGTAAAGGATGTCGACGGGATCTTTGCACCTTTCCTCGAAGCTTGCTGGCCACCCTTGGCGTAGTCATTCGCTATTCAAGCAGAACATACCCCGAAAAGTAACCAACCAACAAATCATTTCCCAAGATACTGTACCCACACCTTTCTTGTCGTGGCTTCGGCTTCAAGTCGTCGCGTTATCACTTTCGTTCTCGTCCAACAACTTGTTCCAAGGACACCAAGCTACATATTGTATAATGTAATGTACATACAACATCTTATACCTTTATCATAACGCACTATACTATAGTAAGAAAAGATACATCTGGCTTCTGGATTGTGTTGGCAGACGCGTCCACAAGGACAAATATAGGTCATTTGGCTGCACACTTCGCCAGCTCAAGTGGTTGAAAATTATATCGAATGCTCAGGACGTTGAACGTTCTAAGCCTCTACACTTCCTCATACCCATAGACCTTCAAGACAGGAAAACTTGTCAGCATCCAATTCGCCTTTGCCACCGTGCCCATGTCAACGCCTAATTCGTCCTCAGTGCCGAGATTCCACCATTCGTCCTCGACATCACTTTCTATCTTGATCCCATCTTCTTCCACAAAATACCCGTGGTTTCATCAGGCAGGCGGTCACAAACAGGAGTTTGCGCCGAACACATCAGTGGAACCACCATCGTCTCGCCGAACACATGTGCTATCATCGACCCCGGAACGGGACCTGAAGCCAGTCAACCATCTGGAGGCTGGCGATAACGGCAGCACATCTGGCGAAGAAAAGGAAAAGAAGGTTATGAACTTGAACAGGCTTCAATCGCCTAGACCTGGAGCAATCTGGAATCGTTCCACGCTTCGATCACAGCGTGTGCGTCTTTTTCACGACGACCAGCCGTACCCACGTCAAGTCTCGCCAACTTCAAAACCACACCAATTACCACTCGAATTGCCTCACCCGACGTCTCCCACCCGTCGAAAAGCATTCAGGCGTCGTACCTGGCAGTATGCATCTGTAGCCAGCCTTCAACGATCACGCCTCCTCAGACACCCATCAACATACCTCGCACTCTATTTCACGCTCAACCTCAGTCTGACACTGTACAATAAATCACTTCTTATCAACTTTCCTTTTCCCTACACGCTCTCTGCATTGCACGCCCTTTGCGGGTCTATCGGTAGCCTAATCCTCGTCCGCAACGGATCGATTCCCGTTCCACGCCTGAACACGCACGAAACGCTCATTCTACTTGCGTTCAGCGGTCTCTACACAATTAATATTATTGTCAGTAATGTCTCCCTAGGTCTCGTAACAGTCCCCGTGAGTCTCATTCCGTGGTTCTGATAAACTTGATCTGACCAACGAGTGCAGTTTCATCAAGTCATCCGAGCTTCAACACCACTCTTTACGATATTATTCTCTGCATTGATTCTTGGTACTCGAAGCAGTCGTTCCAAGCTGGTGGCACTCCTGCCCGTCGTGGCTGGAGTCGGATTTGCGTGCGTCAATCCAGTGTTTTTTTTATTCTCGAATTTCAACGCCCCTGCAGGACATATGGAGATTACTACTTCACTCCCTGGGGCTTCTTCCTTACGCTCCTAGGAACTGTCCTGGCGTCGCTCAAAACGATCTACACCAACTTTCTCCAAGCGCCATCGCGTGTTACGATACCCCCTCATACCTACTCGCACGTCAAATCATCGTCTGACAATCACGACAACGATCCAATGTCAGAAAAGCTATCATCATCACCACCTCCCCCTCGCACGAGACTGCCATCCCTCAGTCCAATGCACCTCCTGTACCTCCTCTCTCCTCTCGCATTTATCCAAACCATGCTTATCGCACACTTCTCTGGGGAGCTTCAGCGGGTGCGAGAGTATTCAGTGGCAGGGCTGCGACATCCACCATTGGTGCCTAATCTGTCAAACACACAGCTTGTTCTGTTGCTGATGAACGGGGTGATGGCGTTTGGACTGAATGTGGTGAGCTTTACGGCGAATCGTAAGGTGGGGGCGTTGAGCATGACTGTTGCAGGCGAGTGATATTGTGCTCTGTCTTTGGTTAGGTGCTTGACTGATGTTATGGTTTTTTCCCTTCTGTAGCGAACGTGAAGCAGGTCCTGACGATCCTTTGCGCAGTCATGCTCTTCGACCTCACTATCACGCCCATGAATGCCGTTGGAATTGCGCTAACGCTGGTTGGCGGTGCCGTTTACGCTTCAGTCGAACTGAAGGAGAGACGTGAGAGGGCATCGGTTCTCTGATCCGAAGCATCCTGGACTCTTGCGATTGTGCCGTTGTAAGCTAAATTATACCTACCTATTTCCATTGCTGCGACCTTGCATCCGATTGCCCAGGCCATATCTGGTCCTGGGTAGCCCCAGCCCTGCACTTATTCATATGTACCCAAGCATGGACTCATTTATAGACTCTGTACACGTAGATACCCACTCGGACTCGAGACATGATTCATACTTTACCAAAGGTCGCAGAGAAGAGACGCCTACTTGACTACAGCTGAATCTCAAAACACACTGTGCAAATTCCATACTTAGCAAAGTGCAAGTTATCTCCGATCTCGTCGGGCTTTGATAATTACATAAATAATAATAATTATTCTTATTTGTAATAAATGCGCCACGTATATTTGCTCATGCTTGGATCAGACGCTTTTGCGTGATTCTCCAGCTTTTTCGAACTCAGTTTGAGTTTCCACAGCCATTAGTATGTCGACGCGTCAAGCGACTCCTGGGTCAAGTACAGGCGCCGTTCCCCAGGCCGCATCGATGAACTCAAGGAAACGCGGCACTGCAGAGTCCGACGGCGAGCCCAGGTACAATAAGAAGTTGAAGAAGGACGATTCTATCACCTCTGCCCCGAAGGATAAGAAGAAGAGGAGAAAGAGGAGGCGGAAGACGTCTATTGTGACAGCTGCCACCGTGCCAGAGTCTCGTCCTAGGTCCAAGTCGAGGAGTGTCACGGTAGGAACACAGAGTACCGCGCCTGATCAGACTGCTACGACGCCGGCCACTGCCCAGGGTGATATTGCGCCTGAAACGGAGGATTTGTCGATGATGGACGGCGCGGAAGAGGCAATTTCTAGGATCGTGAGTCATTTTTCTCGTACATATTGTGTGCGTTCACGGCTAAACATGCCCTGCTTCAATCAGCCATACACGGACAAGGGAAAAGGAAAAGCCAAGGAGGAATCACCACCGTCGGAGACCATCGAGCCTCATAAAGCTCAGATAGCGCGATTAAAACAAGAACTCGAAGCTCAATCATTAGTGCGCTGTCCCCTTCACCCGCCGAAAGTCCGTGACTAATCATATCCCAATTACAGCTTTTACAGAGACACCAAACGCACCTGACTCAAGTCCACCAAGCCATCACCTGCCAGATTTGCCTCGACCTCCTCTACAAACCCTTCGCGCTTGCGCCCTGTGGCCACGTCGTCTGTCACGGCTGTCTCGTTCGTTGGTTCACCGCCAACGACAACCCACATCCCCTGGAGGAACGCATCCCCGGAGTACCCCACGGACAATCTCACATTCACAAGAAAAAGAAATGCCCCATCTGCCGCACGATCATCAACGAGCGCCCGGTGGAGGTCTGGGGTGTCAAGAGCATGGTAAATGGGATTGTGCGCAGTGGGCTTATCGAACTCCCTGCACCTGTACCCGACGAGACACCAACACCCGCACCCGAGGGCCCCATCTCATCCACTGGCCTCAACCGTTCGGCGCAGGATCCCTGGCGCAATATCTTCCACCCCGTAAGCCACCGTTCGCATTTTGACTACTTTGCCGTAGCACCACCTCGCCTGCCTCGGAACACCGCAGAAGGAGGTGCGGGCGGTGGGCTGGAGGATATGGGGATGTATGATGCGGAGGACGGCGGGATCTATAGGTGCATTGACTGTATGCATGAGATCTGGGACGGAGTGTGTACGCAGTGCCATCGGGAGTATCCTGGGCATGCAGGGAGCGAAGATGGGGAGGGTGACGAAGATGATAGCGAGATGGAATTCGGTGGAGGCCCTAATGCGTTGGCGAGGCGCAGGACTTTGAGGGATTTGCTTAGCATGATGGCTGGAGAGCGGCCGAATCCGTTTGAGATGGGAGGGGAGGATAGTGAGTCCGAGTCGGAGAACGAGCTGTTGTTCGAAGGGGGGATAGACGACGATGAGGATGATGAGGTCGAGGATGAATGGGGTCAGGTTCGCCCCGCGCATGTGCCACTGTTCAATCCGAGAGTCCTTCCGATGTTTCACCCGGACTTGAGTGGACGGCGTGCGCCTCGGCTTCCTATTGGAGGTGTTGCCCCTAGGCCGCCGCAGCCTCAGGAACTGGTGTTCGCTGACTTCACTGATGATGAAGTGGAGGCGGAGATCCCGACGCAGCAGCCTCAGTTGTATGCTCACTTCACTGATGATGAAGGGGAGGCGGGGATTGCGAGAATCGAAGAGGCAGCACAGGACGGGGAGGGCGGGGGAGACGATGGCTATGAGAGCAGCTTCATCGACGATGAGGATACCGCAGAAACTAGCGCAGCCGGTGCATCCGCCGCGCGTGCCCGCCCCAGGCAGGGAGCAACACCGAGAACCAGGCGGGGAGCTCCTGGTGCGCACGATGACGAGGATGTTGATGAAGAAGCTGCAGAAGTCCTAGATGATGACGAGGTTGAGTTCCAGGATATTGCGAGGCACATTGGGCGGAGCCTTAGACTGGCCCGGCGCGGAAGGGGGCCGGGTGTGGGGCCCAGACTGAATCCCATCGTCATCGTGGACTCAGAGGAGGAAGAAGAAACTCCGAATTCCCCTGAGATTCAAGTGCTCCGACGACGCAATCGCCCCATTGCCATATCTTCGGATAATGAACAGCCGCAGAGGAGGAGAATTGTGTGAGTAGAATTCCAAGACACTGAAGATGCTTGTGTGCTTATAACTTCTCAAAGGGGACGTAACCGGGTTGTGGAAGACGAGGAGAGCGGGGATGACGCTCCTGAGTGCGTTTTATATATACCGGAACTATGTTCAACGCTTACGCTTTCATTTCAGATATGTTGATGTCGACTCGGACGATAGCGACCACGAGTGAGTAATCACGGATTTGTAACGTTCCCTCTTTTACTAAATATGTGATGAGCAGGCACCGCTTAGACGAAGATGAGGAGGGCGATGAAGGGTCAGCTTTTCATCCAGGGTTCAATTTCGTAGTGTACTAACTATAACCTTAACAGGATGTACGAGAATGATGGTTCGAGAGCAGGTCCGTCGTCAAGGCTTCTGAGGATGATGGAGCGGGAGATGCATTCGGCTAGTGAGGATGGTGAGGACGACGAGGGGGGAAGGTGGTAAACAGGATGGATGCTAAGTCTGTATCATTAATTACGTAATTGGTTTCTGGTGACATCATGCGGCTAAGTCATTGACTGCCTTTGACCACTCAATGACTTGAATAAGGGCTTGTACCCCATCCTGCTCCTTCAGCGCGCCTTAGCTCCCAAATAGGCGTTGAGGCGAGCTTATGCTTGTCTCCAACTCTCTTACAACTTAAGGCAATCCAAGTCCGGTGCTTATGTGCTGATAGCATCCAGGTCCTACAGAATCCCAAACATCGCCCGCGGCTCCCCGAGGGAACCAGGGTTTACCAAGGCTCTGCAGAAAAGTTGAGACTGGACTACGGCCAAGAGGCAGGAACATGAAATTTCTACTCCATGTTGGCCCGAAAAGCTCGCGTCTGCAACGTGTTTACCCCTCCATTCCAGCTATCACATCCACGATGCGACGAAACGCGCCGCACACGCCAGGATTATGCATGAGCCGATTACACATGTACGCTCCTGGCTAGTCTACATATCTCCTCAGCTTAATCAAACCCACACACCCACCCACATCCATCAGTACTTGTATTCCAATCCGCAACTTTTCTTCTTCATATCCATCTCGCCCCATGAACCAGAGTCCTACCAGCGTCAGACTGCGACATCCTCAGCAACAGACCTCCCGCAGCCGCGTGCCCTCGATACACTGGTTATTCCGGAGCAATATTCCTCGCCGACGCAACTCGTTCCTGCCCCCCGACTTAAACAAGAGGAACTTCTTCGGCATGGGTGACATCGTCGGTGTTATAACGAATGTAGGTGCCGACTTCAAACACGAGTCATTCCTGTCGTTGATTACTTGCTGTCCAGCCTGCTGAGACGGTCCGTTCGCTGACGGAATCCAGGCGGCTGCTTGAGGAAGCTCGACGAGAAATCGCTGAGAATCGCGAGCGCTCGCAGCTTCGCCCCAAACACACGTTTGCCCGGTTGCCCGGATTTTTCCCTCGCAAGGCGGAAATACAAGCTATCGAACGAGCCCTTGAAGGCGAGCCCTCCTTCACCGTTCTTTTCGGTGCAAGCTCGACTGGCAAGGTCCGGTTCTCACATTTATATCCATCCATATATTGACTCCCTCTAACAACATAGACTGCATTACTCAGAGAAGTCCTGTCCCGCGAACAGTATCATGTTCTGCACTTTGACCTGCGAATTGCAGGCTTTGCGGACCTCTCGAGTCTCTATCGCAGTCTAAGCCAGCAAATGGAACTCTACTTTGAGGAAATAGCGAACAAGATGGACGGATATGAAGAGTTTGAGAAGGAGGCGTGGAGCTTCAAGGTGATGAAATTTCTCTCTTACTTCTCCACACGTTCATCTAACCCGAAGGACCTGCCCAGTTTGATCGCCAGAACGTCGAAAGTCGGGCCGCCGATGCCTCTGCAGACCAGAAAGGCCACAATGTCAGATCAAGTGATATAGCTCGCCTTATGGAGCTCTTCCAAGTAAGCCGTCATCCGTTGCGCGACATACCCATCTTTCAAACCACTTCACCGTTCTAGAGCTCCCTCTTGAAGTACTGGGAATTCCGACCGCACGACGGGGAAGAAAATCACGGCATGGCGAATGGTAAACGGAGGCAATCTTCGGACGCGACCCTGAACTCGGACCATACTCATGTCAATGCCGGCTCCAACGGCGCAAGTTCGAACAAGTCGAAGCGATGGACGTTTCTGAGAGGGTCCAAGTCCAAGGCAAGAGATTCTGCAAAACCTCGGCCCTCGAACGGCGAGAACGGGAATCCTGAAAAGGAGCATTCAAAACCTATCAAGAAGATGCCAGTCAGTAACTTCATCTTCCTTTCCTCGTTGTATATGTTTTTGACGCGTTTGGTGTGGTTCAGGTCATCTTCTTCGATGAGGCACATAAGCTGTGTGTCCCGCTTCCCCACCGTGCTGTCACATGTGCTGAATAATCTCTAGGCCAGCACTTATCCAATCAACGGACACGATGAAGTGTCTACTGGACTCGATGCTTGTCCTCACGAAGCAAGATCGTTTGTGCCACGTCATCCACGCCACGAGCGATCCCTTCTACCAAACTTGGCTCAGGCAATTCAACGTCATGCAGCATTGCAAGGTATATCACCTTCTCCATGGCACTGGACCGCACTGATGGACGCACTCCCCTAGATCATCACAATTGGCGACTGCTCCTTATCAGAAACCAAGTCGTTCTTCCGTGACCATATATTGCCCAAGGTGCCGGAACGGCTGCGTCCTGGACTGAGGTTCGAAGTTCTGTATGAGGCTTTTGGAGGGAAGTTGGCCCATTGGCATGATTATGTCAGTGATTATAGTGGGTTTTTCTACATCTTCACGTTCACACTACCTAACCCTACGAAACTGTATCTAGTCAACTCAAATGGGAAGATCGACAGTAAGTGTCCTCTCCTCTGATTCGGTCCTCATCTAATCCCATTATTTCCTCAGTCAAGCAGAGCTCCCACTTCCTCCAAGCCCACTCCCTCCTCAACCTCCACATCATCCATTCCTCGCAGTCCCCCAGCGCCCAAGAAGCCGCCAGCACCACCCACGCCGCCAACACCTCCAACCCCGAAACTCTCCACCCCGGCCTCGGCCCCGCCGGGTTCAAAATCTACTCCCCCCTCACGCATCCCTTCGGGCCCAACCCCGGCGGTGAAAGCGGGGACGGAGGAGGTGACCGTGCGAACGCCCTCATTGCCGGGTATTACACTGCGGACTTCTCAGCGATGCAGCTGCTGAAAGTGATGAGCCGCCTCGCGCAGCCGGAGACGACGTACCTCCCATACTTTATGCTGTGTCGGGAGCTGGGGGTGCGGGCGGTGGATGGGATGGTGAAGGGGCGGTTGTTGGATTTGAGGTGGACGGAGACGGTGGCGAGGGAGGATGGGAGGGAGGAGGCAAGGGTGAGAAGTGGGGTTAGTGGGTTTGCGGGGGTTGGACTTGGTGTTGGGGGGTTGGGAGGAGGGGGAGGGTCAGAGGGGATTCCGAGTTATTCGCCGCCGGGGGTCGTGCCGGGGGCGGTGGAGATGTTGCCGCAGGCGTCGGAGGAGGGGATGATGCCTGTTTCGGAGCATGAGCTGGGCCAGCGGGATATTTATGAGGAGGCATTGGAGGTCGTGGGGCCGAAGTTGGTGCCGACGACGCCGATTATGCGATATGCGATGAGAGATGTTGTACAGGAGTATGAGGATGACCAGTCGGTCTCGGAATATGCTTCGCTCTCGGATGTGGACGAATACTGATGTTGTGTGACTGTTCACATGTATATCCTATGGCAGACTCGGACAGTTCTGCCTATTTGTTTTACCTATATCATACTGTATATTGCTTCTCTGCACTTGCGTTCACCGACGCTCGCTCATGCCCATACCGACATTGATCATACCACGCATACCTTCATTTCCACATACATTACTCCAGTCCTGCATATTTAACGTCTGCATTGGTATCTAGCCATGCCAACCATTTCTTCAGATAGCTGCCGCCGTGACAAACAGTCGATGAATCTCCAACAACGCACTGATGGTAACATAACGTTAGGTTCAAGCCAGAGAATGAACAGGAAGGACGTACGAGATGGCGTTTGGCCCGTGTCATAGCCACTGGAATGTTAATCAGGTCAAGTTGTTTACCAGGGGGACAAGATTGCCTACCATTAAGGCGCCTCTTCTCCTTCAAGAAACCTACTTCCCTCTGTGGAGAATATCAGTATCACATTCACAATAAGTGTTCTAATCGCTCACCGTTTCATTGCTGCGCACTAGGCTAATGATCACGGCCTCCTTCTCTCGGCCTTGCATACCATCAACGCTGCCGATCTCCAGGTTCGTCCCATACATCGGACGGAGAAGGGAGGACAATAGGGTCACCTGAGCTTGGTATCTGTCGAGGGGAGGTTTAGCGTGCCGTTTGCGGAGTAAATGTCATGAGGAGCACATACGGAGTGATGACGGCAATCTGGTCTGGGGTCAGGCCAACTTCCACCTTGTAATAGAATATGAGCACATCATGCTCTTGAAAATGACAGGCTGATCGTACCAGCTTCTCCACCCAGTTCTTCACTACTGTCGCCTCATTCTCATTGCATCGGCTTCCCTCGTCTCCATCGCCCTCCAGTCTCTCAAAGTACTCACACCCGGCGGTGTCGAAGAAGACAACAGGGGTAGCCAGCATTTCCTTCTCGTCGTCTTCCGTGTCCGCGTGCGTGTTTGAAAGGTCCTGCAGAAGATGGCCCTCCACCGAAGTATGGGAAGTCAGCTTGGACGAGTACAGGACCTTTGATGGGAAGGCGCAGATCTGCGAATGCATTCTAGAATGCTGTATGAGTTCTAAGCGGAATCGTGGAACAGGTGCAATCGACCTACCTGTACTGGACGTTGAGCATCCGCTTTATGCTGGACCCGTACATTTTTTCCAAGCGATCAAATAGGGTGGTCTCTAATGTGCGTGGTGGTTCCACCACTGGCTGCCTAATCTTCTGCGGTGTTGCTGGTTCCTCTATAGACAGCGCTGTAGTGGCCTCCACAAGTGATGTTTCTACGTCACCCTGGGCTGAAGATTCCGAATCGGACTCCGTGTCGTCTGGGACTTGAGAGGGAGGGGCATTTGCCTGCTTTAACTTAGCAACAGGAGAAGCTCTGTCCCGCTTTGATTTGGCAGCGTCATCTTTCGCTTTTCGCTTCCTCTCATCATTAATCGATAAAATGGTCGGCGGCAGCTGCATCGGATCCCCAGCAAGGATTAATTTCTTGGCTTTGAATATTGGGATCCAGCAGACCTATGAACGCAAGTGTCTGAGCAACCTGATCATCTTGGGATAGATTATATTTACTGCTTCGAGGGCTTGTGTCGCTTCGTCAATAATAAGGACATCAAAATCATGGTTGTACAACTGCCGCCCGCCCGCCGAATGGCAGGTCGCAAGTACGATCTGTTGTGTTTGCAATCATGTCAAATAAGTTGATAGGAAGGTGGGCAAGGAGGTCTACCTGCGACTCTGAAAGGACCGACTTGACAACTCCCCCTTCTCGCTGACGATACCTGCGAATATGATGAGCATTCGCAACGACGAAAAAACATCCATATCCCACTCTTTCCTGAGGGCTTTAACCTCATCCCACAATTTCTTGCGTTCGCCACCCTTCGGGCGTTTCCCTTTGGCGCCCTTACCCTTTCCTGAAAGTACGCCAAGTGTTTCCTCCAGCTCGTTCTTCACGTCCTTTGCCAATGCAGCCTAGAAAGTGGGCACTATCAGCTTCATATTCGACAGAGACAGTAATCCGGGAGCCAACCTGATCTGTCCTTGTCGCTTTGACTTCTAGTGTCGAATCAAGAATACGTTCATGGGCCATCACCCGGGCGGGATGTCCGATCCTCGTGACCTTCAGCTTCTCTCCCTTCTCCCCGGGAGGGAGATCTAACAAACGTTCCAGGATGTTATCAACGGATAAGTTGGAGGCTCCGCATACGAGAAGCTTGAGAGGTTTGGGATTGTATGACGAGACGGTGGTGAGCTGGCGGATGAGTTCGATGAGGGTATGTGTTTTTCCAGTTCCTTGATACGATCAGATGCAACGAGGAGTGAAACATTGGCTATTGAAGTACCTGGAGGGCCATGAATGCATGCTACTTCTGGAGACTCTAAACAAAATTTGATCGCCTCTTTCTGGCTTGCGTTTAGACTCTCGTCAAAGAATCGCAGGTCTTGGACAGGTTGCTTCTCTGAACGAGGAACCATGCCCAACAGAACCTGAGTGAGCCTGATTGACTCCACGGATGCTTTATCGTCCTGGCGGACAGTGAGCTACGACACAACATGTGGAATGTCAAAAACACACTTTTGGTCCGGTGACGCGTTTCTCTAGGCGATCCAATGCCTTGTCCATCCTTTCAGAAGTATATGGGTTATGTTGGAGTGCGAGGAGGGGGGCGAAAATTACCGGTCATAGGTCACGCTATTGGCGAGTTTCACGACGCGACAGCGTTCTGGTAAGTCCAGGTCTTCTGCCGCTGTATCCGACGAGTCGACAGCAATGACAATTCTTGTGTCAGAAACCTGCCAGCCTCAGTAAATCCACAGCGCAGGTACGCGTAGCTAAAGAGCTCATACCTTGTATACCACGCCTTCAGGCTGTGATCCCTTCGTCTCCTCGGTTGCAGTCTTCTTCGCTTTCTTTGCAGCATTAGCGACTACATTAGCCTCTATCCTGGCAAGATCTCCCGCTCTGTATAACAGGTTCAGATTCCATTCAACTTGGAGATGAGATACTGCGTACCTGATTGTGTGAGGTGGAAAAGCTGGATTGGTGTGGTATGCTGTGGGTCGCTCCAACTCCACCAAGCTGCCCTTGTATGATATCAGAAGGTTCGAAGATTTTCACGACAAGCTCAAAGTACGTTTTTCCGCCCAACCCAATGTTGACACCGACAATCCCGAGGCCACCTAACGATAGACCCTTCTGTTCGAGGAGTTTGGGTCCACAATTCGACAGTAGCAGGGAACTGCGGGTGATCTCAGCATCGCGCTCTTTCTTGAGGAGCAACCGCTGACGAGCGATGAATTCTGTTGTCTGAGTGCCTGCGTCCATGCACCGTAAACGTAGCAGATGGTGAGGGTATGATAACTAGGCGGTCACTGGCAAAGTGATACGAAGTTTCTGGAGTTTATCTTATCAGATAGTCGATGGAGTCTCCAACAATTGACCGCATGACCTCGACATCAGTCTCTTATCGCTTCACGCGACGGCTTAGCACTTACTTACTCCCACAACCATAGTGATCGCCATATCATACCTGACCTTCCCAAATGACTTGTGGCTGTCAATTCGCAACTCAGAACTCTGGGCCTGTTTGGAACCCTGAAGATAAGGCTAAGGCAGCCCCTACCAGACCAAATGGAGCGGAAGACATCTACCGACCGGATATTCTGGAGCACATCGAGGCTTCAATCAAGGACCTAGACAGTCAACTAAGGGAACTCAGTCTTGATATACACGGTATGCCCATTGTGAAATCTGATGTGTTCACTTTGATCACCACTACCCATACTCAGCCCACCCAGAAATACGATTTGAGGAGCGGTACGCATGTCGTGAATGACCCATGACGCTGCTCTCTTGTAACCTCATATTAAAATTAGCCATGCGCACGATGTTCTTACCGCTTTCATGACCAAACATGGATTCGAAGTCACAAAACATTACCATCTTGACACTGCGTGGCTTGCAACCTTTACCCACGGAGAAGGTGGAAGAACTATCGGAGTCAATTCTGAGGTGCGTAGCCATATCTAGCCCCCTCCGTTTTCCTCCTGGTAATAACGATAAATGACGTTCCCAGATGGACGCTTTACCAGGGGTTGGGCACGCGTGTGGTCATAATCTGATCGCTATTTCGGGTACTACACATTCTTTTCTGTGAGGTCTCAGAAATCCTGATCTTTCCAGGTGTCGGGGTCGCGATTGCGATCAAGAAGGCGCTGCAGAAGTTTGACATCGCTGGCAAAGTCGCGTTGTTGGGCACTCCTGGTAAGAACATCTCTATCTCGTTTGATGTGGCGGGACGCATAACTGAAGTCTCTGGTCGAAGCGGAAGAAGGGGGTTCTGGCAAGGTCATTCTCTTGGAGAAGGGCGCTTATAACGATATGTCTGCTTGTTTGATGTACGTCTTTCGAGTCTTGTTGATCCCTTGCGAAAATTCGAAAATTCGCTAACGTTACCGCAGGTGCCATCCTGCTCCGGGTCCAATTGGGTCTGTGAGTCTCAGTAGCTGTCTTGCCTTGGAACGCTTAAACGTCGAATATTTCGGACATACGTGAGTGAATGCGGACCTCCATTTGGACTCATTTTTCACAAATTCAAGTGCTCACGCTGCCCTGTCTCCATGGGAGGGAAAGAATGCTCTGGATGCCGCTGTTCTCGGTTATAACAACATATCGGCGCTTCGGCAACAGCTTTTGCCTACACATCGTGTTCACGGCATCTTCGAAGGGAAGGATTGGGCACCCAACAGTATGCGGCATAATCTCTACATTCGTGTGTGCATCTTTTGACGCCTTCTTAATGGCAGTCATTCCCGATTATGCAAAGATGATGTGCGTCTACCTGATATCTCTGCGAAAAACAGCTTTATCTAACAAGAAGGTGAATAGCTGTTATGTACGTGCCCCAACGCGATCAGAGCTTCAAGTCACTCTGAAGAGAGTGCTGCCCTGCTTCGAGTAAGGTTCTTTTGTGACTCGTCGACGTTATCTGATCTGTGTCAGAGCCGCAGGTCTTGCTACGGGGTGTGAGGTCAAGATAACGATAGAAGGCGGCACGTATGATCTTCGCCAGAACAAAGCCCTCGGTATATATAAAATTCTCGCACCCCTGTTACTTTCCTGAGGTCCGCTTTACAGGTGACGAAGTGGCAAACATTATCACTGCCAAATATGGTGCCGTTGACTACGAATGGGGCATTAAAAGCGCTTCGACAGACTTTGTGAGCCCTCATTTAATCGGTGTAGGTCATTTATTGATACTCTACAGGGAAATGTTACATATGGTAAGTGTAAATGAATGGGAATCGCATGACAGCCGACTGAACTCTATGCAGCCCTTCCATCTCTCCACCCTGGTTTCGGTACGTGGTTATGGGATCCTACAAGGATGTCAAGTTTACACATTTACCTTCAAGCAATTCCCACCGTTAAAGATGGCGGGAATCATACCCCTGGGTTTGAGACGGCCGCTGCAAGCATCGAGGCGCACTATGCTTGTCTCGATGTCACGAAGGCACTTGCTGCCACAGGTATGCGGGTACTTATCGATGACGAATTTTTGGGAAAGGTAATCCATTGTGACTCAAGCAAGACCTCAGCCTGATGCTCGACTGTCATTTTTAGGTCAAGAAAGCTTTTGAAGAGGATTCAGAGATTCGAAGCTTGCTCGGATGAAGAGATCGTCATTGTGGAAATGATACTGTACGTTTAAATTGAAGATATCATGTCTATTTATGCTGTTGTTGCATACTACCCTTCCTTGAGATCAGTGGTGAGCGACATTTATTGTGTATATCGATCAGTGCCACATCATAGCCAGTCGAGGCTAGCCATATTGAACGTTGACAAGGCTTCAAAGTGAGCAAGAGCATACGGCGTCCATAAGGATGTATCAGAGCAACTTGCCAGTTAAGCTTTCTGTCAAATGGCATGCAACAGACTAGTTTGCGGTTTTCTCCTTTCCAGATATGTCGGTGAGTCCATGCCCCACTCCTCGCTTTTCGGACATTGTCCCTAACTGCATACTTTAAATCTACCTTCTGGTCCTCTATCATTTTCGGACGGCATGTATCATCGGAGTCCACGGTATAAAACGCCCATTACTATCGACCAGTCATCTCGGATCTTGACGTAAGTCCTCTCCATGAATTTCACCCATGTCCACTTATCTCCACTATTGTATAGGGGGACCTATCCCCTTGATGTGGAACCAATGCCAATTGATATTTTGAACTGCCAACATTGCCAAGCCTGATAACTCGCCTTCACATCTGACTCTTTGCAAGAGGTGGCGGCCAGAGTCTCCGAGTCGCCTTAAATACGGTTCAACTGGGAGAGGTACTCACCTTGTATCACTGACCTCACCATGCCAGAAATACCTCTGATAGTCCTTTTCGGTCCTTCTCCTTCCTCGTATCTAATTTCTGCAGGGCGTAGACACCATGCTCTCAATATGCCCCAGTCGCTTCTCAACAAACTCTCATCCGGCGATCTACAAATTCGGCGCGTCCTTTGGGCCTCCATTGACAAAACTGGGCGGTACTGGTGTGCAGAGAACTTTGCGACAGGAAGTGTGCATTACGAGCTTCCAACCAGCTCGGGGTTGCAACAACACATCTTGAATAGTGGCGCGCAGTATGTTTCGTGGCCAGATTATAACGAAGTCGCTGCAGCGGGGGAGAACGGTGTAACGGAAGGGGATTCGTGGTTCTTTGTGAAGCATAAGAATCAGGCAGGTAACCGGGTAACTTGATTGACCTTTGCGCAACTTAGGTACGATGTACAGGGCCACTGGAACGCATCCCTCCCTGCCTTTTATGTCCGCACCATCGGAGTCCTTCGAGATAACATCCCCAACTTCGACGCTGGATTAAAATATGTCATATTCGGTAAAGGGGGTACTCATATCTACCAATTTGAGGGCGGCTTCCTCACGAGCCTGGAGGGTGAGCATAGCAAAGAAGATCACCCACTAAACCAGGCTTGTCACCCACGTTCTATATGCTGCGCACATTCGTACTTATTTACCCCATATTTTGGGCAGGCGCTGCGACAATTTGACCCTGATATGAATCCAGACATCTCACAAGGTCTTTGGAGGATCGACAAAGGATCGACGCTCTCCTTGTACGATCATCGGTGAGCACGAAACCTTGCTTTCCCTGCCCATCATATGAGAACGATATGCTGAATAGTACAATGACACAAGCTGGACTCTCGTTCGCAA
Organism: Lyophyllum atratum; assembly: GCA_014905825.1. Lineage (NCBI taxonomy): Eukaryota > Fungi > Basidiomycota > Agaricomycetes > Agaricales > Lyophyllaceae > Lyophyllum > Lyophyllum atratum. Next base: position 1,150,795 of record JACGCN010000011.1, on the reverse strand, counting down.
ATGCGGCATTACCTTCCGGCCTACGTTGGGAGTTACGAGATCAGTATGGGGGGAGGCGTTATTAGTTCCTAGTGTGGAGTGGAATCGATGTTGTGAAGCCTGGAAACAAGTGACCACGGAGATGTTCGTAAGAAGGGTTTCGGAGACGTGATAGAAACGCTTTGCTTCTAGTCTGAGAATGTATTCACTTCTTATGAGGTCGTTCGATTGGTATAGATACGACGCAGGGGTACTTGATAGATTCAAGACTCAGAGGAATGGGGCAGCCGGCTGAATGCGGTGGCTTGGAATTTACCGATTGCCGGACCGGTCATCCGCTTCACCAATCGCGACCGTTCGGGACGTAATTTGATTTCTGTAAATTCTGACTTCCCAGTTTTACCAGCTTATCTCTTCTCCCTACTTCGCTCGCTGACCGCATACTAGTAGCCAAGCATTAATGGCCGCTCCAAAGGACGTTCTTCTCGTGGGGTTTGGCGCAGTGGGCGCGATTTGTTAGTAACAAGCTTTTGGTCGATCGTAGGCCCTTTGACTTTGTTGATCCCAATATCGTCTCCCAACCTTTTCAGACTCCTTGATCCTCCAACGAAGTAATTTGGCTCGTGTGACAGCGGTGGCACGAAGCAACTATGATGCAGTCAACAGTAAGCTCAAGCTCCTCAGACATGATGTAGTCCGACATGTTAACATTCGACCGGACCTGGCTGGAATCTATCTTTCTAAGGTCACGGTGTCCACTTTAAGAGCGCCAAGTACGGAGAGATATCTGGTTGGAGACCCGACCGTTGTACGTCTCACGAACGTTATCACAAAGAGTTTCGCCTGACTATTGAAAGTGGTAAGGTCGGTTGCGGAGGCCGCGGATCGACCATACTCCTACGTGTTTTTGACTACGAAGGCAATCCCGGAGCGCTCCCCGACTACCAGGATTCTACATCCCTTGATATCTTCGCCTTACGCAGACGAACATACCCAGCCTGTCTATGTGCTGCTCCAGAATGGCCTGAATGTTGAAGTCGAGTTATACAATGCGCTGAAGCAACTCGGCAAGGGCGAACCCAAGATAGTTAGCACAGCACTCTGGATCGGCACCAACCTTTTAGAACCTAATGTCGTCGAACACGCCAACTTTGTGGGTCTTGAAGTTCCGAACTTCTCTATCATACTGATTTGCGCTCGTACACAAGGATAGAGTCACCCTTGGGATATATCGATACAAGGACTTCACGACTGAAATAAACACACCTGAGGAGGCTTCCATATTGGAGGACATTGGTAGTATACTTAAAGCTGGGGGGTAGCGACGTCACCATTGTTCCAGAAGTACAGCGGTGCAAGTTCGCGAAGAATTTCTGGAATGTTGGTTTCTCTTCCTTTTCTACGCTCACTCAGTAGGTGTTGGCATGCAAGCGACGTTAAGTAGCTAACGACTCGGATGCTCCAGACAGCGACTGCCGGCTTTATGGCGGCTTCCTCCCTCTGATCCTGCCTCGCCTTATACACCATATGTGTCCCCGACGACAGCGGATCTCATCACAAAGTATACCCTCCCTAATATTAAAGCCATTCTCCAAGAACTCGTCGTACTCGGTAAGTTTATGGTATCGCTCGTTTTTTCTGGAGTGCTCAATCGTTTTTTGCCGCTGCAATAGGCCGAGCTCTCGGTTACCCGGACTCTGAGAATGGTTTACCTTCCACGTTACCAGATGCAGTAATGGAGGGCGCGAGAAAACTTCACGTTGTTCCTGACAGTTTCCATAAACCAAGCATGCTCCTTGACGCCGAAAAGGGACAACCGATCGAGGTTGAAGTCATCTTCGGGGAGGTAGTGAGGATGGCTCAGGAGAGAGGGGTAGAAATGCCCGTAAGTGGAGAGTGCCTTCCTTTCGACTTTGATAATTGACTGTGCAATTAGCGCGTGGAAATGCTTTACGCCCTCTTGCTCGTCGTTCAGAACCAGATTTTGGCGAAGTTGGAAGAAGGACATCGTCTAGATCAAGCTTAAGATATAGTCTTACTACATCGATATCCCTCCCCTGGGATCACAGGCGCCTGCTAGATCACCAAATTGTGCCAATCCCATGTTAGACCTTCCAGAACTATCTGATACGCTTGAGCGCTACAATGACGGGCCGTTTGACAAGCGTCAAGATCTAATCTCGGCGTGGGTAAGGTGAGTCACGATCGGACATTACGTAATCGCAAGGGGTTAAAGGCGTGGTGCAGGCGTTGCATTTGGTTCAGCCCTTCCTTCCAGAATCAGTCCTTGGAACTGGTCGAAAGAGCTTTTCTTGTATCCTACTTCACAACAAGACCGTTCTTCTTGATTCCCCTTGTGCATAGCGCGTGCTTCTACTCTCTCAACACGCACAAATGGCCTACCGAGGTGCAGATCGAGGGCGCGGCCGTGGTGGCCCTCCGACTGGGCAAGGAAGTCCAGATGTCAGAGGTGGTTATGGAGGTGGGGACAGGGGCGGGTATAGAGGTGGTGGCGACAGAGGTGGGTATAGAGGTGGTGGGGACAGGGGCGGGTTTCGAGGTCGTGGCGACTTTCGGGGTGGTGAGGGTCGTGGTCGAGGCGGCCCGCCGGGCGGTCGAGGTGGTGGTCCAAGGGAACAAGGAGGGTATGTTAATTCTTCCGTTGCCAAAGGCGATATCTTATACAGATTGAAAGTGTTTTCGCCCCAAACGAACCCGCAAACATCGACGCGCGACTGACGGACAAGTCCGAACAAGCTCTAGTCGACGCGCTTCGTAATATCAAGCTAGAACGCGATGATCTTCCTCTACGCCCCGACTTCGGGACTAAAGGGAAGCAAATCAAGTTGCGGGCCAATTTCTTCCCTGTCAAAGTCCCCAAAGGACCTCTCTATGAATACGAAGTTACTATAACCCCGACAATGAATACGACCATGCGTCGCGTGAAAAGGCGCATCTTCCAACTCGCGGAGCAAACGCGTGACTGGGCGCGAAAGGGTCTTCAAGGGAATGTCGCTCATGATCATTCGACGAAGTTGATTGCTGCGAAACAGCTTCCTCAACCTTTAACCATCACAGTCCCATACTACGATGAGGACGAAGATGGCCCCAAAGCTGGAGGCAAAGAATACGTCCTCACGATTGAGTTTAGCCGAAATATCGACACCCAAGGGCTTCTCAGGTATGGTCGGATTTCTCTTCCACGGGCCGCGTTCTCATCCACGTCCCAGTTACCTTGCGGGTCAACCCCAGTATAGGGGATACGACATTCTACCTGTGATTTCTGCGCTAAATGTCATCCTGGCCGCTCATCCCAATCGTTCGGGCGGCAGTGGCGTTATGGTCGGAAGAAACAGATTCTTTTTCCCCTCGGGCACTCCTGCTAGCCTTGGTGGAGGTCTGGAGGCATGGAAAGGCTTTTACTCATCCGTCCGACCATCGCATAACCAGTTGATGGTCAACGTGAATGGTGAGATCTCATAGTTTTGCTGAAATCATCAAGCTCAATAGCTTTTGTATGCGCAGTGTGCACTACTGCTTTCTATATACCAGGGAGCCTAGCACGCGCAATGATGGACTTCAGGAACTCTAGCTTTGGTGCACGTGTCAACGTATTTGTCAAAGGCGTCAGAATCAAGACGACGCACTTGGGCTACAGGAAGACTGTCAAATCCCTGGCACCTTTTAACGCTCGACAACATACCTTCGAGTCCGCCGAGTTCGGCAAAGTATCCGTGGAGGTCTACTTCAAACGAAGTTCGTTGACCCTCGTGCCATTTCGTTCTATATCTGATCGTGCCCGTTATATTATTCAGAGTACAACGTCACCTTGCAGCATGTGGACCTTCCCCTCGTTGACGTAGGCGGTCAGAAAGCGAATTACCTCCCGCCGGAGGTCTGTGAGATTCTTCCAGATCAACCATACCGAGGGAAGTTGACGGACGAGCACACCGCCTCGATGATTCTCTTCGCCGCCAAGCCTCCCAATGTGAATGCCGATACCATCGTTGGCCGAGGATTGGACGAGCTAGGATTCCGTCAGGGCGCTGGTCCTCTCAATGCGTTCGGCATATCTATCGGGACCGCAATGACTGTCGTTCCCGGCCGGATTCTTCCAGCCCCTGGCATCAAGTACGGCCAAGGCACGCCCGAAGTTGACGATCGTGCCAGCTGGAACCTGCGGAACGTCCGCTTCGCGAAAGGTGCCACTCTCAACCATTGGGCGGTTCTCCTCATCCGAGATGGCAATCCTCGGGATGAATTCAGCGGCCCTGGTGACCCAGAATTGATGCAGACGATGAGAGGCTTTGCCGATATGTGTAGGCGAAGCGGGATGAACGTTGACAAGAAGGATCCCCTTGTTATCGCCTGTGACATACCTCAGAAGGATCGCACTGACCCTACGCGTACGGCAGCCATCAATGTCATTAGGAACACGCTGAGGTCATTGAAGAGCAAACCCGCTTTGGTCCTTGTGCTCTTGTCGAACGGAGACAAGCACATCTACTCTGGCATCAAACATCTTTGCGATTCATACCTTGACTTGGGTTGGTGGTCCATTTCTCTCACCAAGTTCATGTTTGAACATTTTTTATACCAACAGCGACGGTATGCGTACATTCGGCGAAAATTCGCAAGGAGAAAGGTATGTTCCCAACCTAAACTTCCATTACATGTGTTTAAAATTCCTTGATGTGTAGGGCAAATGCAATATTACGCGAACGTTGCCCTGAAGGTCAACATGAAGATGGGTGGAATCAAGTACGCTTGCTTCCATTCCACTTTTAAAGCTCCTTTCCAACTATAAATCACAGCCACTCTCTGGATGCGGCCAACATGGCCTGGCTATCGCAAATGCCCACTATGCTCGTTGGTATCGACGTCACCCACCCTGGGCCAGGAAGCGTCAAGGGGACCCCTTCCGTCGCCGCGGTCGTTGCGAGCGTCGACCAGCACTTCGCTCAGTACCCCGCGAGCATGGAGATTCAGGAAACGAAGAAAGAGGTATGCATTGCAAGGAGTCGTCATCTCTTCCAGCCCTCATGAAACATTTAGATGGTCACAAATTTGGCTAAAATGATACATGAGCGCCTCGTTCTGTTCAAAGCTCGAAGCAAGAGCCTGCCACAAAGAGTTCTGGTGTATCGTGACGGAGTGTCCGAGGTAACGTCCTCTCGCTGCTTCTCCTCTTACCCGCCTGACCAAGTATCGAATATAGGGCCAGTTCCCTATCGTCGTTGATGAAGAACTTCCTGCGATCAAGGCGGCCTTCAAGAAGTTCGACACTGCGCAGGCGCCTTACCGCCCTAAGCTTAGTATCGTCATTTGTGTAAGTCTTCCATCACTCCTTTCTCGAGTTATTCTTTACTTTACCCAGGGAAAACGCCACCACACGCGCTTCTATCCAACTGAAGCAGCAAATGCAGACCACAACGGAAACCCCAAGGCTGGAACTGTCGTCGACCGTGGTGTTACGGCCATCTATCATTTTGATTTTTTCCTTCAAGGTTAGCCTCACTCACCCTTAATTACTACCTGATCGTGCCCTGATCTCTTCTTTCGCGCCTTGTAGCCCACGGCGGCCTCCAAGGAACCACGCGCCCGACGCACTACTACGTCGTGCATGATGAGATCGGGTTCAAGGCGGACGAGCTCCAAGGCCTTACCAACGCCGTCTCGTACATGTTCGCTCGTGCAACGAAAGCGGTTAGCCTGGTCTCGCCAGCTTACTACGCTGATCTCGCCTGCGAACGCGGGCGCTGCTACCTGCACAAATTGCTGCAAGGCATGGATGCGGGAGGCGCGTCGGCTTCTGCGCGTAGCGGCGCGGAGGAGCAGACGATGCGTGAAGCGGCGACGCTGTGGCATGGTGGCGCGGCCGGGGCAGCACTGAAGGATACCATGTTTTATTTGTGATTGATTACCCCTCCTTTTCTCTATGTATGTAAATCATGGCAACCGGCCGTTGACGGCGTTGTATCTGTATGAGATTCTTGTATACCACCTCGTCCTGCGGACATGGGATGTTGGACTATGTACTTTATTCTAGCAGTTGTGTACTCCGGACCCGTATTACCTGCATATCCCGGATCGATCTAGATCCGAAGGACGATGGTCTGATCATGAGCAGAACTGCGTAGACGATCCAATTCGTCAGTCTTTTCATGAAGCCTCAATTGGGGTATACTCAATGTACCATTCAACGCACAGTCACCGAGACGATAAGGAAGGCATATGTAAGCGACAGTCAAATGTTTCCAGTTCGTTTGACATCAAGGGCGATAACATTATGGACCATGATGCCCCCATGTCCTCGAAATGAGCCTAAATACAGTGTCCGAAACCTACCAATGAGAATGTGAGTCATACAGTCTGAAAGAGTGCCGTACATATTCCGAGAGCATGATAACAATATCCGAATAAAAAAGGATGACTGTTCCCAACGAGATCGAAGATGGATGTGCGAGATGAGTAGGTAGATCAGCCGGTCAAATTCTCATGTCCATCTTGACCTCAATTGCTAAGCTAGGTAGATGCCGGCGCCCCAGGGTATACCGGAGGCGAGGAGTGTACGCTGAATGTGTCGGAAGCAGCGTCAAAGCCATCCTCCGACTCTTGAATTTGATTCGATCGCCCTCCCGATCGTGACACGACGGGCGAATGGTGGCCAGAATAGCTGGTCATCGACTCTCGTACCTCTGGTATAGAGTCAATCGGTGTCATCAAATGTCCAGCGGAGATCGCGCTTCGATGAACGTGAGTCTGTTGCGGAATCGAAATGGGTGTTGTGCGCGTGCCGATTGCTGTCATCTCCTTGGGTCTGGACTAAAGTTGATCAAATTCATTAGAGTCTCGACAAACTTTGAGGATTAGATCCTACCTTGCGTCGAGTGCGCTGACTTGCAGCAGTGTTCGGTGCATCTTCTAATGGTGACATCGGCACATGTGACTGTAGAGATGGAGAAGGGACGATAGTATTAATGTCTGAGATATGGGGCTTCTTCGATTCAGCTATTTGTGATTTAGGCGATCCAAAGGTTGAGCTGCTGCTTCTGAAGAGGCGGAATGGCGACACGACAGTCGCATCTTCAGGAACAGGCGCCTCGTCCACGTATCTGTGCCGTATTGCAGATCGGTCCCTCTTACGAATCCTGTGTCTCTTTCGAAGACCGGTGAAGACCTGGTTGGGAGATGTTAGCACTATTACGCTCATGATGTTGTCAAAAGTGAAGAATTCCACCGAACTAACAAGATATATGAGTATCATCGTCATCGCTGCGCCTACAGATATGCCAGCTATGGTACCTGGTGATAAGCTAAAAACAAATAACCTATTGGAGAGAGGTTCACGAGCTGCGATTCGATTTCGTACCTGGATTGTTTCGTACCGCCTGGAGGCTGCGGCTGGCTGCGTCACGCGTCACCTGAAATTCAATTATAACGAAAGATATGATCAACGTACCCAGATGCACTAGTACCGTTTACAAAGACTGGGAGCATGTAGACTTCTGCATAGTCAACCTCGAGCAATGCATTGCCTTGGTCGACTACGTGGAGCGTGTGTTCACCAGCTCCTAGATTGCTGGCGTAGAAAAGTAGGGTCCGAGGGGTGTACGTTGATTGAGTCGCCACGTAGAGGTTGGCAGGTTGGTCGTCCAGTTGAACCGTATATGGACTGTTATTGGGGCCAACAGATCCGAAAAGCGAGACAGCATCACCTTCGCATAAAAATGACGTCAGTATCATATCCTCCCAGCGTTCTTGCAAGATCGACGTACCCTGAATGCCTCCAGTTAGATGGATATCATCTACTCAAAACGCGACGCTTACTGTGAAGGTAAAGTTTACGAAAGCCCCCAGCTGCGACGCCGCGCTGAATAACAATGATTCAGCCAGATAAGCGTCGGAAAATAGTAGATGACTTACTGGCCAGTATTGTTGTTGAAATTACTGAGATTGGACGGTGTTGTCCACTCATTCGCCTGGAACTGAAATGCAGGGTCCGCATCGTCCATAACTAACCGAACCAAAGCACCGCCTTTGTCCCGATTGACGCTCGACGTCCAGGTAATCTAGAAAGCATATCATTTTGTCAAGATGATAAATACACCATCTGTCTGGTACACACACATAGTCAATGTCGAATGCAGCGTTTTCCAGGCTCAGGAGGGTAATAGTATGTGGTCCAGGTGACAATGTGCTGTATACGAAAAGTGGGGCTTGATACTCGACAGATTGCGTGGCTACAGACGACTTCCCACTTTGGCGTAGGTTATTTCCATCGATATCGACTGTGAAGTTGCCGTGATTGACATTCCTGGAACCATATACGGCGATGCCTGTCCCTTCGAAGGTGAAGGACATTGTCGCACCGGGCTGTTGTGTTTGTGTGTATGTCTTCCCATAGAAACTATAAATTTGTTTCTCGCCATCAGTTGAGGAGCTAGCTAATGGTCGATGCATACTTGTTTGCGACTTCGTCAGTGCTGCTGTTGTGTGAGGACCAAGCGCCAGGCGGCTGATATCTGATAAGAGGGCTTTCGTCGTCAACTGTAATATCCATGCCCGTCATGGTAGTAAAAGAAGGGATATGGAATACGTTTGGTCTACGTTGTGGAGGACCTTTTCTTGCTCTATAACCAAGATTGCGACATAGAAGCTGATTTGACAGGACATTGTTGATCATACGGTGAACAGTTGTGAGAGTGTCCATGGCATTTAAGGCGCGTGCTGTGAAGCCTCCAAACAGCCGTGAGGAGTCCTTTACGGTGTTCTTAATTTGCATTTCGATTGCGCGAACGTGAATTCGAAAGATTTGTCAATTGTAGAGTGACACCTGTTCTCGAAAGTAAGAGAGCTGTGGACAAGTACTGCGTCCCGCCGATAGAGCGCGAAATCGGATTCCAACATCTATGATGAGCGTGAACTTCCTTGCCAACAAAAGATTTGCGGAGCAACGTACAGGCTGTATATGGGAAATGGCCCGGCCATGGCAGCAATATTGGTGAAAAATTGGTATGGTCATGTGTTGCGGGGCGTCTTGGAACTCGCTGTGATCCATCTGTCAAAAAGCTAGTTGCCCTGACGCCAGAAGTCCGTCTTTTTGGATGGAAGAGGATGCACGTCGAGGCTGCCAGAGAAGTCGCGGGTGCGGCTTTTGCCGATCAGTGTTTTCCAAGTGGCATCACGGTGAAAATTCCTCCTAAGTCTTATGGTGTGGTTAAACCCCGAACACCCATCGCTCCTTCGCTCAAGCAGACTGAACCTGATGTTCTTCCGGACTAGCTCAACCTATTGTCCTGTCCCCTCTTATCTTCGGCACAGCAGTCGACGCGTCTAGGATCATCGGAGCCTGGTCCAGGACTTCAACAGACGCCTCTGAATCACAACCGCCTTCTATCGCCCTATGGAAACTCATGTATCAAGCGCCTATCGGGAGCGCTCAGTTATCTTCCCATCCTTCTTATCCACTTCCCCTCATCACCATCGGCCTCGTCGAGTACTAGTCATCAGCATGGACCAACAGCGCGCGGAAGTCGACTGTGATCTGGTACTGTTACACAACAATGTTGCTTCGCGACCTTTCCTCATGACACCGAGGGCTTCTAGATCACGGAGAGCGCTCCTCTAGGTGATGCAACCGTCGCGGAGGGACTGACAGCCTGCGATGGCGAAGAGCTCGCCGTTATACAGGTGAGTCCGTTCATAGCATTGACTGACATCCTTACCTACTTTGTCGGTCTAGCTCCTAGGAGGCACATACCAACCTGGACTCGTTTCTGGGCTCCACCAGTCGCCAACTCGACCCAGTGAGCAGGTAAGCTCATTCGATGCGTGGTGATATTTTTAGCCTTGCTGACGGTGAGATAGGTCAATACTCACAGTGCGAAGCAGCCCATTGATAGAAGTGGCGTTCCAGTTGTAAAACCCCTCTCTACTACACCTATATCTGCTGAACAGGAAGTCCTGGATTCCCTTTCACACTTATCCGTCACAGACCCAACAACTCCACCTTCTCAAGTCTCTGACCTGGACACGGGCCGTACCACGTCGCCTCCATCTCCCTTCCCGAATTCTGCTGTCACGCTACTGAACTCAAAGGGCAAATACTATGTCGTCAGCATCGGTCGGCAGACCGGCGTGTTCACGGATTGGTACATGATCTTGCATTTTGTTCTCACATTGTTGCTGAATCTGCTCCTCCGTAGGAACTACGTCAAAGGCCTCGTAACTGGCGTTCGCGCAGGTGCCCAGTTGACTTTCAAGAGAAAGGCCGACGCGGATGCAGAATATCAGCGACGACAGGAAGCTGGGATGTTGAAGGTTGTGAGGCCGGATCCGGAGGCTGATTTGAAGAAGTATGGGCCAGTGGAAAGTGCTATGATGCACCTGGACAAGGGCTGTACCACACCACCTCCACCTCCCTTTCTGAACTCTGCTGTCACGTCATTGAGCACGAAGGGCAAGTACTATGTCGTCAGCGTTGGTCGGCGGACTGGCGTGTTCAGGGATTGGTACATGAGCTCACATTTTGTTTGAACATTGTTGCTGAATTTGCCTCTCCGTAGGAACTACGTCAAAGGTCTCGTAACTGGCATTTCCGCAGGCGCACAGGTGTCTTATAATATAGAGGCCGATGCGAAGGCCGTATATAAGGGACTGAAGGAAGCTGGGGTCCTGAAGGTGGAGAGGCCGGATCCAGAGGCTGATTTGGAACGTTATGGGCCAGTGGAAAGTGCTATAATGTAGAGTTCACGTCGCTTCGGGTCTCTGGATCTTGCTTACGCTCGCTGTATAACTTGTGGTTTTCCCGGGACCCACGAAGTCTGACTGTGATCCCCTTCCATCCACTCGAAGTTGTACAGCGGGATGTCTGGGGCGGATGGGGAAAGCTTGGTCATGATCAAGCGGCCATCCGGATCAACTGCAAACCGTGAATCTCAGGTGAACTCTTCAAGTAATTTGCAGTGAAACGTGTAGATCAAAGTGGGGCTTGAGCTTTGCGGTCGCAGGTTCTGCGTACACAGCACGATAGTCTACGCCTTTATGGCAGCCTCTGGAGCCGCGCAAAATGCCTTCGAACGGGCGAGAAAGACGTACATTGAACTCCTTACGGCGAAAGAGCGCACACGGATTGAAACACCTACCAGCCTTTCTGATCTCCTGTTGCAGGCGGATTCCATCACCGACCCTTTGCTCCGTGTCTGACAGCTGGACCGCAACCACCATCATCAAAAGCCGAAAAACCAGATAAACCCCGTCTTAGCTCAGGTTCTGCAAAGCAGACCGGAAACGACGATCTGTGTTTGAGCTGATAGATACTGGTTACGAGTCTATGTCGAAAAATCAACCGTATTTTGGGTAGATCGACGTGAAAATCGTTTAGAGCCTGGCAAACGTGAAATTACCTTCTGCCACATCAGCTCTGTTCGTTGTCCAATGCGTCCACACCATCCTGTCGATCCTTTCGACTGCCTCCCCATCTTCTCAGTAACATACAGACTGCTCCTGGCCCCATTCCGCGATCACCAAGCCCTCCTATGATCCCAAACTGATGTGGGTCGATGCTTGAAGATGCCGAGAACATCCGCAAATGGGTGCCTTTAGCAGGCTACAGCAGTAAGACGGCGGCTGCAAGCGCCCGAGTGACTCATGAATACCTTGACTGTCGGAATCGTGAGCCTTGTCGTCGTTCACAACGATGGCGACGCAAACCCTTTGCCCTGCTCTTCACGTGCGGCTGGCCGGGCCGTTCGTCAAATTCAAATGCTCCCGCACCACACTGCCAAATATCGCGCTTACATTTTCGGTCTATGGCACTACCACACGCTCATCAGACCTAACATATGGTTTCAAACGATATTCCACATCCGTGCCAGGCTCAATCCAGCCCTCAAAACGCTTTTTTTGAAGTTTACTCAAGGGTTTACTTTGTAAATACATGTCGAAAATAAGGCGAGCAAAGCTTGAGCAGTTGGTAACACTCTTAAATTGATTCCCCTGCCACCTGAGGCCTGCTTACCTTCAGGCTTGGTGATAAGCCGGTCAAGTTCACAACAGAATGAACCTGTGCAGGTATAACCCTCAACCTACCCAACACAATTTATATGCAACACTTTATAACATTAAGGCAAGCAAAGCTCGAACAGTTGGTAATATTGCCCTCAGCATGGAGTCCCTTCCCACATGGGAGGCCAAAAAAGTGTACATGGCCCAAATTGACCCCCCATCTCGTATTTGTCTACTTATCGAGGACTATCTGATGTGCGAGCCCTATTCTGGCAGCATTCTGGGACTACAAAAACATCATATCTCTGCCAGACCCTGGATTAACATAGAGGGTCAATGACAATATGAATACCACTGCTTACAGGGACCTCTTGGTACAACTGCGGTCTTGGAGATTCATACTCACCCTTGGTTACCAACACTACCTTTCAAGCCTACCCATTGAGCGCTACGCCTCTTCGGGTTACTCTTCGAAGCCAAGATGGAAAACATATTCACAGTGAACTTGACACCTCCTCCAAATTGTATCTTCTTCACAACAGACTGGAACGAGCTAAAGACAGCCCTCCTACCCAGAAGACACTTCGTTTCAGACACTGAAGTGCCTGAACATGCGTTGCTAGAATGTGTTGGCTCAAATGAGCTGGATGAGCTCCGCAAAAAAATCACGGACAGAAATGCACATCCGATGGTCTCGCTATCGACCTTCTCCAGATGATTTTGAAGGAAAGGACGGCCATCAGACTGTTTGCAAAGTCCACACACGAAGTGTTAGAAATCTATGAGGCCGTACCCATCTATGTTCCGGAAAACGCTGTGTATGAATGATACACCCGCTTACAAAAAGAAATAATCTCTGCCGGGGTACTACACCCCATGCCCTGGTCATGGCTATCTAGTTATCGACCTCAGATGCGGCTTCGCCGACTAGAAGTTGTGATTACGGGCCCGAGACAAAGATGTATGATAGTTAGATAGCTTGCCTGTACTTAATCATCGGGAAACTCTCGGAACCCTGGTGTTCAGCGATTGGACCATGCCAGTAATATACTACTACTACTACTACTACAACCTTCAAGCAGCATCGACAACGCAAAACAACACAATTCCTGCATGGGTTTCATGATGTCTCGTTGAAGCTCAAGCCATTTGAACGGCTGGTGGAAGGCGTGTGCAAGTCGTCTCCTGCAGGGGGGGGAACTCATCTGGGGCAGCGTTTCATTTGTTTTGGAGGTGTGTGACTTAAACTTGCTTAGTGCTTCGACAACGAAAAATATCGCGCAGATGGCCAGGAATAGCGTCGAAGTCTTCGACGAAGTTCTAGATTTCTTTCTAACAATGGCTCAGGAGATGGAATACGTTCCGAGTTCTATTTATAGAACGAGGTTTTGTAAATGGCCTGGCTCGTGGGATAGTTGGCGTTTTCAAGTGATAGGATCAATTGATCGGCACGTGACTTCGGGACCCGTGATCATCCCGAGGTGTTGTGGGATCTCCGACGACTCATTGTTGATTGCGTTCCACTACGACGACCAGCACCACCGCCGCCGTTGCATCCCACGGCGCCGTCCACTTGCCATCACCACCAACTGCACATCCCACAACGCCTAGTCAGGCCCCCGTGACGGCCTCAGAAGGACTACAACCGAAGGGATAGCAGGGGAGGCAACCAGGGCAGACCCCAGCTGGGGGAGAGCCGCGAGGTACGCTTCGCAACCCACCTCAGTCATCCTTGACCACCTGGAGACAGAATCCAGGAGCTACAGCCCCACCCAGCACACCCAAAGACCAGCATCGACCGCCACATCACCCAACGATACCCAGCGCGGCCCACGACGACAACATCAATCACCAAGTCACCCAACGACGCCCAGCGCGGCCCACACCCACTCCATTGACCGCCACGTCATCAGACAAACCCCGGGCATAGCTCATAACCACCCCATCGACTGCCACCTCACCCGACGACCCCTCTGCGATACACCAAACATACCAGCCTATGACCAGCAGCCGCCACATCACCATGCCACTGCTCACCCACAACCACGCCACGTCACCCGACCGCTCGCCATGTCCCAGGCCGCCACCGCATTCTCCAAAACGTTGTAATCCTGGATTACGTACATTGTTGATACCTGTTGGGCGGCGTCCCCATTTATACCCGCCGCCTTTACCTCTCGCTTCTTCCTTCCCTTTTCCCCCCATCTTCCGTACGGCTACGCGTAGCTATCCTCGAACTTCAAACCAATAGACTTCGTTCCTGTTTTGGTGCGTCCGATTCAGTGTAGCTTGTCCCTTATAGCGGGCCAAGCTTCCACTTTTTTTTAAACAACGAACGTTACCTATCGCGACCGCCGCCCTTGATCGCTCGGCGCGATTTTTTTCTCCTTCTGTCGTTATCTCCGTTAACTGGTACCTGACGCGTACTGAACGTTCTCGGCATCACAGATCCTCTGTTATAGATCTCTCGCACGTTGCTTGCGCATATAGCCAAGCCTCACGTCAAACTGTCCCGCCGACTGCCGTCTGTCGCTGTCTCGCTCACCACACGCAGTCGTGCGCGTAGGTCATCGTTCCCGCCGGTCTCCCGTGCGCCTGCAAAAGGCGTGACCGCCGCTGTCCCGTTACCGTCCTTTGCCGCTCAATCCCTGCCATCTGGTGGGAATTTACGTCGCTCGTCTTCACCGCTGTCGACACCGCCGTCAACGCCGCCGCCTCTGTCTTCACCACTGTCAACACCGGTGTCAACACCACCGCCTCCTGGACCACCGTCACCCCCTGCTCCACCGAGTCCTTCCCCGTCGTCTTCCTCTTCTTCCGCCAGCTCTTCCGACTCCCCCCCACTCGTCTTTCGTGACCCTCACTGCAACATGCCATCCGTCGCCACTCTTGAATTCAAGGACAGCAAGCTTCCAACCCTGCTCGAAGGCGATTTGACTCCCCGCCTGATCAAGGATTGGGAGCGTGGATGCAACGAATTCTTCAAGCTGAAGGCCGTGAAGGCTGAGGACCAGGTCTCTCGCGCATACGTCGGACTTCGCGATCATCGCATCTGCGACTGGATCTCTGGTGACCACGATCGCATCATGGGCCTTACCTTTCCCGTATTCGTGGCAGAATTAAAAACGAACTATCTACCTAAAGACTGGATCACCAAACTTCGTGTCCGCATCCTCTCCCACCGTCTCGACATCGCCAAGTCCTGCTTCTGGGACTACGCCTCGGAAATGCAGTCCATGAACTCCCTCCTCGTCGGCACGCCCTCCCACTTCGACGTTACAACCGAGCTTCGCGTCAAGATCGAGGCTGGTCTCGACCCGGAGCTCTCTCAGAAGTACTTCGACGACAAGCTTCAGGACATCGTCGATTGGCATCAGTGGCTACATGCCGTCCGGACCATCGACGATTCACGTAATCGCGCTGCGAAACGCCAGCGTGAAGTGGTCGAGGAAGCTATTCAGCGAGCAGCTAAGCGTCCCCTCCTCCACTCCAGGTCCGCCAACGCCAGCGGCCGGTCGTCAAGCGGAAAGAAGCCTTCCGCTGGTTCAACTTCCACTGATCGTACCAAGCCACCGGCCCTTCTTGACGACGAGAAGACTCTCCTGCGTGAGCACGAGGGATGTTTTAAATGTCGTCGTTTCTACACAGATTGCACCTCCTTAACGTGTACCACGGGCTTCCCCGACGGTCGTTCATACCGTACGTTGACTGCTGCTGATGCCGCGACCGCTGCCACTGCCGCCAATGCTGCTGCTGCTGCTGCCAAGAAGAAGGTGTCGACTTCGTCGTCGTCATCTTCTGCGCATCCCCGTGCTGCCAAACCCGTCGCCGCTGTCGTCCCCCGTTCTGGTTCCCCGTCTTTCACGTCCTGGGCCGACTCGTCCTCTCACTCCGGCATCGTCGCAGCTGTCATGCCCGACTCTCCAATCACTGGGGTTCTCTCGGGCTCCTCGAACTCCGACAGTGATAGCGATTCTGAGCCGTCCGAAGATGTAAGCATCGCTCCCTTTTCCGTTCCTCATTATCTTTGGGACGGGTTAGTTACCGGACCGAACGTCGAACTTCCTGTGCACGTATCTGCCCTTGTTGATTGTGGCTCACACCTTGTTTTGATTAACGCAGAACTAGCCGATCACCTGGGTCTCCGTCGCTTTCGATTGCATGAACCTTTAGATGTCGGTCTCGCCATGTCTCCTGCTACACCGAATCCATCGAAGAAGGGGCCTGAGACCTCAACGATTCTTACCGAATACTGCAAACTTTCCTTGTCATCTGTCGACCGTTCATGGACTTCCAACGCCGTACGCGCTATCATTGCACCAGGTCTTTGTTCACCTATAATTCTCGGACTGCCTTTCCTCGCCCATAATCACCTCGTTACCGACCATCACGCACGTACCATCATCGACTCCCGTTGTGGCTATAGTTTACTTAATCCTGCACCGCCTGTACCTATCCCTGCACATAAACGACTGTCAATCAGAGCTGCGTTTAATAAGACAAAGCGTCACCGTAAAGCAATGGTTCAGGAGCTGAAGGTCGTATGCAAGCAGCGTCTGGAACGTATGCAACGTGCAAATCTCTTTGAGACTGTTAAAGAAGTTAATGTAATTGCCGCCGTGCGTACTCGCATCGAAGAGCTAAGCTCCTTGGAATCTTTGAAACGCTTCGAGAACAAAATGAAAAAGGAATTTCATGACATCTTCGAGCCGATCCCGCATGTAAAGGACTTGCCCCGCGACGTCTTGGCGGAAATCCATCTGAAAACCGCGAATCAGACGATTCGAACACGCACATATCAATGCCCGCGGAAATATCGTGATGCTTGGCAGACACTTATTGGCCAACACTTGGAAGCTGGGCGTATTCGACCGTCGTCCTCGCAATTTGCGTCTCCGGCGTTTATCATTCCGAAATCTGATCCCAAAGTCCTTCCTCGCTGGGTCAACGATTATCGTGAGCTAAATTCCAACACTGTGCCTGACAATCACCCGTTGCCACGCGTAGACGACATCCTTCACGACTGCGCGAAGGGTAAATTCTTTTCTACAATTGACATGACGAATTCGTTCTTTCAAACCCCTATGCATCCTGATCACGTCCCGTTAACGGCTGTGTCCACACCGTTTGGCCTTTTTGAATGGCTTGTCATGCCAATGGGTCTTCGTAACGCGCCCGCAATCCATCAACGACGTGTTTCCACCGCTCTCCGTGACTTCATTGGAAAAATCTGTCATGTGTACTTGGACGATATCGTCATTTACTCAGAAACTCTGGAGGAGCATCATGTTAACATCCGAAAAATTCTGGAAGCTCTGAGAGCTGCACATCTGTATGTTAACCCGGCAAAAACAAATTTGTACTGCACATCAATTGATTTCCTGGGGCATCGCATCTCCGCTGCTGGTATCGAAGCGGATGGTCGGAAAATTGACCGCATATTGAACTGGCCGACGCCGAAATCCTCGACGGACGTGCGCTCATTTCTGGGCCTGGTTCGATATATCGCGGCTTTCTTGCCTCACCTAGCTGATCACACCGACGTCTTGACAGAACTGACTCGTAAAGAATGCGACACCTCCTTTCCTGAATGGCTGCCGTGCCATCAACGTGCCTTGGATGCAATTAAGAAGATCGTGGTGAGCCGCGATTGTTTGACAACGATTGATCACGATGATCCTTCAAAGACAATTTTCGTGACGACTGATGCTAGCGACAGACGCTCTGGCGCGGTGCTCTCGTTTGGTGATACCTGGGAGACTGCGCGTCCTGTGGCGTTTGATTCATCGACATTCAAGGGTGCCGAATTGAACTACCCTGTACATGAAAAAGAAATGTTGTCGATCATCCGTGCCTGTCGCAAATGGCGGTCCGACTTGTTCGGTACCAAATTTGTGGTCTTCACTGACCACCGCACCCTCGAGAACTTTCATAAACAGCGTGATCTGTCGCGGCGCCAAGCACGCTGGATGGAGTTCCTCTCTCAGTTCGATTGTAAAATTGTTTATGTCAAGGGCGAGGACAACACTGTGGCTGATGCGTTGTCCCGTCTGCCCGATGACGCAGATCCACCTGATAGCGCTGCTGCCGTGGCAGAAGCCGCCTTATTGGCAGACATGCACGACGATGATCTCGTATCAAGATGTATTAATGCTGTCTTCCCAGTGTCACGCGCTTCCTCACCGTTCGCTCCCGCACACTCGCTTGCTCACCGTGTTGCCGCCTTGGAGCCACCCACAACTTGCGTAACACCAATGGTGGACCCCGCAATTGTAAAGGAAATTATTGCTGGTTATGCTTCCGACCCCTGGTGTCGAAACTTGATTGCAGCTGCGCCTGGAATGACCTCCCTCAAATGTGAAAACAAACTCTGGTTCCTCAACTCCCGTCTAATTGTCCCTCGCACGGGGACTGTTCGAGAGACGATCTTTCGCCTCGCTCATGATTCTCTTGGCCATTTCGGTTTTGAAAAATCTTATGCCGCAATCCGTTCCGCATACTACTGGCCGAAGATGCGACGGGATCTCGAATTCGGTTACATTCCCTCGTGTCGTGAGTGTCAGAGATTCAAATCTAGCACGAACCGCCCCTTAGGACCGCTTCACCCCTTGCCCATTCCGGATGGTCGTTGCGAATCCGTGGCAATGGATTTCATTGGGCCGCTGCCAGCTGACGACGGTTGCGATTACTTGTTGACAATTACGGACCGTCTACACTCGGACATCAGGCTGGTGCCGACCCATACAGATATCACCGCCTCTGATTTGGCGGAACTCTTCTTCGAACACTGGTACTGTGAAAACGGATTGCCCACGAGTATTGTCTGCGACAGAGATAAGCTTTTTGTGTCGAAATTCTGGAAACACTTGTCTAAACTCGTAGGCGTCAAGATGAAAATGTCCTCGGCATATCACCCTGAAACCGACGGTACGAGCGAACGTTCAAATAAAACTATCAATCAAGCCTTGCGCTTTCATGTCGATCGTGACCAGCACGGCTGGCGGCGGGCGCTTCCACGAGTGCGTTTTGACCTGATGAACACCGTGAACAAATCCACGGGCTTTTCCCCATTCCAGCTTCGTACGGGACGCAGCCCGCGAATTATTCCCCCACTAATACCTGTCGCGCCCGACGCTGAACCTGAAGAACTGACGGCACGCGAGATCATTGAGCGTCTTCGTTTGGACACCCTGACTGCTCAGGATAACCTCGCTCAAGCGAAGACCCAGCAAGCGGCGCAAGCTAACAACTTCCGCCGCGACAAATTCCCATTTAAAGTGGGCCAACGCGTCCGTCTGTCAACCGAAGACCGACGAAATGCGTACAAGAAAAAGGGCGAAAACAGAGTCGCCAAGTTCATGCCTCGATTCGATGGACCGTACACAATCACGGGTATTCATCCGGAGGCCTCAACTGTGACCATTGACATGCCTAACGCTCCTCATACTTACAACACGTTTCACACTTCACAGGTACTGCCTTTTCAAGAGAACGACAAAGATCTATTCCCCTCGCGCGAATACGCGCAACCCGCACCCGTTGTCACCGAAGACGGCCAAGAAGAGTGGTTTGTCGACTCCATCATTGAAGAGCGCAAACGCGGCAGAGGCGTCCAATACCTCGTCCGGTACAGTGGCTACGGCCCAGAACACGATCGATGGATCGCCGGTAGTGTTAGGAGGTCGTGTTGCAGCAACCGCAAAAGACCGCAAAAAGACCGGACTGCAACCGCGGTTGCTACAACTTCAGGTTGCAGTTGCTGGGATTTGAAATACGCACAAAGACTGCTAGCAACCGGTCGCGACCGGTCGCGGCCCGGAGGTCCGGGTCAGCGGATAGCCCTTTAAAAACGCGTGAAATTGACCCCTGGATCATCAAAAATGGTTGAGAATTGAAGAAGTTATGATCAAAATAGTGTCAGCATGCTCTACAATGACATCCATTCACTATTTTAGTCGTATCTCTGTCAATTCTTGGCAGCTTTGGGAGATCCAAGAATGAAAATCATCGTGAGATATATGCGAAAATGTCTGTAGCAATGGTTAGACATCAATGCTAGTGCTTCTAGTTGAAAATGCACAATAAATAAGCAATTTACATGTAAATACACATTAATTCATCCTAATTCGTCTAAATCAGTTGCAACTCGGTTGCAACCGGTCGCAACTCGGTTGCAACCGGTTGCAGTCGCGGTTGCTAATTTGGGAATGTGTAGCAACCGGTTGCGGTCGCGGTTGCTTAAAAAACGGTCAAAAGACCGGACCCGACACGACTTTAAAACACTAATCGCCGGCGCAGACATGCGCGACAACGAGGCGCTCGACACCTGGTTGGCAAGGAATGGTTCGGGTTGATTTGTACTTTTCCCCTTCGCCATGTCCCTGCCACCGGTAGCTTTCCCACAGGGTTTTGACGCACCCGTGTGAGCAGTTTATATTTCACTTGACTTACATCCACCTTTCCCTACCCTTCTGCTTCGCATACTGGCATTTTTTTGGGCGGGGGAGGGTGTAATCCTGGATTACGTACATTGTTGATACCTGTTGGGCGGCGTCCCCATTTATACCCGCCGCCTTTACCTCTCGCTTCTTCCTTCCCTTTTCCCCCCATCTTCCGTACGGCTACGCGTAGCTATCCTCGAACTTCAAACCAATAGACTTCGTTCCTGTTTTGGTGCGTCCGATTCAGTGTAGCTTGTCCCTTATAGCGGGCCAAGCTTCCAAACGTCGTAAGTACCCTTCCACGGTATATTCAGGCCCACTGTCCCGTCCAACAGAACATTCTGTATACATACTCTAAGGTTACTTTCTCCTGTAGTAATTACTTTCATGTAGTAGTCACTGCTTAATATACATATGTTTTTAAGTCATTTTTCGTGGTATCGTCGACGGTCATGCCCTGTCAGAACCCCGTGTATTAGCTAACATTTTCTGCCTTTACTACGCATTTGAAGTATCATAAAGCCTTGTAAAGCGCCAGCGACCAATTAAAGACGAAAAGATCTTTGAGATGATTTACAAGTCATTAACAAACGATGTAATGCATAGAAATGTTTTAATTGACTCTAGACTACATTACACTGCGTTGTCTGACATTAACGGTCCGATACCCTTAATACCCCGCCCCCTGCTCCAGAATCCGTCCCTTCCCCTTCCCCTTCCCTCCAGCCACGGCGGCGTGGTCCTCGCATCCGACCCCCGCCGGCAGCAACAAGCTCATGCCGTACACTCCAACTTCCACCCAAACCGGCTGTCCCGTTTCCACTACTACCACTACTGCTGAATCATCCGGCGCTCGCTGCCATTGTGACCGCTTGTCGGTATGATCGTGGCCGCTTGTTGATGTCGATACCCGCTTGTTGATGTCGTTGATGGTGGAGTAATGTTGGTTGAATCATCGTCGAGAGTCCCCAATCTGCCTGGCCTGCTGAGGATGGAGTCAAATATCAGCCATGTCATGCACAGGTGAATAACCTCTTACCCTGTGACGCAGCCAAAACCCTCTCCTCAGCTAGTTTTAGTGCTCCTGCGGCCTTCTTCTGATCATCGATATCAGATATATTCAAATGATGAGTTAATGTCACTTACTGCCTGCTTAGCTTGAGCCTCGAATGTCTGTAAACATATCGGACCCTCAGCATTATCGTCATAGGATTCTTGTCGTGTCAGAACGTCTGTTGTCTGTGATTATCCGAGATAGTGCCAGGGTAGGAGCATGCCGACGGCCTTGGGAGGAAAACTAAAACACCAAGGGAGAAGGAGGGGTGGATGGGGACTTTGAATACAAGAGAGGACAACATGAAGGTCGGGAGCAACGATGACGTGTTCTGTGATGGGAAGCTTTAAGTGCTTTTGGGGCAGGCAAATAGGGCAACACAAGTGGGAAGGAGCAAAATCTTTGAAGGACTGGAACGGAAAGTCGAGATCAAGTCGAGATATCGATGACGATGATATAATTTTTTCATGTGGAATTGATGTTGAATCACAAAAATCATGACATTTTGGAATGTGAAAAGTTCGCAAAT
Organism: Lyophyllum atratum; assembly: GCA_014905825.1. NCBI lineage: Eukaryota > Fungi > Basidiomycota > Agaricomycetes > Agaricales > Lyophyllaceae > Lyophyllum > Lyophyllum atratum. The sequence goes on along the minus strand of JACGCN010000011.1, from coordinate 1,128,783 downwards.
GCATCGAGTAATTTGGAATAAAGTGGTAATGAGCGAAATGCGCGATAAATGCCCAAAAAGGTAGCTAATACACGGACTTCTGACTGGGGGTCATGACCGGTTGCGACTGACTGCGAACCGGTTGTAACCGGGTTCAGTTGCAACCGGTTCAGACCAGTCCTGAGGGTGGATGTGACCGATACTGATCGGTCTTGCACGGTTTGGTCGTCGGTTGTACGTCCCCTGTAGGCTGTAATTTTGTTAACTGGTTGCAGTTGCGGTTGGGGCCAAAACGGGCCGAAAACCGGACCCAACCGGACTTTGAAAGCCTACACGCACAACCCATTTCGCTCACCGGCCTCGCTGTATCCATCCCTGCGTTTTCTTCCAGAGCCCCTCCCTCTGCCCGCACAGATGATTTTGCAGTCATGAACCACGCTCATTCGGACGAGCCAACTGGCCTTGACAAAGACCTTCCTCCAGCCTACACGCCCAGCCCAGACCATCACGGCAAACAAGGCCCACAGCACCCATTCCAACCCGCACCACCACCGCCCCTGGCCCAACTGCAGCCCATACGATGGCAGCCCCCACCCCAGGTAGTCCCAGCCATACACGTCACGCAGCCTCAGCTACCTTTCAACAATCAGGGGTGTCCTTCACTGCAGCAGCTGCTGGTGGATACTATCACGACATAGTTGCAGACTGGGTGCAGCTCGAGTTGGTCAGGGTATCCCGGACAGCAGCAGTAACAACACCATCCCCAGTCAGAATACGCAAGCTATGGAGCGGGTCCCTCAGCCCTGCATTCACATTCGCTGGGGCTCCCTCTCCTCCCACCACGAAGAGCATCCTGAAACCCAATGTCTCCCTCATCACCCTCGTCAAACTTTGCATGCGACTTCTATACCGCAGGTACTGGAGATTTGAACTCCCAGCCCAACCCCGATTCGTCAGGGTACGACCCTCCACCCGGTCCTCCGCCAACTACATCTCCAAACTCAGGACACGCCCCGCCCTCCAGTCCTCCTCCTCCTTCCCCAACCTCTCCATCAGACGACGGGCGTCCGGACCAAGTCCATGCCAGGCCAGCCGTTACTGAAAAAGGAGAAGCTGCTGGTATATGTGAAGGGGTTCACATGTCCTAAATGTATACACTCCCTTTCCTTTCCTTTCATGTCCACTGACGCCAAGGGCAGGCCACAACATCGGCTTCAGACAGGCGGGCCCATCCCACCCGTGTAAAAAATGTTGGTCCAAATACAGTAAACCCTTTTCCAGGCCTCTCATGTACTCCTTCTCCTCCCCGCCTCGCCTTCCACCACCACGATCACCACATTCCAGCATCCGCTGCCTGCGTTCCGGTCCCCACAGCTGCCCGCAGCTCACTCACCACCATGTCCTCCTTCTCCACTGCAACATCCACAGCACCCACATCCACAACAGCACCCGCCCTACATCCCGTCACCGCCAAATCAGATCCCCCACCAACAGTCCCAGCCTTACCCACACCCACCCCCACCCCAGCAATTCCGCACTCTATCCTTGTATGCCACCCCATCACTCGATGCTATCGTGTACCCTTATGGGGGCCAGACATGCTGGAACTGTGGGGGGAGGGGGAGCATTAGTCTGTTTATATCTGGTTCAATGCAGTGTGAGATGTATGAGGGACTGGGGAGGGTATTTTCTTGAGTGGGTGGGGATTGTTAGGGTGTTCGCCAGTCGGGGATTGGGGGTAGGGTGTGATATTTGTATGTACAGTGCTGTATCTTACTTTACTCGCCGATTGGTTTGTCTGTGTATTATGTTGTAGCTTTCCAGGCTGGGTATCACCTGGCTTTTAACTTTCTACGCACGCGATACTCGAACAAAATGCGCATACATTCAGTGCGGTACTCATGGTCCAGGTCTGAATCACATCCAGCCCTGATACTTCTATGACAAACGTTTGAAAGTCTTCTTTGTAACTTTCGACCTCAGGATACGTCTCCTCACCATCTCAAATTCAATCCGCCTTCCAGATCCTCGCTCTCGTGCTCTGCGTCCACGGGTCCACTTTGTTCCTTCAACTAAAGCTGGAACAATAGATGCACAGGCCTTAAGTATGCCAGCCAACCCAGACTCGGACTTCTCTCTCGACATGCCGCCGATGGGGACAAGGAGTGCGTGCAATTGAACTCAAATCGTGGACACACCGTCATAGTAGGATCCTAACCACTGTCTCATCTGCCCATTCTGACTTCTCTCCGCAACAGGTTTATCATTGCCTTCACATTAAAACGGAATAGCGTAAGAGGGCAATGGACTACTGCGCTATGTGGGCCTCTCCATTTTGCTCGATTGCTTCTCGAGTTCACCTTCGGGCTGACAAGGTACGTGCCCGAAGTCTTAGGAAGTCTTCTTGAACATACTCACCACAATACTTCTAGGTGTTTTAGTGTAGGTTTGTATCTTCTGGTGACGAGAGCCACAGTGGTCATCCCATTTTGTGGGTGTAGGACCGGTTATATAATCAAATTGACGTCCCAAGGTACTGCTTTACTTTTCCTTCATTTTCGATCGTCCTTCTAATATCATGTATTTTAAGGAGAATTTACCTCTGTCCCCGCAGGTTGCTACCTGCCCTTATAATTTTACAGGGCTCAAAGTGGTACGCACCCTGGATTTGCCACCGATTCCAGACCCAGCCCCAGCTGTTGGAGTGAGGATCGCGACTCACACCACACGCGGCGTAACGCAACGTGACACGTCGCCCAGTCATGCTATCGCACCTCAGACGGAAGAGGAAAAAGGAGAAACGGAAGTATTTTGGTACTGTACAGTTCCACCCTAGATAGACAAATCCCTACCTCCCGATACCTCAGTCGTTCTCTACACCGACAGAGGTATGTCGCTACTTTACCTACATCAGTCACACCACTTACGTCTACCTTAGTTTAACTTGCAACAGGTACATATCAATATAATAGTCGTTCCCTACACCGACTGAGTTTAACTTGCAACACCAGCAGCCAGTATCGGACACATCCGCCTTCGCCCCCCCTCCCACTACCCTCAATACTGCAGTGGCAAGAAATTCCCGTTCGAGCCCGCACCATTTCCAGGGACCTTGCTTTTGCTCTTCAAGCCCCGTCCCCCATAATTCAGCTCCTGTACTCGAAGGAGCCCGCAATTGCGGGTCTTCTCGGTTGCAGGAGCTAGTTCTGGTGTGGGCAGGATGTGGTGGTGTCTGGTTCAGTGAGCTGAGGCTGTCGGTGCACGAGCAGCGCACTTAAGTCACCCCGGAACCTCTTACTCATAGTAACATATTCGTGGGGGGTAAAACCTTACTAACAACAGTGGTGCAATAGTCACCTGTCATTTGTCCAGTGTCGCTGTTGGCAAATTGGCAATTGCCATCCGCAATTGTCCACCGCTATTGGTTCTTGCAAATTGACAATTGCCAGGCTACTGCCGTCTACTGACATGCAAGTAAACACAGTAATGACTGTCACAGGGTCTCTGGGGTCCTTATTCCAAAACAAAAGTTTTTTTCAGGCTCCTGCCGTTCTCCATGGTGGTACGCTACATGATATGTATAATGTTAGGTTTTTATTTCAAACTGGAACCACCAGATACAGCCGCCACAAGTATGTGTGTTGTGATTTCTTCTATTTCGAAATGAAACCAACAGATACAGCCGCCACAACTATGTGCGTTGTGATGTCTTCTATTTCAAAATGAAACCATCTGCGTGCAGACGCTCACATTTTCGCACCGTAAGGCTTCCTGCAATACCATTTTGGGAATGGGTGAGGACACTGCAAGACATGTGTCCTCCCATATCTTCTATTTCGAATTTATTTCAAACTGGAACCACCAGATACAGCCGCCACAAGTATGTGTGTTGTGATTTCTTCTATTTCGAAATGAAACCAACAGATACAGCCGCCACAAGTACGTGCATTGTGATTTCTTCTATTTCGAAATGAAACCAACGCATACAGCCGCCACAAGTACGTGCGTTGTGATGTCTTCTATTTCGAAATGGAACTGTAAGGGCTCCGGTGTTTGGCGACGCCTTGGGCGTCGCCGGTTAAAGCATCTACTGTAAATATGTACAAACAAGCCCCTTGTAAACTCACCTAGACGTAGCAATAACCAGAGACTGGTCAAGCTTACGAGTAGCGTGAACCGCAAGGGCACTCGTAACACCCATTACAGGAACCAACAGATACAGCCGCCACAAGTATGTACGTTGTGATGTCTTCTATTTCGAAATGGAACCAACACATACATCCGCCACAAGTATGTGCGTTGGAGGCCGCTGGGCTCTCCTACCGACCGATGCGAGGGGAAAGCTGCTGACGAGGGGAAACCGAACGGAACCAGGCGAATCGATGCGAATGGATGATGACGAGACGTGTCTACAACATGGAATCTGCTCTAAGGTGGTTTGGACTCCGCTCGGCTGGCTCTGCCAGCACAGCCACAGCGTTGTGATTTCTTCTATTTCGAAACGGAACCAACAGATACAGCCGCCACAAGTATGTGCATTGTGATGTCTTCTATTTCGAAATGGAACCAACAGATACAGCCGCCACAAGTATGTGCGTTGTGATGTCTTCTATTTTGAAATGAAACCATCTGCGTGCAGACGCTCACATTTTCGCACCGTAAGGCTTCCTGCAATACCATTTTGGGAATGGGTGAGGACACTGCAAGACATGTGTCCTCCCATATCTTCTATTTCGAAATAAAACCTAAAATGTAATATACTATTGTCAAGATCATAGTGACTACTGACAACATCAGCTCTGACAATTGACTAGAACAGTAGACTGCTATAGACCATTGCCATGTATCTTTGTCACTACTGGGCTATTGGTAATCACAGCACAACCAATTGTCAAGGATCATTGTCAATAGATGGCTATTGGCAAAGTCAAATTGGCCAATTGACCAGGTGACTAATGACAATAGGCTGCTATGGACTATTGTCATGGATGTTAGTAATTACTGGGCAATTGAATTGACTAGGGGACTGGTGACAATAGCAATACTCTAGACTAGTGTCAAGAATGATGTGACAACAGTGCTATGGGTGACAACAGCACAACTAATTGACTACAGCGCGGCTGACTATTGTCAATTATTCAGCAACATCTTGGCTCCTTTGTTACGATAAAGCAAACTATATAGTGGTTAGGGATGTTATGCTATCAGTTCAATTCCAATCGGCACCGCGACAACTTAATTATATCAGCCTACCTTTGTGAGTTCGTCAAAGTTAATGTGACATGTCAGTACATGGGATAAGAACGAGTGAAAACATGTACTGATGATTATGAATCTAGTACTTGACATGAGGCAGGATGTACGCATAGGAGAGTCCGTTCAGTAGCAGCATAAGATACATGAGGCAAGAGCATGGAAACCGGGTATATACATCACATATTGAAGCCCACTGGTATACCATTAGTAGCGCCCGCCATGATGCCTGACACCGCGATCACGGCTGTAGCTGCGGCGGCTGTGTCCATAGCTATGATGGCTACGAACGGGGCTGGGGCTACGACGATGATGCGCGCTACCGCCGCTGCGGTCCCGCTGAACGCTTCGGCGGTCAAGGTGGTGGTGGCTGCGATGGCGGCTGCTGCTGCGGCTGCGGCTGCGATCCCGATAGGTGGCGACGTGCCGGGAATACCTATCGTACCGGTCATACTGTGATGGACTCCGTCCACGGACACTGTGTTCGTCCCGCTCGTCCCAGGCCCCACTCCGTGGACTGCGACTCCGGGCACGATAGGTGATGTGACGCGTAGGCCGGGGGCTGCGACTTCGGTCTCGTCCTGGACTCCTCACACCCACAACAGACCGATATCGAGGTGGGGGGCTCACGTGTCGCCTTCCTGGGATGGCGACGGCAGAAGGTCGAGGGCTGGGAGGAGGATGCTGACGGGGGGTATTGTCGCCGTCATGAGGAGGAAGGTGATGAGGGGCATGCTGACGAGGTGTTGGGACATTGGTGGTGGAAGGGTAGTCGGGGACGTGATGCGTCTGGCGACGATCTTGAGAGTCTGGAGCTATTTTTGAAGATGACTTCGGCGAAATGAAAACAGATAACATTACATACCTGCGGCCAATGTACCACTACCTGGTCTATTCTCCTCGCTTAACGTCCGCCTTATAGTCTCCGCCCATTCATCGAGACGAGTTGCACGTTTGGGAGCGCGCTCTTCGTTGTCGTCCGCTGGATCGCGGCGTCGTTTCTGAGCTCTAGGCTGGGCAGGTGGTATTCCGGAACCCGAGGCCATAGGAGTTTCAGCCCTTGGTAGGGGTTGAAGGTCGGCGAGGGAAGCCATGGTCGTATCATTCCGATACGCGTGGGTGATGCGGGTGATGATGAGATCGTCTTGATCCAAAGCGAGAGCGATCCTCATATACTCTTCGGAACCCTCACGAAGTTCAAGTTCATCTGCGAATGCCAAGGTCATTCAAGTCTGACAACAATGATAGAAAACCGTACCTTCAAGCCAGTTCACAACCAAGGGTGGATTCTCCTTCACAATCGCCGCCAGGTCTGCCTTCTGGGCCTCGTCCAAATCATTGGCATTGAAGTAGCCAGGGGCAGCGAAGTCGCGAGGCCAGTTGATGATCCTCTTCTTTGCCGTGATCAGCGTAGATAGGAGCCTCCCCCAATCAATGGCCCGACCGCGTTTGGTACCAGTTATTGTGACTGAATCAAATTTGAAAATAGACCAGGAAAATCATTTGAATGGAACTTACAAGCAAAGGCCAGCCAAAAGCAGGCTAGAGTGCTGCGAGTTTCTTTACGGTTAGGGAGGGCGCGGCGACGCCGGGCTTCGGTCTTTCGCTTGGCAGCCTTTCGAAGCATTGCCCCCGCCGTTGTGAACGCCTTCTTGCCCCCCTTGACCACTTCCTCGTCGGTGTTGCTCTCTTCGTTGTCACCGTCGTCGTCGTCAAATCGACGACGAGGTTGGGTTGAGCCCGAAGCCCTGCCCTGACCCTCGCTGCCACTCTCGCAGCCATTGAGTGGTTGGGTGGAGCTCGAAGCTCGGACCCGTGGCCGATCCTTGGGCATGTTCCCGAACACGTCCTTGAGCATTCCCGCCTCCCCTCCAAAGGCACATACTCTGCGCAGATGTCAGATTAAGGAATGATAGATGACGAGAACCACGAACTTTAGGTAGGCCATGAAGGAGTCGAGCCCATCCCGGACTACGATCTCGTTGTCCTTCACCATCTCACCAACGACTGGGTTCCCATAAAAGAACGACGCAGCCTGTGCTAAGACAGGATCTGAGGCTTCAGGGATTAGAGCGCCAACAACCGTGATGTTGAAGTTTCGGTGAAACGCGCTCGCCTGCCGCAGTACATCAATAAAAAGTATAGTAGCAAAAAGGGGCACATACCAGATTGGAAAGTTGGATCGCACCTCTCCTCAATGCAGAGAGAATCTCGGCTCTTGTAGGGTCGCCCTTGATCGTGATGAGCTCTTGTTCCATGTGTTCCAGAAAGGCGATCTTCTCCTCTTCGGGAAGAGAGCTGTACGTGATGTGGTACGCCTTCGTGGCCTTCTTATTGAAGCGGCGTAAGGGCGGAGCATTCTTCGCCGATTCGGGAGAGCTGATATCTGTCAGAACTCTCGTGAGTTCACATCATAAATGTGATAAACGGTTGGGACTTACCATCGAACTCTTCTACGTGTTGTCCAAAGTATTCTTTGAATACCGTGTATGCGGACCGACCCCGTGCTGAGGTGAGAGTGTCGAAAACATATTTCATAGTCGACACGGTATTGCGGCCGTATAATCGAGCATGGTCTTCAATAGACCGGGAGACCTTCTCCTTGAGGGTGCCAAGAGCAGCCTGCTCTTTCTTCGTGGGACGGCCCCGCTTGTATGCAGCCTCCTCCCTCATCTCCGAATCCCCCAGCGAGCCATCATCACTGAGCGACCCTGCGGACGTGGTCGCTTTTGCTTTCCCCTTCCACCTCGAAGCCGGTGCAAGCTCGTCATCCGGGACGACATCCATGTCGTAGTCTTCGTCGAGCTCCACGTCCTCCTGTTCTGTATCAGGGCTGGGCGGGTCGTTCTTGTGCCGCCGATGCCACTCCTTCTGGTTCCGGATGGCGCGCGATGTCTGTCCAAAGCTACTGCCAGAATCGCTGGACATATCCACCGGCATGCGGTCCTGGTCGTCCTCGTCAGAACGGGGTTCGTTGGCATCATGCTCGTCGTCCGCGTCAGAACGGGGTGCATTGGCGTCATGCTCGTCGTCCGCGTCAGAACGGGGTGCATTGGCGTCATGCTCGTCGTCCTCGTCGGAACGAGGCCCGTGGTCTTCGGTGTCGTACTCATACCACCTAGGAGCCCGAAACCCCGCCGGTATGGGAAGCCTCTCCGTGCTGTTGGCAATCGCCATGGTGGTCTGGCGGTCGTAGGCACCCTGCTCGCCTTCAACCAACTCCCCTACGTAGACGTTGATCTCGCCAGTGCGTGGGTTGAGATGACGAAAGTTATATTCCTCCTTGTCGGGTGGAAAGGGCACGCCATTGATATAGCTGATTACGCCGTCCTCAGGAAGATGCGGCTTGTTGCCATCGGGGAGTTCGCCCCACGTCCGAAGGAGGGGGTGGTAAACTTCCCAGTGTGCAAATTCCGCATCATGTTCGCCCTCCTCGATGGGTTCGAAAAACGTCACCAAGCTGATGTTGTCGGATAGGGAACGAAAATGATATTCGCGGTCCCCATCCAGGAACAAAGTCGGATCTGACATGCTAGGGCTGGCTTCAGGCGATGCCCAGCCACTGTAATCAAGACTGCGGATCTGCAGTCTTGACGAGGGTGTTATAGGCTGTTGGCAAGGGGACGAAACCAACGGCGAGGAAGTGGCGAGGGGGGTGATAGGTGAACGAGGCAGGTTGATCCCTAGCGTTAGCATCCTCGTCAGAGGTCCAGCAGATCTCGTTGTTATCTCCACATGGGAGAACTTGAGCGGGCGGCTAAAATAGATAATATATCAGTGTTATGATGACAGTAAGCACCAACACCATCGGCTTGGATGATGGACGACGCGTAGTCTATTCCAATCCAGCCACCGACGCGAAGTCAAATGACGCCTAGCATGCCGCAGACACGAAGTCAAGCGGTGAATTCCGAGTTGGATGACTTACGATGGAGTGGTATTCGTGGACTGTGATGGCTGAGAGCCCTCGTCGTTCATAGTCGTCGTTGGTGGACTTGGTGCGACACTTGGTGCATCAAAATTCAGGTCAATTAAGCGATAAGAGCAAGACATCACTCACGAAGGTGAAGCCAGTGTTTTGCTGCAATGACCGGTCAGTACACGCAACTAGCATATTATGAACGTGTACTTACTTTCTTTGAAGCATGTTGGATCGGAGGGCCGACAAGCTAAGGAGCAGCCTGCGTGTATATTTATCAACTGGGATAGAGTATCATTGACAAAAAAACTCACCCCTTGCTACCATTGGTCGTAGGTGTTGATGTTCGTTCAGCCGCATCAGAGGCGGTGGGGGCGTTGGGGTTGGTCTTGCTAGTAGATGTGGTAGCGGGGGTCAGGGCCTTCCCGCCGGTGGGTGCAGAGGCGGTGGGGATGTTGGGGTTGGTCTTGCTGGTAGATGTGGTAGCGGGGGTCGGGGCCTTCCCGCCGCTGGGTGCAGAGGCGGTGGGGGCGTTGGGGTTGGTCTTGCCGGTAGATGTGGTAGCGGGGGTCGCCGCCTTCCCGCCGCTGGGTGCAGAGGCGGTGGGGGCGTTGGGGTTGGTCTTGCTAGTAGATGTGGTAGCGTGGGTCGGGGCCTTCCCGCCGCTAGGTGCAGAGGCGGTGGGGGCGCTAGGGTTGGTCTTGCTAGTAGATGTGGTAGCGTGGGTCGGGGCCTTCCCGCCGCTAGGTGCAGAGGCGGTGGGGGCGCTAGGGTTGGTCTTGCTAGTAGATGTAGTAGCGGGGGTCGCGGCCTTAGATGTGGTAGCGCGGGTCGCGGCCTTCCCGCCGCTGGGTGCAGAGGCGGTGGGGGCGTTGGGGTTGGTCTTGCTAGTAGATGTGGTAGCGTGGGTCGGGGCCTTCCCGCCGCTAGGTGCAGAGGCGGTGGGGGCGCTAGGGTTGGTCTTGCTAGTAGATGTGGTAGCGTGGGTCGGGGCCTTCCGGCCGCTAGGTGCAGAGGCGGTGGGGGCGCTGGGGTTGGTCTTGCTGGTAGATGTGGTAGCGGGGGTCGCGGCCTTCCTGCCGCTGGGTGCAGAGGCGGTGGGCTCTGCCGCGGTGCGTCTGGTGTGAGCATACTTGGGAGTCCCAGCAACGGAGGCAGCTGCCCTTTTCCTCGTGTATTTTGCAGTCTTCCTAGTTGAAATCGAAGGGGAAGGAGCACTCTTGCGAGTTCTCGCCCGACGTCCAACCTCCGTCCACTCTGATTCAGGCTCAGCCTCTTCCGAGGAGTCGTGCTGGGCTGACACGGCAGATGCAGTTTGCATCGCCGTTATAGGCATCGCGGTCAGAGGAGACTCTGACAAGGCCTCGAGAACAGGCCGCGAGGGTGACACCGCCTGAGCGTATGTCCTTTTCCTGATGTACGCCGTTAGGAGGTGTGTCAAAAGTAAAAGTATGACCTTACGTTGTTTTCGCTGCAGTGGCCTCACCCATCGAGCCTGTATGAAGGGAAGAGGCTTCCCCCGCGAGTGCAGTGCGGCTGGGAGATTGTGCTTCAGCAAAAATTCGACAACATGTAGACAGGTAGTCATAGAAAGTGTGGCCGACGCGAAGTCAAGCCAGTATGGCAGACACGAAGTCAAGCCAGGTGGGGACGCGAAGTCGTGCCACATTATACAGAGACATTTCACATACCTGCGTGTCTTCGGCCTTGGGGGCGGGTTGTCGTTGGCAACTTTGTTGGTCTTCGTCGTTCTGCGTGGTGGCATTGTAGCTGTAAGGATGTGGTTATGGTGAGAAAGCAAATTCACGGTAATTCGCTTACCTGTCCGTTTGGTATTATTTATGAACGCGACGCAGACGACGGGGAACTTGAGCGCCAGGAACGTCGTTAAATGCGCCGCAGACGACGGGGAACTTAAGCGCCAGGGACGTTGTTCAGGGACAACACCCTTGGATCCTTAGGAGCGCACGACTTTGCTACACGCAGGGCGGGTAAGTCTATCTTATGCTGCAGAGGGAGATGTCACCTACCATTTAACTGCTGTGGATACCTGAGATTGTCCCACTTGTATGATGAGCTTCCGCAGCGCTGGAAGGAGCAGCTATTCTGACGTCCCACGCCAAGGTGGCGTAGCTCGATCAATTGAAAAGCTCAGGGACTTGCACTCAAGCCGACGTTTTGACCTGACGTGGTTGGCGAGATCTATTGACGTGATTAGCTTGGATTTACTATTGTAGACTTTAGACTCATACTCGATTGCCATGGGACATGGTTGGCGAGATCTAGAGACATGATGAATATTTGTAGATGGTTGACCGCCGTAGACTTGAACTTACTATTGTAGACCTTAGACTCATGCTCGAGTTGTGGACCTGACGTGCTTGGCGAGATCTATAGACATGATTAGTATTCGTATGATTCACCATCGCAGAGTTAAACTTACTATTGTAGATTTTGGACTCATACTCGAGCCACCGCACCTTGTTCCGGTTGGAATCATTAGTCGGAGGAGTTTTGACGGGCGAGACTCAAAGTCACGGCCCCTGATAATATGGCAGAGCGACGCGAAGTCGTGGCTGCAGTGCAGGGGACTCGTAGTCGAACCTGGCTTAGAAGAAGTGAGAAACTACTATGATGGGAACTACTACGATGTACTATTTAGGAAAAGAAAGCATGTGAGCGACACTGGGGTCCGTACGAGCAGCGAGGAGCACTGGGACTTACGTTTGTACTATCCGTTACACAAGGGCATTGGAACCGAGTATATATATGTCACCGACGCGCCTGGACCTGGCTGAGGAGGGAAGACTGATGAATCGTAGAGTTATTGAAGTCGACCGAATGAATGGATGAACGTGTAGATGCTGTTGGGGAGGGTGGAAGGATATTCATGGAGGACAAGTCATCACCAGTGTCGACAGCAGGTGGAGATATAAACGATATGGACCTAGAAAGTGGGAGGGCGTCAGGACGGATTGTAATGATAGGCCGTGGTCAACACCAATGGAGTCCCGGGCTCGAGTCACCGTGGGCGCGTCCCACAACCTCAAGAAGGGAAGACTTACAAGATATGTCTATCCTTGCCAGGCTGCAGAGGATGGTACCCAACCATAAGACACTCAAGTCTCAACGTCAACAATCTAGAAAGCACGGACTTTAACCACTGGACCAAATGTGCAATACAGGTTACGTATACGTACTGTTGAGTCCCAAATGACCGGTTCTTCACTGGTCATGGTGTCATGGCCAGTGTCGATAGCGATGGAGCGTAGGGCGAAAGCATACCCGTGTCGGTTGGGACTGTGGGGTGCTGGGCGAAATTAATAGTACTGCTGGCAATGGACGGTCAGAGAAGGTAAAGAACGGGAATGGTATAGCTTACACCTGACAGTCGATAGTGATGAGGAGTAGGATAGCCTGGAGAGGTAGGGGTCTGGCTAAAAATTAACGAGGCGGGCCGCTACACGAAAGAAAGTCAGAGGAGGAAAAGAAAGGGAATGGTATAGCTTACACACGATAGTCGATGGTGACGAGGGAGTAGTAGATGTAGTGGTCGATGTGGTACTGCTCCGTTTAATTGAAGTTAGACTGATTGAGGAGTTTGGGGCTCGGCGCATGGGTGATCCTGATGGTTTCGATGGCGAAGGGGCCTGGCAGATGGAAGTTCAGCAAAAAATCATAGATAGAGTGCCAGGATGTACTTGAGTCAAGCGTTTTGGTTCCAGTTGAAGAGAGGCGAGACTCGAAGTCACAGCCCATGGAAATTTGGCAGAGCGACGCGAAGTCGTGTCTGCAGTGCAGGGGACTCGAAGTCGAACCTGGCTTAGGATAGAGAAACTACTACAAAACTACTACGATGTACTCCTAGTGACGCTATAGGGGTCAGTGCGAGGAGCGATGAGCCATAGATGATAGAGGTGATGGGGACTTGATAAAAGATCCAGGCGATAATGGCACATGATCACCAAATAATGGCAAACGCCCGAGGAGCCCGAGCCGTTCTCGTGACAGATTTTTTGTTTGAAAGTTTGAAGTCCGAAACCTGGCCTTTGCGCGTACGTTGGCTTCCGTATACCGTTGCTTCCACATCGCTCACCGCCCATCCAAACGGGCAAAGGTATGTCTTGTCTTACATTTAAGAACAACATACTTATCTGGGTCTCTACAGCGCCCTCTCTCAGCAAAAAGTAATCAAAGGTAAGCCCCGTCTTCTTTCGAGGCGAAACGACTCCGAGTCCTCGCCTCGTCCTACCTTGCAGTACGACTTCGTGTCCCTGCTCTCTACATGCAGAACGACTTCGTGTCCCTGCCCTTCACTGCAGTAAGACTTCGTGTCTCCTGTGACTGTTGTCCTCGCAGCGTGTCTGTCGTGTCTGCCAGTGGCGAGGCTTACTCCACATGTCAGGTTTACTGCGGCCTTCTTGTGCATCCTTTTTCTTCGTCGGTACGTCTCTCATGTTATCGGCCGTCTCGTGTCTCCTCATAACGTTTACGCCTTCCCAGGCAGGCCAGGACCGCTCTCGCCTCATCACCTCGACACGTTTTGTTACTATGCGTATCCCACGTCAGTGCTACTAGATTATGGCCATGTAGTCTCAACATTGACGTCTTTCTGTTTTAGCAAGCGAATACCTGCGCGACTTCCTTGCTAAAAGACCGAACTATCAAGCCTGGTCTCGTCACGCTGACCCCAAGAAGATGTATGTACCGTCTATTGATTTCCAGTCACTTGACTGACTCTTTATCCCAGCATCGAGTATGAAGCGGACTACGAGGACTACACGAAACCAAGGCGCGCACTTGGCCCTTTCGATGCACTAGCGATTGCGGACCACGGTGAACGGGTGGACCCTGAGAACCCATCGCGATGGGCCCTTACGAGCCCAAATGTCGAATGGGTACCGCGAGTCTTGAGAGATGTGGCGGTGATCTCGAGGAAGGCAGATGGTCGGTTCGGATATCACGATAGATCAAACTGGCCCCAAATTTGTTGTGAGGGTTGGGAATGGATGGCGTGCATTCCGAGGAGACCGAAGGATCCCAACGATCCTCTTAGTGTTCTTTGGTGGACTCCCGCGCTTGAGGACTTCGTACCTGTGGATGATACGGGTATCGATCTTGGTCATCTACGTCCCGAAAAAATCACTCCCCTCGCTAACTGGATGTCTCATTTGCAAACCGAAACACATGAGTATCTCCTCACGCATTCAGACCTACGGATGGCAGCGCTTCGGACAGCGACGTGCCATGCATTCGCACGCATCAATGTCTGTCCCATGACCAGGAGAGACACTATCGAATATGTCGCCGAATTCGAGGGGTTAGCCCTCGACCTCTTGGCCAGTCTCGACATGGCACGAATCTATTGGCCCCGGCTTACTTGGACGGAGGAAGCGTGTCGCGCCGTGCCCGTCGCGCATCATCTCATGGGTGTCGTCACTGAGCAACCTGAAGTTGTGCAGAAGATGTTCACCATGGGTCTCCCGGTCTATTTCCTTCGGGCGTCGAATACGCTCGACGAGGACATGTCCATCAGGAACGTGGACTATCCTTGCACATCCCGCGACGTCGTGACGGAACCCTATCAACCCAACCCCTTCCCTGTCCTTGGACGCATTGGACCAGGTGTTGCCCGGCAGCAGATGATGCAGCGTCTAGGATGTCAGTACATCATGGGCCAGGCAGCTGGAAATGCCGGCCATGTGACAAGTCTAGCAGGCACAACAAGTCACCTCGGGACTTTAACCGGTCCTTTGAAGGTGTCCGGTGCTTGTAGGTGTCATTCTGTCTTTCTTTAGGGTTAAGTTATTGACGGTTTTCGTAGATATGCCAGATGCTGTCTCGCCGTCTTATATCAAGCTCCGCCTGGGTTCTTTCGAAGTACCCACCGCTTCCAACTCCACCGGTCCGGGGCCTATGGCTTTGCCAGCACCCAGCCAGGCGTCGTCGCTCACAGGTATGTCGCCATCAGTAGTGTTATATCCTACCAACATTGATTATTCTTCTAGGGAGCGGAAGTCGAGAGTATCAGGGTGGCAGGGATGGGCGAAGAGGGCGAGGAGCTGGATATCGTGGTCGAGGCCACATCGCCGGTCCATACGCTCAGGCCCACGGTGGACGAACCCCAACACCTGGCAACGTGAAAGAGGAGAGGGACAAGTTTTTGGAAGTTGCATGGGAGTGGATGCCTCGTCCGATCATCGGGTGGTCCCAGGGGCTCGCACACATCAGTCCTATCGCGAAAGCATGGAGGGTATCGCAGGCGGCTAATCGCAGCGACACCAATCGGCCGCGCTATGACAGGATGGCACTTGGGTATGCTTTGCCCGATCCCGGCATGATCGCGTCGAGTGCTGCTCTACGCACGAAGTATACCGTCACGTACCTAGCCCGTCGAGGCCCAATCCTTTGGCGAGAGGGTCAGAATGGGTTCCACACAGAGAAGCGTGCCTCCCCACAGGACTGGCGCAACTTATTGGGGGAGCATCTTCCTGACGCGACCACACAGTCCAGCACCCACCGAGCAGGCCGTCGCCGAGAACGAGCCGCCCAATTCTTTCAAGAGGCAGGTTTACAGCTCCGAGGAATGCCTTCGACGGTCACTTGGCGCGGTCGTACCTACTCCTCCACCGGCGACGACTTGACACCAGCTGTGGTGAACAGCGTCCTCTGGGATCTGTTTGAACACAACTTCCGTCTCGAGGTGCTGGCCCTAGAACGGGAGGTCATGTCGGCTGACTGGCAAACCTCTACCTTCCCTACCGAGCGCGACTGCTTGGTTCGCGACGTGTTCTTCGACTTGGAGGGTGGAGTTCCCGGGGGTTCATACCTAATAGGATCGGCGCCGGAGCACGACATGGGGCTCGCAGCCAGTGAATGGAGAACGAGGCAACGTTTCATAAAGAACTTGCATACTCTCCTCGCCACCTGGCCTCCAAGGCCCGCAGTTGGTCGACTCCCCGTGATGATCGACAACCCGGACGAGGCAACTTTCACCGCGCAAGAGCGTGAAGTTGCCACCTACTACTGTTGGTATTTCTTCGACGTGTTCAGGCGTGCCCCTTGCACCCCGCACTCTATTCACCCGGTGGGGTCGCTGTAATGTTTAGTTCTTGTCGTCATCGTCATCGTCGCGGATCCCCGGTTTTCATTGGACATTCTTGGACATCGCTATGCTCTGCGCCCGTTCGGGGCTTCTTTATTTTACGCTATCAACGCAAATCGCTCGTCGCCTATCCCTCGTCCTCCATACACTATGCTTGGACTTGTTATCACATGCTCTGTTGCCCATTCCGGGCCTGTTTTTTTGTTGTAAATATCGCACCAGCTTGTTTCGGACAAATCTACTATACGTGTAGTAGATTGTCATAAAAAATATACACCTCATCAGCCGTAGACGTCGGACCTTAGGTCCGTGCGTGTGAGATTAGCCGTCAACCGCAAGTGGGTGAGACGCGCGGTTTCTCGTTTCCGCCCCCGCTGCTCCCCTCTCCTATCATGTCTATGCGCGCGCCTTGTCGTAAGGTCTCACCCCAGAAGCGTGCCTCCGGGCCTACTCCGACTGCTGCGGCTGCTTTTGACTTGGTTGCTGCTGAATCAGTTCCTGCAGAACGAAAGCCTTGGGGTTCGAAAGACTTGCTGCTTCTGCCTCGGCGTGATGCATACGGACCTACGGGACCATTAGTACAAGTTGATCAGCTTGGGTCAATTCGTGTTACTGGTGATGAAGGGGCTGGTGCTGTGATGTTTCATCCAAGCGCGACCACGACTGGAATTAGCTCTCATGCACGGAAGAAGGAGAACCAGTGGTCGATGTGGATGAATGTGGTTATCCCTTCCCTCCTGACACCCTTCCTCTCCCTTCTCCGTGAGACGGATTCACTTCGAAATCCTGTGTCGCCCGACTCTGCTATTTTCTGTGACTGTACCTCAAGGAAACAAATTAACGTGGCATGTATATATTTTGACCGTGAGTGATGGTCAATTCAGAGGTGGTCTTTTCATTAACACTAAGTTTTAGGCATAAACATGATTCAAATTTGTTCATGTACGGCAGCAACGCAGTTGCTGTCACGTGGATTGTTTCCATGTGCCCCGAAGCAACCATCACTCGCTGTGGATTTGAATATGCTTGATTTTGTAAGAGAGCTTTTCTTGCGTTCACCGCCAAACAATACCGCTTGGTGTGACACACTCGATGGCTTTCTTGCGAAGCGTAAATACAAATTGAAGACTATGGTACGTGGTCAAATTTCGCCAATTGTAATTAACTGCTTATGTTATAAATAAGGGGTCTCTCCGTCGGCGTTTTGCTACGGCGTTTCATTGGTATCAGAGACTCGTCAACAAGAAGGATGAATATGTCAAGGCAAAGATAAGTATGGCAAGAAAAGAAGTAATCGAAGCACAGAGCGATATGATGAATGTGTCCGGTCAGTTTATTATATTAAATTTAATGTATGTATCTCACGGAGAATTCATGCTTTGCAGATAATCTGGCGGATAACGTTCATATCTCAGATGATCAGGAGGAATTAGAACATGCGGTACATGATGAAAATAGTACGTGGTATACCATTAACAAATTTAATCCTTTCATATATCTCTTATGAACCAGCCTCAAACTCGATGCCACCGCCTGTTCACTCGGAAGACGAGGAAGATGAAGATAGTAAGAAATACCGATTTAATATGATCACTCTTGACTTATTGTTGTAGCCTCTGAGACGTCCACGCCTCTTTCACGCCCAAGTGATTATCTGCGATCACGGTGTCCACTATGCTATGGCAGTAACGCATTCGGCAGCAAAGACTTTAAGTATGTCTACATTATTTTCTTTGTACCTATTCTGACGAAGATACAAGGGTGGATTCAATTCACACTTTGGATGCATGCTTTACTCAGAAGTCCCGCCATAATCCCCGAGGGGGTGGGCGTGGTCCTGCTGATATTCATCCAGATACAGTATTCCTTTCAGAGAAACAGGTAAAGGATATGGAACTGCTGGTTGAGGAGATGCGACCTTCGCGTCCCTCCGCACGAAAGCCTAAAGCATCCCAAAAGGATGCTGACGATGGCATTGAGGCATTCATGAGAGTGCCTACCTCAGTTCTGGATGCATGCCATGAGTCTTTTACTGCTGCAGATGAGAAACGTGTCAAAGCCAGTACTAAGTTCTTCTCAGACACTGGTCTCATGGCTTTACTCTGCAGGCACGATAGAGTATTCTGGCTAGTAAATATGACTTCACCTGGGGAGCGCCAGCACTATGCCTTGGCCTTGATCAAACAACTGTTTGATCATTTGCCCTCCACAATGACTGTGGGAGTGCTCTATGATATAGGTTGCCAGCTACACAGAAGCTGTGTAAAGTGGGACTTCTTGAATTCTGAAGTGTTTTCGAGGATCATCTGGGGGTTATCAGTGTTTCATGCCTTTGGTCATCAATGGCCCTGTCAGGTCATATATCATCCTCGAAAATGCTCAGGCTTTGGCTTATCTGACGGAGAAGGCTGCGAGCGCTTCTGGAGCTCGATTAAAGGATTGATTCCTTCTTTGAGAGTATCTGGTCACTACCAAAGACTCTACTCAATTGACAGACAAGTTGAGTACCTCAATGAGAAGTCTCTACATGGACTAGGCATCTGGCTGGCACGTAAGTGGGATCAGTGCAAAAAGAGAAAGGAGAAAGCAGAGAAAGTTCTGGAGGAAATCAATATTCCAGCTGCAACTCTTAGGACTGAATGGGAGGCTCAGGTCATTGAGCAGACCAAACCACTCAAGAAACAGTCTAAGACAGCTGGGAATAAGGCAGTGGAGGAGGTCTTGTCTCTGCTGGAAACTCGGAAGATATATAAAGCCCGACTTGACACACTTGATCAGATGCTAAGCACTGGGTCATATCAAAGTCTTGATGCTGAAGAGTTGCGGGATCAGAGAGCTGCTACTCAGCGCAACTATGATACAACTCAAAAGACAATTGAGAAAAAAAGGAGTGCTCTAGGAGTTGATGGCCGTCACAATTTAAGCAACCTAAAGGATAATAAGTTTATCCAGCTACGGGTGAATGCTGCTGCTTTGAAGCATAGGATCCGCACGCGTCTGCGGGATAGAAAATTTGAACTGGATCGCTTGGAGAGGGCTTATCGTCAAACAAAGTCTAATGAAGTAAAACTTCACAACCATATCAAAGGCTCTGTAAAGCGCCATGAGCCTACAATCATGAATCTAGCAACAAAGTATAACAATCTTTGTAGTGAAATGGCAGCTCTGAAGGCAGCTCAGTCAGGAGCCACACCAGGCTTGGTCCCTTCAAAGATTGAAAAAGACAAACTATTTGATCTTGATGTTGATGATAATATCTGGCAAGATATTGGTCTTCAAGATGATGAATTTTCTGGAACAGTTCCACTATGGCTGGGAGATGAAAATACAAGACGTGGTATCAAAGCATTATTGGAGTTTGACAGATGTGTTGAGGAGGAACAGCGTCTAGCTATGGAACGTTGCTCATTACAAGAATGGATGTTGGAAGAGTGGTCTTGTGTTATTCTAGCCTTGGAGGCTTCTTTTGAAAATGGTGACCTGGACTTGACATACCAACTCAGAGAGGAGCGTGCTCGTTTGAGAAGACTCTGTGCTTTATGGAAGAGTAAAACACAAGGTCTACCTGCCAGATATGCCATGCCTGAAACTTGGGGGCCATCTAAAGAGGAACTGGAGCAGGCAGAAATGGAGGAAATCAGTCCCAGTTGGGATGTTGACGACAATGTGGAATCAGAGGGTAGCGCCTCGGAAGAAATGGACGCCGATGATGAGGAACTCTTGGAAGCAATTGAAATCAGTGCTCTAACTGACGCATATAGAGAGGAGAATATTTTCGAGAATGCATCTGGGAGTAGCAGTGAGAGTTGGTCAGTGATTCCACAGGCATCACTGCAACTGCAAGGCACACGTAGGCCAAGTCGTGATACATCTCCTAAGAAACGATCTCGCAGAGACAGTAGTTTGTAGTGAATGTAAAATACTTTTGATTGAATAAACTATCTGACAATAAAATACTTGTCAATTGCCAAGATCATATTTGCCAATAGGCAATTGAATGACAATAGACAACTTGATTTAGACTCTATGACAATTGGCAATAGACTACTTGTCAATTGGCAAGATGGTACAGAGAGCTCTATGACAATTGGCGATAGACTACTTGTCAATTGGCAAGATGGTACAGAGAGATACCAGTAGTGTGACAATAGACAACTTGCCTACCCACTCAATGACAATTGACAGCAGATGACCTGTCAAGTGTCGGGTAGTGGTAGGCAACTGTTGAAGCATGCATGACAATTGACATACAGAATGATTGTGATTGTACAAGTGTGCTGGTATGTGCATAGTTTGAATTCAAGATAGAAGGGTGGAAATGTGGGTGGTTCCTGTTTAAATAATAGACCTCACAGGATACATATCTTGCAGTGTCCTCATCCACTCCCGGAATGCTACTGCAGAAATCTGTGGAGTGGAGAAGGCTTCCAGATAAGTTGGAAACGTAAGAAGTGTCTGTGCGCAGATAGTTTAATCTCGAAATAGAAGATATGACAGGACACATATCTTGCAGTGTCTTCACCCATCCATAATGCTACTGCAGAAAGCTGTACAATGTAGAAGTGCCGCAGATCCTTGAAAGTATTAACAACATGCGTACTAAGCCACACAACAGAGAAGGCGCAGAAAAAAACTTTTTTGGAATAAGGACCCCAGAGACCTTGTGACACTCATTACTGTATTTATTTGCATGTCAGTAGACGGCAGTAGCCTGGCAATTGTCAATTTGCAAGAACCAATAGCGGTGGACAATTGCGGATGGCAATTGCCAATCTGCCATCAGCGACACTGGGCAAATGACAAGTGACTATTGCACCACTGTTGTTAGTAAGGTTTTACCCCCTACGAATATGTTACTATGAGTAAGAGGTTCCGGGGTGACTTAAGTGAGCAGCGATTGTCGGGCATCGCCAGTGCGTGACTTCTAACACATCCTTCGATGGATCGAAATTGTGCCCGTCAATAATAAATATGCCGCCACCGTGGAGCCTATCTCTGCCTTCTTATCAGCCAGCCACAGCTTCTAGGAATGCCTCCTCCGAGGCCGCGAACGACGGGCAGCCTTAAACGAGGGTAATGTATGGCGAGACCGTACACGTAGAGTCATTGACCTCCAGATACACTGGACTCCGGGCCATGTCGACTTTGGCCCCAACGAGCGTGCCGACGAAGTTGCAAAACTGGCTGCGCAGGGCCACTCCAGTGATGCCAACCGCCTCCCGGTCTATCTTCGCTGTAAACCCCTCCCCGCCAGCATCCCTGCTCTCCGTCAAGATCACCTCGACGCCCTCCGGAAACGGTGGAAGCAGAGGTGGAAGAAGTCTCCCCGGTACTCAGCCATCAACGCCATCGACAGATCTCTCCCCTCCAAGAAATTCCTACGCCTTGTCGAATTTCTCGACCGCCGCCGCTCGGCCTTCATAGCTCAACTTCGCACAGGCCACTCCCCCCTCAATCAACACCTCTTCCGCATCCATCGCTCCGAAACACCCTCGTGCCCACACTGCCAGGGCCTGACAGTTGAAACGGTTCGCCACTACTTGATCGTCTGCCCCCACTACCAGAATGAACGTCACCGCCACCTGCGACAGAAACTCCAGAGAAAAGCTGAGTCATTGTCATTCCTCCTGACGAGCCCCGATGCCTTAAAACACGTCATTAGATTCATCCATGCGACGAAACGGTTCAAATCCACTGTTAAATCAGCGCGCCGCCTCCATCTCCAGCGCATTACCGACTATGCAAAAGTCGCCCGTCACCCGGACCGCCGTCTCAACCCCCTCCTCGTCGACTTCTAACCACCTGCGCGCACCTCCAGCACTCGCATTTATGCTACCCCCCCTTATAATTTTTGACTCACAACGGCTCTCGGAATATAGGCCCTCCAACACACATCAACTTAAAAACTTGTCCCTCTTGGTATGGGTGCACATCCGTGCTGCTCGTTACACCTCCGCCCGCACTAGCGGGCCTTCGTTGCTACCACTCTCTACGGGCGTCTCACTGACAAGGTTCTTGTCTTGCTTTCTCAGGGATTATCAGGGGAGCGTGACCTAAAATGGCGTGGACACGCCAGCTCATTCTTTCTCCGCTTACCGGGGGGGTGACGCATCTCACGTCTCTCGTAGCTTAAGTAGTCCCTGTTCGTATGTACCGTGCATCATGGGGGCAATGCCCTTCCGCACGCAAATATTGATTCAAAAAAAAAAAAAAAAAAAAAAAGGAATGCCTCCCTATGCCCTGGAGACCGTGTTTGCAATGAATCAAGGCCAGGAGTTGAAAGGAAGAGTTTGTACTTGGTTTGGATGTTGGGACCCCGAGGTGGGCACTGGTATGTCTTTGCTTTGTGTCCTGCACTCCAGGATGCCTCTTGATTCTTGAATGGAGACCAAATCTATAAAAGACTTATATACACCACAAATGCTCGTTCTACTTCTCCAAGAGCCCATAGAAACCAACGGAGGCCGCACAACTGCCGAGTCCCGACCCTCGTTTCTGGGCCTGCAGACACCATCCAGACCATCTACTACTAGTACTTGTAGTGCCAGTCCTGGCGCCCCTGCCAGTACCCGCCATCTTCCATCGCAATCTCCATTATTTTGATTAACTCTCCACTGCTGGATGATTCTGCTACCGACCCCCGTGATCGCGCCATCGTGTACAGCCGGCCTCTACGAGTTGAGGCTCCTCCAAGATGAGAAGCTATGACAGAGTTGCAAGTGTTTCCCGTGCCAGAGATCCCCGGGCCCCAACTCGAAAGCTGAGACGACGTCTATGGAAGACCACAGTGACCATAACCCCCCTTCACCCAGGTTAAGAAGTTGTCAAATTCGTCGTTGTGCCCTATGCCTGCCTATTCCATGTTTCACCAAATGTCTGGGCCATTCGTTGAGTCCCTTGCCCCTGACTTGATGTCAAGATCACCTTCCTCGTCTTGGGCAAAATCTGCTGGTTGGGTGGTGTCACCATTCTTGAGGTGGCGCGAAGAAAATTCAGAACTCGGATCTGCCGTTTAGCGGCCCACGGACCCCAGTGAAAGTTCTGGAGGACACGTTCAGCGATACGCCTCTAGTGGTTTCCGTCATCGAAGCACTATACGTTGCGATCATTGACTTTTGGGTAAAGGCCGTCAAGTATTATCGCCCAAAACCATCCAAACGAGCTCGTGGGTCCTTCACGAATCTAAGGAGACTCATTATATGCTCATCAATGCTATTCATAGGCATTTTCTCAGGCATTACTAACCTTTTGTCTTCCAGTTACATGGCTCAAAAATTTCAGGTACTTCAAGCCGAGATAGCTGCACAGAAATCTCGGCTGCAACATGTAGCGAGCGCACAACATTTTGCGGATTCCGCGTCCCACCACGAGCAGACCCAGCAGCAGTTTCGGACCACGCGCCAGGCCCGACTTGTAAAGTGGATCAATCCTCCTTCGTATGAGGCTGATTTCCATTCGGCGGATAAGCATCATCATGATGGAACATGCGAATGGATCCGGAGCAGGAAGCAATATCGGGAATGGATAGAGCGAAAAGCCAATCCTTTTCTCGTCATTTATGGTGTTCCTGGGGCCGGCAAGACGATCTTGAGCTCATGGTTGATCAACCAGGCCAGTGCATACTCTCGCACGCTGGAACATGAGCACATTACCCTGTATCATTACTTCAAAGAGAGCGATGATAGCAAGCGCACTCCCTTGGCCGTCACCCGTTCCCTCCTCGACCGACTCTATTCCCACCTCCGCCTGTCACATCACCCCAGCCTATCTAATCTGGAATCGGCCATGGAAGCTTTATCTGAAAAGAGCCATATCAACTTCGAGCAGCTCTGGGCTCTTTGTTCCACGTATATATCGGAGTACTGTCAGAGCCGACAATCTGGAAATTGGCCTGCGGTGACTATTGTCCTCGACGCAATGGACGAATGCAAAGGCTCCAAGCCGCTCGTCCGTGAACTTCAGAAGCTCGCTCAAGCCGCGTCGGGTGGTATCAGAGTCGTCATCACGGCTCGGAAGTCAGGGGCTCATGTAGACGAATTCGCACGTGAATCTCTTTTGGAAAGCCACTTCCTCGAAATCGGTAAAGAGGATGTCAAACACGACATTGCTTCCTTCACAAAGTATAAGATTGATAGAATTGAACGTCTTCGCGGGGCACAGCACACGATCCTCCGGAACAGTGTCATCGCGGAGCTTGGGAAGGTAGAGAATCACCAAGGGATGTTTCTCTGGACGTACCTCATGTGTAAAGAAGTCAAACGTCAACTCAGAGTCTCCGACATTTGGCAGCTTCTGCAGAATTTACCCAAAGGATTAGACGCGATGTACGCACGCATATGCAAGCGTCTCGCGGAGAACGATCAGCATCGGGACTTTGGAAGGACAGTATTGCAATGGATCGTTGCTAGCAGTCGTCCACTACGATTCGCGGAATTGGAACAAGCCTTGAAGGCGATGCAGATTCAAGCTAACCAGTCTCAGACGAAGGGGTTCTTCGATGAAGAGGGCTTCTTTGAACAGGAGTACGGTGTGGGTCTTCTGTGGTCACGTAAGGACATCGTCGAGGCCTGCGGCGACCTGGTCGCATATACTGGCTTGGATGAAGGAGATATGATTGGGCTTGTCCACTTATCAGCGCGGCAATTTCTGTGCAGCGATATCTCAAAGTTATCTCTTCCACCGGATCTCATCTCTTCCTTGAAGAGCATCGCGACTTTCCTGGTTGACATCCCTCGTGCGGAATGTGCGATGGGCATGACATGTCTAGATTATCTTCTCTCTGGTTCTCTTCATGCCGACAAACGCTTCAAGCATTCCCTGGCGCTGCGTACACAAGTTACACTGGTCGAAACGTCGAAACATGATCTCACAAAGCTCTACCCCTTATTTGACTACGCTGTTACGTATTGGCCCGAATATGTGCTCAATACCCTGCGGGTCAATGCAGACCACCAAGATGCGCAACGGCTCCGTCTTCTGGTTAGAAGAATACGTCCGTCAGTCGGGCACGGAATTCAGCGCCTATATTGCCCAGCGATTTTCCGAGTTACCGTCCAGCGCCGCACTTTCCGAAATTTTCCGCTGGGCTCATGAGGTGACAAAGATGCTTGAAGACTTTACCCAAACGCTATCTCGGGCACCTCAAATGGTTAGGCTCTGCTTACCGCAATCCGCGATCAGGAAATCAGATATATCACGACCGCGTCCGCAGATAATATGCGGCCCTAACAAGGACAACACAAACGACGACCCCCCACTCAATATATTCAACACGATCCCACCCCTGGAGAAGAGTTCGCGGAGCTGGATACACTACCATCCCTTCACGGACAGTCTTTTCGCGGTCGAAGGTGTTTCCGATGCTATTCGTTTGAAACGTCAGGTCATAAAGACGGGAATGCGATTGCGTCCAGCACTTGGAGCTGTTGCAGAAAGTGGTGGAATATCTCTCCACTTCCAGTGTGCTGCTGTCAGCACTCGAGCGGGATTCATTGCTGCCACATTTCTATCTCGCAGCCATGAATCCAACAAGCCACTTTTGCATCAGACAGTCTGTTGGAGCCTAATTACTTCTGGAATTCTCTCTAGCGCGAATACCTGGGCGGAAATCGCATTTGTCGATCGGTCAACAAGCCCCCAAACGGATATATTTGAGGCGGCAGCTCATCAGTGGGGGAACTCTGCCAGTATCATAGCCTTTCGCAGCGACAATACTCTAGTCGCCCCGGGCGGCATCTGGAACCTTTTGAACGAAGAGCGTGTCGATGGACCGGCCAGCATCTATCAGCCTGATCCCGAGCTCATGGTGACTAACACCTGCTTCAGTGGGAGGGGTGAGCGCGTTGCCAGGATTAACACTGGAAACCCTGGGGAAGAAGTACTTGAGGTCCTCGACATTAGCGGTACATCCCTCTGTATGCACCGGCTTCCTAAACAGGGGTTTAGCCTTGAAACTCGGGAGATCTACTTGCTCAGTTTCAGCGACACTGGCGAGAAGATCATTTTCGTGAATGAATTTGCACAAAGTCCCAACGATGACCATTCGCGGGATGCGAACAACCATCTCTACATCTACTTTGGGCTCTTCAGATTCATGTGCTTTGTCGTCGAGGAGAAGAAGGCGATCACAATCTCCACTCCGTTCTCTATACATAGGTTAAGGCTTCTCCGGTTTTCAAGAGACGAGACGAAATTCGTAGGGTCTATCAATGCAATGGTGCTGACGGGAGGAGATCTGGCTGCTGAAAAAGTGGAATATGCTAAAGGCTCGTCTATTGGGGTATGGACATTTGCAAAGGATGAGCATGGGCACTATCTCGACCACGCCGACATGATTTTCCTTTTCAAGGACCGGGATCCTGATATTACCTTCTGCTTGACGCCGCCCACAACCGACAACTTGGTGGGCAATGTGATTATTGCCAGTCGTAATGGCGTCGTTAGCAAGCGACCTATCAGCCTTGAGTGGTGTCCGGACGAAGAAATACGTGTATCAGCAGCTCGAAGTAGTGTATTGCCACCTGCAAGCGGGACGGGACCCTACGTGCATGTTGTGAAGTTTGAGGATGTTCTAGGGCTCATAATATGTTCTCATACAAGGTAAGTTATGCAATTGAATCGACGCCCGCATTGTTATAGCTCGCATTCACAAGTGATCATGACGAAGCTGGACGGGTATTCCTATCACTGGAAAAATGGTCGCTTACACCACAACACCCACGGCTTACTTCCACCATCCTGGAACGATTCTTCACTGCCGCCGATACTTGGTATGGTTACTCATACATCTTAAGCTCGAGGGGTAAATATATGATCACAATGGGATGCGCCTTCCAACTCCAAGCAACCCCAAACGGTCTTGAGACTGGCCTACATGCTCTCACATTGCCATTCTCAGCCGAGAAATTATTATGCGCTGATTTTACCACTGATGAGAGGCGTCTCGTCTGTGTACACCGCAAGGGATATGACTGCATTTTGTCCGTCTTCGACCTGACTCCCGAGGGGTATATTTCTCAGCAAGCCTCACTCAACTTAGCGGACGCCGATATACAAATTGACTCGGAGGACTCCCTGCGGTCCATATCCCCCTCGGTTGTTTTTAGCCAACACGATTCCAACCTTCTGGCAATATCATGCTTCGGCAGCATTAGCTTGACACAAACATACGTGATAAAGTTGAGGGGCGATATTCTGGTACCCACCGAAATCAATGGTGAGCCATGTATCTGCACTTCGTAGCTCCAAATTTAGTAACATGATTACCCAGACGAGTATCTCTTGAGACTGCAGTTCTCCACTTGTGGGACGTATCTTTATGATGCAACGGTGGGCGGTATCGACAGATTAGGCAACATCTCTTGGCCGGAGCTCTACTACCTCCCAGATGATATGATGCCGAGCGATCCACACCCAGGACCCAATGACTCCGATATCATACATCCAACAATTCTAACTGTCGACGAGTGCTACATCTCTTCACCGCACATGTTCCGGCTCCGGGGAGAGAAACAGACAGGCGTCATGTTTCTTGATCACAAACTGGTCTACAACCACGACCAAGTGTACCGCTCTCGCGTGATCTGTGTTAGACCAGATGAGCTTAGCGGGCACAGCGATAGAGAATTTCAGATCTTCTTGCTCTGGCCGCATGGGAACGACAGCAGTGAGGGCGACGAGGTCAGGCTGGTGGTTGTATCACAAGGGGAGCCGACTGTGATCATAAGTGGAATCAGGAGCTGTGATATGATGAACGAGGGTGAATGGTTTGCGAATGGAACATAAGATACTAGATGAAGTTGCAATATTGGAACAGCGTGTCATAAGTAAATAGTGTTACCATATTGTAGTATGTTGACGTGGAGGCAGATGGAGGCGAACACGAATATGATGGATGGCGCATGGAAGGGAGAGGCAGGAAGGGATGGCAAAGACATGGGACGAGTTTAAGGCGAAGCGATCGCGGGACGACTGCATGACCTGTAATCATGTATCGGTGGTGCAGAGCAGTGAGCTGAGCAGTTGAAGAGTAACGCAGAGATCAGTGCTATGCATAGATCTTGGACATTGATAACTCAAGACTTATAGATGACGATGATCGTAATGTCTTTTCACTCTGGAGCTGTAGCTACGTCACTGGGCAAATGGCAAGCCAGGCAAGGTTCGATGAATGGTGTAGAGTTCGCGGGATCGAAAGGCGAAGAGTGCAGCCTGCTGCTAAAGGTCCATCTTCCGTTCTATTAATCAGGGTGTGTAAATGAAACGTGTTTGAGTACGAACCCCTACCTATGGTATTTACAACTAATTACTTACACCCTTATATACTTCCGTTTACAATTTTCTTCGCTCGTTCTTACCCATTCACACCTCAGTCGTTTACCACACGAGTATCCGCCTGAGGTGTGTATCTTACTTACTTCTATCTCATATTATCACTCACATATATCTACCTTAGCTATATTGATTATACTCTAACAGGTAGATATCTAATCTAGTCGTTTACCACACGAGTATCCGCCTGAGCTATATTGATTATACTCTAACAGGTTAAGGTCCCCGTCCTTCAATACTGCGCTGCATAATCACTGGCATTGATACTCGTTATTAATCCCCTACGACTCAAGAACACTATACAAAATGTCCGGCCACGGTTCATCGAACATTACCATAATCGCGCTACCCGAGGGCGACAAACTCCGTGGTTACGAAAACTACGCGAAGTGGGTCGTCACAATGGAGTTGCATGGAGGGCCCAAAGGACTGCTAAACTACTGGGAAGACAATGTACTCGACCCTAGACCCGTAACCCAAACCGATGCCGAAGGAAATACCATCCCCCCTCCACTAACCCTTACATCTACTACCCCAACTCCACTTCACTCGACAACTCCTCTTGCACTCGAATACGAACTCCGCGAAAGCGTAGCGAGATCGTCGATCTTGCTCAACGTTGCCGACATCACTGGCGCGGGGTTAGACCACAAGGGCAAATCCCACGAGGCGTGGAAACTATTAAAAGATCAGTATGGGAGAGCGAATGATAGGGCTCGAAACATGAGGGAACAGAGGCTGTCGGCGTGTAAACTCCAGGAAGGAGAGAAGGTGGCAGGGGAAGGAGGACACATCGAAAAAATGCGAAGGCTACGCACCGAAGCGAACGACGCCGGAGCGACCATCACCAATTCCCGCTTCATTACCATCCTCCTCGATTCCTTCCCAGCATCATGGGACCCCCTCGTAACGCCTATGTACAGCGAAGAGGACCTCAGTAAAATCATCATGAATTTGACAACTCACGCTGAGCGTCTCGCCATCCGTGAAGCCGACACCACCAAAAAGCCAGCCGGTATCGACTCTGTTAAAGCGTTGGAGGCCAGTGTACTCGCCCTTCAGGCCGAAATTAAATCCTTGCGGTCAAACCGAGGCGGCACCACGAACCCGGATAAAGCTCACCTCCAGTGTTCCAACACCGCGAATTGCGGGAAGAAAGGTCACCTCATCGAGGATTGCTTCCAGACCGGCGGTGGAAAGGCTGGTCAATACCCGTCGTGGTGGAAAGGGAAACGATCTGCGAGCGTACCTGCCGCCAATTTAGCTACGACCTCCGACGGCCCTGTGTCCGCGGGTACCCATTACGCCCTATCTGCCACATTCGATGTCAACACGGTCGCGGAAATAATCCAAGAAAACATACCTATTAACCAAAAGGCAGCCCTCGTCGCCACAAGCTCCTCAGACCCTATATCCCCATGTCTCATCGCCGACTCTGGGTGCACCGCATACTTCTTCAAAAGCCGCGACGCGTTCACGACCTATAAACCCCTAAACATCGTCGGCCAGTCGTCGAAAGAAAGCGCGAGCTTTAGTGTCATAGGGATAGGAAACGTCGAAATACGAGTCCTTCACAAAAATATCGAACACACCTTAATGTTTCGAGAGTCACTCCATGCACCAGACATCACCGCCAACCTCCTATCCATCAGCAAAATGGATCTCGCTGGGTGGGATATCGTGTTTGGGAACCAAAAAGTCCGCTTCTTCAAAAACAAAATTGAAGTCTTCGATGGAGCACTAAAGAACGGCCTATACTTCATTAATGGGTCAATCACCATGAACGTCCCGACCGCACTCACCGCCCGATCACTCCGGAGTCCTGTTGACATCACCACTTGGCACCGCCGGTTCGCACATTTCGGGACGACACGCATTGTCGAGGCGAGTAAATTTGTCGATGGCCTCGAAATCACGAAGGAGAAAGTGGTGGGACAATGTGAAGATTGTATCGTGGGGAACCAAAAGCGTCGACCCTATGACGATGCGGTCTCAGCTGAGAAAGACGTTCTGAAACTTACAAATATAGACATCTGGGGCCCAGCCCGAGTAAAGTCCGCCGGCGGCGCCCTGTATGCCATGAAGTTCCACGACAACGGATCATCACACCGCCGTACCTTCTTCCTCCCTGATCGACTCGCCGAAACGACCCTGGATGCGCTGAGAACCTACAAACTCGAATCCGAGAAGGTCACAGGGAAAGCCATGATCTACATTCGCACCGACAACGCACCTGAATTCAAGAGCCATCTCTGGGCTGAATTCTTCCGTGAACACGGCCTGATCTTTGTCCCTACCGCCCCCTATTCATCCGCATCTAACGGTACAGCCGAAAGGTCCATTGGCGTGACAACGGGAGCTGTTCGCGTCATGATACTCGACGCGGGATTATCGGCGAAATGGTGGGCGGAGGCGTGGGCATACGCTGATATGGTCGAAAACCGGCTACCGTCGGCACGTCACCCGGGGATCATACCAGAAGAGAGGTGGACAGGCATAAAGCAGGATGTGGGACACTTCCGAGTGTGGGGATGTATCGCGTATGTGCACATACCGAGCGAGAAAGGCGGAGGCAAATTAGGCGACCGGGGTCAGAAGGGACGATTGATGGGAGTCGAAGGTCAGGGTCTCTATCGGGTGTTGATTCCGGAGACCGGTCAGATCATCAGATCCAGGAACGTCCGATTTGAGGAGGGGTTTGGACATCGCACGCTTACGGCTGAGGGGGAGTATTTCGTCGACGACGATGGCGACAAGGATTACGACTTCCTAGGGGATGAAGTCAATCCTACCACCAAGGACGCTCCAGCCTCACATGCTCATGCTCCCGTTCCAACTACCTCCGTTCCATCAACTTCCCCATCAAATGAACTACCAAAAAGCCGTATTCCGAAACCACGGATCGTCTACCCTCCTGCATCGCAAAAGTCTACTCGGCTAGCTGAAAAGGCGCAAGAACCCACAACTACCACTGTCCAGGAACCCACAGATGAAACTTCACCCATTCTGGAAGACCATGATGAAGACGACGAATCACCTACTGCACTATCCGCCGACATACCTTCCGAACCACTTAACAAATTCATCCCGGTTACCTTCGACGACGCCTTCGACATCTCACGCCGCCACCTATGGTTCCCAGCCATGTCCAAAGAAATAGAACGATGGGATGAACGCGGGGTAGTCACTCCTATACCGCGACCGGAAGGGATCAACACTATCAAAACGCGATGGGTATTTGACTTGAAACTGGATGGGGAGGGGAACCTAATTAGAAGGAGAGCTAGAGGTGTGGTGAAGGGATTTACACAGAAGAAGGGGGAGCACTATTTCGAGTCGTTCGCTGCGGTTGCGAGGTACGAATCTGAGCGAATGCTTATTGCGCTGATCGCTGTGGAAGGCCTCAGGATGCGCCTGGTCGACGTCGCCGGAGCCTTTCTCAATGCGAAACCACAGGGAGAAAACTACTTGGAGATACCGTGACAGGGATTCGAGAAACACTACACTATCCCAGGTACCGACACTGTCCTGAAGATGAACCTCAACCTCTATGGTACCATGGACGGCGCCAACAACTGGGCCAGACTCCTCGATAAAACATTCACCGACTTCTCCCACCGAAAATCCTCTGCCGATGCCTGCGTTCGTATCCAGTACACCGCCGATGGCGGCTCTACCACCACGTCCACATATACCGACGATATACTTGGCGGATCATCTACTGATGCCGCTGAGGATCAAACCTTTGGCGAGATCTCGAAGACATTTGAAATCACCGATCATGGACGCCCTAATGTCGTCCTCGGTATGTCGATCGTGCACCACGCGTCCGGCAACATCTCAATTCACCAAAAGCCGCTCATCATGAAGGCACTCGCGACATTCGGCATGACCGACGCAAACCCAAAATATACACCACTTCCACCTAATGTCAACCTCGCCGACACACAGCCGACCCCTATCCCAGCAGATGACGAGATATACATGAGAGACAAGGCCTACCGTAGTGCACTCGGCATGCTCAACCATATCGCTAACGGTACACGCCCGGATATCTCGTTCTCAGTTATGGTCCTCATGCGATACGCAACCGACCCACGACCAATCCATTGGCGTCTTGTCCTCCACTTACTCGCCTACCTAAAATCATCGGCTAATCTCGTCATAACCTATCGGAAGGATGGAACGATGAAACCTATCGGATATAGTGATTCGTCATACGCAGACGACCCGGATACGCGGAGGTCCTCCGCCGGCTACGTCTTTATATCTGCCGGGGGTCCAGTGGGGTGGAAAGCCAAAACTCAACAGAGGGTCAGCACGTCGACAGGAGAGGCTGAGTATGTGGGAACCTTCGAGGCAGGGAAGCAGGCAATGTGGATGGCGTCATGGTACTTCGATGTGGATCGTTATTTCGATCTCCCGGTCACCGTCTTCTGCGATAACGACGCCGCCGTTGCCCTCTCACAAAACACTAGCGGTCACTCAAAAATAAAACACGTCGCTGTCAAGACTCACTGGATTCGCGAAGCCGTCGACCTCGGCGACATTCACATCGAACCCATCCCATCCGAAAATAACCTCGCCGACATTTTCACAAAATCGCTCCCTCGACCCAGATTGGAACGTCTCATCAAAATGATGGGAATGGAGCACCTCGACATTTAACCCCGTAGCTACGGCTTCAGGGGGAGTGTTTGAGTACGAACCCCTACCTACGGTATTTACAACTAATTACTTACACCCTTATATACTTCCGTTTACAATTTTCTTCGCTCGTTCTTACCCATTCACACCTCAGTCGTTTACCACACGAGTATCCGCCTGAGGTGTGTATCTTACTTACTTCTATCTCATATTATCACTCACATATATCTACCTTAGCTATATTGATTATACTCTAACAGGTAGATATCTAATCTAGTCGTTTACCACACGAGTATCCGCCTGAGCTATATTGATTATACTCTAACAAAACGAGAGGCACTAACAATAATGCGAAACATACGTGCGTGGCAGTCCCGTATGCGCAAGAACCATATTGTTGGTGTTGAGTCTGTCATCAAAGCGAACGCAAGCGTGCTCCTCGTGCTCAGCTCGCGCATTGGCAAGCCCTGCTTTACGTAATCGAGGTAGTCGAACACGAGCGGGTCGCGCGGTGGGTTGAACTGACTGTGCCGCCCAGGCGGAAAAGGGGGAGGCGAACGGAGGAGGCGATGGGGACGTAGAGGAGGTTGATGTAAGACGTTGTTATGATAGGTGGGTACGCTGGGTGATGGTCTAATATGTTGCTGAGCTGGGTAGGTCGCTGGGAGATGAAGTGGCAGCTTACGGTCTCTCCCACAGTCGATGGGGCGCAATTGAAAGAAGCGAAGGGTCATCTTCACGAAACCGGCCACCAGAACCTCACGCGCCCGAAAGAGTGTAATCGTCGCCTCGCACGACAGGAGTATCAGCAGGACTGAGTGCTCCTAGTACCTCAAGATCCAGGTAGAAAAATCGACCATCACGACGATGCTAGAACACGCGGCAGCATTGTCGTCTGCCCAACGTACACCCTCAGTCTTCCGTATCATAGTCCCATGTCTCTATGAGCCGCATGATGGCGAAGCCTGCACCCGCACTGTTAATGATAAAGTGACATCGCAAAACGGATGGCATACCTGTGCACTGCTCTTCGCCGAGTGTGTTATGAGTGCCATGCGCAGGATGACTGGACTAGTCTTCAAGTACTTCGGTAGCGGGCAATGGGCATTGGAAGAGTCGCTGTAAAGTTCACGATGCCGCTGGATGCCGTTCATCCGACTCGGAGTCCCACGTGTTGTAGATTCGGACTCCGCGAGTCTGCGTACCCATGCTGCCAAGCCTTCTGTCAACCGACGTCGATGGGGATTTGATTATCATAATATCATTGTCTGTTCTGAGGGAGGACGTCGAGCTCACACCCGAACCCATCCCTACCATGGCCCACACACCGGCCACATGGGCGCCTGCCTCGACTACTAATCCAGCTCTTCAGCGCCCCCTCGGTTCCAGCGAGTTCGCCTTTTTCCCCGCCTCCAAGGATGGCCTGGGTGATATGTCTGTGCCTCTTGTCTGTCTTGGACCGACCTGACCCCTCAGTATTCCAAGCAGGTTCCTGCACCTCGCTTTTCGCGCGCCCATAGCTCAGCTCGGTACCGCACGGGTCCTCAACGCGTGGGCTCTACTCCGCAACAAGCACCCGCTGCTCGCGTGTAAGATCGTGCTCGTGGATGATGACGTCCCCGGTGGCAAGACCCCCTGCTTCTCGTACGTCCATTCATCCATTGCCTTTTCCTTCTTCTTCGGCTCGAATGCTGATCCTGAGTTCATTGTCACTGACGTGCACATGTACATAACCACCCAGGTTCTCCCCACCTGCGAACACCGAGGAAGCACTGGAGGAGGCGAAGGGCGCGTTGTATTTCCGGCATGAGTCGAAGGAAGGTGCGTTCTCCCCGCTTCATCTTCTGTTCACGTCGCTGAAGGAAGCTCATCAGACCTGATCTTGAACTACATGAACGGTCCACGTACACTCTCCACCAGTCATATCTCCTACCTTGTCATCTCTACTCCGGAGAAAGCCACAACATTGGAAGATGAGTTGGAACAAGAATATGACCTCCTCATGTGCGCCCCGCACTTCACCGGAGACGGCACGTCACTGCACCAGTGCACACACGACCTCCTCACTCTTCTCGCCTCGCCCGCCTCTGAATCAGAACTTCTGCAATCACTCGATCTCAGCACACCCTGGGTGAGCGCTAGCGCCCCCAATCAGTGGTTCGACTCGTCACTAACTTGTTCTGGGGATTGTGTCGAATCTTTTGGATGTGATACAGGATGTTCGCCTCCCACCCGCGTTCGAGACGCGCTGCGCTGTGCCGCAGTCCCGGTTCGCACAGGCAGTCGCGAAGGTCAACTTTCTGCAATCACTTGAAAAAGAGATCGTGCGTCCCGTCCCCATGTTCTTTTACTCCGGGTCCAATACTGAAGCCCTACTAGGGCGGGCACAAGTTTGCGCGTCATCAACGGGCGCCGCAGCATACCGTCTACGTAGAACGGGTGTTCAGCGAGGCGGAGACAAAGGGGATGTTGAAGAGGTGCAAGGAGAATGGGGTGACGGTGAACCATGCGCTCGAAGCTATTTCTGCTCTTGCATGGTCAAGGGTCGTCGAAGCGAGGAGCGAGAACAGAGAGCCGTTCAAAGATCCAATGTACGTTCTCCGTCCCCATCCCATCCCATTCCATCCTCGCTCACCAACCACTCCACAGCATGCTCTACACAGCCATCAACCTCCGTCCCCACCTCCTCCCCTTCCCCCCCTCTCTTCCCCCTCCATCCCATGTCCTCTCGCCGTCGGACCAAACATACTGGTTCCTCGCCCTGACATACTTCACCCTCGTCCTCCCCGCCTTCCCCCCAGCGTCCACACGCGCCTTCTGGCTCCGTGCCCGCAGCGCAAAAGCCCAAACCCACCGCGTGGTGCACTCCCGCTTTCTCGTGCCCCGTGCACTTGAGATGGCTGACCTACGCGCTGCACGCGCACGGGGGACCCCCAGACCCGATCTCACTCTCGCTGACCTCTCACCAGCAGATTCCTCCAGCCCATCCACCCCCACGCCACGCCTCCTCCCCGGCCGAGCTCCGAGCACCGCTCTCCTCGGGCTCTCCCTCATCGGGAACCTGGACGCGACGTACGACCGGCGCGCGTATCCTGCGTTTACGCTAAGGGACGTGACGACGGCGAGCAGGCAGAAGGCGGGTGGGGTGTTGTTGCTTGTGCATACGTTTGGGGGGAAGTTGTGGGTGCAGATGTTTTATGATGAGTGTGGGTTTGGGGAGGAGATGGAGAGGTTTTGGGAGGAGGTGGGGAGAGGGGTTGAGCGGTACTTGGTTAATTGAGGGGGAAGCGTTGGTAGCTTGGGGCGTCCGTTCATGGTATCGTAGAGCTTTTTTTGGTTTTTACATTGTCGTATTTTGGGCATGTATGGACATTGGAATATTTTGGCGTTATCCTCGTCAGCTCCTGTCAGCTCAAAGTTGCATCTGAATTCTATGCACATGTAAATAGAAGAAGCGGGAGGACGACTGGGACCTGATGATATGGCATAAGTAATACGCCTGCATCCTCTGCGGCAAGACGCGGAGCTCAGCCTGTAGCGTTCACGCGCGGCGTTTATTACATTAGATGGCATGATTTGGGGGACTATCAGCTTTACTATTCTTTGCCATGACTCATACTATGCGCCCGCTGCGGGGCAAGCATTCAACTGTAGAGACTTTGCCTTCTCTCGACGCTTCATTCATTGTCTGAGGGTCTGTTGGGCTACTAATTTCAAGTTTTCGAAACCAGCACTCGCCTCCAGCACGCGTCAGCCAGCTTCGCGCCCTGTATCCTTTCTTCCTCCGACTCCTCACAGGCAGCCGCTGACGACATCACACGTACTCAGTACCCCAGCCCCGGCTTCTCGCACGTCGGTTTAGCGTCATACTGATTGACTTTTACCTTCGCGGCTGCACTTACTGGCAGCATCTTCGACTTCGACTGCGAACTTCGAAGTGCGGAGTGGAGTGCCCTGAATCATTTATACTACCGTGACTACAGGTCCAGATCTTCTCGGTCCGAGAGCGCGCCTCGCCCGCGCCTAAAAGTCGGGCGACAACGTCCAGTGGATTGTCTATGTGCGCGCGCAGTCCAGATCCCGCCTGTGATTGGAAATCCTTCCTGTTGTCGACGCGATTTTACGAGAAAGTATTACGACCGGCGCCTTTCGATAGAGACAATGGGTTTGGGGCGGGGCACGAGGCGTAGGCGTGGATGTATTGACTTGATTGAATGTCAGTCTGGGAGGCAGAGGTGTATACGATTAGAAGCATATTTGGTTGCGTAGATTGCGAGGTTGGGATGCTGTAGTGGTGACGGCAGGCGACATGGAGGTATGCGCCGAGTATGCGGTGGGATCAACATGTGTCGATGGACTTCTTTGTTAAGTTTTGAAGGCTCATTCTCGGGCATACGTGAGTCAGCGCCTGCGGTCGCGTTGTCGTTGCTCTTGGAAAACAAGGTCTAAAGACTGGGCAGATGCAATGGTACGTAACAGGGTTGAACGTGGGCAAAGGCAGATAATCATAAAGGGCAGGATAGATTTAGTTCTGGATCAGTAGATTGATTTGTTGAAACACTTGGAATAGTTGACAGCGGACAAGGTACCCCTTGCTTGTCCTTAGCGGCAAATCGGCTTGACGGCAATGGATATACTTCCCAACCTTCGAACTAGTTTCCCCTCTGTTGCTTGCACGCTGCAGCAATGCCCCCGCCCCCCCTCGCACACCTCTCCTCCACAGACCGTGCTCTCTTCTACCACTACGGTCTCGGCCCATCCCGCCCCGTCCCCATCCCCATCGTCCACCACGCCTTCCAGCACCATGCCCTAACCCAGCCACACGCCGTCGCCGTCGAGCACTTCTGCGCCCTCTACAACGAATCTATCACCTATCACGACCTCGAAATCGAGTCCGACCGCCTCGCACACACCCTCCGCGCCTCTCCAGTCCCCATCGTCCCCGGCACCCGCGTCTGCATCCTCGCCCGCCGATCCGTCGCTCTAGTCGTCGCCATCCTCGCCACTCTCAAGGCCGGCGCTCAATATGTGCCCCTTGACGCCCTCACCATAACAGATGACACACTTGCATTTGTCCTCGATGACTCTACACCCAGCGCCGTGCTCGCCATGGACGAGTTCGTGCACCGGGTGCCTCAGGCCGTAGCCCCCGTTCTGAGCATCGAGCAAGAGATGGAGCGAGGAAGGGTGGAGCGCCCGAACCCGGGCAAGGTTGAGGATCTCAGCTCACCCGCGGACGGCGCGTACTGCATCTACACATCGGGCACGACAGGTTGGCCTTCTGTTTTTGTTTCCGTTGTTCGTGGCTAATTATATCATAGGCCGGCCAAAAGGCGTCGACGTTCGGCATCGCGGCATCGCCAACGGTACGTCCCCCCTCCCCCCCCGCCTTTCCCATTTACTCATGTACTCTTCCCCCATGCAGTCCTCTCCGGCCCACCGGGTAACGTCCATATGGCCCCGGGCATGCGTGTTGCGCAACTCCTGAACATCGCGTTCGACATGGGCGCATGGGAGATCCTTGGTGCCATGACCAACGGCGCGACACTGTGCCTCCGCGGGAACACATCAAAGGAGTGGAAAGCCCTCATGCGCACCGTCGACATCGTCATCGCGACGCCCAGCATCCTCGCCCTCCACGAGCCCACGGACAACCCCCGCATCAAACGCGTCATCGTCGGCGGTGAACCATGTCCCCAAAGTGTGTC
Source organism: Lyophyllum atratum (assembly GCA_014905825.1). NCBI lineage: Eukaryota > Fungi > Basidiomycota > Agaricomycetes > Agaricales > Lyophyllaceae > Lyophyllum > Lyophyllum atratum. The sequence continues at coordinate 1,089,842 of JACGCN010000011.1, read as the reverse complement.
TTCCCCCATCCCTTTGTCCCCTCCCTCTAACATTTACCTGATCATGAAACCCCCTCCCAGCACTCGCAGACAAATGGGCCCGCCACACGGCCTTCCACAACTGCTGCGGCCCCACCGAAATCTCCATCTGCAACACCGTCACCCCGCCGCACACCCCCGGCGAACCCCTCGCCATCGGCACGCCCATCCCCAACACCAACGTCTACATCCTCGGGCGCGACCCCACCAGCACGCGCGCCGCGCCCGTCGGGCAGGTGGGGTGCATGTGGGTCGGCGGCGTGGGTGTGAGCGGCGGGTACCTCAATCTCCCTGAGAAGACGAGGGAGCGGTGGAGGCCTGACCCGTTTGTCGCGTGGAACGGGGCGGACGATTCGGAAGGGGAGAAAGGGATGGGGAAGAAGGGGAATGGGGAGTGGGCGAGGCCTATGATGTTTAATACGGGGGATTTGGGACGGTGGAGGAAGGATGGGCAGCTGGAGCATATGGGGAGGGCGGATGATCAGGTTAAAGTGAAGGGGTTCAGGGTGGAATTGGATGGGGTGGGTATGGCGATGCGGGTACGTTTTCTTTGGCTATCTGTCTGTATTTCTTTCGTTGATATCTATGCTCGTTATAGGCACACCCGCAAGTCCGCAACGCAGTCGCGCTTCTCATCAACGGCGCACTCTGGGGCTTCGTCACGCCCGCCACACTCGACCTCACCGCCGTACGACGCGCCACCGCCATCTCCCAGCCCTCGTACGCCGTCCCCGCCCTCGCACGCTTCGTTGCGCTCGACGAGTTCCCCATGACGCGGAACGGGAAGATCGACAAGCGGGAGCTGCACGCGATCGTTGAACGCTCTGCTGAGCCCACCAAGACCGTCGACGTGTCCACGCTGGCACCTCCTTCGACGATGAGCGCCCCTGCGTGTGCGCAGCAACCACAGCAAGTCGAGCGACAGCTGCCGCCGCCTCCGCCGATGGAAGGCGCGCAGTTTGTGCTGGAGGAGACGCTCAAGATGGTGCGCGTGGACTTGGCGTGATCGCCGTCCCGGCGGCATCCTCCTCCTCGTCTTGGGTCTTGGGTCTTGGGGGTCTTGGGCTATCGGGCTATGCTCCATGTATGCGCGGCGTGCCCAGCCTGGTACACCCTGCCTAGATCTGAGATGGACGATTCCACCCCCAGCCCAGAGACGCATGCCGCCGGCACAACCTAAACCTGAACCTGAACCTAGATCGAGGCCAGCGCCTGCCTTTTTTTCCCTCTCTTTGTCTTTTTGGGAATCGTAGCGTACTGCATTACATTAATGGACTCGAACTCTCAGACCTCCATACATGCCCTAACACCCCACGCTCTTTTTGTACTCATATCCGTCCTTCCCTCGTTGACGCTCTCACGTACTACTATCCTTGTCAACTTCTGTTTTATAGGCTCTTTTTTCTTTGTCTCTCTTTTTAGGCGTCGTTGTGCATCTGGACTGGGTTTTGGCTTTCACTTTGTCGTTTTATTTGGGTTTCTTCTGGTTCACCTTACACGATAGTTGAGTACACGTACAATATACAATATACATCCACGGCTCCCTTACTCCTCACCTCTCGGGCCTCCTACATAACCGTGCCCCACCATTACCATTGTAGGCCCTTGGACCAACCCCCATCCCCATCAACGCTCATTCGCTGTCGATATCCCCTTACCTTCATCGCCTCCCTGCCTCGTGGTTTGCGGCCTGTGTATGTCGCGTAATTAATGATAGAATGAAGGGATGAATGGACACGCTGGGTCGTGCCGCCATTGACGTTTGAAGTGATTATTCGGTCGCGAGATGTTGCGTAAATTCATCGTACTGTATTACTGTATACTGTGTGTATGGTCAGTGGTCGTATACCTCACGCTGTGTATGCACCTATAGTGATACCCACGAGTACGTGCCAACCACGCGCGGCCGTACTCCGCTCTTCCCCTTGAGCTCTTCCGAATCTCAAGTTCCAAGCAACTCCATCTTAGTCTGCCGAGGAAGCACTGATGGACCTGTCAGTTACGGCGTTAACTACATACATCCCATCGACGTCGGTCCTTTCGTGATAAGCAGGTATGACCGTGATCAGCGACATATACAGCGTGTAACATGATTTGGAAGGACTTGCTGTATGTAGGTGATCTACGTTTCTCAGCCTCGTCCCTGTCGCTTCTTTGTTGGACAGTTTTGACAACAAGAGACAGCGACATTGAGAAAATCAGCATTGGAGGTGCGCGGGTGCTGATGACGCCAAGAGCCTCAGCGTCCAAGAGGTACTTGGCCAAGGCCGGGTAGTGGCTTTGTGGAGGTGAGATGTGACTGATGAACAAGTCAGGATGAATGTGGATAATGATGACAGTTAGATTGAAATTGTTTGCGGGCTCTGGTCTATGTATTCGTTCAGCGGTGATGGGAATGGTGGTGTGGGCAGATAACAGGAGGCTCGACTCGGGGTACCGTTCTCTTGCCTGTGCATTTGTTGCGTAAACCCTCGGCCCGTTTTACGAATGGAGGCTGGATCAGATGCCGTAGGACAAAACAGCCCAGAGCTCCTTTATTACAGAGAACAATTACAATCGGATCAGCTTAGCAGTTAGCCTAGACATCTGCAGCTCCGCGAGAAGGACAGCAGGGCATTGAGGGAACACCGCATGAATGGCATCGAGCAAGAAGTCGACGTTGCGTTTCAAGAGACCGGTGGTGTTCGACAGGACACCAGGAAGGTTGTCTCCGGCCAAGTAATCGTAGAACGCACATGGGTCCTGCAACAAATTATTCGATTTAGTCTTCTCCGACAGAGTTGTTTTTGAAAACTACACTCACGATGGTATCCGCCGAATCTGGAACGTAGACTCCGTTCGGCGAGTAGGACAGTGATTCCGTCAGTGACGATTTGTTGGGCGAACGGCGGTGCCAATTTGCGGGGAATCTCTGGTCTCGGAAGAACGAAGTCATGGTGGGGATAGACACCTTCCCGTCCGTTCCTTGCTATTTTCGTTAGTAAAGCTGGATTTATCTAGATCAGGCAGCGTGGATTTACGGTTTGCGAAGAAGTTCAAGACCAGAGCGGTGTCGGCGTAGCTTAGCGAAAATCGTCCAATGTGGAGCTCAAGCTGTTTCAAAGTCTAGAACGAGGGACAAGTGATAATTTCAGGGTAGACCCGAACCTTTTTGTCAGCGGCTTGGCTATCTTCAAATTGTTTCGACTTAAATTCCTGCATTACACGCGTGTTGATGATGCTTCTGGGGCCTGTTGCCGTGGAATTATCACCAAACTGAGCAACGAAACCTACGAACTGTTGTACAACGCGTCAGCGAGCATACTGTCAAAATAAGTGGGTGTAAGAAGCTGGCCTGGTCATATAGATCAGCTGAGATTTCCTATTATCACCAGTGGCCGCATCAGAAGAATTACACGCACAACTTTGGCAACTTTAGGTACTTTTGAAAGTTGCGAAAGTTGCTGAAAGTTGATTACCTCGACAGCTTTCAAGAGTAATGGGGGGTTGCTCTTGAAAGTTGATTTCAGCTTTCAAACAACTTCTCAGAGTAGCAAAAGGTGATTAAAAGTTAACGAAAAGTAGTCAATAAAGTTCTTCAAAGTATTGCTTAAGGAGGTTGAAACGGGCGGCTCATATGGACTCCCGTGACAAACCAGGCTGCTCAGCGACTCGTGATACATCCAGCCTAGCACTTCCAGCCTAACCGTCACCCCTCCATCATTAGGCGACCCGTCGCATCCCCGAAATGTGCAAGTGCGATGAGCGCGTCTCGTAGGGCTCCAGATGATCAAAATCCTAAACAGAAAAAAAAGTCAGCTCAGCCCTGGCTAGGCGAATTAGCCACTCACCTGAAAGGCTATGGTGCCTTGAGTATCTCTTTGTGAATAGAATAGAAATTAAGACGGGTAGTAGTAGGGTGAGACTGATTACGACGTACCCATTGTGACCACTCATCCACCTTTCTTCAGTAACCTCCCACCAAAAGCAAAACCTAGGATAGGAAATCTAGAATTCGGAAGTCAGTTCAACAATCTCGGCCCTTCTGGAGTTTGCTAATGAAATAGGGGATCGGCACGAGTGACAAACAAGAAATGCCCACAGAACAGGCAATCAGACAACATAAATGATCACAAGCACAGCAGCAACACATGTTAAGAAGAACACCACAAACAGGTGTGCATCTTACAGGCTTAAGAGAGAGTACGAAGAGAACGAGGATGTCCTTGGGATCTGGGTGATGTGGTTGTGGGCAAGAGACGCTGTCGGAACGAGGTCGGAACTTGAAAATTTCCTGTTGATCGAACATTCACACGATCAGTGACTCACGTCTTCACCACCGCTTAGTAGTAAGTACCCCAGCCCCACTCCAACATTCAACACCTGTCCCATACCATCGCCTCTCTCGCCACATACACCCTTTAGATCTTGCTCAACGGACTCTCATGACTTTTTCTATAGGACTAGCCCTACGAAGCAGGCGACTGATCAGGATTTGATCTCGCATGATACATATTTTGTTGACGCCCTATTAACCTTCCTCTACCTACCAGCATGACTTTCAGACTAGATTGCGTACCGTCTGCCTAGGAGGTTTGCTTATGCATCAGGCGAATGAGTACTAGTAGTATTAATAGTAGTCGCGACAGTATTCGCACTACCTAAGTACACACTTTCATCGTACTTTCGACCAACTTTGGTCAATAGACGGCTTGAAATGCCGGAAGTAATCATAGTTGCTGAAGTCACCCAAAAGTAGCCGAAAGGCCAGGCTAAAGTTTCAGGAAAGATGCCCTGAAAGTGGAAGTAAGCGAAAGTCGATCAAAATAGCTCAAAAAGATGATGTGATTCTTCTGATGTTGGCGGGTCATTGACACGTCACCTGTAGTTTGACGAGGATATGGTCGGGTATAGAGATCCAAAGATATAAGATTATTGCTTACCCTCGAAACGGCCGTGTCCCGCCAGACCCCGAGCTACAGGTCCGTTGATCTTGCTAGGGAGCGGTGGTACAAGTGGCGAGGGCAAACCGATGGACAGTTCGTCTACAAAAGCATTTCCACGGCCAACTAGATACATCGACACAGTGAACAAGTTAACAGATCAAGAAGAGACAAGCATACGTACCATGCCCAGTGCCGTCAACATAGAAGCGAAATCATAGTCCATATTGTATACATGAGTGGTCGCTTCAACGATCTGTCCAAACGAAGGTGGGAACGTCTATAGGAGAACGAGTTCTCGTAGTCCAAACGGTTAGTAAATATATGCCTCAGAATAGTGGACTCCAGTTGGGTGACGCCAGAGCCACCGGATGCCGTTACAAGTAAATCAAGTTTAGTTAAGGCGCGGCGGGGACGGCAGCTCGGTAATGAATGCGATGCGGAGAAATGCCCCATTCAAAGAATCGCTAAAGAGGAGAGCATTCGCTGTACGGAGTGTATCATCCTGCGATGCCTTCGCCGAAAGGAGGTCGATATATTCCAGACGTGGGCGCTGTCTCGATGGGCAGGGATTGTGCTGTGTCTTGACATCGGAACCAGACTTGTCAGAGACCCAAGTAGCACATTTCACCGGCCACGGTCGCTCGTAGAAACAAGGTTGTAATCCTGGAAGAATTAAGCTTTTAAAGGTGTTATGTTGAGAATCGACTTTTTAGTGGTCTTCGGAGGTCTTCGATAGACTTCGAGGTTGTCGGAGTCAATCAACGGGCTGGATGTTTTGATCGCCGCTCAAAAATCACACGGACAACGCCGCACACATCACACTCACCAATTACAAGGTCCTTCATTCCAACCTTACTATACTTGCATACCTGCACACATTGCGTTAGGCCTGCTTCCGTCGTTCTTTCAGATATCTAGCCATCGGAGGACCTGCCTTCGAACTTCTTTTCACTAGATCAACAAATGGAAAATCTCGAACCTCGACGCAGGCTGTATACTTGAACATGATATCGGGGCCGATTGAGGACTCGCATCATAAAAAGACGATTCACGTACGGTGTCAGGCTGCAACCGACATATTTTAAGCACATGTACTCGGGATCTGCCATAGTGTCTTTCGAGTTTATCCAAAACCCCAAAGAGCTCCTCTCCAGTGCTCTCGCAGTCGACGCCGCCTCGAAAATGACAGGATTAACTGTTCTCGTATACTACACTTACTATCCTTTCTCTCAAACCGTCAAACAGCACCTGGAATCGAGTCTATCGAACGTTTCAGAATGGATTACCTTCTCTTCAGTTCCCTATGACGAAGCTCATAATGGCCGAGCTCCTGCGCAACTGCTCCAATACCTCGGAAATACCTGGTCGGGTCCTTCATACGCTATCATCGCTGATCGGAGAACGGCGGTGGAAGTCGACGCCGCAGATCCTACCTCTCTGACAATCACCGTTTCCGCATCGTGGCAGATCACACCAGGAGACGAGTGGGATCTCTACCGGGGGCCACAAAATTTGGACTCCATGCCGGAAGCCCAGAGGATCGCATTTTTGCGTGATCTGGCTGAACAGCGGGCTAACCGAGATGCACAGGCGAGTAAGGGGGAGGAGTGGTTTTGGGAGCCGAATTCAGAACAGAAGGGCGTCGACGCGATTCTATGGCAAGTGAAAAGCGTCAGAGCCGACTTGGCAGGTATGGGGTACGTTTGCTCTGTCTACGATATCAAGGATATCAGGGATATGCATCCGCATGTACGCCATTCCTCATCTGCCGCGTTCTCCTACTGACTGCTGCTCACACCATATATATCAGTTCAAACGCTCAGCAGATAACAATGGTGGCGTATTTCGTGCCCCGAGCACATGAGTTACTTATATGCGAGAGGACCGCAGATAGAACCCTGGTCGTTGGAGGTATAATTGATCGTATTTTGAAGCACCCCAAAGCCAAGTTTTTTATAGTCAAGCACTGCCCCCGGTGGGGCACAAGAATTTCCTTGACGTAGAGATATCACTTGTCGCCGTGCACAGTGGTAGGTGGTGGTAGGAAGCTTGGGAATACAAGCGAGAATCTTTGTTGGAAGCTATGAATTGGCAAGGGCGTCAAAGAAGAGCAAACAACACTTCCTCCTCCTCCTCCTCCTTCCTCCTCCTCCTCCGCTAAGTCTCTCACCAATACATACTTACCTCTCTGGAATTTGGTTGAAAAACATATCATGATTCACGATCATTATAAAGGTGGCGCACCTTGTCTACGTTAGACACCATATGCATCATCTCGTCCTCGGTGGAGCCTGGGCCGTGGCTCGGCTTTTCAACCACTTATGCACACTATCTCTTTCGTTCGTAACCTATTCGAACCCATTTCCGCTGGCGTTATAATCCGCAATAGCAAGCTTTATCTTCGCGTGAAGGCTTCTCGTTGCTGAATACTACTAATAGCCATCAGTAACGGCGCCGAGGACATACCGATCACTGCCACCCACGCTACTTGAACAGCCTCCACGCCCTCCTCCCGCTCCGCCTATGATCTCTTCTTCAACAACGCGTCCACTGGGACTGGAACGCTACACAGCCCCGTGGTCATAAGACAGGTTATCTTGCACACTCTTGCTACAGCTCGCGTGTCCACAATTCGGTCTTAAGTTACGCCCGTCGAACCATCGCTTCCTGACTACGTTCAACACATAGCCTGCATGTATATACCCGATACAAATCTGATACTCTCTATAAACATAAATCATCTTACCGTCGGAAGCATGTCTCTACCGCCTTCACGCGGGGTGACAAGGTGAACGGCATTATGTCGCGTTCCAAGTTGTAAGTAGAGCGGAGACAGCATCAATGCGTTCAGAAGAGGTATATGGACAGGGTCCGGACTCTGAACCGGTTTTCTTATAACTAGGCGTAGAAGCTCTCAACATAATATCCTGCATGTTCTTCAGAAGGCGCCTTTCCTCCGACAACGACTTTGTGCAGTCAGCATCATGCTCGAGGAAGCCATAAGGGATGGTCCTCGCGACGGATATCCATTGATTACGACAGCGAAACGCTACTGGCTGCCTGAACTCGAGGCCATGGCATCAGATCCGAATGCCCTGACTCTTGTTCTCCTTCACTCCACCAGCTTCCATAAGGAAACTTGGGAGCCATCGCTCGAACGACTGCTGAAACACTCAGCACAACAAGGAAGTCACGTCAAAATACGAGAAGCTTGGGCATTGGATTGTCCGAATCATGGTGAAGCAGGCCATGTGAACGAGGGTCTCTTGCATGAGCCAGAGTACCGCAACAGTTGTGCGTACTTTCCGCACTTCTCCGAAAATTCATGGCGCCTATCGCAACCCTGTCTTTCATACAGTCACCTGTGAAAAGTATGCAAAAGCAGCACATCGTTTCTTATCGGACGGGCCAAATCACGAAGCTCGGGTGGACTTTCGGAGGCGAAACCTGGTCGGGATTGGGCACTCATTAGGAGGGAATGCGATGTGAGTCTTGTCCTCTTCTCTGCGGTACGTCTCTTTAACGATGTCTTAGGCTGATACTGCAGCACCTCGAGCCACGCGTACCATTCGAAGCCCTCATTATAGTCGAACCCCTCATCAGCCCGGCAGGGCCGTCGCACCTACAACGACTGCGAGAGATGCTCATCAAGGGAGCCCATGAACGACGCGACGTATGGCGCGACCGTGAGCAGGCCCGGCCTGCATTGAAGAAAAAGAACTGGGATCCGCGTGTTACGGACCTTTATCTGGTACGCCCTCTCTGCCTTCAAGGAACCTCCCTTGGTCGGATCTGTTGACAAGCTGAACAGAAACATGCGATTGTACCGCATCCTCGTTCGTATGAAAAGGAGACGCCGTACCCTGGCTTCACTCTAGCTTGTACCCGTGATCAGGAAGCGGTGAGTCGTTCTCAGGTTGCCTCAACAAGTGCGGGGTGCTGAATGGTACCACGACGGCAGGCGATGTACCGGGATGCTGACGGGCCGACGAGACCAGTTCATGATTTGAAGAAAGCATGTACTGTCCTCCCCGTACACCTTATTCTTGGAGGTGTGAATGACCTCATGTATGCCTCAGCTTATTCTCGAATCATTCTGTATTTTTGACATGATTCATCAGGCCGGCTAGAGTTCACGCCGCAATACTGGATCCACAATACGGAGGCAAGTACGCGTCTTTCCGAAAGTTGGATGGTGTAGGGCATCTGGTGAGTCGCCTCTTGTCACTTAGTCTTTACTCTCATATATTGAACATTCTCGTAGGTCCCCCAGGAAGCGCCGGACGAACTGGGTGATATGATGTACGAAGCGTTGGCCTCTGGCTGCGTAGACACAGCCAGACCTAAACTGTAATTCCCTTACTATTCGCCTTAATTCCAGTTCTCCTTTACTTTTGTAATCACGATCATAGGGCCAGCTCGTCCCATCAACAATACCTTCCCCTGTGCTCCAGTTCCAGCTATGTAGCCGCACATATTCCAAGCATTCATTTCGCGCATCCGTGGTCTACCTTCGTGGAGTACCTCATAGGCGAGCTTCTCGGCTGTCGACAAGCCGTAGAGCCCACCGAAGACATGCTATGGTTGCCCGACGTTAGGCGGCCTTCAAATGCCGTAGATCCTCTCTCCCCGACTGGGCTTTGTGTATCGTCCATTTATACCCCACGCCGTCAAAATCAGTCATAGGCCATGTCTGGGAGGTACTTACTTGAGTTATTAGCTACCTGTGAGCGACCTCAGGACATTTTCTAGTACTAGGAAATGTTGTTACAGTGTAAGTATTCCTGTAGAAATAAATCACATCCCAGCTAAATTTGACTTTCTGTGGGTTGGTCGCCTCCTGTACCGCCACGTTCGCAGGGTATTTGAGTTATTAGCCACCCGTGAGTGACCTCACAACCTTTTCTAGTACCAGGAAATGTTGTTGGAGTGTATTTCTATGGAAATAAATCATATCCCGACTGAATTAAACTTTCCGTGTGGTGGGGGCCACCTTTGGGAGGTATTTGGGTTATTAGCCACCTCTGAGTGGCTTCAGGACATTTTCTAGTACTAGAGAACGTTGTTACAGTGTATTCCTGTAGAAATAAATCATATCCGAGCTAAATTTGACTTTCTGTGTGGTGTTCACCTCCTGCGCGGGCCACGTCTGGGAAGTATTTGAGTTATTAGCTACCTACAAATTATGAATGGGTCGATGGATCATTCATTGATCTAACTGTTCTCGACGCTGATAGCAGGCTCCATTATTGCAAGATTTATTTGCATTACGTGGAAGCTCTCACAGCCTTCAAGGTGGACAACATTGATGCTTGGCATAAATTTCATCTCGCCGTCACTGCATCCACATTGATAGATTAGTTCGCCCAGTTTCATGTGTCTACTGAATAGAAAGAGAGGCTTTATCTTTTTTTCCCTATCCAATAAGACACCTTCATCACTGTTGCTTACATCACCTCATGAAAGGGGGTTGACCGGCTCGGTACAAGTCATATATCCAGCCTGAAGCGCACATATTCGAACGTCTGATCGGCATGACTGCTCAGCAAGATGCTATAGTAAAAAGGGGCTTACCAGCATAGGGTTGAATCGCTTCGTAACCCCCTCCCCATAGCCATCGAAAAGCAGACGCCAGTGGAACGAACGAATACGGAGCAATCTCGGGTATTTGCATGCATGGTGATTGGCAAACATTTGGTAAGCCGTTCAACGTGGAGGAGCACCCCGATTATATGATCGCCCACTATCGCATTCCCTCTTCCCTAACAATCACTGGGACGTTTTTCGACATGGGGAATGGTCAGAAGAAGTGCACTGTCCATATCTTTTTCACTGAACGATCATTACAAACCAAACTGAGCGCTTCATCATCGTCATCTCTCGGCGACCTTCGAAAAGCAATCCATGACAAGGCGGCAGCCCATATGACTGAAATGACCTTATGGAAAAATGCAGACATGGATGAGCACCTTAATCAGAGTCTGGAGTCCATCATTCTCTCCGCAGGTCTGTGCGCCTCTCACACTCATCGTGATATCTAGCTGATCAAACGCCATCGTCAGATCGTCACGGGTCAAACTCCTTCGATTCTGCTGACAACACTACACTTCTCAAGGACCTCAGCCCCGCTTTGACCTCAGGCTCTGTGCTTTACGCCATCATTCCGTCGTTGCTGAAACCGAATTTGGGATCGCCACCAGCAGCCACGGACTGGGTGCGGGATGCGGATACTCTCTCCTCGCCTGTTCATGACTTTTTGGAAACCGTGGTCAAGGTAGGCAGCAAGGACAGAAAGGAGGCCAAGGCTGCAAAGCAGAAGGCAGAGAAGGCAGAGGATAACGTTACGAAGATGTTGAAACGGTTGGACCAAGAGGCGAACGAGCGGCAAGAGGCGAAGCGGCAGTGGGAGCAGCAGCGTCAAGAGATGAAGCGGCAGTGGGAGCAGCAGCGTCAAGAGATGAAGCGCCAGCAGGAGGCATGGGAGGCGGAGAAGAAGGAGCTAAAGGACCGCATTGGCGTTCTTGAGGTGGGGACAGTCGATATGGTGGAATGGTTAGTTCACGAGGTGAGTTTTTCTGTTTCGATCGGTCCATATCACCGCTGATGCTGTTCGGGAGGACACCCAAGCGTTGGACCGCATCAAGCTCCGTAACCTCCTTGACAAAGCGCAGGCTAAGCTTGCCTTCGAAACTGACTTAATCAAGGATGAGAAGACCACCTCGGCTTCCTATCAATGGCGCTTGTGGCTCAACCAGTGGGAGGACGACCAGAAGCGCTTTGACAACGCGAAGTCGGCATTGGATGCGCTCACAAGGAATCTGGCCATCTGCAAGTTGTTGGCCTCGGAGCCGGCGCTGCGCCTCGTCGTGGAGAAGAACTCCAAGATTCGGGGATACGGTGACCAGGCGGCACATGGATTCGTCTCCGCTAAAGCCTATCAGGTCGCCGTCGACCGCTACAGCGATGTAGATACCAAGGAGGGTTTGAAGGTGTTGATCACGTTGGTCTGTGGAGGTAACGTGAACTGATGTGGTTTGGTGTTCATGTTCGGCTTTTGATTTCATATACCTATGGTCACATTGTACTTTTAGTTTACCCGCGGATGGAAACCACATTCCGTGAAGGGGTTAACGGGCCGGACTTGAAGTTGAGGAAGTTGTCCATCGTGGTCACAGGTAAATGATCAACAAGACCGAATCGGGACAATGGCGATGAAATCTTTCGCTAAGACATGAACGAACCTTATGTCCCTTCTCTCCCATTACACTGGCTTATACCATCTCTGCATTGATGTGATGACGATCCTTCACTGTTCGGGTGATAAATTCGGTCCTTTACTAGTGTCCTCACTGCTGTCCCTTGTCGGCAAGTCAATATTGACGTTGACCCCTTGCGATAGTTTCTAGATGTGAATGTTCATACGAGCAGCACGCAGAAACCAGACCACGATCTGTTTTCTAGGTTCTGGAAACCTTGCTGTACTACATGTTGACCCATAAATATTTCCTCCCTTCCATCCTCAACCACCCGCCCAACTGTGTACTCTCCAGCATATGTCTCTTCAAAGGGAGATCTCTTCACGCGCTGACATGGTTTGGGGTCGTCGATTGGACATCCCGCCAGTGTGCTCGTAGCCAAGCAGGTCCGTGCCAACGGGAACACAAGTCAGTCTAAGTTGAGCTGAAGACTCACTGTTATCTCGGACAGTTTTGGAAGCATACCAGACTCAGCGGTTACTCAGCGGTGCAAGCAGGATAATATATTTGATAACGCGGCGCTAAGTCCTAATCAATTCCAGGTTTCGACGCGCGTTACCTGCAAGTAGGTCATGTCAAGTTTCACATCCCGAACACCCTCCTAGCTTCGCGCTGTTCTAAAGTCCTTCATTCCCGCGGCATGCAGTCTATATCGATATCAACCCGGCGCAGGACTTTCTGCGGCGCAATTATATTCTTATTCTGCACCCCAAGTCTCCGTCGGCAGCCAAGCCATCCGCACATAAATAAATTGCCCATGACATGAGGACGGGTCAATCTGCCCGTGTCGAGAACTGGACAGGGGGAGGATGAGGCAAGATGGCTTGGGTGACAGGTGTCAGCGACGCTGAGCATTCTCGGTTTGTTCAAAATCGAGTGAACTACGACAGTCCGTAAGTTGGATGGTGGCGGGCCTCCACCGGGAGATCGACAGCTTGAATTATGACTATAACTAGGCATGTGACATGATGAGCGGACTGACGTCGATGGCGACGGACGACGCCCTCCTAAATCGGGTAGACGCTTTGTCAGGCACACTGTGAAACGCGATATTTAACCCATTACAATAGCCCTGTATAATGTTACAGGTAAATGCGAGGCGCAGAGTGTACAGCAGTGTAGTCCGAGTCATGATGCAACCCTTCATAGCCGATGAAGCGTTCAAAGAGCGGTGGTTATTCGTAGGAAGCAATTGCAAGCAAATCGAGGGTCCATTATTAGCGAAAATATACCCAAAACACAATAAAGAAAATGATGTCATGAAGTGCGATAGCAGATGCCCCAGTCTAATTGGCAGTTTTCTCTTCCATGAGAGGTGATTGAGCCTCGACGTCTTTGGCGGGCTGAAGCGCAGGCGGCGTCGAGTGTTCCCGGGACTTGACGTATGTGTACAAGAGCGTCCCGGTAAGGATGGTCGCAACAGAAATAGCACGTTGACTAAGAAAGGAAGCAACCTCGTCATTAGATATATCCTAAGGCTATCCCACAGAAGGACTTACGATGTGAACGCATCCCCGAATATCTTGACGCCAAGGAAGACCTGAAGACCCGTTCTGGCAGCCTGTGGACATCGGGAACGTCAGTGGATGGCAGCGGTGAACAGAGGACAGAACCGACGCTGGAGAACATGTGTGTGACGGGGCTGGTCACTTTGACACTCAGGATCCCGGCGATACTGATCAGGAAGCCGAACACGCCGGTGACGAGGTTTCCCCAGAGGAAAGTCGACCAGTCCCAGTTGCCGCCGTTGACCATGGTGTAGAACTCCCATACCTCACCCTTGAGGATGGCGAGCACGCCCAGGAGGACGGCTGAGCCGAGATTGGACCAATATGACAGCATGGTACTGCTCCCGCCGACGTGTGGGAGTGAGGATTTGACGAGGACGGCATGAAGAGCTATTGCTAGCGAGGAAAGGAAGCCGTAGAAGAGGGCGAGGGGTGCCGGGACGGCTTGGGCGGGAAGTCCGTCAGAGAAGGAGATCCCAAGGAAGAAACCGAGGGTGACGACTGCAGCGCACCCCACGACGGCCATCGATGGGCGGGTCATACTCGCTAGGGCCACAACAGCAATGGTCAAGGGCAGCACGAGCCCGCGGGCGATCTGGTAGAACGCGGCCTCGACATCACGCAGACAGAGGGCGTTGAAGATGAATCCTGAGGCATCTACAAGAATCAGAGGAGCGAGCTTCACGGCCGTCGATTTGTCGAAGGAAGGGAGCTTGACATGCGACGTAAAAAGTGCAGTGAAATTGAGGAGGAGGACAGTCATGATGGATTGGAAGAACATGAAGAGGGTGGGGAGATTGGGGGTGGCGTTGAGCACCACTTTGTTGACGAACACCATCTTTTGTAGGCGGCTGCTCAGCTTACTTCAATGGAGGGGGGGGAAGTACTCACTACAAGGGCCGCCACCATGTAGAACCCGACGACACCAATGACCTGAGTAGAGACGGCCATGTCTGAGTTCTAGAGACTGGTAAGGACAGTGGGTGAAGTATAAGTATAAGAAGCGTATAAGAAGCTTGCCGGTGCGGCACTGCTCTGGGTAGTAGGTACCTCGACAGGTATCACTGATCAACGCAAGACTGTCAATTTCATATTGCCTGAGAATTTGTAGCAACAACGAGCCGGGAAGCCGGCCGCACGCAGCAGCCTCAGGATCAGGATCACAATAGATAGATATCGATAGATACTAACCCGCGTTCCGAGAGCCCCGCACACAGGGAACGTGGTGACGGCGAGGCCAACCACGCACAGGACACGACGTAGATTTAGAAACTGCTGATCATCAAATTCGGTACAGTATTTCGTGATTCATAAACGTAATGCCAGTGTACTCTACAACAAGCAAGCCCATAATGGAGAAGAGAAAGAGAACATAAAGAAACATGTAATATAGCCCCATCCCAAACTCACGATCATGACCTCGAAAGCGCCTTCCGCGCCTCCTCACTAGCCTTTCGCGCGCTCGTGAGTGCCGGCCGTGCATTGGGCGCGCCAGGCGACTCCGAGAGCACATCGTCCGAAGACAGCGACGCCGACACGCGTTTGCCCGCCGCATTGACAACTGCCACCGCGCGCAGTGTCTGCCCGCTGCTTGGCCGCTTCTTAACCGGCTTCGCAGTCATCGAGGAGGCTCTTGTAGTCGCAGCACGCTCTAGACTGCGCTTTATGAACGGGCTAGGAAGGTTCTCCTCGTCGGCCAAGTCATACTTCGGAGGATGAGCTTGTGTTATTGGCATCGTGACGCGTGTGGCGGTGTTGTTCAGGTGGGGGTGAGGGAGGGGCTTCGCCACGAGCTGGGAGGTGGACGAGCAGGCACTGGCGGATGACAAGCCGGTGGGGTCTGAGGTAGAAGTCGATGGGAGTGTCGTCGCTCGTTTCACCGGTGGTCGAGAGCGAATGGAGGGTCTGCGCAGGCGTGTCGGGGGTGCATTGGAGGTATTACTGGTAGTAGCGCCTGTCGAAGATGAAGAGGACGACCCAGCGTCTGACGATGGCTCGCGTTCCCGCCCCTTCGATTTATTCTTTTCCTTTTCCTTCCTCGAACTGGGGCTAGGCGGCGGACTAGGCTCTTGTTCTGCAGGCGCGGACTTGGGCGTGGCATGTTCCTCGTCCTCCTCGCCATCGTCAAAGTCAAAGATTTTTGTGAAGTTTAATCCGACTTTTGGCGAGTTGGTGAACAGGTTGGCGAGTTCTGCAGGAGTTGGAGTCGCAAGTACCTCGCCGGTCGTAGTGAGAACGACGCCTTTCATGGCAGATGGCATCGCATCGTACTTGGCTGGTCGAGTAACGGGTGTCGAGAGTGATGGGAAGGGGGCTTTCAGGGGAGGCTTCGGTGTTGGAATATCCAGCTTTCGTCGTTGTTGTAAAGGTGTATCTTCAGCGAGACGAGCAAGCGGGGCTAGAATATTCTTAACCTCCTCCAGAGGCGTCTTCTCTTTCCGACCTGCCCACAGTATGTTTCAGATTGAATCATAAAAACGACTCGATTAAACCGACCTTTCGCAACGCTCTCTTCCCACTTTTCCATCTTCTCCTCCAGCTCCACACGCGCAGTATCCAGACGAACTTCTTCAGCTTTCAGTTCTTCCTCCTTCGCCTGGATCCAATCGACTCGCTCATCCAGCTCCTTGACCTTCTCCTCAATTTCCTTACGGATCTCTAGCTCCCTGGCAGTCCACGCCTCGCACACCTCTGCCTCCCTTCTTCTCACAGCCTCCATGATCTCCTCCTCCCTCCTCGCCATCGCGTCCGCAACCTCCTTCTCCCGCTTCATCACTAAAACGCGTAGCTCCTCTTCTCGGCGCCCCACTGCTTCTTTGATTGCCCCTTCCACCTGCGGCTGCGTGTAATAATCGTGCTGCTGTTGGGCCTGCTCCTGCTGCAGCGCTGCCACCATATGCTGCAAGTTCGCGATCTCGGCGTCCTTCTGCCCAGCCGCAGCCATCATGTGCTGCTCCCGCTCACGGAGCAGCGACTCCCGCACATTTAAATCACGTTCCTTCGCGGCGGCGTCTACCCTGTGGCTTTTCACTGAAGCTAGACTGAAGGGCGAGGGTCAGCATACGTGCGACGGAGTCGTAACACGAGTTTACATTTTCTCAGCCTCGAGGACTTTTGATGTGAGGGTGAGGCGTTCATGTTGAAGAAGCTGAGCGGCGGACGGGCGCATGGCGGGCTATGAATCACAGATTTAGAAAACCACACAAACCGGAATACAAGTACTGGCTTACATTGAGGTTCAGCATGGATTTTATGATGCTGGCGAGGTTCTGCGAATATCCCCTGGGGAGAGGAGGTATTCGGCCATTCCTTGCCGGGGAGGTTAAACGGGAATAATGGTTGAATGAACAGAAGGGATCTCACCGAATGCAGTTGCTGAGTTCTTGGTGTGTCTTGGCTTCGTGGAATGGAGGCTTCAGCGCACATAGTTCGTAAATCACACAACCCAAGGACCAAATGTCTGATTTGGTGTCGTAAGCCTTCTCTTGCATAAGTTCAGGCGACATGTAATATGGTGTCTATGGCCGCGGCTTAGTGCGTGTAAGAAGAAGAGATGACGATGAACGCACCCCGACATAGGTGTTCGCGAAAGTTGTCTGGGTCAAAGCCCGGGATAGACCGAAGTCTCCCAGCTTCACCTTATCAGCAGTGTCAAGAAACACTACACAAATGAGGTGAGCCAAGATTCGTGGATAATGCACGGAGACATACCATTATCGGGTTTTAAATCACGATGCAATATTTGCGCCCGATTCGCACTCCCGGCATTCTCAAAGCCGCCAATACCAGTGCCACCGCCGCTACTATTCCTCGCGTGTCCGTTCGGATGATGGCAGTGGTTAAGTGCAAGGAGAATCTGCAAGAAGTAACTCCAAATCTTGTCTTCGGATATAGGCCGATTTGTCCTTGCAGACTGCTTGATCACGGTCGAAAGGTCACCTCCACCGCAGTATTCCATCATGATATAGAGGATGCCTGCATCCCGGTCAACATAACGGTCGTGGTATCGTACAATGTGGTCATGGGCCAGATCCTTGAGAATGTTCCTGCGGTTCAACTTGGTTGAGTCTTTTACGGCAAACACGTGCAGGTACGTTGGACGTACACTTCTGCTACGATCTGCTTCCTGTCGCGGTCATTCATACGCTCAAAATTGAGCTCCTTACGTGCAAAAATCTACGAGAAAAGAAGATCAATCGTGCCGTGTGAGCTGGAAAGTCGCAATAAATAGTGGCATGAAAAGAACACACGAGGCCATCGGATTTCCGCCTCACTTTACGGATTATTCCAAAGGAGCCGTTGCCAATGACGTCGAGTAGGTCGTATTGGTCGAGAAACGAGGACGACATAGTCGGAGGAAGGAGTAGGGTGAGCTGAGGGAGGTGACAATTAAGAGCAAGCGCCGTCGGTAAATACCAACTGTCACCACGTGACCGTGATTAAAACGCGTCGCGTGGTCCTCCGCTTCACTGCTTGTGCATGGGCGGCCCTGGGCCGAGTTGCACAGCTTACTATCGCCTATCGTCTTGACTCAAAATTTGTCTACATAGAACGAACAAGGGACTACAATCTGCGATGTGAGCCGCACCTTAGTATTGCCTCAAGGCCTCTGAGCGCCCTCCATCAATACTGAACTTCCTGTACGATGTTGCAATATTTGACAATGAAATAGCGGATGGAGAACTAGAATACATCAATACACATCACTTTCCCCTCCCGTGAATCTTCTCCAAGAAACTCCTGAATACCTGTCTTTTTAGACCCCGGTGTTCCGTCACCACCTGCCCCTTTTCGTCAACAATAACACCCTCCTCAGGAATGCAATCGATCAGCTTGTTCAAATGCGCATAAATGCGCTCCTCGTATTCAGCATAGGCCTTCCTCAAGCCTACCGCCTCGTACACCTCCTTCACACGTGCCTCACATAGACCGCCCGCCGCATGCTCCCGTCCCTCCACCTTCACATCCTGCTCCCCACCCTCCGCCCCCGCCTCGACGTCACCCTTCCGCCCATAATTGCGGTCGAGCACGCACCGCTGTTCTGGTGTGCAGAGTGCCATAGCCGTGTTGACGCACCACGAGCATTTATTGTCGACGATGTCAGTGCCGACCTTGCCCAGCACCTCCGGCGGTGCGGAGAAGTCGAGAAAGTCGTCCTGGATCTGGAAATACTCTCCGAGCGGGATGAGGATGGAGAGCGTCAGGTCGTAGGGATGCAGCGTCGTGGTGGCGCCCTTGAGGGAGTCAGGCAGGCGCACAGTGTAGGTCTCGGGAATATGGCACATGTACATCGCCAGTGCTACGGGGAGGTGGAAGGAGTAGTAGGCGGTCTTGAAGCGGACGATGACGCTGTATCTGGAGTGTCATGGTTCCTCGTTGGTTGTATACTTAAAATAGAAGACGAATGGCGCCTACCGTTCTAGCGAGAAGCGCGCTAGGTCTATGACCTCAGGTGGAGCGGTGACCATGTCCGTCAACTGACCCATTTCGGTCTTATAGCACATTTCATGGAACAGCTCCAGGACATCCATATAGTATGACTCGCGGCGGAAGTGTGCCTTCAACAGTTGGAAGATCGCGGACTTGAGCATAGGCGCATCGTTTACGGCAACCAATCCAACGGGCGGGTACACTCCGGGTGCCAAGGTCGACTGGTAGGTCGGGTTAGGTGCGCGGTACCAACAGGGTTGGCTACGGCGGGTAATGGAGCCGTCCATGAGATCGTCTGCGACCAAGAAGTAGGCTTGAAGCTGATCCCGCGATATTATCAATAACTTGCAGGTATCACACTTGAATTTAAAGTCATACCAACTCGACAGACCACCCGAGGATTGCTGCCTTTACGTATTCTTCTTGAGTAAGAGGCCGTCCTTCAAGGATCTCGACGGTGTCAACGACGGACATGCCGCGGTTCAGTTTACCTCCTTGGACGTTGTGTTCGAGATTCTATGGTGTCCGGGAGAACATTAATCGTCGTCCTGGATAAAGACGAGAACGAGAATAGTGACCTTACGGTACCATTCGACGGCCTCGGCGGGGAGACCCTCCCTTGCGCAGTGCTCGACCAGCTCGTCACGGATGAGATCGAACACAGCTTCAAACTTCGCCCTTCGCGCCGCCTTTGCCGATGTCATCGTATGGTTTGACGGGAAAAGAATAGAAAGTTGTAGCTCTTAAGAGAGGAGATAATGAGTCGTTGGCGATCGACATGCTTCGAAAGGCTTTTTAGAGGGCGCACAGGCGTACGTAAAGATATGGATCTTTGGAAGCATAGCTCCATGACATATGTATCATCCAGTTAAGTTGACCGGGTTGACGACGAGTGCGCGAATTGATACCGATCTATACCTCTGTGTGGTACGAGAACCCGGGGTACCTACATGGCCACGTGCCTAGGATTGTCTTGTAAGCCAGATTTGCTAGCGGCGTAGCAAGGGTCAGAAGAATCGGTGATGTGGGATGGGAAGTATTGAATGACTTGGCACTCCTAGGTCTGAGTTGTTCAATGCGGACCGATCAGCAGGAGGACTGGAAGCTGTCTGCCGAAGGGACATTCTTCTGTTACTAGTGACAGGGCGCCTGGACGTGTCTTCAGGGTTCGGAGGTAGAAATCTTGCTCAGATGTACATTGGTGTTACGATGCTCATCAGAAACCGACAAATCTCGAGTGCTAAGCAAGCATCGAGCCCCACCCGGCGATAGAAGGTAAGGTAGTAGGAGGTTGGTAGATAAGATCTAAGTAGATGGGTTATCTCCTCTCCAAAGGAATCATTCTTGAGTCCATATGGGCGGGTGGAAGGCAAAGTGCTGGTACTTCGCGCTGCGATTAGATTTGTACGCGGATCTATCCCCGCCGATCCTGCAACCGAGAGCACAGGACAAATTACGGATCTAGGATTGAGGCAATTGAGTGGCAGAGGATGGGAGATGAACAGCGCGAAGGCGAATTGGGGGTTAAAAGGGCGATCTGCAACCTTTCTTCTTCAACCATCGTTCACGACATATTAAGCAGAAGTCTGGGGCGCTATCGGTACTGGCTTTTTAACCCTCCTTGAGGAATTTCTACGCTTCTTGAGGGTCGGGATCATGTCTGGCGGAGGAGACGGAAACCTCAGAATATCCTCCATTGGCTTGGAGATTCGAGCTTTGAGTCTTTCTCTCGCATCGAGGCTAGTTTGTATTCGTTGTGTCGCTGACATGAGTCAGCACTTCGCATACGACGGAAGTAGTGATAAGCATACCTAAAACATCGGAGGCGGATTTATCGTTGTCGATAGGCGAACCGTATGACGCCTCCATGCGAGATTTGACGGAATCTATTATCCTATCGAGGGAGATTGTTACAAAACGATATAGTACATAGCTTAGATGATACACACTTTGGGTCAGCGATACTGGGATCACCACACGAACTTAAGACATCTAGGACAGCACGCCAATCCATGGGCTCGACGCGGTTCTGCATTCCTTGTGACCGATTGGGTGTATGTGTCACAAGCAGAGCTAGGATGGTGGAGAGATGGTTCGAGACGGCGTTCGTCAAGTTGCGGACGAAGGAGGGGTCAGTATCGATATCCCACCCCTCTACATCGTGCTCGGACTCGTTGAGGTCCTCAGATTCAACAGTGGGTAGACGGGGTCGTGGATGTAGTTTGGACGCATGGGCTACGAGAAGACCGACCTCGTCCTCCAGGCTCCATTCCGGTACATGCACGTCATCAACGAGAAGCGGCCAGCGCGTCCAAGCATCCCTTCTGCGCTGTGGAGGTGGAGATGATGAATTCCTTTTGCGCTTTTGGCTGCTTGAACGCGTCACAGTATCGGTTGGGGAACTGGGACCAGCAGTCTGCGAAGGAGAAACATCGCGCGAGTCATAGACACTGCTTGCGGGGACATCGAGATTGGTCACGGTTTCTGTATCATAATCTTCTTCCATGTTCTCAGCCTCCTTGAGCTCATCATCGTCGACGTCATCGTCAGAGTTCAGCTCCTCTGGATCTATATGACTTGGGCCCGGCCTAGCCATATGAGATGCAACATCGAGAGTATTACTCGTGCGCAGTGCGCGAAGGAGCGAGGAATATTCAGTGAGTTCAGAATGTAAAGCTGCAGGGACGAGTTTACGCTTGCTCATTGCGGATTTCAGAAGCAGAACGCGAAGGTCAGAATGGAGGTAATTGTGGCAAGTTAGAGAGGTGGGAATTGGCTGACCAAGAACTATACAGTACCTCGGATACCAGATGTGAAACACGCTCCACGCTCCTCAGTTCCTCCATTAACTCCACACGTACGCTGTCTTCAGTCTATTCGTTTGTTCATCGATACTAATCGCAATGCTCTCAGAATGAGAGAAAAGTGGAAGAAAAAGAGATCCCGCAGGCTCAGGCGCAAACGCAGAAAGATGAGAGCCCGTTCCAGTACGTGTCTTGTCTATCTTGTGTCTCACATGTATCGACTCAACTCACCTTCGTTCTGCAGAGTAATCACCCAATTGTGTGTCGGCTTGGGCAATCTCGGCAATGTCTCACATCAAGCAACCTGCTGACGGCCAATTGCGAGCGCTCTCCGCCGTTGTAAGCCCGTTCGCGCGTCATTCCGCGACTCGTCGCATCGCCACCACTCTACGCCTCCTCGTTTACTCGATGAGGTGCATCGACTTCAGCACCGTCAAACTTGGTTGTAGTTGTCGTTGGGTTAATAATGAAATGTATTAAAATCGAAATCGAAAGCTTTCTCCAATGTTCGATCACTATAAGATTGTCGTCATGCGCTATGACATGATAGATATCGCCGATGCCCATCCTCGAGCACTTGCCGCCTCGGAGTGGAGTGTTGCACTGATAGTATGTTTATGTGAGGTCATGAGGTCTGCAGCCGACGTTCATGGCTCAAGCTCGGCGAACGCCTTCTCTTCCTCATGTTGGCCTTGGAACAACCTTAGAATCAACACCTGCAGCTCCTTGGTCACTGGATCGCCAGTAGTGCAAGCTTAAAGCAGTCTGAGCGCTCCTGTTTCGCAGCACGCGCTGCTTTAGGGTAGTGCCTGTTCTCACTGCTTGTTCTGCTCCGACGCCCATGTCGACCACAAGCAGAATATGCCAAATCCCAGGAAATTCGGACATAGCTGGTATGTTGTCGAGATACTGTATCGAAACCAGAGATCGATGGCTAATGTAGGCTAGGGATTGGCGTGAGGGCGTCGGTATACATCCAGGCGTGTCTCGCAGGCCTCAACCTCATATACATGCTTCACACGCGTGTATACAATGACGTGCCCCGTGAGGATGACATAGAATTGGTTCCCGCAACTTCTGGTGTGGCAGACCCAGGTTCGACCACTGCATTAGAGACTCCTAACATAGACGTCGCGGATGCCACTTTAATATCAAGGCCAACCTCCCAGCAATTGCAAATCACTCCGGCGAGTGCAGCAACCAAAAACCTAGACCCAGACGTGGAGGACGGGAAAGCCTTCCAAGCCTTCGTACATGCAAACAAGGAGTACATCAACATGATCAAAGGCCTGGAACGTACACTCTTCATGGTCGGCTTCGCTGTCATCCTGAGTGCCATCCTCGAGGCCAAGTCCGACAACGGCCTCACCCCGTACCACGCGCTCATCATACTTAACATTAGCCAGATCAATAACTGGGCTGGGTTTCTTCTTCTCATCGTCCGCGGCGGATTCCGGCCCTCGGAAAGAGAAGGCTGGGCCAGCCATTTCCTGGTGACAAAGGATTCATTGGTCTCGTCGATCCCGTGTATGATCCATGCACTCACGATGTCGGGCCTAGGGTTGTACTTTTGGTCAGATTTAACACCCTTTCTGGGGTATTCAATAGACTTGAACGAACCAGAGCAAAAGTGCCGCCCTTTGACCTATTTATGGCTCTTCGGCGCTATCGACGTGTCGAACGATGCATTGCGGATATCCTCGCTCGTGTTCTACGCGATCAGCGCTATTCCCGTCATTGGGCTCTATTTTCTCGGCGCCATCATGGTTTTCGCATTTTTAGGTCTCGTCATTATACTCTCCGTGCTTATCCCTGTGCTTTGCGTCGCCGTTTTCATTCTCATCATATTATACCAAGTGTTTCTATACCCCATCATCGCATTCATCATCCGCCCGCTCATTCGCGCACACTTCATCCAGAAGATCTTCGCTCCTCTGAATGGACCGCTTACCTTCATCGCACAGAGCCTGCGCTCGTTCCGCCTCAGCTTAAGCTCTCGCACGACCGCTCTCCTCGTCGGCCCCAGCTACTCCCAACTATTCTCATTTCCCCTGGGCGTCCTCTTCAGCGCCCCACTCATCTACGCTATCGTCTCTACGGAGCTCACTATCAGAATCAACAAGGATAATGTCGAGCCAGAGGCAGAAAACAAGTGGACGTACGGCCAGACGCTGGCGCTCTTTGGTGCGCTGGTGGCGGTTGCGCTATATGTGCATGAGCAGGGCAAGTTGGTGAGGAGATGGAGGAGGAGGGTATTGAAGAGGAAGAATGGGACTGGAACTCCAAGTAGGAGTCCTTCGCCAGGAGAGCGGAGAGAGAGGCCTGTGTTTGTAGAAAGGGACACTCAGACAGACGGTGATCCCCTGATTCTCAAAGTGTGACATGCATAGTCGGTAGCAACTACTTCTACCTACCTTTGCTACCACATGGCCAATGGTATTCCAGACGATGACAGGTGAAATGGAGTCGAAGCCAGACTCTACCGAGGCCCGGTAGGCTACGGTGCAAGTTCCTTCGTGATATGGCGATGCAGAGGTGCTCGTTTCATCCAAAGGACGAGGATACTCGGATTTTCGAAAGGCGCATCTGCTACCTACCTTTGCTACCACATGGCCAATGGTATTCCAGACGATGACAGGTGAAATGGAGTCGAAGCCAGACTCTACCGAGGCCCGGTAGGCTACGGTGCAAGTTCCTTCGTGATATGGCGATGCAGAGGTGCTCGTTTCATCCAAAGGACGAGGATACTCGGATTTTCGAAAGGCGCATCTGCACGAGTGGCGCAAATATGGGGTGCCCCGCTGAAATCCGAGCCATCAACGTCCAGTACTTCGCAAAGCGAAAAAGGCAACTGGGAACTGCGAGAAGGCCTATGCAGTGACATTCAGTACCATGTTCAACGCATATTATTATGAGATCGAATGGTGACGGGGTCACAGGTGGGATTGGGCCCGAGACGGCTGGATGTCACTGACATGATCGGCGGAACTCGAACATTTCTTGGCAGACGCGCTCATCATCCCCATTTGACTCAACATCTTCCGACGCACCTCTCTCTTAAGATATCTCCTTGCTCAAACAACCTACGCTGAGGAAGACGGCGTGTAGTGCACCCAGTTCGATTAAGAACCACAAACAGTCTGGCCGATGGAGGTCCCCAGAATCATAATCAAACCACGGGCAGCACCACGTCCAGTACCCACTGTTACAATACCTGCGGGAACTTCTTCCCGTCTGATAGCGGCTGCTCCGACCCCGGAAGCAGACGACGACGGGTACGACGATGGCATGGAGATAGATAGCCCTATGGACGGGCAAACGGGGGATGACGAGGGCGGGAACAGCAGAATTGGAACACCCCGGCCGAGGGGTCGACCACGAGGGCGCGGGCGCGGGACCGGTAGTGGAACAAGTACGCCGAGGTTGCGAGGGAGAGGTAGAGGACGGGGAAGGGGCAGGGGCAGAGGGGCACTGACGATACGGTTGCCGAAGAGAGGCGATGAGGAGGGCGATGCTGGTACTGAGGGCGAACCAGAGGGTGAAGGGGCGGGGGCAGCTGACTCTGAAGCTGGTGACGTGGAGGGTGAAGGAGAAGCAGAGGAACCTGTGAAGGAAAAGGAGGAGCCGTTGGGAGGCGGCAAGCCCTTTCGCAAGATTCAAGGCAAAGTCTATATCATCGACGGCGACGAGTTTATCACCGATGAGGATCCAAAGGGCAACGAGAAAATTGACCCCTCTGGCGTTCTTCTGGGTGGTGCGTCTTGTTTTTTTGTCCGCTCGCGTCGCCCATTGATCTTTCTTCTTTCTATAGGCCGCAGATTCAAAGCATCCACATTCGTGCTACCTAACAGGCACCCTACGCGTCAATATATGCTAGCAATCGATGCGGCCCGGACTTCTGGGTTCCGCGACTCGCTGTACTACTTCCGACGAAACCCACTCGCGTTCAAATTGAATGCTACCCAACCTGAAAAGGACCACCTGATCGCCGAGGGTAAACTCGGCTCCCACCTGCGCACGCGCAGCGTCACCCTTATAACTGCACGGAGTGCCTTTAAACTGCATGGGAGTAAAATGGTCTTCGGTGCGTTCCCCGCTCTCCGATATACATAACATCCATCAATGTACAACCATGGGATGTAACAGACGGCAAATGGGTTACCGACGATTACTATGAGGAAAAAATAATCGAAGAAATCACGCCTCTCGGAATCAAACCCGGCGACCCCGTCGGGGAGCTCCCAGATCCCAACGCCACCGCCCATAGCAACGAGATGTCTGCTCTCGCCGCGACCGCCGCCGGAGCCGCTGCCAGCAAGGGAGACCGCACTGGTGGAGGAATATACCGCGCAGGCGGACCCACGACCTTGTTTGGCTCGAGTGGGTGGGGTCCGTACAGTGACGGGCCACTGAACGCGGTGCGGAAGAGCCTGTTGTCGAGGGACGGAGTGGATGAGGATAATTGGATGCTCATGATGGCGAAGAAGGTGACGGAAGCTGGCGATGAGTGGACCAAGTGGCGGCGGGATGGCCTGAAGCTTGGCGGGGGCGTTGATCCCGTTTTGGGAAAAGGTATTGCCGACGTGCCAAAAGTGGTTGACGATCATGCCAAGCGGAAACAAGAGGAAGAAGAGGAAGGAGGCCCTGATGATGATGACGAGGAAGGGGAAAGGAAGGGGAGCATGAAGGTCGATGTGGAACCTACCGCCAAGCGGCGGCGCGTGAAGTCCAAGGCAGACAAGATGCCTCTCGGGGCCTACGAGCCCCATTCGGGCCTGGTACATTGTAAGGCTATATTTGACTGCACCCCACGATTTCCTCTAAGTCTCGCCGATTTTTTAGACCGGGACGATACCCAGCCGACCCGGAGTCGCTGGGAAGCCCTGCCTGATCCAGGCGGGAAGAAAACCGTGCTCGGGGGCACGAAGGTGGGCAATGGGGCGTGGGCCCTTGCCTGGATTGATACTGTCATGGAAGTCGATGATCCACGGACGACAGAACACCGTCTCGCCGTGGATCGACAGAAATTGCTTGAAGAGGCTGATGGCGGTGGTACCAGGAAGCAGGCTGTTGACCTGACTGCGGATGCGTAGTGCTCGCTTTTTATTCGTCCCTTCGCCATAGTCTTTTGACCGTTGGTGAGCATGTGTAGCTGTCTATCTTACGCGACTTGATCATCATACTTTCCATTGAAGCTTCATATTTTTATTCAGATTGGCAGCCTACGTCGATTCGGCATGTATACTTCGAAGTTCGAACGATCTCATGAAACTGCACTTCATCATCCATCGCGTGTCATGTCCAGAAACAATTACTTTTGTTTTGTGGTGTACCCACTCCGACCTTCGTTGGGCCTTGGCCTTTCGGTGATCGTTCACTAAATTTGCCTCCGTTGGCGTAGTAATCAAACCTGTCAAAGGCGTCGCCGGTTTGGTGGAACTGCGAGATTAGTATACCATAAAACTAGCACCGTAAGTCCCATGAGGATGTGAGTACGTTGGGTTATGTACCCTGGCCTGAAAGATGAGATAAATTATGCTCGAACTTGATGGAAACCTGAGCGCTTACTCGTCATCCCTTGGCATTCCAAAACAAGTGCCTATGTTGCCAGATGCGGCCTCGTCCAAAGTCGCAGTTCACGCTGAAGCGCATCTGATGATGACTGTGGTGGTGGGTACTTTCTTGTGGCTCGTAGTTCTCGGTTGTGGCACGCCCTTCAGGCTCCTAAGATACACCATATCATCACTGTGCTCTTCCGCCAAAATGATGAATATCTCCTTGTAGCCTTCCGACCCGCCTATCCATCTCTCCCAGCTCCACCTTACGTTCGTGCACAGTGCGCCCCAGCCAGCCATTCAGATCCCGCATATACCGCGTAACTTCTCGCTGCTCCTCTGCAGCTGCTTGTTGCCCCCGACGGATATCCTGTATCACGGCCACTGTGAGGCATTTAATCCATGGTGGTATGAAAATACGTACCTGCATTAGCTCAATTGCCTGGTTGAGCGGTTCTGGAGGAAACTGCACGAGAGTTGGTTGCGGTCTGGAGTGAGGAGAAGGTGGACGTTGCGAGGAGGTATGGTACCAGCTGGAGCTTTGTTGTCCTGTTTGGACTGCCTCTGTAGGAGCAACGCGCTCAGCGGTATCAGAATTTCTGGCCTGACGGACTAAATGATCTGTATGGGACGTGGGATTCATTGTACCTTCATGGATACCCCGCAGAATGTTGGACCGTTGGCCGTGCACATCTTGAGCGCGAGACCCTGATACCACACCATTGCTCGTCGAAGGACCTCTTTCGAAACCCATGGATTGATGTCGTGGAGATTGTCGGGAGGAAGTCCCAGGCGGTGAATGATCAACAGCAGCTCGATCGATGGCGAGCAGCCTCTCCGTCCGCACCCGCCGCACTTCACGTTCCAACGCTGCATCCTCAGGAGAGTTAGAATCATTCTCGGGAGCTATCTCACGCATGGCCTCCCTGTGCCTGGGTGGCCGATGCGTATGGCGACGGGGACGGCTAAGGACACCTGCCGCGGGTGGGAGGATTGGGACAGGCCAAGGTGCGGCGTCACCTAGGGACACTGGGCTGACACTGCGAGGTCTTGGGTCGGGCCTATAGGTCACAGAAATGAGTGGTTGAGGATGTTGCACAGGGAGAGGAGGAATAGCGTGTTCAGAATGCGACAAAATCTCGTACATCTGTTGTACAAGTGCCAATCGGGTAGAATCACTAGGAACGGAAGCCGCATGATCTATAACTGGATCTCCAGACGCGTGGTCACCAGTAAGAGGAAGTCGTGAATCATGACCTCTATCCTCCGAACCAGTTTCTACTGGATGTGGCGCATCGTCATTTCCCCTTGACTGGTCGTGACATATAGATGGCCCAGCTTCCTGGGCATTCAAACCACGAAGTTCTGTCGAGGGCAAATCATTAAGCGCTGCGTCTTCTGCTATCAGCGTCTGCAGATGACCTTCAATCCTGTGGAGCAGTTCCGGGGGTTCGACGATGCCATTGTCATGACGTTTGGGTCGATTGAAAATGTCACTTATCGCATCATTCGTATGCATCTGTCCATATCGAAGAATCTCAGACTGAGCTCTGATCGCGTCGATTGCTTCTAGGGCCCTCCTAGTAACTCGGGGAGACCTAGTCGGAACACAACTGCTGGCGAAGCGGCTATGGGCTGGTGACGAATTTCTGTCAAGCTTTTCACGGGTAATATTGGAATGCATCAGGGAACCTGATCAATCCTCTCGCAAAAGTAGGCCACCGAAGTGATCATGCAACTGGTAAAGACCACGCCATACGATAAGCGTCACCGTGACAGCAAGAAAGGCTGGCAGGAGGGTTATTTACGCATGTTGATTCTGGAGGGAACAGCCAGGCCCTTGACAAACCAGGGCAATCAACGCCCTCACGCCGAGTCTGAATCTTCCGTGTCGCCGACATGCGACCCTCGAAGCTGGGGAATCTTCTGCAAAATGCTGCATTGCGTTCGCGACCAGTGCGGGCTCATAATAGGATTGAACTGCCCAGGAGAGCCAATTTGTCCCTCAAAGCGGCCCACGCTTTACCTCTAACCACGTCATTCCGTCCACGCACTAGTCTTCGAGGACAGGCTGTCTTCCCAAACTGCCATTCAGCGCGATATTCGTCTCAATACACGCGCTCGGGGGACCCAAACCATACAGGGCTATTCTATCATCGCATAGACCCCCCAACACCCATTTCGCGTGACCAGCCGGCCTTTGCGCTGTCCTTTCTCCAATCACCCCCACCACATGCGGGTTCAAGCACTATTATAGGGTGGTTACCAGCCACATCTACCGGCAGCTCTTCCGAGGGAAGGGAGGCAGGATTGAATGATTTCGTCGAGAATCGTGAGTCTTCGTTATTTTGAAGTGATACTTCAGCACTTATGTTGTGACGTAGCCAAGTTTCGTAATATCTTGCATAAAGCGATCCAGGATGGCCTCGAGAAGGGAGTTGATGACATTCAAATCAATGGCGCGCTGCAGCTGCAAGAGGGGTGGATGCATATTCATGGTATGTCCATATCGCATATCCTTCAGGTTACACTCATTCTTTTATAGACGACCGTAACATTCCTCCACTAGGCAGGATAGGCGATCCCGACGATATTATTGCCACTGTACTAGTCCGCGACAGCAAGGTCCGTGATGTAATCCTCGAGCGCTCCGTAGCACTCATCTCTGTACTTGTGGTACCAGATCATGCCCGAGACGTACCAGGCTATGCCGTCCTATCGTCTTTGTACGGCAGACGGCCTGACGCAGCTCACCCCTGGTTTGCAAACACACCTTCAGAGCCATCTCGTCCAAGAAGCGCAAGCAGAAACAAATGGACTTCCTGCATGAGTTCCCAGTAATCAAGCCTTGCTCACATCGACCTGCCCACGTCATCTTACGGTAAGACTTAACTGTCCGTTTTTCATATGGCCATGAAAAAGTATGTTCATCGTCTTTATAGATACACCAAAAGTACAATTTACCCTAGAGGCATTCAACTTCGCTATTATCACTTAACACAATTGTACTTCCCACCGCAATATCATCTTCGTGCAAGAAACTAGTCGAACGCATGTGCACCATCGGTTACATCCCAACGCTGCTTCGTTCAATGAGTTCCGATCGTGACTATGCAGAATCCCTTCAGCTGACTATTTACCTTCGCCAAGCCGAGGGTGGCTATGCTTGGTAAGATATATCTCATCCTTCTTCCCATTTCTGAACCTTTTTACCTTTAGTCCCCAAGGATCCTTCGCTATGAACGTCTTAAAATCCATGATGTCACAAATTTTCTTGAATAACGACGCCAAGCTGGAGAAAGTCGGTGAGAGTTCCACGAAAACTGCACGGGCATACCGGAAGGTAGTATGAAAGTTGTACTCAAGGAATGAGACCTTGTGCAGACCAGGTACTCCTTACTACGATATCCCATGATTCCAATTTCAATGCAACATTGGTTTCAGCGGGGATCACTCGACCACTTTGTCTTCACTATCCCAGGTCACAGGTCTGCTAGTCTCAGACGCTTTACCTCCTTTCCTCTACTACTGATCCCCGACATCACCAATTCAGTGAGACGCACCAAAGTGTGTAAGTCATCTATGACGCACCAACGTGTGTACGCTATCTATCGTATGATACCTGTGGAACGCCAATGATCTTTTCATATTTTCCCTGATAGCTGGGACCAAGAGCGGTGATCAGAAGGTTCAAATACCTGTTCTACCAAGATGATTGGTACATAGCTAGCAATCCCAGACGGTTGCGCTGGATGATCTTGATTTCTGAGAAGAGGGTTTTATTGAGGGCACCGTTTTCAACCCTCTTCTCGCTAGGGAGGGTAGGCAACGTCTCGACATCACGGTGTTGCTTCGTACTGAAGATCGAGCGGCCCTGATTCGTGAACAGCACGACTTGGAAACGGTCGCCGCCGACCTCTCAGACCGCGCCGTCGATGTCACAGCTGCTGAGAACGCCGATGGTGAGATCTTACATGCGGAATGACATCGATCATTTGGGCTAAACTGTGTGTTTAGTAGTTATCAACGCGGCTAGCGCCGATCCTACGTCCACCGAGCCTGTGACGCTATCCTTAGTGAAGCGGGAAAAGCTGGCGATATCGTCTTGACATCGTTGGGCCCCAATGATTTGTGCACAACTTCCTTGCTACTTAAAATATGGCACTGATGCAGCCTGGTTTTTACAGATGTCTGCAGTGTATGTGCCAACTTGATGTTCTCGGTCATGTCGATTCGGATCGCTCGTCTGTTGCTGGTCACACAGAATGGACCATTCTATTGAACATCCGCTCCAATTGCAGCTTTGATTCGGGGTGCCGTCAAGCTACGCCAATTATGCCATCATGGAAAGGGAATTCCGCTCTGGAACGCCGTTCATGTTGAAGACCTCATAAATCTCGTCCTGCTTCGTCTCGATGTCGCCTTGTCGGTGGCACCTCACAAGCCAGATTAGCGGTGAAGGTTTCTACGTCTGTGCTACTGACCGGTACATGGAATAGTAACTTTGAGGTGCAATAATTTTCGAAGATAGATCTGCCAAAGAAGTCCACTGAACAGCAAGGCAGCGCCGCGTTGAGAACTTGGGCTGGCTTTTTATAGGGGTCAAACTCTACGTCTAGGCCTATGAACATATGACACAAAACTAACATAATTCATTTCGTAGCTCGTCCCGAAGCTGTGAAAGCTCATAAGCTCGATCGGTAAGCTGCTTGTGGGCCGGCAACGACGGCTTGTCCGAGTTCTTCATCACGAAATATGATGCCGTTGTGGAGGAAGGGAAGGAACAGGCACCCAACGTTCAACTTTGACGAGATGTAGTACGTGTTCGGCAAGAAATAGGCCTAGGTGAACCTTACCACAACTGAACTTGTAAATAGCCATTTACATAAGTAGGAGTAGAGTCAGGCAAATATTCTGTTATCTATTCCAAGTTAAGATGACGAGAAGGGATCACCGGCACCCCGGCCCGCCTGAGAGTCACGAACTGTCACCGACGATGAACTGTGTTTCAATTTGTGCTCAACAGTCTGCTACATACTTCCATACTCAACCACGCAGCAGCTGTCCCCAAAACACGCGCACAACCCAGGTTGTAAGAGAACAGATACTATCAGATTTTCCTAATATGTTGGCTCGTACCTGCTAAGTCGAGTATAGCACCTTTCGAGTTGTGGAAACGTTACGACGCTATCCTAAGTGTCAGGCGAGGTCAGGCGCCTGTTGTCTCTAGCTAATTCAGAAGGCACTGAATACCGGCGCGGCATGCTGCATGCTGCATGGTGATGTCCTGTGACCATGTCAGACTCAAACAAGCCCCACGCACTGAGGCTTGTGGCCGTCCTCTTCCCATCCTCCTTGTCGCCTGTACTACTCCCATTGCAGAACAAACTATATCCCGTCTAATTCGACTATGTGAGTCTATTTCAGCCGTCCCTTGTGATGGTATGTATTCAACTGCAACACCTCATGTATAGATGTCATATTCCACACATCGTGAAGCAGTGATGGACGAACCTACGCAAAACTCTGGGAACGAAAAAACTCTTTCTGTCCTGAACAACACCATCGCCGTCATCGGCACAATAAGGACCGTTATCCCAATCGAAATCGCCAAAGGAGTTCTCTCAACTGTGGCAGATATTCTGACTGTCGTAAAGGTTAGTCTCGTACTAATCTTTGCCTGCTTTCGCGACATACTTGCTAATCCCTAAGGGAATTGGGGGTAGGACTCAATTCAAAATCGAGATGACTTCCTTGATCTTGTGCAGCAATGCCGCAGAGTTGCAAGCATTCTCAAACAAGCTCACCCGGAGACACAGATGACCGAGAACGGTATCAACAAAGCTATTTCGAATCTCGAAATGTGCGACGTCCAGACCTTACTTCTAAAACGGCGTGATTATTTAAATAACCCACCAGATCCATCGTCTCCATCCAGAAGACTGTAAAAGAAAAAACACAAGACCCAAGGGGCAAGAGGTTGTTTAACGTTGTCATCGACAAAGATAATATAGCAGGGTGGCAGAAAAAATTGGACAATTCGCTTCAACTTTTCATCGTCAGCATGTTTCCTTCTTTCTTTGCGTCAGTGAATCTTACAAAGGCTAGGCTGAGATGGCGTTAGCAACAAATAGTGCTCTCGCGATCAGGAACATGGGACTGAGCGCTGAGTATGTTTTGTTACGCCTGATCCTCCCTATGGCTCACTCCCTTCTTGCAGGGAAGTCTTTCCGGACGTCCTTCCCTCACCGCCGAGGATCTTCGTTGGAAGAACTGAACTGCTGGATCAAGTGACATTGGCTTTGCTGGAAGGCGAGCACGTCGCACTAATCGGAAGCGGTGGAATGGGGAAGAGTAGCATTGCAGCCGCCGTTCTCCAAAGTGATGCCATATCGAAGAAATTCAACGATCGCCGGTACTTTGTGAGATTCGACGACATCAAGGCGACCCACATCACACCTGGTACTTTTCTAGATCGTGTCTCGAAAGCACTGGGTATCCAACGCTCAAATGTTGACCCCCGTATGCTGATCTCGCGTCACTTATTTGCCAACGAGACTCTACTTGTCCTTGATAATGGAGAAAGTTTCCAAGATGCTCAAGCTGGCGATCCGGACAGTCGTATCGCTAGCACGGTCATCGAATTCAGCAACATTCCTGGAGTCACCATCCTCGTCACGACTCGCACGGCAACTCTTCCGTTCGATTGCCTCCCTATCCAAGTGAAGCCGCTCGAAGAAAGGAACGCGTGTGACGCCTTTATGAAGGTCTATCCTGGCTTCGCTGATCCCAAAGTTCTCCCAAAGCTGCTAGCCACATTGGACTTTCATCCACTATCCATCAATCTCCTTGCACATGCTGCTGCGCAAAACAAATGGTCCCCCAAGGATCTGATCAAATCTTGGGATCACGAGAAGGTCGGCTTACTCGAACAAGGAGGGGGCAAGTTTCAGAGTCTGGCAGTCACCATCGGACTATCACTGGAATCCCCATCAATATCAGCTCTACGAGATTCAGCTCTAGGAGATGCAGTTCTCCGCATTTTGCAGACGATCGCCTTCTTGCCCCATGGGCTCTATGAGGACCACATAACAGATTTAATCCCTCGAATGCCAAGACAGACCCTTGAGGCAGCCGTCACTATTCTCTGCCGGCACTCATTGATATATCGCGAAGGAGGATTTCTTAGGATGCTCGCCCCAATCAGGTTACACATGTCAGGGCCAGATAATGCTGGCATCTTCCCCGCCGTGGCGCAGTCCGTCACCAGCGATCTACGCACATGCTACTTTACGCGCGTCAAATGTTACCGCGATAACTTGGAATGGCTAAGAGTAGAAGACGTCAACGCAGAGCATATGATTTATCTTGCCCTCAGCAGTTCCAAGCCCAAGACAATAGCGAAGCTTTATCACGGCGTAGTGCCAGCCTTCTTGAATTTTCTGTTGAGCCATGGCAAAGCCCGTGCAACTACCTTGCGCGCCGTCATCCTTGACGTAACCATCTACCCAAGGCCACAGATTGGATTTTGGAAGAACTTCAGGGAAGGATTCTGGTATAACCTACACTTCGGTATGCGGCGGACTTGCATTTTGCAGCTAGCCCTTCTGGCGGTTGGAGCAGGGCGAACGGAGGAAGCTAGGGAACTTGCTTCCAAGGTAGCGAGCTTCATTCAACCCGGCAATTTGACCCTCTCTGAGATTCGGTTTACTCGACTCAGTCAGTCGACAATCGGCATGGCTTATTTTGCCTCCGGGAGATTAAATGACGCCGAAGCCATCCTTAGGGCATTATTGAGCGTCCCTCTGAGCTTCAGATTGAAGTCTGACATTGCTCTGGAGTGTGCCGTAACCTTTGCACTGCTTCGCATCATCGCACTCAGGGGACGGGAGGATACTGCAACGGATTTCCTGAAAAAAGCAAGGAGGGATTTAAAGAAACTGGGATCAGTTACGACAGCGCAAGAACACCTACAATTTCGGGAGATGCTAGTTTTTCTCTATCACCATGGGGGTGATGTGGAGCTCGAAGACGCAAAAGCGTTCTGCCAGGATATTATCCACTCCAAATCATCTTCCGCCGACACACTTCGGACCAATGCTAGTCTCTTGTTGATTGCGGTGGCGCTGCTTCAGAAGGACAAAATCCAAGCCAGAGCATATTTGGAACAGGCACAAAAGCAGAAATTTGAGAGTTCTTCCCACCTGTCGACGCTTGCTGTCTGCACTGCCTCTGCGACAGAAAACTTTGATGAAGCCAGAGGTCTCATAAACCGAGCAATCGCCATCGACAGCATCAGCGGACATATGCTCGGCTCTATCCGCAACCTCTGCATGGCTGCTGACATCGAACTGTACGCTGGAGAATACGCGACCGCCCGCAAGTTGTATCTGAAAGTCATCGAGGATTGTGATGTTTCATCGCAGCTTATGTCAGCTGCCCAAGCTAAAAGAGCTCTGGGTGAAATCGCGACCTTGGAGAAAGATTCCGACGGTGCGAAGCAAAGGTTCGCAGAAGCTCGATCGCTATGCGAAACGATGGACATCCCTCCGGAAAATTTGGATATCGATATAACCCGACGATTCGGTTTTCCGGGTCGATTTGTAGGCTGGCAACATTTCCTCACGACCGATGGTAATGCGCCCCTCTCCGACCATACGGCATGATTCATGTGTACGACAGCCCAGGTTTAGGATCTGAAGTTTTTATGATGCACTGTTGAGGAAAGACCTCAGGAGGATCGGCGAATGGTTCGGTAATCGATCAATCAGAGTGACGTTTTCGGGGAACCCTCGTTCAACGTTGTGCTGAGTAAGCGTCGGTGGCGAGCACCCGCTTTGCTGCCCACCACCACGGGAAAGCCCACTCAACGTCCATTACGATTAGTTTTTTGCATATCTACATCTATCTACCTGCTTTACAAAGTTTTTCTGGCCAATGGTTCGGGTCGAAGATGCCTTGTTATCGCGGTTGTGCCTGCTTATAAGTACATTGTAATGTTTGTCTTGAAAGAATATGCCGCTCTTGCTCGGCAAGGGCCAGTTGACTGCAGCTCCATTATGTGATTCGGGCTTCTCTTTTCGTGCACAAGGTCTTTGGCAGTGACGGCAGAAGCGATAATATTCGCCGGTTTATAATGCCATCTGTTTGAAGTACAATTCCTGGACGGCCAAGCGGTTGAAGCATAGAAAAATATTAAGAGTCCAACGATGGACGAGACAAACATTCCAAATTGTGTAGAGCAGGTGTAGAGGTATGAGCCATATAAGAAAACAGCATATAAGCATAAGTGGTCGGAGCAAAATACCAAGAAAAAGAGCAGAGCAGAGCATATCATAGGATGTGCATGATGGGGTCGTGGTAGGTCGTGGTGGGTCGTGGTGTTCGTAAATACATAGAGACAATATGGTATGATATTGGAGATAGCGATGACGGGGAATGCGAAAGCAGGGTTATGCTCGATGGATCGAACTCGCCGGTGACCGTGGCCCAAACAATCCAGGGCTCCTGTCTTGAGGCTCTGGCACCAGGAGATGGGGTGCAGGCAACGGCGTCGACGACTCGCTCGGGCGATTGTTAGGATCAGCTAAGAAGGAAAACGATGAGTCAAGCCATTCATCTCGAGAGGCTTGAAAACTAAACGTACGGATCCATGCATTCCACGAAGTTCTGGGATCAGGACCGCGATACATCATATGCGAATGCGAGGATGGGCCGGGCTGCGGAGGCTGCGGAGGTTGGGGTTGGGGCGCTGGGGCTGCTTCCTTCTTCGGCTTGCGAATGCGGGGAGTTCTAGGTGTCACCTTACGCCATCCGGGTTTGGCTGGAGGTGGGATTTCGGGTGCAGGTGGCTCTTCAGGGGGTTGAGGAGGGTCCATGGGTGGTCCACCTGGAGTGCCTGGTGCAGGTTTCCTGGAAGGACAGCCATGAGCAGGATGCAAAAAAGGACAGCACGATACTCACCAATCTGGTTCGAATTCTCCACCAGGACCGTATTTAGATTTCATGCAAAGTAGGTAGCCGAGTTCACTGGGATGGTCGTTAGATATGTACTTACTTAATGTTAAATAATAGGACGTACTGCTGAAGGCCGCGGCGTTCCTCTCGTAACTTCCCAACTTC
Source organism: Lyophyllum atratum (assembly GCA_014905825.1). Taxonomy (NCBI): domain Eukaryota; kingdom Fungi; phylum Basidiomycota; class Agaricomycetes; order Agaricales; family Lyophyllaceae; genus Lyophyllum; species Lyophyllum atratum. Next base: position 1,052,224 of record JACGCN010000011.1, on the reverse strand, counting down.
TCCAAGCAACATGCGAACTTCGGAAGCCAATGCTTTGCTGAATTCATCGAGATACTAAGAAAGAAGGTTAGTCATTTATTCTGCAAAGGCGACCAAAGCTGTCATACTCCTTGTACGTTGAAATGAACTTGTTGATTCGCTGTGGATTGGACGCTCTCGATTGTTTCTTGATGATAGCGCGCACAGTCATCGCGCCAACCTGTGGAGTATATAGATTAGGAATAAGTCTGATGCGAGGCATGTTGATACATACTCTGGGATAGTTCGTTCAGCATAGCCTGCTGAGCTGCGTTCTGCTCTTGCAGGGTCTTGATCACATCTTGAAGGTCTTTTAAACAGTGAGTAGAGTACCTTGAAAGAGAATGTAAGACGCATACCTGGTCCTCTTTCCCGTGAAACCTTCGCCTCCAGCGCCAGATCTCTTGTCTCCTCCATGTCTTGCGAGAGCTTCCTGACGAGGGCTTCGAGGTCGTTCATCTTTTGATCCTTTTCGCCACGGCGACCCTGTTTCTCCTCCCATCGTACATCCATAAGCTCTTTCTTCCGTTCGCAGGCGTCACGTTGATCTTGAACCAAGTTGGTGATGTCGCCCAGTTGGTTACGAACAGCCTCGTCGCGCTCCAACAGTGCCTCGCTGTCGCGCTCGCGTTGCTCCGTCTCTATCATTACCCGTTGTTGTTTCTCGTTCTCCAGCTCTGCACGAACCGCGGACAGCTCGTCTTCCAGAGCCTTGATGCGTTGCTCCTGTTGCTCTGCCAGCTGTTCTCGTTCCATCGCCGCCTGTTCCATCAAAATTTCGCGTTCCCGAGCTGCATTTTCCCGTTCACGAGCGAATTCATCCCGCTCGGCTTTGACCGTATCCAAGATTTCGATCGCATGTTGAGATGCTGCTTGTTGTGCCGCCGATTCTCTGGAATGGACGGAAACATCATCGCCACCGACAACATCCACTGGGTGTTCTGGGGCTAGAGGCGGGGCCGGAAGAGCAGCCAGTCGAGAATGGAACTCTTCCCACACAAGCTCAGCACGCTCACGAGCTTCTCGGTGACGGCGTTCCTCCCCCTCTTGAAAGACACGCTCCCGATCCTCTTCATTACGACGATAATCATGCTCACGCTGCTCGTCGGCTTCTAGAATCGAGTGCGCAGCTTCGTGCAGACGGCCCTCAACCTCCTGCAGACGATGAGCACGGTCTCGCTCCCTCTCTGCATCAGAAAGATCGCCGGGGAGGGGCGTGATGGTGTCATGACGCGATCTCGCACTTGGGGAGTACCTTCTAGTAGACCTGAGACTTGGCGAACGCCGCCCAGGAGTGTGAGGGTGAGTGGGAACAGGAAGTGGTCGAACTTCGTCAGAGTCACGTCGGCGACCCTCAGTTGCATGTGTCGGCGCGTGTGATGGGAGGACAGGTATTGTTGGTGCAGGTGTATGGACTCTAGAGTCGCTTGGGTAATCTCCAGGGCGTCGAGTCGAAGGGACACGATGAACACCTAGCTGGTCATCGAGCTCGTCTTCGTCATGGTATCGGGAATGCCTGAACGGCTCGTGAGGGCCTAGTTATACAACACATTAGAGGTTATAGACGGCAGGGTTTAGGGGACTTACCAGATTGGGAGCGTCCGCGACGGCTGGAGTCTCGACCAACACTAGGGATCCTATGCATTTCGTCCATGGGAAGAATGGTAGGAGGCCGTGTGTGATGTGAGCCAGCAGTGGTCGGAGTGATGACCTCGATAGGGATGTTCGCAGAACCCCCGCCATGTCTTGAACCATGGGTTCCTGGCCGGGATAGACGCCTTGGCGGGACATGGTGTGTAGGGGTACTCGAGCCGCTGCGGCCACCACGAGAGGGGGATTGCTCGAATACACGACTGCGCCCGCCATGGGATGGTGAGCGATCAAATACATGACTACCAGGACGATGAGGACGATATCGCCTGTCGGACTCAGCACTCGAGTAGCGGCGACTATCACGACGTCTATGGCGAGGTGGGGTGAAAGATCGGGAACGGCGTGTCGGGGTATAGCTGCGAGACCTTGACCCTCGACGCCTACTCAGCCAACTTGGCATAGACGGGCGTTGACGAGATCTTCCTCCGCGGTCAGCCGGTGAGTAACTCCGAGATCGCGGTCTGTTCGTTGGCCAAATGGGGCGCTCTCTGCCTCCATGACGAGGTCTTCCACCACGATCAGCCGGCGAGTAACTCCTAGATCGTGGACGAGAATGTCGCGGCCGAGAATGGCGACGGTAGTCTGAGGAGGGGGTTCTGGACCGTGAATGGGGATCTCGACGATGATGGCGGCGAGAGCGTCTTGGAGAGTAACCACTTGAACTTGAAGGAGACCTAGAATATTGTCTACGATGGTGACGCGAGTGATGCCGTCTGTCATAGCGCGGTGAATAAGACCGGGAGGATCGCCGGTGACTCCTGGACGGGTCTAAGATGATGGGGCCTTGTGTACCTGCTTGAGTTGGGACCGGCTGGGCAATGAATTGGGGACCTTGGCGCGGGGATCGAGAGCGACGATGGTGACTCCTAGACCTCGATCGGCCACGTCCAGGGTCAGCCTGAGCGCCGGGTTGCTGAACGATGACAGCAGGGGCACCTCCACGCGGGGAGCGTGAACGAGACGACGAGCGAGAGCGGGACTGAACAACCATAGCCGGCCCGCCAGGCATCATTGGCATCATCCCCATGTTTGAAGGCATCATCCCCATGCCTGAAGGCACCATGCCCGGGGGCATCATGACAGTCCCAGGCTGCTGAACAGGCGGCTGCTGAATCACTGTTGCAGGCTGACCAGCTTGTACAACGATCGGGTCCCGTCTGCGGCTCGAACTCCTACTACGGCGATGGTGACCACTGCTGCTACTCCTGCTTCTGCGGTCTTGAGGGACGACAACGAAAGGCTGCCCAGGCATTCCCGGTTGTGGGCCCATGCTGAAGGGGACTCCTCCAGATGGTAATATCTGCACAGGTGGAGGAGCATGATGCGGCGAATGGGAACGTGAGCGAGAACGGGAACGTCGAGAGGGCTGAAAGATGACAGCTGGAGGTGCGGCGGGTTGTGCTTGTCGCGATGAATCTGAACGCCGATGATGGTGGCCCCGACTCGAGCTCCGGCTTCGACTATCACGACGACTACGATGGCGACGGGGACGACTGCTACGACTGGACCGACTTGACGAACGACTCCTTCTTTCTATCACGATAGGAGGACCATGTGAGCCTGGGTAACCTGAATGCACCATCGTCGGGGGCATATGCACTTCTGTGGGAGGCATCATGGGAGGGACCATGGGAGGCATCATAGGCCCGGGAAGCATAGCAGAGCCCATAGGCATCCCAGGAGTCTGCGGGTAAGGGGTCGCAGGTTGATTAATGATTATTGGTGCTGGAGGTTGCTGAGGGGGATGCTCGTAGTGCGATCGTCCGTCTGACTGTTGTGTTGGAACGACGACTACAGCGGGAGCTGGTGCTTGTGCTGGGGGTGCCAGCTCAGGGTGGTACTGCATTCCTTGTTGTGGAGGCGCTTGCACAATGATCTGATGAGGTGTAGATGACCTCGACGACCTCGAACTTGAGGTGCGAGATCGTGGCCGTCGGTGATCACTACTTCTCCTGCTACTCCTTCTGCTAGGACCACTGCTCCTCCCGTGGCGATCACGTTCATCGCGACTGATGCTCCTGCTGCTACTGGTCGTGCTGCTGCTTGAAGGAGAACCTGGGTATTCAATGATACGCGGTTCGGGATAGCGTGGCGGAACAATGCGTGGAGAACCGCTTCTTCCTGTTAGATCAGGGGGAATGAACGGCACTATGGGTTCGGCGGACGATGGCCTGTAGGGCATACCAGGCATTGGCCCAGGACGGTAACCATCTATAGGAGGAGGAGGCGCTGGACCCAAGCCTGGCCCCGAGGGTGGCAAATTGGGAATCACAGGGGTGAAGGGTGGTGTTTCCGATCGATGAGGGCGGCGACCTGGGAACATTTCTGGTATCACCGGTGGAATCACAGGGCCCTCTCTTGGAGGCTGCAAATGAGCCGGATATGGTACGAAACCAGGTGGGAACTGTCCATCGGGAAGCTGAGGGATGACAGGGCCTTGATGCTGGGGCTGAGGCATCTGAATTCGTGGCTCTGGCATTGGCATCGGCATAGGTCTTCCAAAGGGGGGAGGACGAGCGGGGCCGCGAGGTGAAGGAGTCGAGGTTCCGTCACTCCTAGTCGAAGAACTACGATCACTTTCGCCTGGAAGAACTGAGATCATGATGAGCACAAGCAAAACCAGGAGAAGCTATGTGAGTACTAACCGTCAACTCGAATGTTTAGAATATCCTGTCTCAGTTGGTCAACACGGGCGTTCAGTCCACGAAGTTCATCTTGACGATCGCTGGTGTCGCGTGCCAGCCAGTCATTGAGGGACCTCATATATCGCATCAACTCTCGCTGTTGTTCAACAGAGGCGCTTTGTGCATCGCGATTTTCCTACACATAGAAAAAATCAATAGCTTGTGCAGATAGAAACACGTGGTATTACCCTTAACAAGTCCATCATACCGTCAAACACAGGTGGAAGTTGAACTATGACCTGCCCAAGTCTGAATATATTTCAGAAGACATAAGCGGTGTCGACTTACTGGTCCGGGAGGCATCGGCATATAACCGAGTCGCGTTCTCTGGGATTGGGATGGTCGACTAGGGGCAGGCGGCGGGGCCTGGGGAGGAGCACCCTGCTTAAATGATGTTCAATATTGAGACATAGATTTGAAGGGAAGCAACAGACCGAGTGCTCTTGACGAGCTGGCGCTGGACGGTACCAAGGCTCTGGAGGAGCTGTTCGTGCACGTCGATCACCAAGAGGCTTAAATAGGGACTTAGAGAACGATAATATACACATAACTCAAAACAACTCACAAAGACTGGGGCGGGAGGCGGCCCTGGGGCTGGACGTCTGCCCGTAGTAAATGTGCCGTCAGTCCCGGGAAACCTCTCCATCCGCATATTACGTAGTGCTTGCTCGAAGTTAGGATCGGTTTCCGGGTGCACTGCTCCGTTTTGAGGTGGCGGTACGGGAGGTGGCGGTGCGGGAGTTGGCGGTGCGGGAGTTGGCTGTTCCGTCGCAGCCTGGCGTAGTGGTGCGCGAGGAGCTCTTCGAGGTGGTACATTTCGCACTGGTCTAGTATATACCTGAGGGAAAGGAGGCTCAGATTCCGGCCTCGGAGGAAGAGTTTGAACCGAGATCGGGCTGACACTCCTCCTCTCCCTACGATTGAACACGAGACTGATGAAGTCGGGAGGTGGCTGGATTGGGGGTGCAGGTTGGTTGATGCCAGCTGCTAGGATTCCTTCAAGCCGCTCAACCAAGGACGGTCCTTCACGTATCGGCACTGGAGCAGGAATGTCTTGATCGGTCTCGAACCCTCGTAGCTGATCAGCTAATTGTTGGAGGCTTATGTCCGAGCCAATGGACGAGAGTGGTGCTGGCGGGTACGGTTCATAGATTATATGAGGCTCCCGTGGAGGCTGATTCGAAAGTCCTTGGAGTAGATCTTCGATGCGCAAAAGCCGATCCCTCAATTCCACATTGTCTTGCGGTTGGGGGGTCCGGTCACCAACGAGTCTATCAAGCATATGATTCGTCGAGACTTGGCCCTCCCATAGTGCGTTCAGCTGCTCCCTTACTGCTTCCAATGGCCCCGAGAGGTCCGGAGGCGTGAGAATTGGGCGACCTCGAATTGTAGAGGTCGACGAAGGACTCGGGGATGGAGGCGGGAAGGGCTGACCCGAGGATTCCGAGCTATCAGGATATGATGGTGAATGTCCCAACTGCGAATCCGAAAAGATGGATGAGGAGTCGTCCGAATCCGAGATAGTCGGTGCATGCCATGGTGGTGGAGAATCATGGTACGATTCCGAAGCCAGGTACTCGTCGTCGGAATGGTGGGACGAAAGGTAAGACCCGATACTGCTTGCCGAGCTTGTAGCCCGAGATAACTGACCAGAGGTCACACTCATGTCACGACGATCCCCAGGAAGCAAGGAGGATACCGGGCTGCTTCCACCGATCATCTGGTCAACCAAAGGCTGGGAGGGTCGTGCGCGAGGTGATGGTGTTCTGTGCAAATACTCGGAGAGGTCTTGCAACTCATCCCGCAACGCTCGGATATTATCACCCAGATCCCTATTTTCGTTCCCTCTAGCATCGTCGTACCTGCGAAGATCATCCGCTATACGATCTATATCGCGCGACAAATCACGTTCCGTTGGTGCACTCTCCGACGTCTGAGTCCTCAAGCTTGACTGGATGGTTTGCGCAGAGCCTCGAGGTGTGGAGAGGGAGACGTTCATGGAAGGAGGTTCAGGCGTTCTAAGCTGCCCATCAGTCATGGAGAACGGCGAATGCTGAAACAAATTTCAGGTCAGCCCAGGAAGTAACATAGAGATTAGGAATTCCTACCAATTCGCGGTCAGCCTGCGAAGGTGTGGTCAATAACGAAGGAACCGTTGATGGTTCGTCAACGCTTTCAAGATCCTCCTCGTCCAATAAGGACCTAGCATCGAAGACCGACGAATTGAGCGACGACTGCGATCGAAAAGATGCCACCGAGGCAGTAGAGCGAGAACGGGCAAGCTGGGGGTCTTGCTCATCCGAGAAGGAGATATCCGAAGGTGTTCGAACATCCGCAGATGACAAAATCGACGGCGTCAATGAGGACACCGCACTCAACGTTGGGAACGATGATCTTGAGAGCGAGAACGTGCCGGGCGTGGTTACATCAATAGACGACGGCGTGTCAACATCCGATGACGATACCGCACTCAGTGACAACGAGAGAAGCGGCGACAAGGCAGGCAGCGGAGATTGCTGAACTACCCCTGCCGAGAGACTTGATGGTGTGGGAACACCTGAAGATGATGAAATTGACGACGGCGGCATAGGTACCGGGGTAAGCTGTGGAAACGGCGAGCGCGGAAGCATCGTCGATAGGCTCGTCGGTGTCTCTGGTATGGGGCTTAGCCGGTCGACTGAAGAGACCCCGGAGCCGCTCGGCCTCAGGAATGATGTCTCGAATGAGTTGTCGATGCCCTCTGGCACAGCTAGCGAGATCACTGAAGGTGACGGCGCTAACTGAGACGACTCGTACGAATCGTCCGTCTCGTGCGCCCATGGTTCTGGACTTGCTGGGGGGAAGTCAGAGAACGCTGGAGTCAGGTCACTCAGGCTCGAGACCGACGAAATGGTGGGACTGGAGATGGAAGACAAGCGAGGTGCTGGTGTTGACGGGTGCTCCGATGGCGCTGGGGAACTTGACAGCACCAACGATGACGGCGTTGCATCGGATGCAGATGATGAAATCGTTGCACACAGCGGCGGAATGCTACTGGATGCCTCGGAAGACGGAGATCGTGGCAGGGAGACCTGGCTGGGCGATCGATACGAAGTTGGCGTGGCGATGTCAAGCGATTCCTCCGTGGGTGTCAGCGGTGACGGAGGAGGAGATAGCGATGGGAGGGAAGGGGGCAGTGGCGGTAATGGCGGAGACGGCGATGGTGTGAGGTGAATAGAAGGCGGCGACGACGACTCGGATGGCGGCAGAGGAGGAAGAACATCCTCGGAAAACATCGATGGCGACCGAATCGATGGAATCTCCGAAGGCGGCAAAGAGGGTAAACCAAGGACGCTTCTGGTATCCTCCTCAGAATCCAACTTCACTGAAGAGAGCGTCGGTGTGTTCTGCTCCGACGGAATCGTCGGGCAAAGCTCTGCTGTGATGTAGTCCGAGCCCAGGGAAGGCTCAGACACAGTGCGATAATGAGAATATCCCGTGTCTGCCGTCTTGTACTCGGATTCGGAAGGAATAGTGGGGAACGACGCGAAGGACGTCTCAGATTCTGCTATGGAGCCTCTCAATGACGGACTCCGGGCTGTTAAGTAATCTGAGCTGCCTTGAGAGGCTGTAACGAAGTTCTCGGAATCCAAGTCCGAGGCAGGTACCGACTGAGGAGATAACGTAGAAGGGGTGATGGTCTCTTCGCTAGACGTCACTGGGAAACCCGAATAGGTGGCGTCCGAGGAAGTGCAGATGTCGTAGCCTGTTTCGCTCGAGTTTCCGGGTGTCAACATATCGCTACTCGAATAGACCCCGCTCGCCGTAGAGCTCCCACTCGGAGTGTAACTCCCGCTCTGTGAGTAGCCGCCGCTGGGAGTATAGCTGCCGCTATCTGTATAACTCCTGCTTCCAGACGTGTAGCTCCTAGTGCCACTCGTGTAACTGCCGCTCCCCTGACTCCGTGAATCCAACGACTGGCTCCCGCTCTCGGGAGTGTAGCTTCCGCTCAGGTTCTCTTTATCTGACGAGGCATCGGTGATGTAGCCAGACGAGTATGACCTGGAGCTGCTTCTCCCACCCCTTCTCCTGACTTCCCTCGTTCGCGAGAGCGGGGTTCTCGACGGCGACGTGCCCGTGTACGACATTGAGGTCTGCGAATCGCCAAGGTATGACGTCGAGTCCGTCCTAGTGTACGAAGTCGTAGAAGGTAGGGTCCGCGTGCCAGCAGCGCTCGAATCGAAAAACGATGTGCCGTCCGTCCTCAGCCCGGTCGATGTACGTAGTTCCGACGAGTACGATGTCTGGGAGAAGTACGACGATCTGGAGCCCTCAGAAGAGCCAGCAGTGAAGAACTGCTCATCCGAGACCTCCGAGCGGGCCCTATCGCTCCCTCTACCAGTGCTGGGTGGCGGCGTAACAACGATATCGCGACCCAATGTCGGCCCACTCGAGATCGTAACCGGAGCACCGCCACCAAACACAAGGTTCGCGAAACCTAGGCCTGGCCTTGCACCTCTCGCACGCGTCAGAGCCGACTGGAACTCCGCATCCAGATCCGTCATAGACCCACTGCGCCTGAGCAGTGAACCGGTTCTTGCGGGCTGAATAGCGCGTGGATCGCCAGGGTAGACGTACTGCTGGTTGGATATGACGGTGTCATCGACTGTACGGGTGTGGTGTGACGAGACGATCGAGGTACGCCGAGAGAGCCCATCCGACCTGGAGGACGCCGAGGAGAAGTTGGAAGAGAAGTCGGGGATTGAGGGAAGCGATCTCAAGGGTGGCACATAGACGGTTGATCGAGAACCAGTGCTAGAGGTACTCGCGCGGCTGTCGATGGAGAGTATCGTCCTGATAGAGCCAGTCGGTGAGCGAGTGACAGATGAGGAGTCGGGCATGGCTATTGGGCGATTCACAGCTTCCCTGTATAGATATAAGTATTGTCAGCGCTAAGTCCTGTAACGAATAAACCGCAAGAAACGCACCACAGGCGGTTGACCCATTTCTGTCGCTCCAGGAGACTCTCCGCCGCTAACCTCTCAACACCATCCGCATACAACATATGGAAAGGAACCAACATGTCCATCAACGGCTGCCCATCCCGCTCGATGCTCTGCGACCTCGCAGCGATCGTCCCGATATCATCCCTAGCACTTGGATGTGTGGGGGAAGGCGCTGATTGGACACTAGTGCAATTAAGAAGGTCCAATGCCACGATTCCCCTTCCGCCTCCTGGAGATAACCACGAAAGAAGAAGCAACTGAGGATAGAGCAGGGCTTGACATCTCTGCCAACGATACGGAGGTGCGTCGTGCACGTTGAGGTACCATAGCAGTCCGATGTGCAGGGGCTGTAGATAAACAAGTACAACGTCAAAACTTGACCTGCGACGGAGTCAAACATATCGAACTCACCGCCTCGTCGCTCTGTGTATACGGGAGCAAATCTGCTACATCCAAACCAGGCGGAAGATGCCCGCTCCTCGCACTGCGGATACTAGCAGCATCGACGTCACCCCTCCGAGTGGGCGTAACGGGGTCGCTGCCCTGACCATTGTCACGCAGCTGGAGCTGAGCACTCGCGCGTTGAGCTCTCCTCCTAATGCCAAACAAACCCTCGCCATCCGGGGGAGGTGAGACGCTAGTGGCTGACCCACGGTCAGGGGATTTTCCAGGGGAGCGACTCATCGTGGGCGTGCGCTCCTTCCACAGAGCAACTATGTTGCGCACTGATGCGAGGGGGGATCGAGGCGAGGTTTGAGGACGACGTAGAGTTGAGGTGGGGGTCATAGACGTCGCCGTGTTCGTACCGGTCCTTGTGGAGGTATCAGTGAAGGTATTGGTATCTGTGCCCGTGTACGTCCTAGTATCCGTGCCTGTGTACGTCCTAGTATCCGTGCCTGTGTATGTCCTGTTGTCCGTCTCGGTGTGCGTCAATGTGCGGCCGTATGTGCTAGGTGTCTGGGTTGTATATGTCCCTGGGGTGGTATACGAGCCTGTTCCCCGACTCCATGTCCCTCCTGGGCTTGTCGAACGAAAAGTACCGTCTCCAGACATCGAAGTCCAAGGGCGCGGAGGTGGAGAGAGAAAAGAGGACCCGGTCGGCCTCGTATCCGTTGCTGTATATGAAGCACTTGACTTCGAAGGAGACGACGGCCTCGAACCATAACCGTATCCGGTACTGCTGTAAAAAGGGCTTGGGGGCCGCACGCCTGGTGCAGATGTCGTCCGCGAATGCCCACCGCCAGGGCTGTTAGTTTCGAAGACGGCGATCAACTCGGTGGCGCGACCTGGAGGTGGCAGGGTGCGGTCAGAGCCAGGATCCGTGGATGAGCGCGAATGAGACGAGGGAGTGCCGCCAAGGAAGAGAGAGCGACGAAAAGCTTCTGGGGTGGGATTGACAGGCCTGGCTGCCCCTGCTACACCAAATGCACCCGAGTTGGGACGTGATGATTCTTCTGTCCTCTCGGTAATTTTGCTGAGACGTGCACGCGGGTCAACCGGAGGCGTCGATGTTGGGCGTAGGGACAGGGTCGGCAGCGAAACGTATGACGGGGAACCTGTATATCCTGTCCCGGTGTATGTCCCGGTGTATGACCCAGTGGCAGACGTGTACGATGGTCCTGACGAGGAACCATGAGACCACTGAGAAAGAGCTTGTTCGGTGTCGTCGAATTCGTTGTCGAGATCATTTAGAGTGGCTTCGACTTCGTCGATCGAGTTGTCGTCGGTGTACGCGTCTGAATCCGAGTTTTGCTGGGATGGTGCAGGGGAGACAGTGATGCGTCTCATCTGGTGAGCCGACCCGTTATCATCACCATCCGACGACGGACGTTGAGAATCTAGAGAAAAAGTTAAGAGCGAGAGAGAGAATGGAGACTTGAATGCTACAGACCTGAACGGGAAGTGTACGAGTATCTTGAGGGTGAGAGTGGTGTTTGAGTGTCGGAGAACGAGGTATAAGTTGCAGTCCCGTATTGAGGAGACCAAGGATCTGAAGAGTTGCTCGTCATGGCGGAGGACGGCGAGCACGATCAATCAGTGAGCATTCCAGTTAATACAACCTTTACAAAGGCGGCTGACTGCCCGTTGACAGTGTTCAACACGATCACGTGGATATCAGGGCAGGTCTTTTGGCGACTTAATTTTTCACGTGCTTTTTTCTCCACGCGTCGTGTAACTGGTTACTTGCGTATAGCCCCAATTCAAGAACCATGCCGTCCTACACAACTTACCTGCATGAAATTTCTCTTCTTCTGATGGTGAGGCTAGGACCATGTCCATCCCATGGGCGTCCAAGGGATCCTTGAACACATTATAATGTACGCTATATCTCGCACGAAGTAAAGTTGGACATGCAATAGGCGCACATACTTGTCGATGTCAGAGAAGGATCGGATGATATCCATGGCAGCGCAGACTAACAACACAAGTTTGAAGCGAGCCGTCTGGTGTTGCAGACAGTGTCGCCGAAGAGAATGTTCATCATCGTCGGCTTAGCCTGACTTGGAAACTAGGGCAAAATTCATATCGTATTATTTGATATTTACGGTGCTTTCAGACCTTCTCTGCAAGGAACGGATTTGAGCCTAGATTCTGGACGCTTGTTGAGGAGTCATGAAACAAGGGATAAAACGGGATGCGAAACGTACATACGCAGTGAAGGCATTTTAAAGGTGTACGTGTGACGCTATCAACTATTTATTTAACGAACCTGGCTTCACTGATAATCATTTGCAGTGAGCTGCAGGTTCTTATGACCATCACACTCATTTACGCTGCACAGACGATTGGCAGTTCTCTCATATCGCCCGGAGAAGTCGGCACGTTCTTCCCATTCAGTGGATTACTGGAGGTTCAAGCGTCTGAGTTTTCAATCGGATTTTTATAGTCGTATATTAAATCGCACCTTGCTCAGGTTGAACTTCTATTCGAGGACGAAAACGTTCCTCGGATATATGTCGAGAGCATCTAGGGCCCGGGAGCAGGAAAGATCGTGCAGTGGGTGGTACATCACGATCCTGCAGCTCTTGCAGGCTTATTCCTCCCTACTGTTTATCATGCAAGACCGAAGGGAACATTATAATTGCATGAGGGTCGTGGAAAGAGGACCATCCATGCTTTTCAATGTTGAAAAAGGAATGGCGGAAATCCAGGGCGGCGCAGTTCAGCGACACTTCGAAGCGAGCTGTCCAGTGTCGCAGATGACGCCAGTGGAGATTCAAATCACATACATCTTTGTGGCACTTCCAGCCTGTTCGTCTCTACAGGGGATCGTAAGGTTCATAAGAACGCGATTACAGGTGCTTGGACTCGGAGTACTAACTTTAGCATCCGACATTTTTCGAAGGTGCAAAATATGGAGTCATAATCTGAAATGGACGTGAATGGTACATACGGAGTCATGAGCACTCCTATACATGCATTTGCGATGTTATTAGCTAGACTCAAAGGACAGAACTACTTTCGCTCACTCGCCAGCATTTGCAATAGCGTAAGTTGTGAAGATTACGATATTCCCATGCGGTGCATCTTATGATTGGGAGCTGTGCCGCGTCTTGCACACTTGAAGCGTTCATCTCATCCGGGTGAGATACTGCAAAATCCAAATCACGGTCAGACGACTCAGCAAGGTCCACTTTATGGACGTGGAATGTAAAACGTCCTCTATGATCAACTCTCACCTGTTTGACAGATCTCCATCAGAGGCATAACGTCGATGCAACAAGATCTGTACTCCCAAGATGCTGAAGTCGAACTGGGGAGGAGGGCTAGAGTTGATCGGGAGTGACCCACGCTTCGGCACCATGACATGGCTTACGTAAAGAGAAGGTAATCGGCCGCTTTGACTGGATGTGGCGAGGACAACTTCGTACACAACCACCACCACCACTGCCCAACTCTACCATCACCACTTCCATCTGTACAGAGAATCGCAATGGCCGATATGGATGTTGATCCTCCTGCCTCCAAGACGAAGAAAGACGTCAAGGAGGGGAAGGAGGGCAAGCAGCGATTCGAAGTGAAGAAGGTACGTGTTAGACAGCCATACCATTTCAGACCACATCGCTGACCAGAGGTTCTTCCGCACATTATTTCTCAGTGGAACGCAGTATCTCTTTGGGCCTGGGGTAATTTCTGAATCGCATGCTCGGGTGGCGTGTAACACGCTAAGCTCTTCCTCTATAGACATCGTCGTAGACAACTGCGCCATCTGCAGGAACCATATCATGGATCTATGTACGTGTGTTTTCCATCTATGCACCCTCGCTCAGTATCTGATTCTTGATCGTCTTGTCTTGTTGGATCTTTCCATGCATCTTCGCTTCCGCACACAAAGGCATTGATTGCCAGGCCAATCAAGTATCCGCAACGAGCGAGGAATGCAATGCTGCGTGGGGCATCTGTAACGTACGTTTGACCACGCTTCTAAGGCCTTTCCTTTTTCCGACAACCTTTTTGCTTCCCAGCACGCGTTCCATTTCCACTGTATCTCGCGCTGGTTGAAGACGAGGAATGTCTGTCCTTTGGACAATCGTGAGTGGGAATTGCAGAAGTATGTCGCCCCGTTCTTTTCCTACGATGATGTTTTTCTCATGCGAGTGTAGGTACGGTCGTTGAACACGCCAACCATGTCACCTTGTATTTTACTATCATTAGACCGCTCTCCATTATTGTCACTTTTTTTTTGCTACGCCCATACCATCAGGAAACAGAAGCTCCTACAGCTTCTACTCCAACTCATTTCTGCTGGGATCCGCGGAAATGCGACGATCGCCATGCAGAGCCTGCGTACGTCTGGTCTTTACGGTCGTACAGTCATCACTCCCATGAATTGAGGAGGGTCGACTCGCGGATCCCGAATCGCCCGAACACTTTGCTGCTTACAACAGTCATCGTACGAGGCTTTTTTGGCATATCCAATGCCCAGTCGCCTCCATTCGGTGTTGACGGTGAGCTTCCGAATGCATACAAATCTCTGCTGAACGACCATCGCTTTGCCGCCTTTGCCTTCCCTTCCTCCAGCGTGTAAGCATAAGGAACGAATTGCGGTATCACGAGGGATGGCGGAGGTGCGATTACAAATCATGAGCAGAAGGGGATCTCAAGAATGGGAACTTTTCGGTTGATGTCTCGAACGCTGGGAGTGTGGGTTATGCAAACTCTTCCTAAAGCATACATAGTTACACTAACTGTTACATAGATGATTTAGTGTGATTCGCGAGGAAACGGAGGGCCAGGTGAAGGATTCAATGCGTAATGTCGCGAACTCCATCAAATGGTCTAATACGTCCGCAGTAATTCAATCAAGTCTAGGCCAGCCTTCGAAGCTTCACATATACGACCTGTTCCTTCTAGTTGAAGATGGTTCAAAACTCATCAGTCTTGTGGACAGTCTCCTCGAGGTATCCTCTTATCTGGTCATATCTGTAGTACTCGGAGTCACTCTTCGAAGGTTATCGTGGCCGTGGCGTAAACACTTTTGTGCAACTCATGGCGTGCACAGTGGTAAAGGCAACTTGCCGCATCTGCAGGGCGAGTACGGAGCCTTCTATCCCATCTTTCATCAGGTGCGAGGCCTTGTATCCATATTCCGAGAAACAAAAGTCTCGCATGAGGCAGTATTGCAAGGTGATATATCGCCGAGCGTACGGGGGGTCGGCTGGGGGGTCACTGCTAAAGACGTATAAAAGGGCCTGGCTTGAGACCAGGAAGTCCCCAGAGCCGGTCTTTTCACAATATAAACCCACCCAACTATCAACCCTCCCCCTCGTCCTTGCCAGCTGGACCGCCGTGGCTGAACGCACTGTTGCAGGCCCTGGCCTCGCACAGCTCACGCGCAACAACCTCGTCGCGCGCCAGGTGGCGGAGCGGCGTGTTCATCGCAGGGACTTTGAGCCTGAGACCCTCAACGCCTAACGGTCCTGCCACACCTCCAGTAATTGTGAGTAGATGACCGTATTGATCTCAATACGTGCTCGATATTAACTTCTCTTTCTAGGTCTTGGAATGATCTGCGTCAAAGGCACCTGTCAGTAAACGACAATGCTTATTGACGGAAGATTGCGAGTAACTTTTGACGCCATTAACATACTCAGCTGAAGCTCTCTCAGGTTTCCCTGGTAGTGGTACAGAATGGATATTTGATAGTCGGTGTGTGTCTGTGACTGTGAAATTGTTACCGGTGGAATATGACGAGAGTTGTGTTGTTACAACATTTGCATGACTCAAGTGGTCTTCCTCGCAAACTGCACACGTCTGGCTTCGATTCGTTGAGTATCGATGTGATTTACAAAGATATCGATGTGATTTAGAAAGACATCTATCGTGAATTAATACTTGCTTTATGGGTCTGGTTGGGCTAGAGTCATAGCGCAATAACCGACGTGCGGTATTCCTTCTTCTCCTAAGTAGGAAATGATCTGACGGCTACTTGGTGTGTAATTACCAGGGGTTATCCTGGTATTTCTGTGCCTTGATATTATGATTATCGCACATAAATCATACTGGCATAGACGGGGAACTTGTCGACTCCCGGAACTTGACCCTTCTTCGAGAAAAAGCGTTTGTGAGCTCCATCGAACCTGTGACCTGAGAGTGCACTATCCATCGATGGGAAACGCCCAACAGTCTAGGCGGAAATTTGACGGTTTCGTCTGATACGGGAATCCGGACATAATCGCGCTGTTTCTCGATGCCCAAGGGAATCCTGGCATAATCGCGCCCAAAATTGCAGTGGGTATGTGGTTGGTACGTGGGCATGGATAGGGCAGAGCAGGACTGGTACTGGGTTAGTACTGGATACCTTGTCCGATGTCGGAGGTTTTTGGAGGTTTTTGGAGCCTTTCCTTTGTCCTCCTTTGTCTGGCTGCCAAACAAGACCCTGAGAAGTTCGGTTTCCCGGGTTGATCGACGGATCGACCAAACCACCGCGATCATTTGACCAACGCAGGCGTATACGCAGGAGGCTTTACTCCTCTTATGCTGTCGGAGTCGCCCCTTTTATTGGCGACGCCCTCTTGTATAATGACTGGCTGTCTCTCTCGCAGGACACGCAAAATCTTCATCATCATCTAGTAAAACTTTCGGAGCACTCGAGATCTCAGTTCTGATTCTCAACTCATCCCTTCAAGTTCATTGGTTGTAATATTCTTAGGTATCTTTGGCAGTGAGCCGGCTATGGGCGCCTGACCTTCAACTCCACTGTAGATCCAGGAACAGCTTCGTGTCAGATAACAAATCCAGCACCTTAAGGCGACATTATCGAATTAGTGGCCTCGCAGGCGACTCTTCTTCTCGGGTCACATCTCAAGACGGTGCTCGTAGCTCCTGATGTGGCCCTGGTTGCGAGAAATTTTGTTGTTAGGTCAGAAAATGTTCAGTCCTTCGCCTTCCTGAACACGCGCTGATATCTTGACCAGGGACGCGCTTTTCCTCCCATTGTTCTAGGGTCAACTCATTTAGGAAAGCACCCGTGAAGTTGATCTTGCACTTTAAAAAAACACGGAGAACGTGCCTCGTTTTTGATACTCCAGTCCCCACTGTGAGCACGCCGAAGCCACACATATTCACTGACGTTTTACTTACGTGTTGCTCCCTGGGCCAAGTCTCCTTTTGCATCATGCGGTTGATCCTAGTCCCATTTGGCACCGCATTCACGATCTTGATATCACGTTGAAAATGCAGCTCAGATAAATCCTGCGCGATCATAGAATAAACCTCCGGCTGACTTGAGATGTTTGAAACGCGGATCCATGGGCACGTCCACCAGCACTGTGATGATTTCTGCCAAGCGTCTATCGGGCCGACATTCTCATCTAACGGTATGTAAGATTCTATTTCTGCTCATGGCATGAAAACTTAGCCGCCAGAAGCATATTTAGTTGGACCCTGTTTTACCGTCTCCTGCCATGGGCCCGAGAGTGAGGTCGAAGATATCATGAGCAAGACATATTGTTCAGCTTCGCCTATGTCGATCTAAAGCCTGAACGGTTTCACAGTCCATCGGACGTCATTCAGGGTCCTGCGATGACCTCTGAACAACTCTAACCATTTGTGTTGACAACGTCCCCGACTAGCGGGACCTCAAGGCACTCAACCCTGACCTTGTGGACCAATCGATGTCGCTTAGTCGAAGAAGCCATTGCATCGATCTATAAAAACCTGTCTCTTCATATACTGTCCCCACTTCACTGTTCTGCCTTATCGCGGCTGAACTCCCATATCACTCAAAGCACCCACTACGAGAAATGTCGCAGATCTCTATCTTGCTTGTTGGAGCGTCTGGTGAGCATATCCAAGGATCACCCATGTCGGATTGAGCACAAGCACTGATTTTACGTGCAGGTTTCGTTGGCGGCACTGTCCTCAGCACTCTTCTCGCCAGGGAGGATAAGCAACGTTTCGATATCACGGTGTTGATTCGTGGAGAAGATCGGGCGGCGCTCATTCGTGAAAAACTCGGCTTGAAAGCGATTGTCGCCGACCTCTCAGACCGCGCCGTCCTCGTCGCAGCCGCTGAGAACGCCGATGGTGAGATCTTGTACGCGGAAGAACGTCGATCAGTTGACTTGACAGTGTGTTCAGTTGTTATCAACATGGCCAACGCCGATCACCCAGAAGGAGCTGCAGCGCTTGTTGAAGGCTTGAGAAACCGCAAAGTCAAGACCGGCAAGACTGGAACCAATATTCATGTATGATCATCCTTCGCGATCATCCTTAGCGCCTGTTTAATCACCCATCCCCTAGCTTTCTGGAACGGGTGCCCTCACTGATCAGGCTGAGGGAGAATTTGCAGCTGAGAAATTGTACGATGATGAGCATGTGGAAGATATCAAGGCGATCCCTGTCGACTATGTCCATCGTGCTTGTGACGTTCTCATCAGCAAAGCGGGCGAAGCTGGAGACATTCGTTCTTACGTCATTATGCCCCCGCTGATCTGTGCGCAACTCCCTTGCTACTTAATATATGGCACTAACGCAACTTGATTCTCTAGATGGCCGTGGCGTATGTGTCAACTTCATGTTGTTGGTGGTGTTGATCACTCATCTGGTTTCTGGTCGCATAGACTGGACCATTCCACCGAACATCTGTTCAAATTCCAGCTTTGATCCGGGGTGCCCTCAAGCTAGGTCAATCGTGCCACTACGGAAAGGGCAAGTCGCTCTGGAACGGCGTTCACGTTCAAGACCTCACCGACCTCGTCGTGCTGCTGCTCGATGACGCCTTGTCCGCCACTCCGAAAGCCCCGCATGGCGGTGAAGGTTTCTACTTCTGTGCTACCGACAGGTACATGAAATAGTAACTCCGAGGTGCAATCATTATTGACGACAGATCTGTATGTTCAGCTACAACTGGAAGCAACTTGCGCAGGAGATCGGCACCCGCCTTCATGGTCTCGGCGTCATCCCAACTGCGGAGCCCAGGCAGTTCACTGAGCAGGAAGCCAGCGACGCGTTGGGAACTTGGGCTGGCTTTGCCTATGGGTCGAACTGTACGTCTAGGGCTTTGTGCTTATGACACATCCAGTAATTAACATCATTCACTTCTAGCTCGCTCCAAAGCTCTCAAAGCTCATAAGCTCGGTTGGAAACCTGCTCATGGGGACGGCAACGACGGCATGTTCGAATCCATCATGACAGAATACGAATTCGTTGTGGAAGAAGGGAAGGAACAGGCACCCAAAGTTCACTTCGACGAGATGTACGCGTTGGGAAAGAAGTAGGCCTGAGTAAGGCTAAGTAAGGTCTAAGTACGGCGGAACTTGTAAGTAGCTCATCTATGTAGGAGTAAGAGCAAGTAATATTGTCCTTGAATCAGCGTTCTTCAGACTTGACCTCAACTTGGAGGTCCTACGATGGAGCGTGATGTGACTTGTCTCTTTGCACCCAACAGCTGAAAACTTGTCATCGACGGGAAGACTGACGAATCGCTGTTCCAAATCTGGATGGCAGCTAGCTAGATGTGTCTCAATGTTGTACTTCTAGTGTACTACCATCGAGAGGTAGGCAGTGGTGATGTGCAGCTCAAAGATGCAAAGGCATTCTGCGAGGATATCATCCGCTCTAAATTACCTTGTGCGACATAATCCGGCCGCGTGGTAGTCTCGGCGGCCACGTCAGCGATATCGAGGAATTTCTGCTCAGAGAAATTTCCCGATGGGTGGGAGCGAGTGGTGAGAACGCGGATGGGGTTCACCGTTTCTGCTTTTCTCCCTTCGTACTGTGTGAGCTGGAGAGCTGGAACGTGCCAACTATTTCTACCGTGTGGTGTGTAATTAATCATGCATGCGCGCTGGAGTTCAGGCATCAGTACGCGGGGAGGCGGACCGTGGATATTTCAACTTACTCTGGTCGCTGAACAAAATGCACAAGCACTGTCGGCCCGTTCACAGGCGCGCCGCTACAGACGAGTGCATGGGACTGGTGGAGTGTAGTCGCCTGTTTCAGGCTTGCCTCTCAGTCGACGGACCGTATACCAGCCTATCCTGCGCCACACTCGATCTATTCGGGACAAATTCAAATCTCGGCTCGCGTTTGTTGGAAAAAGGACACGACTTAAACATAACATCGGAAAAAGTCCAGAAGTACACAGATGTTGGGGATTACTGTGGGCAGCCGACTGCGCTTCACCGGTCCAACGCGCTCATTACCAGCAGAGCGGGGCCCTACACCCTGATAGAGTATATGTAGCTAGCTGGGTCGACCATTTTGCGCAAGCCGCGAGGTCCAAAATTAGAATGCTGTCAGCGAGCTGTTGCGGCATTCGCCGGCGTTGTTTCTGTACGAGCGTTGCGCCAAACATCGCGATTCTGCCCTCGACTTCAACGACCGCGCCATGTCCGATTCGACTTGGTCGTTTTCTCAAACGTTTTACACCCAATTCCAGACTTCTCGCTCTGGTCTGCGTCCATCATGTCACCAGCTCTCTCACTGCCTAAGGAATTTTGAGTTCAATAGACTTGGAGTCCCGCGTTGACACTGCAAAGTCGTCTTCTTCAGTACCCGATGAGTTACTTCAAGAGTTGTTGGCTGAATCGGCGAGGCTCGCAAAACGTCTTGCCGATGCTACAGGCTCTCTTCCCAGTTATGATCAGCGACAGTATGAAGAGGTTCGCTCTATCTCCTCTCCGCGATTTTTTTTTCACCGATATCTTTGGTCATTAGCAACTAAAAGCTTTGGAGAAGGCCCTATTGCAATTACGAGGGAAATCGAAACCTAAATCCAAGTTTGCGTTCAAACGGAAAGCACCCGTCGCACAGACCACATCTTCGGTCCCTGCCCCTCGATTCAACTCAGGCATGCCGGGTCCCGCTCTCCAACCGACGACCACCAATTTGTCTTTGTCCTCTCTCTCTCGTCAGTACCTAACCGTGGAATCATTGCCCAAATCACCTTACCCCCAAGATCTTGCCATCTCCGACCTCGATCATTGCATCGTTAACCTCATACCGCCTCTCCCATCTGACGATGTTAACCAAACACCCGATTTCCCTCTGGAGATATCTGCCCTCCACATTCGAAACTTGACCGACACCGTGCTCCTCATACCCCCCATTCATGGCAGCGTCCTGATTCATGGGCTTACACGATGCACGATAGTTATAGGCTGCCATCAGGTAGGACCCTGCAAAACATCTTAAGAGCCAATAATGACACAATTTCTTCATAGTTCCGAATGCATACCTCTCATAACGTCGATGTCTACCTCTCCATTTCATCGAACCCCGTTATCGAACACTGCTCTGACATCCGCTTCGGTACTTACCCAAGTATCTTATCGGCAACCACTGAAAATAAGGTACGAACGTCCATTACCTTATTGCCATTTCTAACTTGTAGCTCTCGTTAGCCAAGCAACCACCTTTCGGTTATGGATTTCTCTCATATCCGGTCGACGCCCTCTCCTCATTGGTCAGCTCTTGGTGATGATCGGGTAGCACCTCAGTGGCCGTTGCCGAGAGTAACGGAACAGGACCTGCTGAACGACGTGCGAGGACGTCTTCTTCCCAAATAATACTCGATAAGACTATGAGATCGTTTTGTATATGGCGTCCATATATACAATGGCAATAAATGCGGCGAGGAGTCGGCAAGGAAAGATTGAAGAAGGAACCGTTTAGATAAATAGATCGCTTGCCTCCTCTTGCCTCGAGCCGGATCGGTTTCGGCCATCAGCCTCCGACTCAGGACAAAATCTACAATAATAGAGTGCTGTGAGGTGCTGTGCAGCGTGACAAGTGCTCTGATCCAACTCAACAGATGCACACCGACTCGAGGCTCTTCCAAAGCAAAACCGTGTCGCCAGCGGCTGGTTAATTAAAAGTCTAACCGATTCCTCTCTGCCCACTTACAAAAGCTTTACCACTTCCACTATACACACCATGTCGGACGACGGCGGATTTTTCGCGGCGTGTTGTGGAATCTGTTGTATGTGTCCCCCTTTTTCACGCGCCTCCAAGCCTGTCGTTCATATCATTCCTCGTTTCTTACAGGTATCTGCGGGATTGCCTCGCTGCAGACTTGGTGCAATACGAGTGCGTCCGAAGTGGTTGTGTCTCTGAAGATGTCTAACATCGAAATGAATAGCTCCCTGGGGTGCGGGAGGCTGCTGCAATAGCAATAGTACGAGTGGGTGTTGTGGGTCGTGTTGCGGGGATTCGTTCAACGAGGACGCGTTCGACAGGGAGGTGCAGAAGGATTTGGCGAAAACGAAAGCTACAGATGCCGAACCTGTCACGACGCAACAGCCTGGGGCTGGGCAACCCATGGCGTTTCCCGCTGAATCTTAGTGAATGTACTCTTCGTTGGGTTACCCGTACGTGCGTTCGCCTGTCCTACGCCCTTGCTCCCTTGACCTACTCGTGTTTTTAGCCTCAATGCACCATTCGACTCTGAAGTGACCGTAATACCCAGTCAGATACCATTGTCTTGATATCCAAATATTGATATACTCCATGATCAGTGATACCGACGACGATGAGACCGAGAAATGCAGTCGAAGTCTTCCAATTTCGAAAGGACGTTTACTTGTCAGCTCCAAGCTCGAGCATTTGGAGCTCATCGGTTCGGAAACGATGGTATGTGCTTTGCAGGTTAGGTTCTCATCAAGGTCATCTTGCATGGATGAACTTCACCACCCACGACCCAATACGTCATCCTTTTCCATACTACATCCACCATGAGTCGGTTTGGCTCGTCGTGCTTTGGCATTTCCCGTATGTACAACTTCTTCTCTGAGCTTACTGTTCAGTACCTTATTCGGTTCTTGCAGGTATTATTTGTGGTGTCTCGCTGGAGGAGGACTCGAGCATGAACTTGAGAAAAGAGTACCAGCCAGGGATACCGTTGCTCTTGATCTTTGAATATAAACGGTTTGGACTCAGCGGCGTGCGCCTCCTGTCACTCATCCACTCAACTGCCATTCCGCCCATATGCTCGACTTCCTGCAACTCACAACTTCCCCTAGAAGTTTGATGCTAGCGCCCATATATGACATCTTGAGTGTCATCTTTCCAACCATCCGTGATGCACACGCGCCGCGGGCCCGACTTCAAGCAATGTCCGCTGCCATGATCCACGTCTGTAAGATATTCGTTCACACTTAACCCTTATCATGCGTCCACACGAATAGCTGGATATGATGAAGACACTGTTCTTGCTCTACTTGCTGCTGGTTCTCACGTTTGTGACCTCAATTGTTCGTTCGCAGGGTCGCCAGGGTATGGATGACCGCGACCTCAGTGAGCTTTCAAGTTGTTTTATCGTTCCATTTCTAGTGGCTTTGACTTGACCACCAGCCTCAGTTTTAGAGCGCCCTTTACTTCCTATTGACTCTATGAATGATCCTACGACTTTCATGCTGTGCAGCTTGACAAGCGGGCGCGACGTTGTCGGGCGCTATATATAACCTCGACCATCGTTCAAGGGACGTCGCCGTCCTTGCGTCTGTCATGGCAACTTCCGCTGTCAGTGTCCTGGGCGAATCATTTAAGTGTGCAGACTGGCGTGGACACGAACGTTTAACCCTCCCCACTTTTTTCCAGCTCTCCTTCAACGCGTACAAGATGACTGATGACGGAGCGCATCAACCTGGTGGCAAACCTCAAATGTGTATGTGTTGTCTTCATTAAAAATTGCTACCATTCTTAAGCACGAGTATAGCCTTCAAGCCTGGAGAGCTGGTGATGGATATGGGGTCTGAGTACGTGAAAAGTGCGGCGAAGGAAGGTGCGAAGGAAGGTGGAGAACAAACGGTGGAGTATACACAGACGGAGGAAGGTCAACAACACATAGACGACGCAAAAGCTCAGGCGGAAGTAAGTCTTCCTCGAACAGCCTAATCACGGAAGGACAACACCGCTCATGGGCCTCGTGCTTTTCATTGATAGGGCTTGTGGGCAAAATACTGTGGCTGCTTCGCTTCAGCAGCATAGAAAATAATCAAAAACAGTGCACAATGAAGCATCGACTTTCCCTATCACTTTTTCACGTTACCCACCAGTATGCGGCTTCTTTAGGCTGTTTTATACCCCTATATAGCGCAGTTGTATATCCCCTCCCCTATTTCTCATCTCGGGCGTCTTTTTCTCAGCAAGTGATTCATGTGCATTACTAGTACTGTATGTAGAAGTACCTCATAGTACCTCCGCGCCTACCACAACCCCCGGGCTTCATGTGCACCTGAAACCGACACCTTGAAACACCAGTTACACGTTAATGAGGAAGTCTCAGAACATCGAAAAATTTGTGATACCTAGATCCTTTCGTCCGTCCATGGTCTTCCGCAGCTCCAGTGGTAGGTAGCATGAGTAATCTTCCCTTCAAGTTGTGCAAGAGTTGCGTGTCACAAGCGTATCATGGTTCGTCAGGCGTCAAGTACTCGATTGGGCGTCAAACGTTAAGCGGAGACACATTCCGCGCAATTCGGAGCTATTTCGGAACCGGCGCGTCAATCACTCTTCCCGCCGCCGCCGCCGGCTACGACACTCACACCATGATACAACTTCAAGAAAGGCGCGCTTGCATATCTTGACGCCCTCATGGCTGGCGTCTTGTGAGCTAGCCATAGATCTTTGTCTGCGCTTGGAAAGCTGTGAGCTATTTGGCTGCGATTTGTCAACTTGGAACTTCTTATTGAGAATGATCCTTTTCATCTACAGAGCGTCTGAGGGAGAGGCGGCGCTAAATTCAAATGAATTCGAAGGCGTCTACTAAGCCCCTGTGTTCTATATATCTGATCTCTGATACAGAACTAAAGTCTAGTCCGCAGGCTGAGATTGCGAGTATTCGCATCGTGGTCTGGGTGACTCTCGGCATGTAGCGTCCCCCTGGACGTGCTGAAGGTCCCATCGACTTCGGGGGACTGACTCGTACGTGTTCTTCACAAAAAAAGTTACGTGCTGACTCAGACCGATGTTAGTGTGTCTCACGTCTTCGAAAAACTTTTTCTGACTCGAGCGGTCCTGGCCATCTGACTCCTGGGACACGTATCTAATGAATGTGCTATCCCTGGAAATTTCTAGAAGACGACTGGCACTACCCCGCGGACTTGATATCGGTTGTCACATACGATCTTCACGATCTCCAGGAAACACATGCAGCTTTCAACTTGCCTCTCTTGATCAACAGTGTTATGCCATGTTGCTCGTTGCTGCGGATTCGAGTCATCTGGGTAGAAACGCCGATCTCTCTCTCCCATCGGTCTTGAAACGTTTATGTAACATGTTCAAGACCAATCCTAATTCGTCGAACAATGGTGGGACAATCGCGCGACGAGAAGACACCGCTCCAGGTCCTCAGGCGTCAGCTCAAATGGAACCACATCAGACCTTTTCTACATCTGTGCTGTGGGCTTTCCTGTAGGGCGTCTGCTGACCGTATCTGACACCTCTGGTGCAGGAATATCAGCTTCCAGGGCAAGAAGGCGACTCTCGGATGGCTTCTGTAAGCGCTCTAAAGATGAACTGAGTCAGTGATATAATTTTACTTTATTGGCAGCATCATGTTACCCTCATGGTCAGGAGTCTCAGGCCGGCACCGAAGGTTTCATTGAATGATGGTCATCGCGAGCCTTATGAAGCGCTGACGCGGTCATAGGGGCTGCTATTCGTGCACCTACAACGTCGGATACAGTCTGGGCTCGATCAGTTGAACCGTCCGTATGCAGGACTCTTCACCCCATCCCCTGAGCTCATACATCAGCACGCGGCGCCGCCAAGGGACCCTACATCCACTGACCTCTCTCGTACAATTTCTATCCGATCATTGTGCGCCTCGTGGCTCCTTCACCGCAGCAGCAATAGGCACAGCAATACGTGGCCCCATCGCAGGGTTATCTCTCACCCACCAGCGAAATCCAAGCATACTGGAGTAGACATCGGCTGTACTTGGGATCCTTTCGTGGTGCGCTGTCTTGATCGCAGCCTGACCTGACCACAGCCATGTAGCGCCAAGAACTGTCGAGATGCCATCCCTCTAGTCGTTCCAGACTCGCTAGATCTCTTCCCTTGACTCCGGGCACGTTCGTGAACAACAAACTTCCTTCTTCGTCGTGAGGTATGATTCTAATGTCACTCACGTATCCTCCCATCCGGCGATCGCTGATAGACAGGTGTGTGGCACAGCGAATGAGTCGAATTGTGTGGCTGATCGTCACAATCTCTTATCCTGTCAACCACACCGTGCCTAAGGTTGGATCTCCAGGGAACAAGGATCCGGAACTCTACTTCCCTCTCTGGACTTATAGTTTCTATTGTGATAAGGCTATCGAACTGCCTTTTTCTTTTTTATAGGCTGTGGCGCATATGATGATAACAAAAACGG
This sequence comes from Lyophyllum atratum, assembly GCA_014905825.1. Lineage (NCBI taxonomy): Eukaryota > Fungi > Basidiomycota > Agaricomycetes > Agaricales > Lyophyllaceae > Lyophyllum > Lyophyllum atratum. Next base: position 1,026,062 of record JACGCN010000011.1, on the reverse strand, counting down.
GACCTTGGATACCTTGTCCTGTTGTTTTCTGGGCGCACCTTCATCTTGTGACCATCTTGTAATTGTCTGACAGCTACCGCTGAATATCCAGGCGGTGTGTACTCACAGGCTTGGCGGTTCTCGAGCGTCCGTATCGATCCTGCGTTGCACGTCGACAAAAACGACGAGAAGGCTTATTGTCATTCGTATATGAGATTATGAACGTGTATCGAGGGGTTACAATGTACTCTAAAAATAACACTAACGTAGTGAAGGTCGGGTATAATACAAGAACTATAAAAATGAGGCGCCATAGGAAATACATGGAATAAGTAAGATGCATGTCAGGTTGAGTGGGGGTTGTGTCCGAAAGGTCCAAATCCAAGAAGCCCAAATATGTCGACAATTGATAAAATAGGCTAGATCCCGATTCCCCGATGAATGATAATAAGGTAGTGATGGATATTACATGGACTGACTCTAAATGCGTCAAGAGTCTCATAGACATGCGATGCTGGGAATGATGGTGGGAGCTTGCTCGATAAGGCGCTATCAGCGGGTAGGTGCTGGATCGAATCACTCCTCCATTGACTCGACCTTCATTGTGATGGGTGCGCCGTGGAGGTCGGGAGCGATAGGAATGATGACTTCAGTTGACTCCGCATTGACGGGTTTGGGAGTAGCTGGCGAGCCTCTGGGCCATGATATGAGCAGCATGCCGTTGTGGAAGGTAGCTTCAACGTCTTCAGCCTAGAGAACAGCGACGTTAATCCAAGAAGATACTGGACGAGTTAATATATACTTGCCTTTGTTCCAGGAGGTACGCGAAGGTCGCGGCGAAAAGGCCCGTATCGCAGCTCGTTGTAGTACATCATCGAGACTGGATGATTAGAGTCATTCGACTGTGGGGCAGCGTTGGCCTGGGTAGGCTGACATTGTCGGGAAGTGGGTGGTTGCAGTGGGACTGAGACAGATGTGACATGGCCACCACGTAGCATGATGAGTCGAGGACGTTGGTCACCGCCACTCATGGGAGTTTGACTGTGCAGCAAAAGGCCAGCTTGATACTCGGCTGGGACAGATGCTAGTTGAGGCTGGCGCTCCCCGATGATGGTGAGTTTGTCGCCTTGAAATTTCAACTGCACCATGTTGGGACCAACGTCGGGGATCTCTAGCTGTGCAATGATTCTGCCTTGGGATTTATCGTCGATGATTCCCAATCTAAAGTTAATGGTCAGCGAGGTGCGTAAATTCAAGGACAAGATAAGACTTGCCGAGGCATAAGGCAACGAGGTGCAGTGGGACGAGTATGGTACTTCTCCAATCTCTGCTTCTTCATCGCGTCTTTCTTGGCCCTCATCCGAAGTTCGACCGCCATGTCTACACATTTTGCAAAGTCGCGTCGTCGAATGCGCAAGTAATCAGCGGAAGCGGGGACAGAGTTCGACCGGGATTTCATCCAGTTTGGACGGGCGTTCATCTAGGCAACTGGTGTAGTGGGAGTGGCGGTTCTGGAAGGGGGGGAACTATGCACCACCATTGGAGTATAAAGGTTTCGTTTATATAGTGGGACCTTCGGCACGGCCCGGTCATTATATATCTGACCGAGTCATTCGATCAACTCAACCTAGTCACTGTGATCCGTTCGCCACATTCGTATTACTATTGGTCGGAGCTGGTGTAGCCAGAGCTGGAAAGGACGAGACAAGTCAGGGCAGCCCCGGCTATTGAACGACTTGGCTAGACGGGTGGCTGTGCGGTAGCTTGTGGAGTACTACGGAAGATCGATTCCGTGATTTACAGGGCGGTGCAATGGAACGACCTTGAACCTGCCAGACAGGTGGTAGCTGAGTAAGGCTCTGCAAGCGCAGTCGGGTCTTGGACGAGCGGGAACGCATGACGAAGGCCGCTTCACGTTGACAAAGCGCGGGAGGTAACCCGAAAAAGCTTTGTCGTTGTGGGGTTTGACCACTAGATCCAATTATGACCAAACACTAACCTTCACGCGCACGTGCTGACTCGTGGTGTTGTGGAGATCCCCATTTTCTGCGCATATCGTCGTTACACTCCTCACACAGTCGTAAACTCGTTATCATTGCTTGCGAAACTCACTAGGAACAGGAAACTACTCATATATCTCGTATACAATGAGCAAAGTTGTCTTCGGTGCGTAACATCTGCGTCACTGGGCCACATGGCTAATTTTTCGCGTGCCACTATAGTGGGCAATGTCCCGTATAACATGGGCGAAGACCAGCTAATCGACGTGTTCAAGTCCGTAGGACAAGTAGTTGGCTTTAGGTATCGTCCTCATGTGGTCTTCTCATGCTCAAGGACATGTACAAACTCAACATTTTAACGCTCTGTTTAGATTAGTTTTTGACAGAGAGACAGGAAAGCCCCGAGGTTACGGCTTCTGTGAATTTGCGGGTACATCAATTTATTCCTGTGCGTTATGGCCTTGGTTTTGTCTGACTCGAAGCTTCCTTTTCCCAAACCCCAACCTCAAATTCTCAAAATTCTTCAAATTCACACATGCACGATCAAAATCGTCAACTCAATCCTCAAAACGAACATGGATACCTCGTCCGAAATCACAATCAATGGCAATCACGTCGTTCAAACCACCAACATAACCATATAATTGCCTTTATCTAAAATATGTGTGTTCATGCCGCGCAAAAACGTCATCTGGTCTTCAAACCACTGCAAATTACCTGCGAAAATCCCTTGAACAGACCACGAAACCGCAGCGTCTGCTGTTCGAAACCTCAACAATACGGATGTCGGCGGTCGACCACTTAGGATCGATCTCGCGGATTCAGATCCGTTCCTTGAGGGCAAAACTACAGTCCGCGGAGAGCTTATTGACGGGGGCGTCCCCGGCCCATCTGAGCCACGTAGTCAATGGCGCGCCGGCGGTGCAGGTGACACTCGGAGCCATGAAAGCCAGCCCTTTCTTGCTGGATTACCGGCCGGCGTGCAAGTTGCAAAAGGCGCCTCGAGCTTGGATTACATCAGTCAGACATTGGCAAGCATGCAGCCTAGTCAGCTTATGGAAGTTCTCGCTCAGATGAAGGTAAATAAATCCAGATCGTCGTCGTCCTCGGCGCATCATATTGAACATGCCTCTATTCCTCAGGCGTTTGTAATCACGCATCCTGAGCAAGCAAGAACGCTGTTGATTCACCATCCCCAGCTCGCCTATGCTCTCTTTCAGGCTCTCCTTCTGAATAAAATCGTCGACTCCGCGATCCTGCAACGTATGCTCGCAGCAACATCAGGCGGAGCAGGGCCGTCCGGACCACCACCAGCGGCCCCGAGACCCCCAGTCCCTCCACAACACCTCCAACAGCCTCCTCAATACCCCCCCAATCCGCACCCGGGATACCCACCACAGCCCTTGCAGCAACCGCAACCAATGCATGGGCTTGCTCCTCCCCCAATGTCCGCGCCCCCGGCATCGGCTATGTTCTCACATCATCAACACCCGCAACATGCTCCTCCTCCACCTCACCACCCTGGCATGCCCCCGTTTTACAGGCCACCGCCACCGCCGACGCAGCCAGCGCAGCCGCCTCAAGCACCAGCACAGCCAGCCCCTGCACAACAGCCTGCTGCTGCTGCTGCACCTGCTGCTGCACCCTCGGCCGATATCAGCGAGGCTCAGCGCGTAAGTGTTCCCCGCTCATTTAGAGTGACATGTTTCAACTGAATCTTGCGTCTTCCAGGCAATGTTATTGCAGGTTTTCAGCATGACGCCGGAGCAAATCAACGCGTTCTCGGAGAACGAACGGGCGGCGATCCAGCAACTGGTTTGTCTTTCGTGCTTGTGGATTTCAGAACTGACTGACATGTTGTGTTCATCATTCAGCGCAGTCAATTCATGGGCAGCCTCGGCATGTGAACCCGGACCTACAGATACACCCTTGCCCAGTGACACCAAAAGCTTCCATATATCCGTCATTCAACTCTAACTCAACGTATACACTGACTGACCCATCTAATGACCGCATGTACATACATATATGCTCATCACACAACACTCTCTCATCTTAAGGACTTTCTTGTTGTGTACATAGACAATCATTATCATCACTTCGTTCCTGCCACCTGCATCCCTACTGCATCGAATACATTTGAAATATATTTACTCAAAGACTAGCATGGCCACAAGGACGGCTGATCTACACAAGTTTGTTCTCGAGGCTCCTGGACTTCTTAAGCTCCACCAGCTTCTGAGCAATCTCTTCGAACGGTACGACCTGCGCCCTGGCCTTGCTGCCTACGTCATCGCGATTGCGCACGTTCACGGATTTGGCCTCCAACTCATCCTGTCCAACCACTGAGCGAAAAGAGAATTTAGTGTCTTGGCCTCATGTAACGCGGTGAAGCCGACGTACCAAGGATGAAGTTGTACTGCGCGATCTCGCCATTGCGGATCTTCTTCTGAAGGGTATTCTCACCGTTGTCCACGTCAGCGTAGAGTCCCAGTTCGCCAAGACGGGATGCGACCTCCGACGCGTACTCTTTCTGTTGACGTCATATGTCAAACGTAAAACAAAAAAATCAGCACAGCCTCCGGCGAGTCGAACGAAAAAAACTGCGCACGTAAGGGTTCGCGACGGGGATGACGAGGACCTGCCGAGGTGACAGCCAGAACGGCCTGTGAAAAGGGACATCGCACATGGTCAGTTTCCGTGCTTCCCTGCAGGACGCCCGCTGACGACGACGTACCATTTACCGGCAAAGTGCTCTGTAATGATGGCGATGAACCTCTCAAGACTGCCCAGGATGGCGCGGTGAATGATGACGGGTCTCGACACGGGACGCCCGGGGTCGTTGGTGTCCTCTGCGGCGCGGTACTTGAGGTTGAAGCGCTCGGGCAGCTGGAAGTCGAGCTGGATCGTCGCGCACTGGAAGGATCGGCGCAGCGCGTCGCGGATCGTGATGTCGATCTTGGGACCGTAGAAGGCGCCGTCGCCTGGGTTTAGGTCCCATTTGCCCGGGTGGTGCTTCTCGAGCGCCTTTGTGAGTTGCTGCGGGGGGTGATTGTGATTAATAGCTTCTCCACATGCATACATGACAGGCGGCACACTTACTGCTTCAGCCTCATTCCAGGTCTCGATGGTGCCGAGGTAGTTATCTGGGCGTGTAGACAGCTCGAGGCGGAACTCGAAGCCGAACAGCCCGTAGACATGTTCCATAAAGTCGAAGAGATACCCGATCTCTTCCTCGAGCTGCGATGGCATGCAGAACACATGGGTGTCATCCTGCACGAAGCGCCTCACGCGCGTTAAGCCTGTCAAGGCGCCGGAAGCCTCGTTGCGATGAATGATACCAAACTCTGCCATACGGATGGGCAGCTCCTTGTAGCTACGATCACGCGAATCGAAGATCAGGCAATGACCCGGGCAGTTCATGGGCTTGAGGGCCCATTTTTCCTTTTCGACATCAAGGACGAACATGTCGTCCTTGTAATTCTGCCAGTGACCGGAAGTTTCCCAGAGCTTGCTGTTGTACATGTTGGGCGAGATGACTAGAATACCAGTCAGTATGTGACCGGCTGAAGCGAATGACAGTATTGACCTTCTTGATAGCCTCGTTTGAAATATTCGGACTGGATCATGTTATGAGAAGTAGATTGATCGAGATTAAGATACTCACCCGCATAAGCTCGACGAGCGAGTTGTATATACGGGTCCCATGGGGAAGGAAGAAGCAGCTTCCAGGGCTCAAATCATTAAAGAAGAACAGTTCTTGTTCCTTGTATTAGAATTAGCAACAGAAAGCGTGCAGCAGGTTACCCTCCTACCTTGCCGATCTTTCGATGATCGCGTTTCGCAGCCTCGGCCAGGAATACCTTGTACTCGGCGAGCTGCTTCTTATCAGGGAATGATATACCGTAAATACGTTGTAAAGATTCCCTTTTAGGATCGCCGAGGAAATAGGAAGCAGAGTTCTATATCAGAGGGCACTGTCAGGTATTGCGACCCAGGTAGATGAGTTAGTTGGATTGACCTTTGTGATCATGAACGCCTTGATCTTTCCTGTATGGGGAATATGCGGGCCCACACACAGATCAATCATAGGACCACAGCGATAAACTGTGGTAGATGTGCCATCGGGAATTTTCGTCTCGATGAGGTATTGCTTGTAGCTGTTGTACTATCGTGCACTGTTACATACAATTCGAGAGCTAGAAGGGAGCAAACTCACATTGAACATCTCAAGGAGCTTCTCCTTGGAGACGACTAGGCGCTCGAACTTCTGCTTCTCCTTGATCGCGCTTTCCGCGACCTTTTCCAGGGCTGGGTAATCCGTGTTCGACACGGGCCTTCGATGGTATGAGTCACGCGTCCATGATAAGATTCCGTGATAGCATACCGGTCTTGAATTCCCATTTCATAGAAGAACCCATCGTCTGTAGGGGGCCCGAGGCAAAGAAGGCAACCATAGTGGCGTTCAGCAGCTTCACCAAGTACGTGCGCGGACGAATGCCAGAAAACCTTCTTTCCTGTTATTACACAATAAGTTCAAGGGAACGGTCGCGGCGGGATCAAGTCATACCCTCTGGATGGTCAAATTCCAGGAGCTCTAGCGTGACAGATTTCTCGAGTGGCCGTTCTAAGTCCCACAGCTGTCCGTCCACCTGGGTGTCCAGAATGCGTTGGTTACATATTGCAAGTCGAGACTTGATGACATACCTTAGCGATGACGATACGTTCCGACAAGCTCTTCGACACCTCCTTCGCAATATCCATGGGGCTAGTTTCCCAGCTTTTTCCTTTGCGTTCCGAGCCATCCGGTAGCGTGACTGTAATCTCCTCCCGAGGTTGCGCTAGAACATCCGCATGTTAGATAATGTAGGGAGCGAACGCGACATTAGACGCACCCTTCACGAACTCGTCGTACTCTGCCTTGAGTTGGTCGAACATCTTGATACGGTGATCGAAGAAGTCTGGCTTAGGTTGGAGCTAGATAAAATTGTCAGTGCATGTCCTAGCGCATGCTATCGTTACGTGCGCACCTCCAGAGGATAGTTGGTCCCCTCTACACCCTTCGATTTCTTCTCCTTAGTCTCTTTGGGCTTCTTCTCATTTCCTATCACTGCATGAGGGGTTTCGAGAGCCGGAATCTGGGCCGGCTGGGACGACGAGGCGACTGGGTGTGCCATTGCCATATACCGTGCTGGCAGTGACGGGTAAAAGTGCGGTGTGCGAGGGAATGGATTGCGCTGGCTGTAAGATAATCTATAACGGAGAAAAGACTGGATTCGAGTCAGATTCTGGGCAAGCATCCAAAGATCGATCGAGTCACGTTCTTGCAGAAGACAGTGGCCAGGTCACAAGGTTTATCCACATGGCCATCTAATCTAAGTTTTCCCGATCACATAGAATACACATCTCTCTTTATATACAGTCCAGGGTATTATTCACTCTCCAATGTCTATTCGCCATACTTTCACTACGCCTGCACGGTCCCCACTGATTATCCCACCCCGAAATGGTGATTCTATAGATGCCAGCGCCGTAACGACATCCTGATGCGATTTGAGCAGATTCTGCTGGCTGTGGGTTATCAAGGACATGCGCTGCGGTGGCCGATTACTCTGCGCCCCGCTCGCCGACGATGGTGGCCATGTCTCCGCATACGTAGAAGCAGTCCCAGAACTGAAAGCCCTGTATTACAGCTGTGTCAATTCTGAAGTCACGAAATGGGACTAAAAACACTGACTGATACGACGGCCTCTCAACGTCCGACTCCAGGCCACTTAGTATCGTCGTCCGGTCCAGCTTTCCTAGATCCCACAATCTCAACTTCCGGTCCTCAGAGCCGGTAATCATAAACCCTCGCCCTGGCATCCGCATGGAGGACGGAGAGTCCACGCCAAGCTCACTCAGGTCCGACGACCTGTGCGTGTGCCCTGCAAAATCAAGTCCCACAATGAACGCGCGGACATCAGGAGCAGGCGTCGTCAGCGTGGTAGCGTCCTTCGAGGTACTCCGAGATGAGACATGCGGCCGTGTATCCCCCGAGAGGTTGCCCCCGTTCTGGCGTGAACGCACAAGGGCAGCGATCGCTGCTGCCGGATTCGAGTCTGCATCAACACCAGTAAGCTCATGCGGCTCTGGCACCGTGTCCGCGCTCGATCCCATCCGGGTCACAAAAGTCTCCATCAGAACCGCCTTCTCGATGTCCCAGACCTCTACAAGGTTCGTGTACGAACGGTCGGTGGACCGCCTTGAGGATTCCATGGACACCATCACCCACTTGCCCTTCCCTTTGGAGGGGTGCACGACGCATTGGTGGATACGAACAGACCTCCCCGTCGAGGCGACACCGACGTGCCAGCTCCTAAGTAGTAGACCGAAGCGCCGGTCCCAAAGGGTCAGGACACCAGTGGACGTGCCAACAACGATCCAAGAACGTTTACGGTCTATGCACAGGCAAGTGATGGGGCCAAAGTGCCGAGGGTTCTCCATAGTTTGAAGAACGCGCATCGTCCGGAGATCTAGGATCGTGATATTCGAGTGCGTTGTTGCGTACACCAAATTTGATGAAGTATCTAATTCTAAAGGTCAGAAAAGCTTCGAAACAGCAAGACATAGGGCACACCTGTATTATAATGTGTCATGCACGTTATATACTCTCCAACCGTGTCAACACGGTGTTCCCGAATCAGCTGCAGCTTGGTGTACTTCGGCAGCGCCCCACTCTGCGTAATATGCACGCGAACAATATGCAGACTCCCGTCGTCCGCTGCACTCGCAAAACAATGCACGCCTTCCAATATACAAACGCATTTGACGCGCGCATGGTGCTGACCATACGTATGCCGTGGCTTGCCCGTGACATTGCGCTCCAGACGCGCCGTGTCCCACACCTTGACCGTCTTGTCGTCCGAGGCGGTTACAAAGAACATGTGGTCGGGCGATACGGCGATGCTCGTGACGGCGTCCGAATGCGAAGTGAGGTTGGCGATTAAGTTAGCCTCTGTCTGCCGCGCCTTCCCGTCGCGGTGCCCGAAGGTATGACGGACAGCGTTGCGCCGCCGGACGGGGCCTTCGTGGACTTTGGGACCAAAGTCCTGTTGCAGCTCGCGGTTGTTGTCTAGATACAAATTTTCCAGGAGGTTGCTGATCCCAGGCTCTTGTCCGTCTAATGCACAAATCAGTTCCTTATGACACCAGAATTATAAGAAACATCAACACACCGTAGGTCGAGATAGGTAAAAGTGATGGGAAGCGTGGCCGCTGTCGGAGGGTGGTTGACAAGGATATCGGTGATGACCTTCCTGAAAGGTCGGGCGATTCCTCCGACCGTATCTTCGAGTGTGCATCCAAAAGCCCAGTTGCGTTTGCCCGTGATGCCCCAATGGCAGGCGCGGCTTTCTGACCATCAGTGCTCCCGATGTGCAGTCTACTCGTTGGTCGGAAAGTTTGTGAGTTTGCAGTGGAAAGTATGGACTCCGTAGGGCTGCTCGGCCTCTCATGCGTCGTAGGGAGTCCTGAGATGTTGTGTATCGCGGAAGTAGAGGTCGAGGGTACACCAGCGATAGGAGAGTAGTTTCCACGAGGTGGAGGCGGCCCAAGGCCTACAGAAGACACCGACCCATTGATGGTTGCGAGTCTGCGGCGGAGATCCTCGAACGGTGCCCCAGCACTGCTGTGATCCGCACTAGATATTCTGTTGGTCCATGTTGGACTTAATATTGGTGTCCCACCGGAAGTGCCAAAAGTTGATCTACGTGAGGAGGACGCGAGACGAGATGAACGTGGTGCAAAGTCGGAGGTACGCGTTTTGAGAAAGACTGTCTGTGGGACGACCCCTAGCTTCTGAAGTTCGACATCCCCCACGACTTTGAGGCTCTTCCCTGTCTCAGGTTCAGAGCTCAGACGAGATGCGAAGCTAACACAGACTTGAGCAACACGATCAAGATAGCACAATTAATACCTACCTGGAGGTGGCATTGGCGAGCTTCAGGATGTAATCCCGCATAGCAAGGAGCTTGCTTTCTTCGCTCGGAGTCATTCCAAGTTGTTGAAGCTTATTGAGGTTCGCTTCATCCCTGTAAAAACGAGTAGGATCAGCCTCACAAGGCTTATTTGAACTTCTCGTATGACTCACTCTTCAGACTTATTCCTTGTGATAGTGCTGTTGCCAGATTTACGGACTGATATGACGCTTTCACGAGGTGATTCAACCTTCGCGCTATTCCTCCGAGGTCCACGCCAGAAACTCGTCTTGTCGGACTTCATCGCCCACTGGACTGCGGCATCCAGAATCCGCCTCGGAAGCTATGAAGTGAAAACCAGGGTCAGCCATTAACATCAGAAATATGAAATTCAGTCCATACAGGAGGCTTCATCGCCAAGAGTAGGCTGTGCTCGTCGATTCCCACTACATCACACTTTAGGAAATGCCGGAGGGACGGATACAGAATACACCACACGTCGCTTGGCGGTAAGTGGTGCGCAGCGGAAGCAATGAACGCCGCAGCTCCTGGAGAATTTGTTAGCACGACACAAGCCAAGAGGGTCTGAGCGCTCACCTTCTCGTATCCATACATTCGGATGGTACAAGAAACCCAACGTGGCGCTCATAAGCTCCCATATGCGCATTTTCTGGAACAACCCCAACTCGCACAGGCTGGTCAGAGTTGCCAAAACCTTTGCCACTACTGTCTCCTCAACGTCTGCTCATACTACATCAGCGTTGTTCAGGTTTACGGGTACTGTAATGAATGCCTTACCTGATAGCGCCTGTATCATAAGGGGAAGTATGTATTCCTCCAGACTTCGCCCGCCCGCGCACGCAGCCACGTCAACGATGCTCTCAAAGAAGGCAAGACGCAAGAGCCAGTCACGATCATTTAAGTACGTGATCATATGGCTCAGGAGGACATCATTAGTCTTCTGTCGCCCCAAAAAGATGCACAAGGATGAGATGTCGTGCAGGACAGCGCGCTTGACTATGCTTGAAGGATCCATGAGGAGTGCCGAAAGGTGCTCCTGGATGTTGTTTTGCAAGTCCTGCATGCTGGCGTCATACGAAACCTGTGTAGACACACCAGGGGGTCAACATCGCAACACCGGACATGTGACAAATTACGACTGCGAACCTCAAAGTGACCTTGATCGTATTCCTGCGCATCAATACCGAGTTTGAAGGTGCCGTGCGCCTTTAATGCTTGACCCATCTCGAGGTATCGCACCGCGGTGTCTGCAAGCTGCGCAATACATTGCGCATAGGTACACCGTACTGAGATTTCAGCATCTTGCACAAGGTATCTAATGTTAGGGATGATATACTCTGGAAAGATGGCCGCGTTCGAAGGTGTGATCACGGTCACCAACATGAGCTGCAAAATCTATCAGGAAACGAGCCCCATCACATTAGGAGATTGAAAGCATTTACCACTTGCATCAAAGTGCGCAGGGCAGCTGAGCGCACGATCGCGGCTTCATCGTGAAGAAGATCGACGATGTAGGGCACCATGCGGTCCAGCTTGGCTTCATCTGTGAGATGGGAGGAAAGTGCAAGAAAGACGTCTAGTGCACGAATTTTCGACGTTGGGAGTGTACAGTTTCGTATATTAGATGTTACCAGTGCTAGGATGATAAGAGCCGGACCATCTGGGAGGTTTGTTAATATCATAAACGCGAAAGACATCGTAAACCAACATACCCTCAGAGGCAGCTCGCCCTCTGTGCCCATTCTCCAGGTGGGGTTCACGATTTGGGATGTGTAATTCAACGGGGAGGATATCCTGCAGAAGATGAGACTTAGTTTCAATTACGACAGGAGAAAGGCTTACTTGGAATGGTTTTGAAACGCTTGTGGATGTGGCAGTATACTCCACCTGGACATTTGTTGGTGTTTCCTCCGTTGTATCTGGTACAAGGTACGGCTCGACACTCTCATAGTCGGCCCAGAGCTTCTCCAATCTATGGTCAGACTCGCTTGGGAGAGCTTCTGGAACGGAATCTGCAGTTGGAGCACCAGGATGGTGCCCCAGTGAGGAGCTGGGCCGTAATGTTGATCCGGACGTCGAAGGGGCTATAGTAGAAGGGGTAGCCGCGGAGGTTGCTGTTGGTGGGGATGGTGTGATGTAAGTCGCAGTGTGGAGGTCATTGATAGACGCAACATAGTTGTGCAGGAAGGAGTAAAATGACTCAGGAAAGATGGAACCACGCGACGTATGGAGGAGGGAATCGAATGTAGGGCGTGCGTTGGGATCGAGGTCAATCATTTGCTTTATCAGACTCTACTATCCAAGGTAAGCGTATGACGTGTTTTATGAAGGAAACACTCACCCGAACACCTTCATCGTCAATCGCCGCGAGCTGCGTGTCGACGTTGAACTCGCCCTCCCTATACTTGAATAGCTGACTAAGGGTGAACAGTGGCGCGCCTTCCAAGAACAGCTCTGCGATGACACAACCAGCACTGAAGCAGTCCATGGCCTCCGTCACCTTTCCATCACGCTTCCCCTCGGCGTCCTCCATCGCCAACTTCGACTTCTTAGCACTGATCTCTGGGTTGGTACTGGCAGTGTAGAAGCGCTCAGGCGCGATGTAACATGTTCGTCGGCCGGATGTGTCAAAGAAGAACGAAAAGTCTGACGGGTCATCGAGCGGAAGATATGTTGGCTTGTATGACGCAAAGTCGGTCAAGTAAACCCAGTTCCAGGAGGTGACCAAAATATTCTCGGACTTGATGTCGCCATGAGAAACTTTGCGGTTCCGCGCGTCGCGTAATGCATTGAAGAGTTGGAAAGCTATCCATCGCTTCTCAATCATGCTCAAGAACGGTCGAGTACTAGATACGGATTAGCTCCCGTCGACTTGGACAAACTAAGACTTCATACCTGATACGGTCATAGAGATTGCTGGCAACCCATTGTCGAATGATGTAACCGGCTTTATCCGTCTCGACGAAGGCTTGATAGTTGTAGACGTTCGCGATATCGAGAAGGGCCTCTCTATCAACTGAAACCGGTGGACCCAAGGTTCAATGGTGTCAGAAATGACTGAGGACATCACTCACTCTTCAGCCTTCGATGATATGTCCGCAAAGAGACTCCGGGATCTGGCTTGATGAATATCTTTATGACAATCCATTGATTTCGATGGCGGCATTTTACGGACTTGAGGAAGCGAGCTGAACCAAGGCTGCGATGTACATGAGTGGCGAAATGAAGTTCATTCAATGTGAACACACCTTTTCTCGTAGATGATATCCCCTCCCAGTTCAGCCACAAATGAGTCCAGCGCCCCGGTAGTTCGCGTCAACGTTGACCCAGAGTGTATGTTGCCCATGATGAGGTACTAGATCGAGAACAGAAGCAGTTGGGCCGTGAATGCAGAAGAGACGGTGGCGGTGATTTCGCGCCTCGACGAGCACGAGTACTCCTGCAGTCGACTTCAAGAGTTTCGCGCTATGAAGCAGAGCGAATGACTCTGAGCATCAGAGTCGCCTGATATAGTGTGCTCTGCGAGTGTGCGGTCGACAGTAGCGATACGGAATTGGTGTCATGTTGCAGCCGAATTCCGATCCGTTGTTGTTGACAAAGCGGGACCAAAACAAGATGATCTACAACAAGTTCTCATTTCTCTCGTGCAGCTTGCGTCCAGCCCCCGGATTCGCCTTTACGTTCCCGGTTAGGACTGGAAACTGTTCCAAGAGGAGGTGGGTGTGAGCGAGGATTTACCTTTTATCCCCCGTAATTGACGTGAATTATGACCAGGCAAATTATAGGAGCGTCCGGGAAGCTCCAGGCAACGCAGTGTTATTTGTTCGCAGAACTGTCTCTGGTATCGGTCAACTCAAGACTCTCGAAGGAAGCCTCTGAATTCTCCCCGGCGGGCACCCAGCATGAAAGCAAGGAAATAGCCAGAAACGCTCATAGGACTGATCGGTAACAGAGACACGGGAATGTGTTTCTAACAGCTTAATCCACGCAATCCGGTAAACTCACTGCGGGTCTGAGCAACATCGACAAGATTGTAGCCAGTGTTAGCTTTGGCAGAAGCTCTTGAGGCTTGCCCTATTGCCCTTCGTTGAGGGATCGGTCACCGGTCCCCCGGGCCGCGTGCCGCCAATCTCGTCGGGAGTTGCCGCGCATGTTTCCGGCATCTGCAAATATTCAGCGGCTTCAGCCACATTGTATCCCAGCGCGTCGTCCATGTTGTTGCCGTACAGAGACCACTAGATGCGTCAGCGCGCGGCTCGATGCTATGCCCGCATGACTCGCATGCGTAGTCGATTTCGACTATAAATGAGGCGCTCCATGGAGTGCCATCTCATTTCAGTCCTATCCATTTCCCGGACTCAGGACCGCTAGGATGACTTCCTCCACTCACGTCGAATATCGCCAGCTAGGAAAGTCCGGGCTTAGAGTATCAGTGCCAATAGTAAGGTTGCTTGTCCAATATCCGCTCCCCGAGCTTATCTTCTCGCGGCTTGCAGCTCGGTTGCATGGGTTTTGGCTCTAAGGAATGGGCAGTACGTTGTTATAAATCTATTCATGGGATTGGTAATCAATCTGCCATAGCAATGGACTTTGGACGAAGAACAGAGCTTTGAGGTTCTACAGGCTGCTTGGGACAGGGGGATCAACACCTTTGATACCTCAAATAACTACTCAAACGGCGGATCTGAACGTATCTTAGGAAACTGGATCAAAAAGGTTGGTCCTCGGGTCTCTAGATATGCCTCGATCCGCAGCATTCTAATCGACTATCCACAAACTAGAGCAACATTCCTCGGCACCGCATTATCGTAGCAACAAAATGCCACGCGCTCGTCGGCCACACCCCCGAGATCTGGGCGATGTTTACCCCAGAACTCAAACAGCAACGCGATTACATCAACCAATCTGGTCTCTCCCGCGCCGCCATATTCAACGCTGTCGAAGCTTCTCTTGCCCGGCTCAACCTGACGTACATCGACTTATACCAGATCCATCGCTTCGATGCCGACACTCCAGCGGAGGAGACAATGAAGGCCTTGCACGACCTTGTAGAGAGTGGGAAAGTTCGGTATATCGGCGCGAGCAGCATGCGTGCATGGCAATTCGCTCACCTGAATGAGGTGGCGGAGAAGCATGGGTGGACGAAGTTCGTAAGCATGCAGAACGAATACTCGTTGTTGTATCGTGAGGAGGTGTGCATTCTTTATTTTCCGTGTTTCAACCGTCTGATCCTCTCTTTGGCCAACAGGAACGGGAGATGAACGCGTACTGCAAGTTCAACGGCATTGGCCTCATTCCCTGGTCCCCTCTCGGCGGTGGCGACCTCGCTCGTCCTCCCGACGTGAAAACAACACGCACCCAACACATGAAGAACACACCTTACTACCCGAAACTTACCAGCACGGACGAAGAGATTATCCGACGCGTCGAAGAACTTGCAGCGAGGCGGGGGCTGAAAATGGCCCAGATTGCGGTCGCGTGGGTGGTAAGCAAGGTTTCGAGTCCCATTGTCGGCGCGAACTCGGTGCAGAGGTTGGAAGAAAACATCACAACCGGTACTAAGCTTACGGAGGAGGAAATCAAGTATCTGGAAGAATTGTATGTTTCTTTTTTGCGCCATCCTTTCGACAAAATTGACCTACGTTGCTATGTCAGGTATGAACCGAAGCGTGTTCGTGGTCACGCGTAATGGGCCTTCGTCGTTCGATATTCTACAACGACCTTGCTTCTATGCCTGGCCGCTCTTAGCCTAACCATTCAACTGCCTAGTTTATCCACCCATTGTTCGGGTAGGCTTCGTGTATCCAAATGTATCCACGTTGTCTGGGGGCCCCCGCCGCCTCCTGAATGCGGTCTCCACTTCCACGTTTGGTTCCTCTTGTCTGTTGTACTGCGATTGGTGGTTTCGCATACCTTCAATCTATCAGTTCCTCGTCGTTGACAGTTGCGTCGCTTAAACTGCATGCGGTTCTTGCGATGCATCTGTACACGAGAAGGAAAGTAAGCGGGGGTTGTGCCCCACAACGAAGCCGCCCCAAAACCATGTAGACTCCAGGAACGTACAATGTCTCCCATAGAGGGGGAGTGTGTCACAGGCTGCGCAAGGAGTGCGACATCGACGCTTGCCATTGTACGCAAATGGTCGATCTTCGCCGTCAACTGACCGCCTTCCCAATCAAGACGTTATATGCATTCATTCATTTCATGGGGCGAGTCTTCTAGTTTTCTTTACCGAACAGAAGAGGAGTATAACAGTGTGCAACGCTGCAGTAGAATCGCAGGCAGGCAAATGTAACGAGCGGTACTCGTAAAGACGAGCCAACGGCACGCATGTAGCCGACCATTCTGCCCCTCACGTCCAGATGCCTGTCCACACATGCCACATCTTCCCTTGGACAGAAGCTTTTCCTTTCCCAAAGGTTTGGTTCAATTGGCGTAGCTTTGTGAGTCCTTCAGATCTCAGTCCAGACTCTCATCCAACCAGTCTACGGCCCCATCACGCCACTGTACGAGTATAGTCCTCGCCCGTAGGTGCGCTATGCCAGAATCGGGGTCACCGTGGGCCGTGCCGACGCCACCCCCGCATTATGCCCCGTTGACATTACACGGCCGAGGCACCGAAGAAATCTGACGTATCAACGACGGGTTCTCTACAGACATAACTTATGTGGCAAGTGACGCTCGGGATTATAGCGCTTCGGCGACGAGCGAGATTGCGAGTTATTCCCAGCTAGTTTAGGCACCGTGTTTTTTCTGGTTCGTCTTATCGCTACAGCTGTTGCTACTTCGTTATCATCAGGTGCTAGCCATAGCTATAGCTTTTCAAGTTTCGACAGGCAGATTGGTGGCGGTTGTTTCTCGAGCCTCATAACCGGCCCTGCCGTTCTAGATTTGACAGGCTTATCTGGCCCATGACTTTGTACAAGGGAATATGCCAGGCCGGTCGATTCTTGGGACGGGTGGGAAGCGGTGCGTGACCATATGAGCGGACGTAACTGAGGCTATGGCCTCGTACAAGGGGTTAATGCAGCACCGGATGGTTCTTGATGAGGACGGTTCGAGGTGCGTGAGCGGATTCGCGGACGTAACTCGACCTTCACTTTTTCTATAAAGGCCAGCCTGAACAGCCTGTAAATGCAGAATCAACCAACACCCCCAGCCCACACCTACTAAACCACTCTCAACTACCAGCCATGTCCAACAGCTCCGTCAGAATCGACGTCGGCTTCAGAGGCACCGTTACCGGGGTGGGTCCTCATCGCTGCTGATGATTCAAGGCTTGTACTCACTCTGTGCGACACAGCTCACCCGTGCAGGGTACGACCAACGCGCGACAGTCAACATCAAGAACTCGGCTGGGCGAACCCTCGCTTCGACCTCTCTCGTTGGGAAGGGCGAGAATGTGCCCATGACGCAGGAAGTCAATACCTCATTACCTGCCTGGTCCTTCGGGCCCTTCAACGAGGCCATGACCGTGAACGTCTCCATCGAGTACGCGCAATCCGGCGGCAACTTCGTCCCCTCCAGAGCCATCCTTCCAGTCACTGTGAGTGTGGTTTTGTGCTCGTTTTGGAACGGTGATTAATGCTAGAGCGATGTTGATAGGTCGTGAAGAATCCAGACGCGTCTTCCCCTCAGACTTACGTCGTGTCTACTGTGAGTACACGTTACTGGATGGGGTAAGTGATATGCAGTATTGATCCTTAAAATCAGCTCCTCTCGGAAGACTCCAGTGACAACGACTTCAACGACTGCATCATCAGCATCTTCCAGTACAAATAGAACGCAATCCAAAAGGGCCACCAAGATGATAGCGGGAATGGTGAAGTGTTTTTGAAGGGTCGCGCAGAAATTGGTCATGTAACTGTAGTAGTTCGGACACGGATGCCAGAGAACCAATTTGAATTTGTATCGTTGATGTCAAACCAGGACCTTTGGCGAATATGGTATACAACAGCGTTCGCCCATAATTTCAGATGCAGCCTGAGCCAAAGTTTTGCAGATTGTTGCCAAAGTTTGCCCACATGAGATAGGTCTTCTCCGAAGTCTGAGTCTGAGTTGCAGGCGAACTGTGGGCAGAGTGAGTTCGTGACATGTGTAGCCTGGGACTGGCGGTTCGATAATCCGATAGATCAAGAGCTCTTAGTCGCACCAGGCGAAAGCAACCAGTCGAAAGCAAGCTCGCGTTCATGAGCAAAGATAGTGGTAACGAGGAGAATCTATAATATCACTGAGGGGTCCTGCTCGGCTGAGATCTGGCAGGAGAAGGTGATCGAAAGGTGTTGTTCGTTCACAAGCGCAACTTCGCGACTCGATCCTCTGATGAAACATATCTCTACGCCTGCGGCCCGTTACCGGAGATGGAATATAGTGATGACGTAGTTGTAAGAAGGGCTGTACAATACCGCGATTTTTCGCCATTACCTAGTGTCAAAGATTAGTAAAGCCTTTATTGTACCCGACGCCGACTGACACTCTTGACACTAAGTTGATAAGCCGATCCCTCGGGCATCCTGTTGACCGTAGACCCAGGTTGTAACTTGTATATTGATATCGATGAAGTACTAGTACTCACGGCGAAGGCAAAGATAGATCAAGATAGTGTGGGGTCCATGTCTGCACCATCCTTCCATTGGGCTGTGACAGAGACATAGTAACAGCGTCGAAGATGGGCCAAAGGTCGTGATCGCAGTGAGTGTGTCATTATCAACGGCGAGCGACAAGGGTGGTTGAGCCCAGAAGATATGGGTGCGAACGAAAGTTCTCCTGGGTCCACCTTCTAGTCCAGATGCAAGGCTCACGAGTCCCGCGCCTAAGGTGAATCCCGACCCATAAGTACCAGCTCTGGACGGGATAACGATAGATAACACACAAGAATTTGAGGGAACCGACCTTCCAACTTGCATTTGCCGGGAGTTGCCGAAGCCTATTTAGATTAGAATTTGCCAAAATTATTAGTAGGGCAAGGCCCCGGGAAGCTCCCCTATATGTTTGCTCGGGCAATACCGTATTTTAGGGCTCGAAAATGGCCAAATTACTGTCCGAAAATACCGTACTTCAGACCTAAAACTTGGAATTACTGTATGCCAGATACCGTATTTTAGGCCCAGATGATGATAATTTTTTCAAAAACTATGGGGTAGTTCGGAGGCGGGATTTGGAAGCAATCGGGAGACCATTGGGACTCCCGATCCGGCCCAAAATTCCTTGCAACGATTGGCCCTACCTGGCAATCTCCCCCAACCATACTTGCAAGTTGCAGTAATTAACTGGTGCCCAAAATAGAAATACAGATCAGGATGACGAACCTCCAATCTTCTCATCTAAACAACATCTAAACACGACTCATACCCATGGCAGACTCAGAGCTCGCATGGCGATTGGATTAAGAACATTTAAGAAGTCTTACACTGTCCTTATATCCTACTTCTGATTTTCTTTGGGCGGAGGAGGCTTTGACGCGTTTTTTTGTGCGCAAATGCGTCACGTGGTAAGGTCACGTCGTATTTCACGTGAAATTCGCATGAAAACCTTGTCCGAGATACCGTATTTGAGGCCGAAAATATACCGTATTTTAGACCCATTTTAGGGTGGGTTTCCGAAGGCCCCGGGAAGCTCCCGTATATGTTTGCTCGGAAAAGCACCCTAAAATGGGTCTAAAATACGGTATATTTTCGGCCTCAAATACGGTATCTCGGACAAGGTATTTCATGTGATATTCACGTGTAGCGTCATGTGACTTCGACGTGACGTATTTGCGCGACAAAAAAACGCGTTTAAAGGCCTCCTCCGCCCAAACAGAAGCTAAATAGGATGTAAGGACAGTATAAAGTACTGCTTAAATGGTCTGAATCCAAACGCCATGCGAGTTTTGAGTAGGCCATGGGTATGAGTTGCGTTCAGATGAGAAGATTGGAGGTTTGTCATCCTGATCTGTAT
Organism: Lyophyllum atratum; assembly: GCA_014905825.1. Lineage (NCBI taxonomy): Eukaryota > Fungi > Basidiomycota > Agaricomycetes > Agaricales > Lyophyllaceae > Lyophyllum > Lyophyllum atratum. Next base: position 1,006,165 of record JACGCN010000011.1, on the reverse strand, counting down.
TTCTATTTCGGGCATGAGTTAAATACTGAAAGTATGTTCTGGGGAGATTGCCAGGTCATCATCGCAAGAAATTTTGGGCCGTATCGGGGGTCTCAATGGTATCGCGATCACTTCCAAATCCCGCCTCTGAACAGCCCCCAACCCCATAGTTCTCGGAAAAATTATCATCGTCTGGGCCTAAAATACGGTATCTGGCGTACAGTAATTCCAATTTTTGGCTCTGAAATACGGTGTTTTCGGACAGTAATTTGGCCATTTTCGAGCCCTAAAATACGGTATCGCCCGAGCAAACATATAGGGGAGCTTCCCGGGGCCTGTTTCCGAGCAAACATACAGGGGAGCTTCCCGGGGCCTGTAGGGCACGGTGGGTCCACCCGTTCTTATTCGTGTATGTAGCCCCCGGTAGTTGACGTTCTGACAGGCGATAGATGGCTTCGGCACCATCTTGGACAGCGCCGTTATGCGGCTCGATGCTAGCGTCACTCACTGGCACATGCGACAATCTTTGTCAGACCGACTTAAATAAGGTCCTTCTTCAACTTGGCTGCTTAGAGATCTTTTCATCGACAATCCCCTCCTGTACACCCGAAATTTGACAGTAGCGATGTCTTCCCCAAACCCAGTCGAATACCGGCAGCTTGGAAAGTCTGGGCTGAAAGTATCAGTGCCCATAGTAAGTCGTTCCCAACCCCCACAACATCTTCCACGCTCATCGGAACCGTGGCGTCACAGCTTGGTTGCATGAGTTATGGGTACAAGGAATGGGCGGTATGTGATTTTGAGCCATTTCATGGGATTGGTAGCTTAGTCGGCATAGCCATGGACCGTTGACGAAGGAGAGAGCTTCAAGATTCTACAGGCCGCATGGGACAAGGGTATCAACACCTTTGATACTTCCAATAACTACTCGAACGGTGGATCTGAGCGTATCTTAGGAAAGTGGATCGAACAGGTTGGTTCCCTGGCCTATAGAGGATTGCCTTAGTTGCAGCACGTTGATTGACCGATCATATAGAGCAAAATCCCTCGGGAGCGCATTATCGTAGCGACAAAATGCTACGGGCTCGTGGGGCACACCCCCGATGTCTGGGCAATGTTCGCTACCGACCTCAAGCACCAACGCGACTACATTAACCAATCTGGTCTCTCGCGCGCCGCCATATTCAACGCGGTGGAGGCTTCCCTTGCCCGACTGAACCTGACTTACATCGATTTATACCAAATCCACCGCTTCGACCCTGATACCCCGGCAGAGGAGACGATGAAGGCCTTGCACGATCTTGTAGAGAGCGGAAAGGTTCGATATATTGGAGCAAGTAGCATGCGTGCATGGCAGTTCGCTCACCTCAACGAGGTGGCAGAGAAGCATGGGTGGACGAAGTTTGTGAGTATGCAGAATGAGTATTCGCTGCTATACCGTGAGGAGGTAGGTTTATCTATATGACTCTAAACGTCGAACTCCATCTCTAAAATGGCCACCCAACAGGAACGCGAGATGAACGCCTATTGCAAGTTCAACGGTATAGGAATCATCTCATGGTCCCCTCTAGGCGGTGGCGATCTCGCTCGTGCCCCTAACACCGAAACGATTCGTACCCAGCATCTGAAACCAAAACTCAGCGAGACCGACGAAAAAATCGTCCGACGCGTTGAGGAGATTGCAACGAAACGGGGTTTGAAGATGGCCCATGTTGCAGTTGCATGGGTGGCAAGCAAGGTCGTGAGTCCTATCATCGGCGCAAACTCCGTAGAAAGGCTAGGGGAAAATATCACGACCGATGTCAAGCTTACGGAGGAGGAAATCAAGTATCTGGAGGAGTTGTACGTTGCCTTCATCGTCCAGTCCGTTGCAAAGCTGAACTCGTGGTTTATTTCAGATATGAACCGAGGAGGGTTAAAGGCCACGCATAACGGATCGTTAGTGCTTTACTTGAAACACTTTTTTCAAGCTTCGCCTCTTCCTATCTTGAGCCTACCCCATTAATTGCATATGACTATGTCGCCCGTTTTTCAAGCCGGGTTTCTAGAACTAGCTGTATTTATGCTGCCTGTAGTGCCTTGCCGTCTGCTGTGCGAATCCTACCCTCGACTGCTATATCAAGCACTCCATTTTGAATGCTGTACTGCGATCAGTGGCTTCGCATCCTTTCATTCTCTCAGTTCCTTGTCGCTGCCAGTGGCGTTGCTTGATCTAAAATGCAGTGTTTGCCACCAGACTGTTCACGGAAAGGAAACAAAACTAGTCATTGCAGCGTTTTGGACAGGATTATTCCATGGAGATTCCGCGAGCATGACGTCGACGTCCACGCGGTGAATTATTTAATCGTCTTCGTCAACCGGCCGACCATTCCGCCCTCCCCGTCCAGTTGCGGGGATCACACAGTCACCCTAGAAGTATATATCCGTTCTCTAAGTTAACGATTCGACCGTAGAACGGCTTACAACTATAGTAATCACCAGCACCCCAACCCTGACTTCTCAAACCACTCTTATGATCAGAATGTCTAGCTCCGTTCAAATCATGTCGGCTTCCAAGGGCACTGTTGCCGGAGTGAATCGCCGTATCCTTGAGCATCGCGCCACAACAATCAGCCTCAAGAACTCCGCTGGGGAGTCTTGAAGACGAAAGTGGAATTGAGAAAGTGCTTTCGAAGCATCTGTATCCAAATTGTGTATATCTCTTTATTAGTCATATACAGAGTGTATGGATTTCAAGTGGTGCCATTAACGTTGGGAGCCACAAATGCACTTGTCAAATATGGTGCAGAACCGACTGCAGAGTGAATCCGTACAGCGGTGATGATGGAGTACGCTCAGACATACGGAGAGATGGGCGAAGGGCCGAATGAACTAGACATCGGACCAGTGTAGCTACTAGGGTAGGGGCCAGACCAGTCCAGACGGCGTAGAGGTTCACCCCGACTGGCTAGACATGCCTTCTGCTAGGCTACGGGGGTCAACGATCCAAATCGCTGCTTGATAACTCTCGCTTTGGGCCTCCTCCATGGCACCATCCTCTTCAGCAAGCCCGTCAAGTCTGCCAGAAACTCTCGCGAGCTTCATCTCCCTCAGAATCGCCTTGATACTGGTTTTATTCGCTGTCAACGTCGTCCATCCTAGCTCTGCTCCCCATAGTAAGCTCTGGACCGTATGAGCAGTCAAACGCGGATTAGCCTTCGTGACAATCGCTCTTTGTATCTCTCCCGCCTCTGAGGCACGACCATCAGCAACAAGCTCGTCAGGAAGTGCGCGAGGATGTGGGACAGTCTCTTGTGCTAGAATATCTTTACAAGTCTTTCCCAAGGCCCTGAAGAAACGAGGCAGTTGGTGATCTCTGTCCGCTTCTGGGACTAGGGATTGATCAGGTTTAGAAGATGATGGGTAGAGGTGGATAGGGAATAGTGCGACGAAATTGGATGGGTAGCGCGAATCTTGCCAGTAAAGTTTTTCTGCCTCTAGAGGCGACAAGACCTGCGTCGATAGCGTAGACACAGACCAGAATAGAGCATGAGCCCGACGTTTCTCGCTTGCGCCACCAATTTTGGCAATGATCCGAAGACAACGATCGCGGGCTTCAGGAGTAGTCCAGAATTTGACTACTGTTCCTGGCGAAAGCGTAGAAACCTTGTCATGCATCTCTTGCAATAAGCCTTTCCCCATTTCCTGGAGTAACTGATTGGTCAAGGCTCGCGAATGTTTCGCGAGATCGTGTGGGATTTCGGAACCTGCATCAGAATCTATGCTCTCCGAGGATGTGGGAGCAGATTGGTCCTTCAATTTGCGCTTTGTCTTCCCTAACAAGTCATTCTTTTTCAGTCTCCAATCACGATAAGATTGTGGTGGGATGAATCGCCGATCAGCTTCGTCTACGGTCGTAGGCAGAGGGGCGTGCGTCAGGTCCGAGATTAAAGCAATGAGCACCGAAAGATCAAGGTTTACGTGAGAGGTGGGACAAAGAAGGACCGGGGGCCTAAAAGACGAGAGTGGTTGTTTTGCAGGTGAGAGACGAGGCAAATCGGCTTCCTGACGCTCTCCTAATTCGACGTTGACGCCCATTTCCTGGAGCAGCCGTAGTGTTTGAGCTATTCGAGGATCATTTTCCGCCTCCTGGACGGGCGAAGGATTCAACCGGGTTAAGCGGAGTGTTACTTGGGGGATTTCTGTCGTGCCCTCTATGGGATTAGCCTTCGCGGCAGCCACGAGAGATCTTCCCATCTGTAGAACAGAGTTGTCAAACTCTGTCGCCGCAAGGGTCGGCCGCGCGTCCTCCTGATCATCGTATGAATCATCCGAGTCCGTCAGGTATGAATCGATTTCACGAAATTCAGCCAGCATCCGCGAGTTCTTCACCCTTGAATCATTTGTCAGTATCGAATGTAGAGAGTTGATGACAACTCACGTATTAACTCGTATCCAGCGCTTTCCGTTTTCCGCTACTACATCAACCTTGACTGCCGGTGCACGTTGAGCACCGCGCTGCCGAGGATCAGCCGAAGGCCCAGCCAATGGCATGGATTTGAAGACAGCTTCTACTTGGGGCGGCGCACAGAGTACTTCGTTCCAGACTGCAATGAGATATGGCGCATTCGTAGAGAGCGGCGGCAGGTGGGCTGATTGAGGGTCGTTGAGGAACTACTGGAGAATTTGAGAAGTGAACTTGAGGAGAATGTAGCGTAGGGTGAAGAGAATCGAACCTTTTCCAGTACATCTAGATCGATCTTCACGGAGTCTCTAAGCTTTTTCTGTCCTTGTATATTCTCTTGCTGTAACCATTGCCCGTCATCGTTGGCATCTGTTCCGATATCTAGGGATGAGTCCAGTATCGGCGGTCTAGCGGTTGAAGGTTGATAGTTTGATATTGCTTCATGGATATTTTGTAGTCTTACTCGAAGACGCTGAAGCGCTGGATGGGGATCTGTTTCTGCTCGCAAATCGTCCATGAAGTAACTGGAAGAAAATGCGATCATCATAAGAACTTCTCGAGGCTGACATCTTGTCTTTCAAGCAGGCACAAACAACGGTCCGATAGATGTCCAGTGCAGATGGTCATCATATTGTACAGGTTCAATAATTTATCAATTACAAGTACTCATATAATATGGTACGAGGGATCTACAAGTCACCCTGAAACTTCCGCGGCAGCAATTTATTATTGAAAGTTGCCATGGTGGAACTCGAAGGGATGTCGTGCAGTGGAACACTATGGGTCGAGGATATTTCCCATTCAAGAACACCGCGATCTGTCGCTACAACGAGGTCCTTAGACCAGGCGCGGTCTTGGGCCATGCGAAGGATCACGAGTATCCGAGTGATTCCCTGAAAGCGGCATTAGATTGTTCAAATGCTGGGGATCAGGTTACATACCAGGGTGTATGTGTAGGGTAAGAGAAAGACATCTTGAACTAAGCTTCCTCGACTGCGCAGAATGAGGTAGACCATTATCCACAGAGTGAAGAAGCCGCCCGACTCGACGAACATCGTGATTGTCGACGTATAAAATGAAGCGTGTAGTCTCCCTGCAACAGCCTCCAGTTTGGATCGCATCATGTGAAGTCGGAGGCAGATCAAAGCTGTAACGTAGATGTTGAAGGCCATTGTGAGAGAATGGTATGATAGTCCATAAGTTCCAGAACTTGTCAGGTCGGATGGCCGTATATGCACGATGAGAAGGGGAATGGATATCGCTACGAAGCAAGAGAGAAAGAGAATTAGATATAAAAGGCGACCTGGAGGAAGCGCCTGATATTCATACCCATTTTCGCGAAATAAATCAAGACCGGGCAGGCCGCCATCCACCACTTATAATTCCATACCACCAGTAAGCGAGACAACATCAAGATATCCGCGAACCACGGAAACAAAGTCGCGCTACATATCCATAAATGAGAATTGCCTGAAAATGAAGCCATCGATACTGATTCACCTAACTTGACCAATGACATTCACGTAGTCCGATGTGTACCTGTGATAGAACGCATTTGGGCCCCCGGGATAATTTCTATTATCGATATACGACATTTCGCTGAATTTGAAGATCGCGCCAACAGCCAGCGTTGCCAGTGGGAATAAAAACGAAGCATAGGCAACGATAGCCCAAAAGCTTGAGCCGCGTTTCGGTCGTGCCAGAAGAACTGTAGTGAGCTGAACGTAGAGCATCAACAAAGCACCTTAGAAACGCTGTCAGATGAAGGTACGGCCGTCCGATCACGCTATAGATAGCGAGATCATGTATAACTCACCATATGCAAGGGTAGCCAAGAGGGTCCCGTAGAAGCAAGCGCGCTCCGCCTGCAAATCCTGGGCCGTCACTCCTATGGGCGAGTACGACGGATCCTTGGCTGCCATGGTGGGGAGCGTATGGGGCGCTGAAGCGCTGGGGGGTCAGAACCTGTCAAAAGCGCCATTGGAAATTGGGAGGTCGCATTATATAAAGATGGGGGCACTAAATCTATGATGTTTCAAGTAACACGCAGGATGGATCATTGGATGACCCGGGTGATCACGATCACCTTTGATGCGGCGTTTGCCCCATAAATTAAAATATGGCTTCGGAGGGCTACGTCCCGGCCAGGTGTTGGCGCTTGCCTTCGAGGAGTGTGGTTCGGGGCTTTCAGAGCTGAGCTTTGCTTACACGCAGCTAATTCTGAGCTGTATTAGAGGCGCAGAGCAAGGTTGTGTTGCGGCATCTCAACAGGTTTAAATTCGTTATTACTTCAAATGATCTTGATGACATATGTTCAGTAGTATTAGTCTCCAACATGACATCAATTTATCGTACCAAGTTCAAGTACCGCAGCATGTGTAGCTTGATTCAGCGTGATTCTGGCCGTTGTACTGACAGTGCCCGGCCTTCTTCAAGCGTCGTGTTGTAACTTGCAGGCGACGTCAGATTGGCAGCAACAAATTAGTCTGTTTCATCAAGTCACGGCAACCCAACTCGGGGCCAAGGCAAATTACAAAGTGGGTGAAAATTGCATCAGAATCTTGCCCGAATCCGAACTAACCTGGTGGTCAGTCGGCATAGCGTTCCGAATTTGCCATGCCAACCTACTGGTGGAATATACCAGAATATACCGCTGAACAAGCCTAGTTGCATCGCACTCTCTTGGGCCTGGGGCAAAAAGGCTGGCACATATATGGGACGTGCTTCACGGAGGCCTGAATCCCTAACGCGATCCTCTCGGATGCTGGACAGTGGAGGAGGACAGGCTTTTGAGAGCTTTTAGCTGACTGAATATATATGTAGTTGAGTAGACTCTTGTGCGGCGCTCTGGGACGTCTTCGTGATGCTTCTGCTTGATGGGATTGATAAGCCCCCAGCCCCCTTGTCATGGTTGCTCAAAAACGTCAATTTAGGGATAACGTTGCATACAGATTTAGGTAGTGAGGGCTTGAGCGTCAGGCTGGGTTCGTCGTGAATGAACTTCTTTCGATAACAGCGAGCTGGGCAGTTGGCGGCAAGGATTAAGATCGTACAAAAATAGTTGAGGATGACTGAATACATACCTCCCCAGTTAAGACGCTGCTGAAAAACAACCTCCCACCAGAAAACGCCAAGCCGGCAGGAGTGATGCATGTACCTGGGCACGAAGCTAGATCCTTCGCTTGAATGATGAAGGAATACTTTTGCTTGGTAGGCGCAGTTCCAACGGGGAGATAAATCCTATCAAATTAAACACGGTATCAGGATGATCATGTAACTTAGTATCCGAAAGGAAGGGCACATACCGAACTACACCATACCCAGTGGGCGGATCCCGATTGAATGAACCGAAGAATGACACAAATGCATCGCCGACGTAATTCTTAGGGAGCGATTTAAGATTGGAGACAGTCGGCGTCTCGTAGAACTTGATATCAACAGGAGAAGAATGTGCCTAGCAAGACCGAAAATTAACAAAGTATTACATATCGTCCATTAGACGACCGAGAGGATTTGTACCTGTAAAGGCAGCAGGGGAACTTTGTTGTTCGACTTCTGTCGGCACCACTTGTCGTCTCTCCCCACCTCAAGATTCAAGCTAATCTGGTCTCCCCGCGACAGCCCTATGTATTGCGGGACCCTGACAGGATCTGCCTTCGGGTTCCACAGTGTGGTGCAATCAGGGAACCCATGGAACTTCTTGAGATCGGTAGCATAGCTGATCACATTCAGCTCGTCTGCAGGGTTATCATTGACGAATTTGGGCGTCGCGCCAATGCTGGTGACATTGTCGATGGAGGCCCCGTTGTCCACCACATACAGTGCAGGTGTCAATCTCACAGGTGATGGTGAAATGCTTGAGGCTGGAGCGAAAGCAAATCCAGAAGGGTTGCGAAGCCCATATCCGACAACTTCGCCCTGCGCCCAGTGGAGAGACGGCGGTGGGAAAATGGCGATTTGGATGGTGGGAAAGACGAATCGTCGGATCTGTGAGCGCCCTGAAGCAGGATCGCGGGCGGTGGGATCAATGTTGGTCAAGGGGCCAGTGCCAACAAGGATAGCGATGACTTTGCCGCTGGCGTCGCGTTCAAGTGTTATGGGGTGGCTTGAGAATTCTGTATGCGTGTCGTAAGAGATCAAGGTTCCGTGAAATTAAAGAGGAAGGGGATGCCAGTCATTGTTTTGTGCCGTCTACTCACCTCCATCAGGTGGAATCCCGTCGACAACAGGATATAGAGTAGACCCCGGCACAATTGACTTAGTGGATGCGTCGTATGCATACAATAGAACGTCTTGTCCCGTGCTCAAGTAGAGCTTTGCACCATCGATTTCGATGCCGTAGCTCGCGTCAGGGTTGTCTATGACAACCTTGCGGACCCAGCCGAGCGATGGAGAGGCAATGGCCGTGAATGCTGAGACCCCAACACCAAGCTCTACCGCGAGGAGGTTCTGCTTCGCGTCGAAGATGATAGCGCCGAGAGCGGTAAGGTTAGTGTAAATGACCCGTGCAGACAGGCCGGGAGCGACAGTGACAGGTGATTTGAAAGGAGAACCTATAGGTTGAAATTGAGCACTCGCTAAACTTGCGAAGATAGCGAAGGGGAGAACGGCGAAGGAGCGCATAGCCAGTTCGTTGAGACATCATGGATGTCGAGATTGGAAATATTTATACCTGCAAGTCGAAGGAGGCGGGAACAGGAGGTCCAAGGCACAGCTGGCTTGGCAGGGATCGAGGTCAATGAATAGGCAGACTTAGAGCCGCAAAGTTATGACATTGAGGGGATGTGGCATAGATCGCTGGGCGATCAATGGGTGTCAGGTTGTCAGCCCTGAGAAACAACATAGTCTGACTGAGCTCGACGGGGTTCTGGCTATAGATGAGACCATAACCTGTGTACGGCAGAGACAGCAACACGGGTTCCTAATCAAGCGGAGTCGGCTTCGAGGCTGCTCAAAGTCTGAATAGTGAGGTGGTGAATCAGCGGTAATGGTGCTATGTGTGGGGAGGTAAGAGGGACATAAAAGTTCGAGCTTGCGGAGAAAAGGGATGTTGATAGGGGCCTGAAAAAATGGCGTGCACCAGACGCGACACACCAACGAGCAGTGGATGTTGGATGAGTGCTTGTGGGGTGGATTCAAGGCAATGGAAAGTTGGTCAAGTCCAACGAACCTGCTTACGTCATGGCGATAACGCGGCGTAGTGTCCCTATTTTCTGGTCAGCCCGGACGGCATCTTTACGGGATCAAAGTAGCAGCACCCCGGCAGCGCACATTGCTGCCATGTCAGTATGGGCCCCAGTCGGTGGATGACTAGGCGCTCGGATAGCATCGCAAGCAAAGCGTTGTTGTGTGGGTGATAGTCAGATATACAGGCTACCGAACCTTCTAAGTAACTGTCGATTAAATCCAGAAGACATACAGGTAACGTCAATTCCAACCAGGTGAGAAGCAGAAGACCGATTTGGGACGAGGTGGAGGGGGTAACGCAGGAGGGGAAGGAAGAGGGAGCAGAGAACAGGGAGGAGGAGGACGATGAGGGGTGTGGAGATAGGAGGGCGAGGAAGAGGGAGGACGGGCAAGATGGAGCAAATGGAGTGCAGACAGATGATATGATGATTGATGCCAGTGGATATGAGTTCGAAAATGAAACCCAAGAAACAGAATGCGAGACGCCAAGTACTGTGCCTATGGAATTGGGTTGGATCCTTCCGCGGACCATGAGAATGGAAGTAAGACAATATGATATAGAAAATAAGTAGTTAGTAGAAGAATCGTTCGAGCGTAGAAAAAGAAGAAATCATAAGGTCATCAACGAAGAAGAGCGGAGCACGGAAGGGGTAGGACTCATCGCAAACTAATGCGACGGTCCCGCCGCAGCCCCCGGACTCTGCCTGATAGTCGTGTCAGTGGGCTCCAACACATGCCGCGCGCCCATCTTGGGCGTCGTCGGCGTGGCCATCTCTTCCAGTTCCTCATCCTCAGAGAAGTCGGCGGGTGCCATCGACTCCGCAGCGGTCGCATACGACGTCACCGAGCTGGCTCGAGACTCGGATCGACCCTCGTAGACGCTTGGAGCTCTGAATGATGGCGGCGCCAAGGTCTGGTTTGACTGCTTCGGGAGGGGTAGCGGCGTGATTTGTGCTGGGGCTGGTGGGGCGACTTCGGGCGCTTTAGGTGAGGGTGGAAGAGGGACTCGTAGGGGGCTGATCGGGGGAGATGCTGCATTCGCATCCGCCGGGCCCGACCCACTGAGCGAGGAGGGGCCCGGTGAAGCTACGGCGACATTCGTCGTCGGCGCAGGTGATTCTGAGTCTGAAGACGACGAAACCGACTCCTGCTGCAGGTCCGCAGCATTGCTGGTCGCCCGGAGCCGCGATGGACCCGCGGACCCCGTTATTGTTTGGTTATCCGCTGATGGCAATTGGGGTGTATCGAAATCAGGTGGCGGCACGTCGTCCAAATCCTGCCGAGATGTGGAGGCCGCATAAGCAATGGCATCAGCCCCGTAGGGTACGGCGAATCGCGTAAAAGTCTCCCTAGAGGAGATGAGTTTCAGCTGGTCTGGAGTAGGGCCTGCTTTGGGATAGGTGAACTCTGTACGTGTTAGGGTGTGCGTGAGGGGGGAAGAGATGGAGTTGAGGGAGATGAGGGAGGGGGAGGTGAGGTTCATGTTAGTTTGGGACTTTTGACGGGAGAGAGTACGGAAGGGGGATAGGCTGATGAACGAGCCAGAGCCGGAGGCGGTGGGCCGGTGGGAGGCACGGCTTTGTGAGGTTTCACGTCCATGGGTATTATGAGAGGACGCCATCGAGAAGGAAGAGTCCGCGCGGGAGTGCGATGGGGCATGAGAGGACCCATGCATCGACAGTCGATTTGGCAAGGACTGCAGGAGGGTCCTGAAGCCTGAACGTCTTTGTGGGACTGGCTCGGATGAGGCAGGTGGGGAAGCAGAGGTAGGAAGAGCTGAGGTTTCTGCTTGAGCATTGCTACTTTCGGGTGTGCTATCTACTGCTTCGAAGTACGGAGGCGCTTCTCCTCGTGGATCGATGTAGCCCGGAGCGTTGCTGTCGACACGCATCAGAGAGCTGGCCTCCTCAGAACTATCTAAGGTCTCGAGACTCCGTCTGGGCAAATCATGCCCAGGCGGTTGCATACGGTGTGTGGGATGGTCCACGGAATATTCGTCCTCCTCGAGTAGTGGCTCATCGATGGGGGTGGCTGGTACTGGCGGATAATGCGAGGACTGTGAGTTATTTCTGGAATGCAGCGACTCTTCTCCATCTTCTTCTAGCGGATCCATCACCACCGTTGCGGGTGGCATTCCTGCGTCCTCCATGTCCTCCGGTCCGCTAGAGATATTGAGAGATGAGTTGTGGCCTTAGGGTGCAGGGAGAATGTATTCACCGGAATATGACAAGCTCCTGTTCTCCAGGCTCCTTAGCATAGGCAGGTAAGGAGGTCGTCGATATTTGGGACGGTGTACGTCTTGGCCTCCGAGTTCTCCTCGTCCTGTTAGCAGCAGAACCTGTGGTTGGTGCGGCGTTTCCATTGATAGTTCCAGCGAGCTGTTCAGCGGTCAACTCCCTAGTCCCTGGAGCACTCATGCCAGTCGCATTTGCAGGCGTACGAAGACGTGGTAACCACGGCATAAACGAACGTCTGTAACAATACGCGAGCATCGATGCAATGGCTACAACCCCAACAGCCAGGATTGGTATCTAGAATTTCCGTGAGGATTCCTATCGATATAGGAATGGGAAGAGAAAAAACAGACCCATATCTTTACCGGTACTTCATGGTCCTCGTCACGCCTGTGTAGCGAGGCAAGGTCGTCGGGGGTCAAAGGCACGGCAGCTGCATGGCTGGAGAACAAGTGTGGCGCAAGAACCACCACGAGAGCCAGAAACTGAGGGCCAAGCGTGAATCGCTGTTGTGAGGAGGTGGAAGCGATGGTATCGGAGTTTATGGTGGTACAATGGTCGTGAATTTCATGACTTTGAGCATAGGCATAAACCATAGGAACAGGGGCGTGTCAAAAAAAGTAGGTCGTGAAGGAAAAGAAAACGGCGAATTTCGTAGACGAACGTCACAAGGAGGAGCGCAAGCACAACTCACGCGGCAGAGGCTGTCCGCCGAATGACCCGCGCTCCCCTTAGATGCCGGAGTTAGTCAGCTGCTATGTCCAATTTTGCCACCAAACTTCCGTCCTCCATCACCAGAAGACGACCCAGACTAGCCCAGACTCCGATATGGAGGACAATCACTGGACAATCCACTGACTTATTCTTGTGGACATCAATGGACGGACCATTCATGTCCCGAATCGGATCCTTCAGTCCTTGAGGCACAGACAGGAACCCCACTGGGCTTCATTCTCTCGACGTGTTTCCGCTTCAAAAGCTTCCTGGATTCCCTGCCCCCAATCTTCCGACATGACGGACATCATATCTGCACTATCCAGTGTGTTCAAAGCCCTTCTTCCCACTACGGTGGCAGGGTGGCCTTGGGGTGGTTTAGAACACCAATGACAGGCTGCTGTCATGTCATATTAGCTGATTTCACCCCGGATCTGCGGAGACTCCGTTTCATGCTTCTGTCAAAAGGTTTTATCGCACCTGGAGGATTGATCAGGTTAGCAAATCGATTAGGATAGCATGCATCTTTGTCAGCCTTATCACAGTTTGACGCTCGTCTACTAGGCATAACTTGAACTGGCTACGAATCGTGTATACATGGATCATAGATCTATCGACTTCAAAGTTTGAACTATGCATCTGTGCATGATTTTCAGATGCAACAAGCCTCATTGAAGCTTGTGGTGATCGGTGTCACTCGAGCTATCTTAAAACACGAATCAGACACACTTGAACTAGCTACAGCGTCAGGCTGTGGAACTGGAAGTACAGATGATCATTGTTGAAGGGTCCATTGGAGCTGTGGCTATACAGTCCACTCTCCACTCATCGGTCGTCGGTGCCTCGTGTTTGAGCCTGAGCAGCAGTCACGAGCAGTCACCTACCTCACGCGATTCTATATATCGGAATTCCCATCATCTCCATATCAGGTGTCCATGGATTTCTGTATTGGCTTCGAACTCGTGCTCGCGAGTGACCGTAAGTATATTAAAAGCGCACGAGTGATGGGCGATTTCTTCAATCATCACCATGGCCTCCACACCCCCGGATTCAGAACAATCCAGTCGTTTTAAACTTCCAGGTTTTGGATTGCCTCTCAACTTCATACCTCACCGTGACAGGTGGACTGGGACAAAGAGGTTCATAGGACGGAAAAATCACCTTCTGTTCAGAAATGCACTGAATACTCAAGATTTGTACGACGGATACGTGACGTGCGTCTCTTCTATTCTGCTCTAAGCTAGCTGTATCGACAAGTCCTTATCCTGAAGTCAGCCGCTGACCACACTTCGCGAATTCACCATGTTGCGTCTCATGAATCAAATAACCGATAAACCTCATTGGCATGAGAAGGTAAGCACGTCCATCAGCCTAACATGCGATCGACTTCCGACGGGAAATCTACAGATTTTCGACGAGGAAATTGTGTCCAAATGGAAGGCTGAAGCTCTCTCGGCAGATGGCATAGATATCACCGAGAAGATGGTCGAGTGGTGCATGTCCGAGCTGCAAGAAAAGGCCGAAGTCTTCAAAAAGACAGGAGCTGTCTCTGTATACAACGGGGACGTTGTCAAGTCTGATGTCGCTATCCCCGAATCGCTCAAAATCGCTTTGAAAGAGGGTGTCGCGTCGCTCGAGAACGTCCGGGACATAAAGCAGATTGGCATCCCGGATCTGGCGAGAAGGTTCTTGATCTTGTTCACCCCTCACTCTTCCCCTTGGTCTATGGGAGAAGCCGGATTCTTCCTGATAGCCTTGTCGGTCTCGATGATTGTATCAAACGCACCGGCGAAGGGCAAACCGTTGCCATCCCCCCCGAAGAGGAGACGATCTTACTTGCCAACGAGGGACATCCCGGCCAGACGTCTGCTAAACCTTTCAGCAAACAGTTTCAGTGGCTTCCCTGTGATGTTGACATCACTGTGGAGGGAGCGAAGTACGTGACGATCTCGTGCTCTGTTCTTACCTTTTCAACTGTCTAAATAGGATCACGAGCTACATCAATAATCTTCACCCAGAGCTTCACAGTGGACTTTATAGCGTCATCGAACAAATCATTTTTAAAACCATCCCGTTGTGGAACCTCACCCTAAGCCCCTTGAAAAGTAGATTCCTCACCCGGACTCGTATCGCATACACAGAATGCGTGTACGACCCTGATCCAGAAAATGGCCCGGCGACCGATGGACCGCAACAGGAAGATGGCGAGGATGAAGATGCCTATGACGAACGACGACAGGAATGGTATGAAGCCACTCGCAGAGTTGTTCAACCCGAGCCCGGGACGTTCGCGCCACATATTCTGCATCCACACGTGCATCCGGAGTTCTATGTCAAGGGCACTCACAAATTCAAACCTGAATTCTTCGTCGATCTCCAGAGAGACTACGGACACCGAGGTCTCCAGGTTATCGTCAAACTTGCGAACATCCACTTAACGCCCGAAAATCCCGAATACGAGGGAGGTACTTGGCACGTTGAGGGGCAAATGGTGAATAAGACGTTCCTAGTCTCTCTTTCTGTTCTAATTGACATCCCCACTTAGAACGAACACATCTGCGCTTCGGCGATCTATTACTACGATAGCCACAACATCACGACCAGTCGACTTGCCTTCCGCCAGCAAAGCCCTGCGAATGACGCTTCAGATGTTAGTTACGAGCAAGACCATCACGACTGGCTGCCAGCCGTCTTTGGCTGCGACTCAGATGGCCCGGCAGTCCAAGACGTCGGCACAGTAGACACAATGGAAGGACGTCTCCTGACGTGGCCCAACGTCTTACAGCACCAGGTCCAACCCTTCCGCCTGGCAGACGAAACAAAGGCCGGCTACCGCAAGATTCTCGCCCTCTTCCTCGTCGATCCCAACATTCGTATTATTTCTACGGCCAACGTTCCCTGCCAGCAGCGTGATTGGTGGAGCGACGCGATTAAAAAGGGAGACAGCACGATCCCGAAGCTTCCCGTTGAGCTTCAGGAAGAAATATTCAAGAATGTCGAGGATTTCCCTATCGAATTACAGGAGGCGAAGGAGTTGAGATTGAAGCTTATGCAGGAGCGGAAGGTCTATTTCGTCGCGCACGACGGACAGTTCAACAGTAGCTCAGAGTTCTCGCTGTGCGAACATTGACTGATAACCGTCGAGTCATGTGCAAAACTTCTTTGCTTTGCTGCAATATTGGTGCTTTCTCCACTGATCGATTCAGGCGACGTGGCTATGCACTTGAGTTGTCGGTGCCTGAAAACGTTGTCGGGCTCAATAGCTGTACTCAATTAGCTGCTTTTTGCGCCAGCTTTTTTCTTGAGCGTCAGGCACACTCATTGATGGAGCACATGGTACCTGTGACGGAGACTTCTGAGTTGCAAACGGCAGACAGTGCCGCCGATTGCGGGTACCATGAATTTTTCCAGGTTCAAGCAATCTAAGAAGGATCGCGAGGAGTTGAGGCTCGCCAGCGGCTTGCATACATTTTAACAGAACATCGTCGTCAATTTGGCGGCCATGCCATTCACGGTGGGATGGCTAGCACACACTTTAGTTATCTTATCAGTGATCACAGTCTCTCCGCGTCTGTGGCGGCTTCTCGGCGGGCGAGGACGTTTAAAGCCCATCATAGGCGGGTACCACATGGCCAAGAAAAAAGCTGGGGAAAAAAGCAGGCGAAAAAAGCTAATTGAGTACAGCTAATGCCCGACTCACAAGTAGTCATGATCTCCTTATGTACGAACTCATCATCAGCTGGGCAACTCATAAACCGCGACCTCGAGGTCAACTCAAGAAGGTCTTCGTCGCTCTCATGGCTTCCTACACTGCCCCAATAGCAGCGGATTCGCAATCTGACCGTTTTAAATTACCAGGATTCGGGTTGCCCCTCAATTTTATACCCAACCACGGGGATGTGCAGAAGGAAGAGGTCGGAAGTCTCTTCCCCAACGCGCTGAACATCCAGGATTTATGCTATGGATCTGTGCAGTATGTGCATTCGAACCCTTTCTGAAGCCAATCGCGCTCACAAACCCCGTACCCCGTCCCAAAAGCCAACCTCTTACCACACTTCGCGAATTCACCATGTTGCACCTCATGAATCAGATTACCGACAAGCGCGATTGGCACGAAAAGGCAATGACCTCCATTGGCATCCCATGCCTTTCAATGCTGAACGAGAACCTTCAGGTGTTTGATGAGGGGATCGTCTCCAAGTGGAAGACCGAAGCACTCTCTGCAACTGACAAGGATATCACCGAGAAGATGGTTGACTGGTGTATTGCCGAGGTACGACACAAGGCCGCACATTTCAAGAAGGCAGGATCTGTTGTTGTGTACAATGAAATTGTCGTCAAGTCGGATGTCGCCATCCCTGAGTCGCTCAAAAACGCTTTGAAGGAGGGCGTGTCGTCGCTCGAGGACGTCCCGGGCCTGAAATTGGATTGGCATCCCGGATCTGGCGAGAAAGTTCTTGATCTTGTTCATCCCTCGCTTTTCCCTTTAGTCTATGGGAGAACTCGGATCCTACCTGATAGCTTCGTCAGTCTCGACGATTGCATCGATCGCAGTGGCGAAGGACAAACTCTTCCCGTTCCCTCTGACGAGGAGACATTCTTGATTGCCGACTGTTCCTTCGGAAAACCGTCTTCGAAGCCTTTCAGCAAAGAATTTCAATGGCTTCCCTGCGACGTTGACATAGTTGACGAGGGTGTGAAGTACGTGACGATCTCTTCTTCTTTTCTTACATGGTAATTCAATGTTCTTATTTAGGATCACGAGCTATATCAATAATCTTCACCCAGAGCTTCACAAGGGACTTTATGGCGTCATCGAACGGATAATTGCCCACACCATCCCATTATGGAACGTCAGCCTCAGTCCCCTGAAAGACTGTAACCTCAAAGTCTCTCGTATCGATTACACCGAATGTGTGTATGACCCAGATCCAGAATATGGCCCGGCGACCGATGGACCGCAACAGGAGGATGGCGAGGATGAATATGCCTATAACGAACGACGACACGAATGGTATGAAGCCACTCGCAATGTCGTACAGCCTGAGCCTGTGACCTTCAAGCCGTCTCTTCTTCCTGAACACATGCACGACGAATACTATATAGATGGTACCTCCGAATATAAAACGGAGAAACTCGTCGACCTCAGAAGAGACTATGGGCAACGAGGCCTCCAGATCATTGTGAAACTCGCGAACATTCACTTAACGCCTGACAAGCCTGAGTATGAGGGAGGTACCTGGCACGTTGAAGGTCAGCTGGTGAGTAAGACGACACCAATTCCACCATATGTCGTACTGATAAGTATAATTAGAATGAACACATCTGCGCTTCTGCGACATATTATTACGACAGCGACAATATCACGACTAGTCGTCTTGCCTTCCGCCAGCAATGCTCAGCAGACATAGATGAAATTGACTATCAACAAAACCATCACGATTGGCTCCAAGCCGTCTTTGGCTGCGAGCAGTATGGTTCTACACTCCAAGACATCGGTACGGTTGACACTACGGAAGGGCGTCTCCTGACGTGGCCCAACGTCTTACAGCACAAGGTCCAACCTTTCCGCCTGGCGGACGAGACAAAGGCCGGCCACCGCAAGATTCTCGCCCTCTTCCTCGTCGATCCCAACATTCGGATCATTTCTACGGCCAATGTTCCCTGCCAGCAGCGTGATTGGTGGAGCCAGGCGATTCAAAAAGGGGACAGCGCGATACCGAAGCTTCCCCTTGAGCTTCAAGAGGAGATTTTCAGAAACGTCAAGGATTTTCCTATAGACTTGGAGGAGGCGAAGGAAATGAGACTGAAGCTCATGGAGGAGCGAAAGGTCTACGTTGCGCGCCACGAGGACGAGTTTGCCCAGGACACCTTCTCACTCTGTGAACATTGATCGTCGAGTGGTGTGCATGGATTCTTTGTTCTCCCTCGAGAAAATTAAGATACCTGGGTGAGATGACGTGTCTATGTCTTTCCGAACATACCACCACTGTCGGATAATCAATAGCCATGGTAGTTCGCGAATCGGAGTTGGGAAGCTTAGGTGTGGTCCGTGGATCTCTCTTTTGAGATGTTCGACTTAAATGCGAAATCGAATTGAGAGCGGACAGTATTTGAGAATATGTACCTGAAATTAGCCATTGCAGCCTCAGGTAGCCATTGCAGCCTCAGGGCGTGGATGAGGAGGAGGAGGAGGAGGAGGAGGAGGTGGGATCTGGAGAAAATCCAGGCCGAAGGAACGAGGGTCCGCCATTTGCATTCTCCATGAGGCAAGAACCCGGGTGGTGTGGACTATGCCCAGGGGTATACATCCTATTATCCCTTCCCTCGAACATCCGGGTGAATACATAGCAACACTCTTCATAAATTAGCTCTCAGAGATATATACCGCCTTTCTATGAATTCTTGTATATCTCGCGCTACAACATCAAACGCCACTTGGTCAATGGAAGTTTTGCATTGGCAGATAAATAACATACCCAGCATCTGCGGCGCCTCCTGGGGTATCTGCAAAAGGACCCGAGGTTAGACGTTTTGAGTCAATGAAAGGGATGCGTGACCTACCAAATGTCCTGCATTGGGCACCCGGATGTTCGACGCATTCTTCGGGCGTATCCATACCCGCTCGCTCGTCGCTCCGGGTGGTCCAAACCTTCAAGAGCAATTCAGATCCAAGTCCACATTTCATTTCATAAACGAGATTGATCACGCACTCTCCAGCGCCAGGCTTGCCAGGCATAACCCACCGCAGTTCGATCCTCTCATCCAGCGTGGGGAGGCGCTCGAACACCTCGTACTCAGTGTGTGTCTCTGAGAACACAATGGCCTCCTGGATTCCCGGCATCTTCAGCCGGATAACGGGTTTACCGCTCAGGGGGTCAACTGTCTCGTAAGTGCCACACTCGAGGTACACTTTGAGTACGGCCGGATCCCAGGCGCCGAAGAAGGGCGATTGGCTGAGTACTCGTAGAGCCTCTTCTCTGCAAGTATTGCATATATCAGAGAAATTACATAGTAAATGATGGAGGACTGGCATTTACCGTGAACTCCAGGTCTCGCGGCGGAGAATGGCACCCTGTACAAGACGGTCGGCGTGTTCGCTCTTATGAATTAGATGACCCGTTGGCTTCACGATGACAGGGTCCACCAAACAGATAGAGGAGAACAGCTTGGGATGTGTCAACGCAGCTAAGGTCCTATATCGGTAACAAATTTGGGATCGGGAAAAATGAAAAGAAGAATGGACGTACGATGTGCATCCTCCATACGAGTGCCCAACAGCAACAAATGTCCTATTACGGAACGGATTTCCTTTCCGGTATTCAGATTCGTCAATGGGGAGGCGCGCAAGGTTGCAGGGGAGGGGAGATGAAGAAGACACGGATGGGAGGTAGTAAATGAGAAAATTCAAGATGTCGCGAGCGTTATCAGCCCAATCAACTGTATGATCGGAAATATATTTCTGAGGAAACACGTAATGTGGGGAACAGGGCAACTCACAGACGCCTCCGATTTTGTCTCCGTTGATCAAGAACGCGTCACCATGCTGAACAGACTCCCAGGTCCACACCTCATCGATCGCAGACGCGGCAGGGGAAGAAAGGAGGTGCTGCAGAACCGGTTCCCAGATCTGAGGCAAGTCCTATGAGTACATGTCGCGTCCCATGAACCGATATACAGGCGTACCTCTTTTGGAAAACCATTCGCATGAGCAAAGAACAATGTTACACCCTTCGCTCGCGTTCCATCCAGGCCCTGCCTCACATATCTGTTTGCGCAGTTCCACAAGACCTGTTGGCTACCCCGCGGCTCTAACGACACGCGTAAATCTTTGAGCGTCTGCTGCGTCTTCTCAGCGTGTGCCTGGCGCTCTGCTTTCGTCGCGCTCCTGGGTGGGGGTCGTGGGACCGACACGAAATCGGTAGTCCGCAGATGAGCCGCGGGAAATACATGCGTAGACAAGGTGTATGGGGCGCTAAATATGGGCTTCCGAGGGGGGGACGGCAATGAAGGTGCTTGCAGAGGTTCAGGCGGAGGAAAGACGGGTAAAAGCTGTCGAGGTGTGATGGACGGCCATGTGAAGGGCGGCGGTTGCGAATAGGATGTTGACATGGAAGAGCAGGAAGGACGGTCTGAATGAAGGACTATCTGTGGTAATTAAAGAGCAGGCGCATGTCGGGGGATCTGAGGATGCCGCTTATTCACGTGGATTTCGCAGGGAAATATTAGCCCCAATAAGACCGGTACCCCTGTTGCATACGCTGATGGTTATGCGAAGAACCAGTACAATGCACTCATGGAACACTGACCTATTCAACACGTCCGAGCATACGATGCATGGACTGTGGTGGCAGTTCGAGGACAAGAGAAGTTGGTCCAGAGCTTCTCGGCCCGGATCATAATGCCTGCTAGTCTGCACGAATGGATTGAATAATATAATAATATTGTCAAACATACTACACATGTCGCTATGTCAAAATGCGTATGGCAACCTTCTACGTGTATACAGTCTGTGCAAGATCTTTTCTCATGTTGCATGTACAGTGGTCGTGGGCTGATGGCTGATGGCGGAGGCGACAGTACCAATCGCGATGGTGGTGACGGGAATAGCCAGGACGATGTCCGAGTTTTAGCTCAGAGTGACCAAGAGATGAATTTAAGACGACGATACGGTCGTTATCAACGTAGGCGACGCCGACAGTAATGTGCACCAAGTAGTCCATGGTGATGGCTGAGTGAGGCGGGAGTCAGAAGAGCATACCCGGGTTCTTTTTTTACTTGTCCACTAAGGAACAGCCAGATAGAGAAATAGTACAGTCATCATGATCAGTGCCACGGATTTCTTGTCAACTCACCATAGCGCGATTGGCTATTTAGTACATAGGAAAGGCCCCCGTGAGTGATCTATTGGCTCTGAGCTCCGATAGTTGCAAGGTAATCAAGTGCTGAAAGTCAAGATGCTGTCGCGGATCTTGATTTTAACACTACGGTCAGCAACCCACTCGAAGCGAAGCAACTCCATCGTCCCCTGCACACTCATACTCCCTGCGAAGACCTCTCATCGACAACGACACGACGAGGACAGGTAAGAAGCTTACCATGATCTCCCACATTGAAGTTGATGGTTTTAAATGGTTGGGACCCGCCATGGCCTTGGCGTGGTGGTGCGCCGGGGTTGAAGAAGCTCGTGAAGCTCGACCCCACCTTCCACACGAGAACCACGCTCTCCTCCAGGGACAGCGTTAGTAGCCGCCTCCCATCTGGGGAAAAGCTACACGCGGATATAGGCTTTGTGTGGCACTCAAGCACGTAGAGGCGGATGGCTGTCTTGAGGTCATACATAACGACGGCGCCATCAGTCGAGCCCACAGCGAGGCGTTGAGTTGCCATATGGAAGTCCACAGTGGGAAACCTGAAACGATATGAGGTTATTGAGAAAAAAGGCGCAGCTAGGGAAGACACACGTTTTCACAACGTAACCGACGATTTCGGTTGCCGAGTCGAGGACCGCTTCGCGGTGCGTCGTGATATTTGGATCAAGCGACTTTACAACTGCCTCCATCAATTTTGGAATATTAGGCTGGAGAACTAAAGGACGCTAAAAGGATTGTTATAAGTGTATTGTCATCTCTTAAAGCAGACGAATAGCACCTTTCGGATAAGAAACGCGACTATTTGCATCACCGATCTCCGGTGTTCGAGAGTCGGCGGTGTCAGAATATCAAGCCCCAACGTCGTCATGAAGAGCGCTGTATTACTTGTGGCGATCTGCAAAACAGCGAGGCGAGCTTGGGATCCGACATTCTGGAGATTAATGGAATCTTTCCGGGAGCTCGTAGCCAAGGTAAAGAGCGCTCGAAGAATCTCCATTGCGTCGATATAGTGTTGCCAGATGTGGAAGCCCCTAGAACACAAATCGATGGCAAGAACCCGGTGCAAAGACTGTTCATCATGCAAATAGAGAGCGATTGACTTTGAAATGTCGGTCAGAGCGCTGCAGTATTGTCATCCTCGACTTTATCCAAGCTTGTAACTTCTGGGCCTACCTTGTCGAAATCAAGCTGTATTTCTCTGAGGCTAGATAGCCACACAGGAAGAGGGCAAGTGCAGCGTGGATCGACTCCCGATCGGCCGTTGGTTGAAGGCAGGGCACTGAGGACACCTAGATGAATACTTCGTAAACAATATCCCAATGAAATCTTACGATGGTGTTGCCAGTGCTCTGCAATTTCATTCGACTCGTCATCGGATAGACATGCAATTGCGTAGTCAAAAAGGACACGAGCTGACCGCCGCAACTCGTCTGCAGAGTCAAGTTGAGTCAAGGGATGTACAGAGATGTGAGGCGGCGCACTAGATCCATCAAACCATCGACGGGCAAGGTACACGAGACTCGGCGGCTGATATCCGGGTCCAACAATCGAAGCCAACGATGTTGCATAGAAAATCATCACCGTATTTGCACCTTCCATAAACTCTGGAACTCGTCAGCGAATGGCTTACTAGGGATATGTTGACTGTTTACCTTCGAAAAGGCCAAGGGCTCCAAGAATCACAGCTATCGAAAGGGCGCGTGCCGCGGATACATCACCCGATAAACGCCAAGGATCTCCCGGGTTTGAATTGCGATATAACGTCACCGCAGCACGGCTTAAAGGCTTCAATGAGTAATTTCTTGAGGTGAGACTGGGGTATCTTACCTGATCAATCCAGTACATACTGGAGAGGGCTGGATGCCAAGTGTCGCTGAACATATTGTATCTATGTCGTCATTCAGACCAGGCGTCAGGAGAACTGACAACACAGAGCGGAGTCGTTCCAGGGTCAGAAGGATCGCCCGAGTTTGATCGCGGTTGGTGCTTATCGACTTTGCAACTGTGATGGACTGCGTCGTGAAGCATTCCAAATCAAGGGTGAGGGTCGAGGCTGCAAGGACGGACGATAAGAAGGGCTTCCGAGGGTCACGAGAAAGGACTTGCCCACGTCAGGACTATGGATAGGTCCTGGAATAGATGTCAAGGCAGTATCTGGCAGTCCCGCGCGTGTGCTCAATGTTCTACACCCCCAGGTGAATCTAGTTTCAATAATATATGTTTCCACTTACATGTCGGTCCAACCACCTTGATCCAAAAGTTCCTCGACCTTTTCCACAGTCATAGATCGCCAAAACTCTTGGGTCTGCACGTCCCATAATCTAGCACGATTGTCGGCATACACGAGTAATAGATTATTGGCTCCAATGCATAATCGGCAAAGGGGGGCAGAGGAGCCTGGAATGAGATACAGACTACGATTTGTCAGCACTGGGTCAACGCGTAGGTAGACTTTGACATACAACTGGAATCCGTCGACAACTATTACAGCGATAGTACCGTCTGTCGAGATACATAGCACACATCCTTTCAATGGACCGTTCTGCGTATCCTCGACCTGTATGGCGCTTGACAAACATGTGGTGAACAGTGTCCATCGGGCGCATAGCTTGAGGTGGCTTCATAGAACTTAGCTATAAGAACATCGTGACGACTATAGGTTCAAGCTTACTCGATCGTCCAGAATGCGATCGACCCATCATCACCCCCGCCAACGATGAACCTTTCTTTCGTTCGCGGGTTATGGACAAGATGCAGGCCTGTGACAAAGCCATTCAAGGCCTGTGTAGAAGTATTATCGGGCTGTGAAGGTGTATCAGATCCTGCGATCATTTGCATGAGCGATGATCGTCGGAGACGGCCGTCAGCTATACATAGCCATTGGTTAGGACTAGAGCGGGATAATTTGAAGAGAGAAAACATACCACATCCTTGCACAATGAAGTCCAGTTCAATCGGCAATAAGGATGTCACCATCGGCTTGGGACTAGGTTCGGACTTTGGCAAGCCCGCTTGCCAAAGAATTCGGGATTGTCCAGTCCTACCAGCGGTGTCGAACGCGGTGAGAGTGCGGGCGCCATTTTCTGACAGGAAGGTTGTCAAGATCTGTGACGGGGATCCGATATCCGCCACATCATATTGACCAACGGGGATGGTCTGCAAAAGCTCAGATCTATAATGGACGTCGACTTCGTCATGCAAACCATAAAAATTGGGGTGACGCACCTGATAATCGTCGTCCAGTCGGACGCAACAGTCGTATCAACCTCATCATTATCTGGATCGACCATTTTGAGGGCATAACATTCCGCTCGATTCTGTAACCCATGAATATGGGTAATCAGAGCAATAGTGGTCATACCTCAAATAGCACCGTGTAAGATGAATCGGTCGTCCATTGTACCCGTTGGATACCGATGATGGGATCCACATACAGCACACGGAGATACCCAATCTGGTACTCGAAGGCCTACATGGCACGTCAGATAGGGATTTTACGATTCCGCGTCTCACTGACTGTCAGTTGGTGATGCGACCATACAAGTCCACGCATTTTTCGACCAATGTTTCGCACTTGTAAACCCAGAAGAGATCCACCAGCGGCGATCTCACCGAGGTCACGCTCTTCGTCAAGTGCCACTCTCCCAGATCCTTTCAAGCTACTGCCCAACGGAAGACGCTCGACGGAACGGGATTTCAGTGCCTTGAAAGGATTAGGTATAGGAATGGATAACGTATTTTCCGCATCTTTCTCTGGAAGACTCTCCATCTGAATCGGCACGCGAGGTAAAAGGTGGAAGGTCCGAATTACGAAGTGGCCCTCAGTTGTTATAGCAAAGAAAGTCGTAGTTCCTAACGGAATGGATCAGAGGCTCCTTGGTTAAGATACGAGGTTGCATACCGTCTACCTCGGGCTGTAAACCGATACTCTGACAGGCACCATCGAAACACCATTGGCCGACCTTCATAAGGCTAACTTCCAACGGTGAAAAATGGTCGTCCGAATGGAATTCAAAAATAGCTAGTCGAGATTTTTCGAGCGCTCCATTGTCTTCTGGGTCCATAGAGGCAGGTAATGGGGAGTTGGGGTTGATCGTAGCTGATGCTAGTATTAAAGTTGTCTATTACGAATATACACGTCAAACGCGATACATTTGATGACGATAACACTCGTACCTCTCCAACTCGATACATTTCTAAATTACACCAAAGCCAGAGAGCGTGCACTGCATCTTTGTCCTCAATGCCGTCGGGAGGGTGCAAGACGACATCCAGTGCATTAACAGTTGTCAAACAGCTTCCATCTTGTAGTGAAAAGATAGATAGGTCTCTGTAGTCCGGCATAAGTACGAGAACAATGGACATATCTAAAACTGACCCCGTCTCCTGCAGAACCGTCACAAGCTGATTCTCCTCGAGTAAGCGGATACATGTCACTGCCCGACCTGGACCTGCTTGAGGAGGAACAATGTGGCACCATAAACTCAAATCATAGGGACTTTCAGAACTAGAATCTCGAGGCGAGGGCGGATATGAAGATGGAGTAGCCGAATGCGCCCCAGAGAGCAAGGACTTGGGGACCTCCTTTCGTTTGGATGAACCCGTGAGTGAGGGCGTCGGAGACCTTTCATGGCCAGTATGTTTTTCGAGTTCCTGAGCTGCGCCATATCTTTCCCGGCTATCTCTGGGCTGCCGGCCTTTCAGCATTTCCTTAAGTTTTTCAGGCTCATCATCGAAATCCACATAATTCTTCGGTGCCTCGACTTGTTCCGTGGTCACACCAGAGACGACGCGTGATCTTTGGCTAATGTTGAATGGCAGGGGTGAGGTCGAAGATGGTGTCGAAGATCGCGACGGTGCCAGAGAATCATACGATAGCCGTGGTGGGCTTGGTCGCGAAAGCCGGAGTTGAGGATGCGGAGTTTGGCTTGGCGATCGATGTGTATGGCTTAACATATATACAGTCCCGTCTTCCGTGCCTATAGCCACGCCTGCTCTTTGACTGTCGTTGCCTCCCGGAACGTCAAGCCATGGATTCGAGATGGGGCCCCAGGACTGCATTACGGCCGGCTGAGTCCGTGAGCAGCTGGTTTCCAGAAGTCGCGATTTCGAGTCATTCTGCTTCTTATGCTCCAAGGGATTGGGGAAAGTAAGAGGTAGAAGAAGGGAGGACGAGGAGTTCATTCCTACATGCAGACAAGCCTCCCAATTTCCAAACGCGTCAAGACTCAACAGTGTCTTCCGTTGCTTGTCAAATGGCATTGCTCCAAGCAAATGCAAATAGTCGTCTGGTGATAGCACAGCCACTCATGCCACCTGCTTGAACGTTCAACGCAGCCATTTCCGATTTCACTAGCGCCACAACTTCCATCATCGCAAGCCTCAGCTTTCTATGTGGACTGCAAAAGATCTGTAACGGACCTTAACTCGCAGGATTTTAAGGGAAACCGGCCTCACCCTGTCCTACACGTGGCAGACCTTATTCAGCGAAGATATGTAATTTGTCGTCCTTGATGGTGAGGGCCGGCAGGTTTGTCAGTACTCGACCCACACGCAGGCCTAGGTCTTACGGAGTCTTGAAACCGTCTTGAAACATGTCTTCACTTCTAGCCGTTTAGTCTTTTCAGAGGCTCTCTTGTTCCTACTTCCGTCGTCGAAGCAATCGTGCCCACCCCCTTAGCTCTGAAGCCGCGGATCTTCATCTTCGAAGCACTTTCCCTGTAATTCGTTTTCAATCGAACTCGAGTGCTCTCTATACTGGGGATAACTGTTACTAGCTAGATGATTTCTTGAACGGAACCCAGGTTTCCGCGTCGTTCAAGTCAACTCACTCCCTCAGTACCCTTCATGGTCAGTGGGCGCCAAGATCCTATTTCTCAGCGGTTTCACGTGCGTATCCCCGCTTTCATAGTATTATTAGGTTGGGCCCGATGATCCTTACAAAGATTTCACACAGGATGATACCTGTGATTTATCCTTCTCACAACTAGTACCGGCCACCCCACCGTTTCACCCCACCCTTTAATATGAGGTAGCTAACCCATCATGCGATCAAGGTGATCCCACTCCGTGTTACTGAAATTCCATATGCGTCTAGCAAAGTCGCCATAGTTAGTAAAGGCATTTTTTCCTTGACTTGCGCGATGTTCAGTGATGAACGACGAAGATCGCTGTTTTCGGTGGCTGGTGAACAGCTGGAATTCAAGGGTAAGGCTCATGACAAAATTCTCGTAACAAGGCTCCCGGCCTGACTTTTGATGATTGGTTTAGACGTGGCCAGAAATCAAGTCTTAGGATGGGCGGACCTGGATACTCGAAACAAGACTGCAGGCTGACAAGTATAAGTGTTCCAATCGCCGCCGTACCCATCCATCGATGTACAGGAACCCTCTGGCTCCTCCTGACTTGTGAACGATGTTGAGAAACTCCTACTCACCAAGGAATGAATTGTATCAACAGATTGATATCAGGTAACTTCTGGTACGTAAATTATACGGGTAGGAGAGATGAGTGTGTCTAATGCTCCAGCGACTTTCAATACACAATTGAAGAACAGGTCAGCTGCTTTGTAACTGATATTCGTCGCATCATTCATCTTTTTGTTCTATGCAGGTTCTGTGTAGCCTGGAGCTTTTTTGACGAGAACGGGCCAATAGGTAAGCATTTTCCTTTATGACCGCAACCCTTCCGTTCTCAACTCAGTCCCACTATAGCCTACGTGTCTGAATTGCCCCGACGTACGTTGTGGGACTTTGAATATATTTTTAGGCTCTAACCTGAGCGCGCATGCCATTTTGCATACACGAAAGACACCTATAATAATCTTCAAAGCCTATGACCTCGCGCGTACGTCAGAGCCGTGAGCTCCTCCTGAAATTCTTTAATACATTTTGATTATGATAGGGTCAAGGAACTGTTCTGAGATATGGCGCATGCCTGCGTGCTGTGGCGTGTTCAAATCAGCGTCTAGGTGACATGATAATTAGGGTGTACATATGTGTGTCCGAGGCACAAAACGCAAATTGGACGGTGAAGTTCAATAAGCACAGCCGGACTGCAAGCCGACCTCAATCAAATTGACAAGGCAACATTTCAACATTCAAGCGAGAACGACAATGCTGATGTATGTTCATTTTTGTCTACCGAGTAAGTTTTCGGCCTGCCAAATGCCTGTCGACAATTAAAGTCGTGTGCCATATTGACGGCACCGTGGCAAACGCGTGGCGGACTTCACGCGACGCGACCTCACCTGGTGTTTCTTGTTGTACTAAGTATTACTCTTTCAAGATCCTCTATTGTATTCTCTTTAGGTGAGCTAGGGCGTCTCGAATTCAAATTGGGGCATGGCGATCGCGTACCACTTCCGCAACTGGCTGTGCCGCCTCGGGAAGCCGGAGCGATCGGAGTCTACTTGGCATCGCGATCAATTTGGAAAAGATGACCCTTAAGCGAACCCTCTCAACGACCACGACACACCTCGACATGAGGCAAACTTCGAGTAGGGCAAATAAATATCAGGGTGGCTGGGAGGTGGGCGAAGGCCCCATTTCGTGAGACTAGCTCTCTCCCACTCGAAGATGCAATCACCGCAACTGTCGCTGCGGCGAGAACGGCCAGAGCCTCTTCGTTTTACTTGTCGCGAACCGTCAACGTCGAGGCGCACACAGTCCTTGGGTCGCTCTACTGGGAGAGCTGCAGGCGTTCTCTGTTCCTCGTCCAACTACAATTCTCGGAGAGAATTTCTCGATTCTGGCCTGGCGTCAATGTCCAGTGGAAACTTGAAGATCGAGACGGATTTGGAGGTCTCGTTGAAGAGGAGGGTTATTCGACCACTTCCAGCAATACCCTCTACACCTTCACCCTCGTCAGCTACCCTTCCCTCGCCTCGATCGCCTCGCCCACTTCCTTCCCCTCCATCCAGTAGCCCCCTATCAGTCACGTCCTTCAAATCTGTCGAGAGCGTCGAGAGCTCGCGTTCGACACCACTTCCACCGATCCCTGAAATTATCATTGTCACACAGGTTCCACAACCTACATCACCTCCACAACCTACATCACCTTCTCGACCAAGGTTGCCGACCTTGGTGACGAATCTCGACTTGAAGCCACCAGAAAATGACGCAGACAGCCTCGCCTCCCCACTATCTCCGCAGATGCCCACTCCGCAGACTGCAAAACGCAAGCGGATGTCAAAGCTTCGGCGCCATCTGGGGGAGCCAATCCTCGACGAAGAAGTCTATGCACGCCGACTCTCGCCGACCCCAGTCACCTCGCTCACAAAAGGACCGGTCTTGCAGGAGGTGGAGCAGCTGGGAGAACGTTTGACATACATCAGGGCCGCTATAACAGTGGGAAAGATACTGGATATAATTGATGAAGAGAGTGACGATTCAGAGGAGGTCGAGAAGGACGAGGAGGTCCAGGAGGATTACACCTGGGTTCTGGAGAACGGGACTGTCTTTCGCGGCTTTAGGGAACGACGCCACAGTAGGAGATGGATGCATGAAAAACGAGGTCAGCGTTGGGAAGAATCTAACTACGACGTTATTCTTCAGGCGCTTCGATCGTTGTAGTTCTTCGTCTCTTGGGTGGAACCGGTTTTCTCCCCCATATTTCATTTCGCGCCTGCGCACCTCTCATCTCCAGCATTGCATTTTGTCCCCGAAAATACCTTTACTCCTCATTAGACATTAGACTTCACGATATCCTATAACTTTACCACTTTATCTCCTTGCATATTTACCCATCCTCGCATATCAGCAATAGAACAATCATCGCATTTTCACGACCTTGTCGTCATCAGACAGCGATGCAACGTATCAACGCAGCATTAACGAAGTATTCCAAGGTTCCTTCCAGTTCCCCGCCACCGTAATGGTGGGCGTGGTTCCGAAGATAGTGATTCGCGTCGGTTAGCCTGTAGCATGAAAAGACCACGAGCACCTTACGAAGCGTCGCCCCGGATCTGGGAGATGACCTACGCGTATTACCACAGCGTGCGCCACAATGACGTCGGGAATATCCAGCGGGCCAAGACCGTGGACTTCTTGAGGGCCAGGTGTTCCCTATGTATGACCCCACTGGGTTAACTGAGACTGGGAGCCGAGGTTGCATAACACTTGAGTTAGGGGGTGGTTTGGGCAACGCGAGAATGGGTTTAGTGTTTCTGAAATCAGAACTCGCAATTCGTTGATATTCTCTCTACCAAGGGCTCGGTTCCTTTCGCAATTCATATCGTGGTAGCAATCGGCCATGTAGTTCTGAATGTTAAGATAGCAAGATGCCGATAGCCTCCCCAACAAGAGAGGCAAAAAAGGTACATAAAACGCGTGGCGCAAGGCACAGGGTAGAATCGGTGGACGTCCCTTCTAACCAGCGATTGTAGACCCGTGGGGGGCTGACTCTCAAGTAGGTAAGTTAGACTCCTCAACCGCGGTGAAGCTTTCACTATGGTCACCATTCGTCTAGGTCGCTGGCCGTGTTCAACGTTCTGCTGCGGCCACTTCCGACTCTGCGATGCAAAGGATAAAAATGCAGGTAGGCCATTTGATACGTATTAGCAGCAACTTGTTTCGATCAAGTGACTTCGGGGTATATTGCAAGATAGGCACATATATGGGCCCCGCGCGCTTCCAAATGCGCCATGCTGCTACTTAGAGGTAGAGGTAACGAGGTTGCTGTTGTGGAATTATTCGGCGGTGACAAGTTGTGGACAAGAACTAGGCAAAAGCTAAAAGGAGAGATGGGTCGAGCTGCTGACTCAAGCATCTTGCTAGCGATGAGGGAAGGGCTTGGTAGTTCGAGTATGATGTGTTATACAGTCGAGCGAGCGTCAACGGTACGTGTCTCGGAGTCGCAGGCACTGTGATGGAAAAGCAAGTCAAAAAAGAAACACCCGAAAAGTGCCAATTTATAGCAGCAACTTGTTTCGATCAAGTGACCTCGGGGTTTCATAGAGAGAAATATGGGCCCCGCGCGCTTCCAGCTGCGCCATGCTGCTGATTGTAGAAGCGAATAATAGATATTTGAGCTAGTCCGTACCCAAAAATGGACACGTGGCATAGGTCGTAGAGCAATGGAGAGGAGACTGAACGGGTATGTAGTGGTGCTTGGCATGGGTCGCGCGCGGGTCATCGTCGTCGTTGTCGTTATGGACTGGCTGCGTGAACATGAATTGGTGACCCGAGAGGCGGATGAGAACTCGAAAAAGCGGGACTATATGTGCGCAGCACTAGCAGGAATTTGTTTGGGCCGAGTGGCCTCGGCGTCGTGAATCGGCATGCTACCACTTGAGCCTCGACGATGCTGGCCTGGGCGGCTTCCTCCGCGCCATGCTACTAGTACTAGCGTATTTTAAGGAGGTGCAGCCGCCAGGAAGTAGGAGAATTTTGTGGTGCTTGGGAGAGTCGCATCAGCGCTGGCACTTGCGGTCGGAATCGATCTTCGTTATGGTTGTGGATGACGTAACCTCTCCCGAGAGGCGGACACTGGATAAATACTTCAGAAGTATGCAGAAGATCAAAGGAACCGCGCTCACGACTTCATATGCACCGACTTGTTTCCATCGAGTGGCCGCGGGTTTCTCAAGTTGACTCCCCGTTGTAAAACGGCACATAACGGCCCGCGCTGTGCCGTGCGACTTAGAGGTAGAGGTAGCGGTAGCGAGGTTGTTGTTGTGCACTTCGGCGATGACGAGTTGTGAACAACGGCTGAAAGGAGAGATGGGCCAAGCGTCTTGCTAGCACTGAGGTAAGTAAGGCTTTGGTAGCTCGAGACCCGCGAGGTATACAGTCGACTGTGCGTCGATGGTACGTGCCTCGGAGTCGAAGGCGCTGTGACGAAAAAGCAAGTCAAAAAAAAACACCCGAAGTAGGTGACATATATAGCAGCAACTTGTTTCGATCAAGTGACCTCGGGGTGTCATACAGAGAAATATGGGCCCCGCGCGCTTCCAGCTGCGCCATGCTGCTGATTGTAGAAGCGAATAATAGATATTTGAGCTAGTCCGTACCCAAAAATGGACACGTGGCATAGGCCGTAGAGCAACGGAGAGAAAATTACGGGTATGTAGTGGTGCTGGGCATTGGTAGCGCGAGCCTCATCGTCGTTGTCGTTATGGGCTGCTTGAACGTATATGGTAGACCCGAGAGGCGGATAGAAACTCGAAAAAGGGGGCTATATTGCGCACTAGAAGAGACTTGTTTGGGCCGAGTGGCCTCGGCGTCGTGAATCGGCATGCTACCATTTGAGTCTCGATGATGCCGTCCTGGGCCGGTTCCGTCTGCGCCATGCTAGTACTCGTCAATGTGAAGAACGAACAAATTGAGGGAGCTGCAGCCGCCAGGAAGTGGAAGAGTTTTGTGGTGCTTGGAAGAGTCGCATGAGCGCGGGCATTTGCGGTCGGAATCCATCTTCGTCACGGTTGTGCATGCCCTGACCTCTCCTAAGAGGCGAACACTGGATAAACACTTCAGAAGCATGCAGCAGAAGATCGGAGGAAGCGCTCACAGCTTCTTCATACGCAGCGGCTTGTTTCCATCAAGTGGCCTGATTCCTTGATATAATACTTCACATAAGGGCCCCCGCGCGCTTCTGCCTGCGCCATGCGAGTATATACTATAGAGGTAAAGGTAGCGAGGTTGTTGTTATGGAATTTCGGCGATGGCAAGTTGTGAATGTGAACACAAGAACTGGCAAAGGCTAAAAGGAGAGATGGGTCAGGATCTTGCTAGCGCTGAGGTAAGGCTTTGGTAGTTCGAGTACGGTGTGGTACACAATCGAGTAAGCGTCGATCCGACTCGAATCCACTCGATGGTACGCATGCCGGGGTTGAAGGCGCTGTGATGAGAAAGCAAGTAAAAAAAAATGCCGGGGATTGGGACTATAGCAGCAACTTGTTTCGATCAAGTGACCTCGGGGTTTCATACAGCGAGATATGGGCCCCGCGCGCTTCCAGCTGCGCCATGCTGCTGTGTGAGAGGAGTAGTAAATGGAAAGTTTGTGGTTGAGGTTGAGTTGTGCTCAGAATTTGAAGGTTGCCCGTGTTTGTCAGGGTGATCAGAGTGCCACGCCCACTGCGTCCATTCAAACCTCGCTTTTTCCTCCTACCGAGCATCCTGGCCTCCGTGTCAAGCGCATGTCCGGCAAGGCGCCACCCAAAGGCCCTCGCGCCCTCCTCGGCACTCACAACCAGCAGCCCCCACCCTCCTCCTCCTCCTCCTCCTCCTCGTCCTCCCAACCCCAACTTCCTCTACACCATCACCCACCCACCCAGCCTGCACACCAACATCCACCCACAGGCCCGCGCTCCTCACCCACCGCCCCCGCTCCCTCTTTGACATCCTTCTCCAAGCCCATCCCGACTGGCCCCCGGAGTCTGCTCCCAGGCCCGCGCAATGGGCACCCCCCAAAAGCCCCGCACTACCTTTCCAACAACAACAGGGAGAGGGACCGGGAGAGGGAGAAGGGCGTGGACAGGGACAGGGAGAGAGACCAGGGCGGACTGCAGACTAATCGGCGGCCTATATCGATCAAAAACAAGCTACAGGATACTGGATCGAGGAATGCAGGGCCTGGCGGCGTTTCAGTGAGGATCCCCCTTGTTCTCTTATTTTCTTATTTCCAATTCTGACTGTATATAAAAGACATGGCAAGGCACGAATGCCTGGCTCGACAATGGAGGCCCGAGTTCCATAGCGAGAACCGAAAATGCAGCTTCGGTGGGTGCTTCTTTTTTCTATTTCTTTCCATGTCATATACTCAATGACTTATATAACAGTCGTCCTCCCGTCCCACGACGAATGGCAACGACGCCATGAACGGCGTCACCGCACACATCGCCAGCAACAACACACGCGCCGCCATCTCCATCCCCATCCCCCTCTCCGCCGCCTCCGCCCGCGCTCGTGAGGTCAAAGGCCTCCCCAAACCCGTCCCCTCGCCGTTCACCCGGGGAGAGCCAGAACCTGAGCCAGCAGAGCCGGCGCCTCCTCCGCCTCCTCCACCAGACTATGACCCTCCACCGCCTCCGCCTCCGTCACATGCCCCGCCGCCCGTGCCGCCACCAGACGGCATGGAAGTCGACACGCCCCCACCGCCGCCGTCCACCCCTCCACCACCACCACCTCCAACGGAAGAGGAACCACCGCCACCCCCTCCGCCACCGCCAGAACCAGCATCCCTACCGCCTCCCCCACCTCCTCCTTCAGCAGAAGCACAACCGCCCCCACCACCACCACCACAAACCCCGCCGCCCCCACCACTATTCATAGCATCCCAACCCCCGCCCACCCCACCCCCATCTTTATTCATCGCCGCCCAACCCCCCCGATCCTCACCGCCGCCCGAGATCGAATTCCAATCCATACCCGACGTCCCACCTCAAACCAAACCACACCGGACGCGCACGCCCACCCCTCCCCCGCCCCCGTCCCCGCCGCGACTGTACTCGCTCCCCCCGGCGTGGCCGCCCCCTCGTGAGGCGTACCCTTCGACACCGACGTTCAAGGTCCTGTTCGACCCCGCCCTCGACGTGCCTTCAGTCGCGTCTGGGAGCGGAGGGAAAGATAGGGATAGGGAGAGGGAAAGAGACTCGTTCGTTCCGAATATGCTCTCCCCCTTGGCACTATCGAACCTGAACGCTGGGGTTCCGGGTGTCGTCGCTTCTCTGCGCGCCTCTGGGTCTGCGTCGAGTGTAGGAGCGGTGGGAGGAAGTGTGCAGAAGAGGGACCCGGTGTACTACCGTGCGCTGATTGAGCATGTACGGGTGCATGCGCCGGAGCGTGTTAAGGGGAAGGGGAAGGGAAGGGAGATGCTTTTAAGGTATGAGGGTGGGGTTGTTGGGATTTTTGGGGGGGAGGCTGAGGGGGTGGATGGGAGGGGGGGAGTGGAGGTTGGGGTTGATGGGAGGAGAGGGAAGCAGGATGGGAAAGAGGCGGGGAAGGAGGCGGAGGCAGGGGGAGATGGGACTAGCTCATCTACGTCGCGTGAGCCTTCTGCGGGCCCGTCGCGGAAGACGAGTAGTTTGCCTGGGATGGTTGAGGAGGAGCCTGTGCCGTATGATCTTAGGAGGGATCCGGCGGTGCGCGCGCTTAAATTTAACACGACGCGGGGTGTGAGGGAGACGTTTACTGAGTATCGATGGGAGGTGCGTTTTCTCCTTTCTTCCTCCTGCCTTCCCAGCGCGTATATACAAGGTCACTAACGCGTCCCCCACAGCACGACGCCAACACCCCCACCCCGCCCCCCACAAGCGTAACCATCGCCAACATCCCCCCCCTCACCTCCACCTCCCTCCTCCGCACCCACTACCGCAAATACGGGCCCCTCGACACCTTCGAGTGGCGCACCAACCGCACCAACGGCGCCGCGCTCGGCGTGCTCCACCTCAAGTACCGCACGCCCCAAGAAGCCGCTGCGTGCGTGCGGGCGGAGGAGGGGAGGCGCGTGGGGTTCGGGGGGGTGGTGCAGGGGGGAATGCAGAAGGGGGGGGAGGGGGAGGAGAGGGTGAGGGCGGTGGTGGATGGGGAGGGGAGGGTGGTGGGGGCGGTGGTGAGGGAGTTGGAGGGGAGGATGGAGGAGAGGAGGAGGAGGGAGAAGGGGTTGCCGCCGGCGAGTGTTGGGGTTCCTACTCCGGGTGGGGGAGAGGGTGTGGCGCAGACGCCGATAAGGACACCGGTGGTGAATGGGGATGTGCCGCAGACGCCTGGACAGGGACAGGGGCAGGGGCGTGGAGTGGGAAGCCGCCCGCGATGTCTGGAGTAGCGCCCAGACCAGGACCAGGGACAGGACCAGGGCCAGGTAAACAACAGCAGCAGCAGGCGCAACAACCACCTGGACCAGGCCATCCCAAGCACCACCACCACTTCCCCAACCTCCCCGCCAAACCCATGCTCGCCCCCTCTCATACCCACGCCAGCGGCTCCAGCAACGCCAGCCCCCACCCGCACGCAAACGGGAGCGCCACGCCTATGCATATGCATCCGCTGCCGTTTAAGCCTTTGGATGGTGGGAAGGGGGAGGAGAAGGTGGTGGTGGTGGTGGCGAAGCCGACGGAGGCGCTGTTGAAGGCGAGGATGGCGCTGAATGGATTGGCGGAGCCGGTGGTGGCGAAGCCGACGGAGGCGCTCCTGAAGGCGAGGATGGCGTTGAATGGGCTGGCGGAGCCGATGAGGGGGGCGAGGGATCGGGATGGCGGGAAGGAGAAGGAGTGGGAGGGTGGGAAAGATAGAGATGGGAGGGAGAGTGGGGGGTCGACGCCGCATGTCCCTGCTCATGGGAGGGGGAGGCCTGGGGCCTACAATGGTAATAGGTCGTGGGTGGATAGAGACAAGGTGGACAGGTATATGCCGTCGAGGTCGCGGACGCCGTCGCCAAGGCATCACCGTGCGGGCGGGGATAGCTGGCGCGCGGGTGGGAGGAGCAGGAGTCGAGATCGGGATAGGGAGCGGGGGAGGGAGTATGATAGGATGTGGGGGAGGGGGGATAGTTATCGTGGGAGCAGGGGTGGGTGGGATCGGTGGGAGGGGAGCAGCAGGAGTCGGTCGAGCAGTCGGTCGTATTCGCGCAGTCGGAGTCGGAGTAGGAGCCGGGAGAGGGACAGGGACAGGGACAGGGATAGGGACAGGGACAGGGGGAGGGGTGGGGATAGGCCTGTAAGGGACTATAAGGCGGAGAAGGAGAAGGATCATATGGCGGTGGTGGAGGTGCTTGCGAGGAATGGGATGGATCATGTTACTATTCCGTTGGTGGGGAGTGCCAGGGAGGAGGATGTTAGGGATTTTTTCGCTGGGCTCAAGGTCGATAAGGTGCGCTCTTATGCCTTCTCTTTTGTGGCTGGACCCGGAACTCATTGCTTTGTTCTGTCTTTCTTTCCCTTTCATCAAACTTATATTCATTTGGTAAAACCGCGTTTCTGACCACAAATCCACCTCTACAACATGACGCACACCACAGATTCTCAAAGATCACCTCGGGTGGTATATCACTTTCCTCACCCCCGATGCCGCCAAACGCGCGTCGCTCGTGAGCTCGAGTAGGAAGCTCGCGCACCAGCAAGTGACCGTCACCGTTGCCTCTGCGCCTGCCCTCCCCACTCAGGGGCGCAAAGATGGCGAATGGGACGACAAGGCCTTGGTTGATGAGGCGCAGAAGCTCATCATAAAGGAACTGAAGGAGCTGCTTGCGAAGGACGTCAGGGACCGGTTGATAGGTCCTGAGATGCGGGTTGCGATTGCGCGGGAGAGGGAGAAGCTGAAGGCGGGCCCGGTTGGTGGGAGGAGAGGGGGGGCGTTTGGGATCGGGGAGAAGAGGGGGCTGAAGGGCCTGTCGTTCAAAAAGCAGCCGAAGCCGCAGGTGACGGTGGTGGTGGAGGAGGTGCAGAGTGCTGAGGTGCCGGAGGGGAAGCAGGAAGAGGAGGAGGAGGAAGAAGGGGAGGAGGAAGTTGTGCTGGAGAGGCCGAAAAAGAAGAGGAAGAAGGAAGTGGTCAAGGTTAGCCGCAGGATCGTTGAGCAGGATGTGGAGTCGGAAGACGAGGACGCAGTGGAACCTGAACGCAAGGTGGAAGTTGTTCGCAAGAGGGCTGTATCGGAGGAGAAGGATGAAGAGCAGGAGAACGAGCCCGTGAAGAAGAAACCAAAGGTCGAGGTCGAATTCGAAGTCGAAACCAAAGCCAAGAAGGGTTTGACAAAGAAGAAGACCAAGAAGACACTCAAAAAGACCGTGGAGACCGTCGAGGATTTGCTCTTCTCCACTGACCTGGACTTTGACGTTCCCTCCGTCGCACAAGTCCGAATCACACCTGGCTTCGAGTCTTCGCTCTCTCCTTCACCTGCACCGGAAACCAAACGCCCGCCTCCACCTCCACGCGTTGTGACCCCTCCGCCGACTCCGCCGCCAGACCCCGTCAGCGAGGGCTTATGCGAGGACGACGAAGATCTGTATTTCCTCAAACTTGCCTTGGCCGGGTATGAGCCCCCTGAAGAGGAAGAACCCACTCCATCTCCGCCGCCGGAGACCACCGCGTTCCGCAAACATGTCACCGGCTCAGCGCGTACGGAGGGCTACTACAAGATCACACATGCGGAGAAGGCTGCGTACGTCGCGCAGTACCAGGCACGTGCTGCAACCGCTGTTGAGGATCAAATCCCTGTCGTCGAAGAGCCGCAACACCACATCACGTCCTCGAGATCCAATCGCGCCAATGCACGGAGGCGTGCACAGGGCCTTGAGGAGATTAATCAAGTGCAGAGAGCCGTGGCGTTGTCGAAGGGCGAGACGGCGGCGAATGAGCTGAGCTTCAAGTTCAATCAGCTGCAGACTAGGAAGAAGCATCTCCGGTTTGCGCGCTCGCCTATTCATGATTGGGGATTGTATGCGATGGAGAAGATTTCGAGGGGGGAGATGGTGATCGAGTATGTGGGTGAGGTTATCCGCGCGCAGGTTGCGGATAAGAGGGAGAAAACGTATGAGAGACAGGGGATTGGGAGCAGCTATCTCTTCCGGATTGATGAGGACCTTGTTGTGGATGCGACTAAGAAGGGGAATCTTGGGTATGTTTCTTTTGCTCCCCCTTTGTTGAATTGTAGTCTGACGGGATGGCTTTAGACGTTTGATAAATCACTCTTGCGATCCCAACTGTACGGCGAAAATTATCACGATCAACGGGGAGAAAAAGATTGTCATCTATGCTAAACAAGACATAGAACTGGGCGACGAAATTACTTACGGTTCGTCCTTCATTGCCTGTTTCTCTATGTCTTCGCTCATATGTCTTTTCCAGATTATCACTTTCCATTTGAGCAAGATAAGATCCCTTGTCTATGCGGCTCTGCCAAATGTCGTGGCTATCTCAACTAGAACTCGCTATAATTCATCTTACAGGTTGTTCATTTGTGTGTTACTTATACCCTTGCCCTCGCCACTTTCCCATCATTCACCCTCTCTCCGCACTGCACATCGATTTTGTATTGTCTACGTCTGGTCTCATCGTTTTACCTATTTGTTGAAATTCTAATCTAAGACTGTTGGTCTCTGCATGAAATATAGATAAACAGGATCTCATCTCTTGGACTTGCATCGGACTTGCATCGGACTTCGTGTCTTTTCGCTGCGACTGCCTAGAACACGACAAGCACCCACCAAGAACTCAGTAAGTAAGATGGTCTAAATGTTATCATTTCACCACATTCCTGCTGAAGTATTCTATCACAGGGCATTTAGGACTGAAAACGTCCAGAGAATATTCAGCTGAATCGACTAGCTGATCGCCTCGGTATGGCCCGAAAGCGACGCTACTCATTGCGACCAATTAAACCCCACCGTCCCGTACGAGTCGCCCGGGCCTGTTTCGCCTCTTCACCCTTTCGCCGCTTTACTAGCATAAGCAGCTCCCCGAACGAAACGAGTTTCCGCGGGGCTCTAGGCATGCACGGATTGATGAACAGGCCCCGTGCCTACCATCCAGCCGCTTTTGAAAATAAGGAAGTGCTTTCGCATGGCAAGGCTCCGGAGCTTCGCATCCCGCTTTACTTGCCTACAGACTTTGACCATCATCTACTTTCAGGAGTTAGTCCTCGCATATGGCGATGATCATCACCGCCGTTACAGGATATGATAAGATGGAAGTTCGATGTCGAGACATTGTCGAAGACATCAGCGCCCGGATGATCAACATGTCTGTCCCATGATGCTGCTCTCGCATGTACTTGGCTATCTACTCATAGATATTCTTGCTATTTTCGACAGGCTTCTCCTCTAAACATAAGTATAACGTGCGTGACAACTTATACTAAATAGTGAGAAGTGTCTGATGATGTGATTCGCCGCCTTAAGTTCAAGCCCATCTCGGGAGAAGTCCAATTCGTGTGATGCATCTATAGGGTGCAATCTCCAGACAATCAAGACTCAGGTGTCAACCTTTATGAGAAAAACATTCATCTACACCCCAGAATCAACCTTGTGGCTAGGGATTGCAATCACACGGTTAGAGGTAAGAGGCGAGATTCTTGTCTATAGTCGCTAAAATACCACTCTCGGATATCAGTACGTGATTTATTCACGGCCATTCGACAACCATAAGTACCTGTCATCGGCCAATGAAGAGTTATATCTCTTTTGATTGCTGGATATCTGGTCACTGGGCGTCAAAAACTTTAAGTCCTTTCCCCATGATACAGTCTCTTGCCTGGTCACTAGTACAGGCGAGTCCTGACTAGGCTCTTGATGATTCAAAGACCTCTATAGTCTTATGACCTCCAGTTCCACGATTTTTTTTTACGCGAGTTTGCGAACAGGCGTAAGACGTGATGTTACTCAGGGCTTTCCGAGCGTCCGTCATGTTACTGGAATGATGAGATTGAGGGATTTCGTCAGTCATAGGATGGAATTTTGATGTATCGCAGAGTGCTGGGGTGGGGAATGTCGTAGGATACCGTTCGAGCCAATCCAAGTGTATATGGCTGACAGAAAGATGAATTCAACATAGATGTGGATGTAATCATAATTGATCACCGCTTGGTGAGCCCCATCCGCAAGCGTTGGACGTCGTTAACTGTGCGGAATGAGTCAGCCCCTGGTAGCGGGTCGATAACCATGTAGCGCGTCACTTCGACTGCCCCACGTCCAGACGTCTTCTTCTCGGTGGGTCAGTGAGTAAGCGATCGTCCTTGGATGAATCCTCATGGTCACAAATTCAGCCGCTATCGGTTGTTCATCGCTTGATGCCGCTCGCCTGGCTGCAAATCATTTCGGAAATCGAGGTGGGGCCGAAGGTTGAATTATCTTTAGAACTTCGAAAGCCTGCCGTACGTTGGCCTCCACCTACAAGTAGGTACTTGGATGTCAGTTATGGGTAGAATAGTCTCGCAGAACCCCGTAAATACCGATTGCATGCTGCGTAAAGCCTAGGGGCTTGTTAACACTGCAATTATGGTTGACTTAAAGGTACTGAAGCCGTCTCTGGCTGTGAATGCGTTGATCAGCTTGATGTTCGTAGCTCGCTGCCGTCGGACCTGGGCATACCGTCTCTTGTGACGATGTCATGAGGCCAGGCGTCGAAGTGGAGAGAGTTGGGAGGCAGTATACGTTGGATCCCATGTTTGACTTCCGCGGTCGCAGGACAGTATGTCAACAGGATCATTGACTGGCGTGGCGAGGAGTCACAACTGAACTGATTATGGTGAGCCTCCTGACAAAGCGATTAAAATTCTGACACCTTCTCGAGTATCATCAGAGCTCCAGGGCGCCACTAGCTTTGACATGTTTACGGAAAACCAGGAACAACGGCGACTTGAGGAGATCGTTATTTGGTTAGCAATCATTGCAATCATTGTCGATTTTCTCCCGGCGACGAGGGTGCCCCGTGGGTTCCATGAGGCAGATCCTGTTATTGTGCCCGCGAGATGGAGTCTAAGATTCGTTTCTGCTGAAAGGGACGGTAAAGGATCGTTGCCGCTCAGCAGTATTCAAGAATTAACCGAAATTTCCGCAGTTCACCGGCCGCCGGGAAGGTGTCTCGTTTGATTTAAGCAATATGACAGTAGATAAAATCTGCGCGAAGACCGGGATCAGTCCGTAGATATTATGGGGCCAAAAGGCGACTCTGAATGAGTTGGCACCTGTCCAAGACAGAAGGTCGTGATGATAGATGGGTGTTATATGGGGCGAGAGCGATGAAAAAGCCGGGCTGTTGTCCTCCATCTGGGGCCAGCGGTTCGTGGAGAATAAGGGCTCGAGGTGAATTGATGGCTGTCTAGTCGCCAACGCCAGCGCCGTACCGATCGAAAGATCAATCGGCTCCAAGAGCTGGAAAGGGAAAACCCCACACGGACGTTAGCTGGCCTATCTGGGAATTGAAGTCATTTCGACTAGCTGGATCAAGATGATAAGACTCTGGTTAGATGGTCATTTTAAATAAATTCTTACCTGGTCGGATGCCTAACGGATGACAGAGTTTACTTTTTAGAGAATCTAGTAGGTCTTAGCATAAAATTCGCGGCATCGAAGGAGAAAATTATAGCACGCGAGAGGCGTCTGTTAGAGAACCCTGCAGTCGCCCTATCCTAGTGACTTCCCAGCATCGTCGGAATTAATCCATGCGAGGTTTACCTGGGTTTCCTGAATCCTTGTCGAGTGAGATCCTATTCGAATGAACCAGTTCATGATTCGGGATCATGACCGATACACGTCACAAAGCAGTAGCGTAACACGAGATGCAGTCGTCCAGGCTTTGATCATCCCCAAGTGGACACCACTCTCTGTTTTTCTGACAAATAGCTCGCACACATAATGGACGAGACTTGTTACCACCGCAGAAGTCGGACCTACCTCCGTATCACAAGACTCTGTAGGTATTTGATTTGATGAGGGTGATTACAAGAATGACCGGCGAGGCATACAAAGACCAAGGAAGCGGCGCAACTTGGGACACCGACTCGGCGGTGAAGAGGCAGACGGGAGGAACATAGTGATAACGAGCTGCCTATCTCGATTTGAAGTATAGGAGGTTTTCTGTTAGGGAAGC
Source organism: Lyophyllum atratum (assembly GCA_014905825.1). Taxonomy (NCBI): domain Eukaryota; kingdom Fungi; phylum Basidiomycota; class Agaricomycetes; order Agaricales; family Lyophyllaceae; genus Lyophyllum; species Lyophyllum atratum. The sequence goes on along the minus strand of JACGCN010000011.1, from coordinate 963,214 downwards.
AGATGCCTTTTGAGGTGAACCCTGTTCCGTGTTCGAAATAACAAAAATAAAAACGATAAAGAATAAGGGTCTTACTATAGCCTTCTGCTTCCTAGCATATATCAATGGCGTTTACTAAAAAGGACCCGATATAGCATCAACAAGTCATTTGCCTCCGTAGTGGAAAGCTGCGTCGCGTTGCGGGTGCCGCGATGCCCGTAATTCAGTGCAGCGGTATAACACCGTATCTGTAACGCGCCATCCTGGCTATGAGTTCTGGTTCAATGAAGATCTCGAATGTCAAAGAACGGACCACAGTGCTCGAGTAGTGCGATCCTGACAGAAGACAAAATGACAATCAGTACATGTACAGATTTACATTCCTGCTGACCGTGACGTTACCTGCTTAAGACCTGTGGACTGATATGGTTAGGCTTGTAGAAACACGTAGAAAATAGATAATGGCAGAGCGACCATGAGTACCGGAGGTGTGCCAAAGGGGCGCACTTGAACTCCGTCAGCGGCAGCCTGCTCAGGAGGTTGAACACCTGCTTATGGCATCTTGCCTAGCGGATCTTATCTTATCTGATGTATCAGCGCCACGACTTACAATATCCAGTCGTGTGAACCTCCTGAGAAGGGAGCTTCATGATTCAGTTTTCAAGATATGATGGCGTATATCCAACGCAGATATACATGTCATATATAAACGTAATGCGGCATCATTCATACTACTCTAGTAAGTACCCGAATTTGATGTCTTCGATTTTCGCTGAGCCTTCAACGTAAAGTGTATCCGATAAAGTCTGGCCGCCAGATACAGTGCCGGAAGAGCGTGAGGCTCCAATTCTGGAGGCCGGTATATCACATTTCCTTTGCTGTATCAGTAACTAAGCTGTAATGGAACAAAGCATGATGAAACGATGCTGGAACTTTGATTTGATGACTTGATGGTTTCGTCTAGATCATCGCTAGGCACAACGTCCGACTACATCATACATTGTATGGATGCCTTGCGCGGACACGGAGTGCACTGTGCAGCACATCATGCAAATGGCAAGTTACTATGGGTACTGTTGTTACAACTTAAATGCGTAATGAGAAGCTCTACTATGCGGTGGTGATCCAAGGTAATACAGACAAACGACGTACAAGTCCCATGTCCGTGAATATAATAATAATAGATAGCAAATGCGACGGAGTGGATGTGGACATGAAAATCGTGAAGAGTGGTAGATGATCATTGCTGCATGCCGAGACTCGGAGTATGGAGTGTAGCATTGTTCATGACCTCGAAGCCTGGTATCATATGATGCAGACGTTTCCTGGGGGGAAGCGCATTGATATCCTGCTGAGGAATCGTTAGCATGGGATATGACGTAGTAGACTATGGCTTAATCGTACCTCGCATGCATACTGGCCATCTATCGAGATCGTGTATCAGGCAACGAAACTGCGTGTACAACAAACTGCATACCATTTATTTGCCCGCCTTGGTCCCATGTGCGTAGGTGCTTCCGAGAGCGTGCAGCATGATCCTGGAATGAGGGTAAGTGATATTCATCAATCGAAGAGAATTACTCGCCTCAAGGTGCGTTGTCGACTCAGTTGCGTAAACGCTCTGGACATCGCCATTCCAGTCCAGTTTTGTGCTCACACGCGGATGACTAAATGCATCTTGAGGATTTCGAATATCCTAGGTCTATGATCAAGCTAAGAATTGAGGACGGATCCTCGTAAACATACCTCTGTATGATATCTTGACGGACTTCTGCGCTCCTCTCCTGAAAACGAAGAATGCCTCGATCTCGATTCTGGATCGAGATATCAGCAATCGCACCATGGATACCTAAAATTTGGAGCGTACCAATAGCTGGCTGGTTTTGAGATAGGAGAACACCCACTGTGGAGAGGCGGTGAGCATTGCATCACAGATAATTTGATAAACTCACTGATGTCGTCTCGCCGCTTCTCTGCAGAGGTGACAGCGTGACGTGCTTGACGCTCGACATCAAGGCACGCGGTATACCTCATAAATGCATCCTGCGTGTCTTTCTGGGCCCGTGAAAGTGCGTTTCGAGCGGCCTGGAGACCTTGTTCTGACCAAGAAGTAAGTTACACTTTCGTCAGGTGCGATATGGATCTTACTCGACGAACTTGCTTCATGTGATAAAGACTCGGTAGTCCTCATTGTAGGTGATTGCGAATTCCGCTGGCTTGAGCCCTCCGATAGACGATCTTAGGGGAAATCAGTTTCATGGAGCCTAGAAAGCTAACGAAAGACTGACCGTGGACGCGTTGATTTTGATCTACAAAACTGGAGTCCGATGGTTCGGGTGTGAGAGAATCGCCGGTAGAATGATCGCGAGGGGGATATGTATGGTCTCCGGGGGAGTTTCGCAGACGCGGATTGTGAGGTATGCCACTAGCTTGTCTTTCGATGAACTTCCGAAGGAATGTGAGCTCGATATCGTCCGGCATCACATACGGAGGGCCCTGGATGTCGCCCTTTTGCATCAGAAGCTCCAGATGAGACATAGTCTTGTCCTTCAACTGCTGAAGCCACTCGTGCAACTCCATGTGATCCTGATCTGCGCGAGCATCGTAATCCTGACGCCTGCGTGCTTTACGCCAATAAGTTTTCGTCAACTTGAGAGCACGATTGACTTCATTGTCCAGACTCCGATACCAATCACTGGCCTGGCGATTTAATCGCACAGCGAGGACACCAGGCTGGACTCGGAGTTGGAGAATGCAGCGGCCATCGCGGTCGGCGGGTCCTAGGACGCCTTTCTGTCCTTGGTTGCCTCTAGTAGCTCCACGAGATACGTTTCCAAGTTCTGGCCATGGAAGATCGTCTGGTGTCGTCATGTTAAAATGTAGGCTGTCGAGAGTAAGACTTGTCCCAAAGTGGAGGGTATCGATGGCGGGGAAGTTGACGCAGGCACTTAAGCAGACGGCTTTTATCTATCTCGGAAAACCCCAATAGAGGCGGCTTGCCCTTTTATCGGACCCATTTTCAGAGGCGGCTTCGCAGATGATGGATGCTGATGGGTACAAGATCAAATTCGAGTGTTCGACATTCAGACAATCCACATGTTTGGAGCCCTGGTTACGTCCAAAAAACGCATTACTAAATGGAGATTCCGAGTGGGTCGATTCCTTCACACGACTGTGACAGGCTACCCTCAGATTAAGATCCCTTTTGGATTCCGATGGTGAATGTGGGTAGCCGCATCATGATCGATACCTGTATCTTTGACCGAGACACGAAATCGTCGGATTTGTGGCAATTCTACATAAAAGAATACCAAAATAACACATATTTCTCTTAAGCAGTGAAATTGACACCCTGTGCCAACGGCGCACTGTCCGAGAAATTGACTATAAAAAACAGGTCAGCGAAGGTGTGAGTGCTGGGTACGGGTGCCTTACTTGTGCATGCGCTCCAGCGGACATATTGCTTCCATGCGTCACCACCGGATTCACGACCCCTAGATAGGCGAATAGCGTAAGAGGATACGTACTTGATAGCCACTTGTGACTTACCAGCCGGTGCTCTACGCGAGTCAAACCGCAGTTAGAACGCATCACGCCACATGGATAAGGTGGATGATGAACGAACCTTGTTCCCTCCGAAAGCTGCTCCGATCTCTGCACCGCTTGTGCCCACATTGACCTGCGGGACGATATCCATCAGTATTTCCGGAAAGCCAACGTTCGGAGATGTAGACTCGCATTGACTATACCCGTGTCTGATCCGCCAGGCCCGATCCATTTCCCCAGATTCCTAATATCGCGCGTCCAGAGACTGCTCGACAAACCCTGACATTCCCAATCAGCGTCTAATGATTCAACAGTCACGGGGACAGCCTGACCTGGGGCACAGCATTGTTCCACGCGATGGCTTCGTCCAGATGGTCGAACGTGGCAGCATTCAATATTGGAGCAAATGTCTCTGTGGACCAGATCTGGGCTTTGGGATCAACAGATTTGGGAATTGCGATCGTTGGTTGGACAAAGTTTCCAGCATCGAGAGGGGCATCGGTGTATCTCTTCCCACCAATCAAAATTTCGGCGTCGATGGAACGCAGATGGTCAATAGTATCACTGTAGGTCTTCAGCGCCGCAGAAGAGTGCAACGGCCCAAGGAGGGTGCCATCTACAAGCGGGTCAGCAGGTTTGATGTTATTGTAGAGTTTCTTGAGGCGCTCGAGGAACTCTGGCGCAATATCGCGGTGAAGATAGAGCCTCCTGGTGGATGTGCATCGTTGGCCTGCCGTGCCTACGGCACCAAAGAACACCGAGGGTACCGCAAGTGAAAGGTCAGCATCAGGCATCACAATCGAAGCTTGATAGAATGTATGATGTGAGTGTTGTTCGAAAGGCTGTGTGAAGGAATGTAATGATACCGTTGTTGCCGCCCAGCTCAAGGATTGTTTTCCCAAACCTAGACATCACGGTCTTTCCAACGATTCGACCGACATGTTCACTTCCGGTGAATGACACTATAAATTATCAGATTGAGCATTCCTGAAAGAATAAGAAGTTCGAAAAGCAAACACCTAGTTCAACATCACGGCTTTCCGCGATAGCTGCGCCGACTTCTTTGCCACCGGTGACAAGTCCAGCGACGGCGCCTGGGATCCCATTCTTTTCTAGTACATACGCCACTATGCGTGTGATGGCGATAGAGCACAAAGGGGTGCTCGGAGACGGCTTCCAAATGGTTGCATTGCCTGCTGCTAAGGACAACGCTAAATTCCTGGAATTATTGGTCAGAAGTGTTCATTCGTGCGTGAAAAATGCTGGATACCATCCATACACAGCCACAGGAAAGTTGAAGGCTGATAGCACGCCTACGACACCCAGAGGATTGGGTACTGAGTAACGTGTCAATAACAATCAAGAGAAGCGTAAGGAATATGGACCTTCTAATATTGAATGTCCTGGGCGCTCTGATGCAACGACGTTGCCGTTCATCATCCTCGAAAGACCTACAGCATAGTCACACTGCGATATAGTTAGTGGCTAGAGCGCTTTGATCATGTGAAGGGAGCGCACAATGTCAATAAACTCCTGAACTTCTCCTACCCCCTCAGTCTTGATCTTCCCCATCTCCAAAGCCACTAACGAACCAAGTTCGTCTCGCTGGAGATACGCATGGCATCAGCATCATCATCACTGCTTTATATCGTCTACATATCAAAGCATCATACCTGCGCTGCGAGAGCTTCTCGTATCTGTCTCAGGATCTCCCCTCTGCGTGGTGCTGGAACATCTGATGCGAAATGATATCAAGAACGCGGGCAGCAAGGGTACTGAGGGGCTACTCACTTCGAAAGAAGTTGTATGCTTCACGAGTGCGCCCAAGGGCGTCATGGAGTTCCTGGGGAGTGGCTGTTCTGACACGACCAAGAGTTTCACCAGTAGTTGGGCAAACAGAGGTGGTTATATCCCCAGACCCTCTCCATTGTCCGTCATATACTCCCGGTATCTCCTCGGTCGCGTTGATTCTCAATGACGACAGTATTGCTGAGGCACGGCTTGATAAGCTGCGCGCCAACTGCGCCCTACCTAGCGTGTAAGTCGCGCGCCTTGCGAGAATCATCGTCCTAAGCTGATGGTTCTGGATGACTTGTTCAATGGCCACGTCGCCACGATGGCTTACCCCACAGGCGCATTTCCCTGCTCGCTAGCATGATCCGCCCACTCACGTGACCACTTTAAATAAAAGCATGCCCGCGGGCCGGCGGCGCTCGCTTCCAACTTGGAAGTTAGCGACACTTGAGCGACACGGTCGACACCAGACATTTCGCCGAGCTTCATGACTGCGATTCTTAAGCTTCATTTTCTGTGCTGATAAGTGTGCGCAGATCCCTCTAGTCACTCCGAGTAGCATACAGAGTTCTGTTAGTTTTTTATGTCCCTGACGCGACGTCCGCGGAGGGACCAGCGTTCCAACAATACCGGAACCTGGAACATGATGATAGGTAGCCGAATTTTTCCATCACCTCCTACAGGACGCAGGATGACAGAATAAACGTTTTTCGACCAATTCAATCTGTGAAGCCTCGGTAAAGAAAAAAAGAGTCAAACCACCTTGTGGCTAAGATGAAGCCATACTCGACGGTGGAGCCGCACTGCCTCGACACTGGACTCGACGAGTATTTACGAGTAAGTATTCTCAAGACCTCATGACAAAGCTGACGAATCTAACCGTCGGTCGCGTGCAAGACCCTACATCGACATCACCCATCATTATTAACCAGAGCATCTCGAGCGGTAGTCTTCGGGGAGCGCATCGGCGACGCTTTTTTTTCATCTTACTCTGGACGCGTTTCCATATACACGCGTTGATGGGATTGATAATCACCGACCTGGCGATAGTCGGAGAGTATTGTTTCCTGGCTTTTCGATCAGTTTGAGTGATACATGTCCATATGCTCGAACCCTATCTGCAAAATGGCACAAGGCAACTGTAAAGGCGCCCATTTCGTGGTTGGCAGCCTGTCATTTGACCGAGATGTGACTTTCTAATCTACACGAATGTCAGATAGGCGATGAGAATCGGCGCGGTTGATCTATTCGATATTCGGGCAGTCGACCGATATCTAGAAGATGAGATACTGGACCCTGCTTCAGCCATACCAATTAGTCGACGAGCTGCTTGCAGAAGTTGTTGCATGTGGTGGTACTTCCTCCTCTTCGGCATCAGATTGACTGTTCCCTCTGGCCCACCCTATAATGCAAGGAAGCTAGAGATGCAAGACAGCCTGGAATGTGAACATTTTTACTAACCATGTACCCCACTCCTTTACTTGATAAGCACACCACCTCTAAAGTTCATCGAAGAATGCAGGCTCCGCATCTACCGTATTTTTACCCTTCTTCTTCACCGTCAGTGGATTTTTCTCTGGCTTCCGTTTACGCTTCTTCGCCTTTGGAGCCTCATCTTCGTCGTCTGAATCCTCCTCCTGTTCTGCGGTTGTTGCCTCCACTGGTTTGCCTTCGAGCTCTGCATCGGAGTCATCGTCCTCATCACCATCGTCCTCCTCTATATCCTCGACCTCTCTCTGATCTTCATCAAGAGCCAGCAGCTCCTCACCATCTTCTTTCCCCCCTTTCACAGCTTCATGAAAGAAAGCCTCTAGGTCTGTTAGACGCACGACTTCCTCGTGGCCCACGCTCCCGACCCACCATCTCCCCGTCGCTTGATTTATATCCATATCGGTTTTTTTACCCACATTGCCTCCGGTTTTATCCGCTCCGCCGTCTTCGTCCAGTGTCAACTGGCTTGTCCCACCACCAACGGCGATCCGCTCTACTGGCCAGTCGCCATGATCCACGACGACACCCAGAAGTTTCGTCGGCAGGATTTTGACAGCTCGGACCATGCCATCAGATGAACCAGTCAAAATCGTACTCGAGGTGTCTACACCTAGAAGATCTGAGGGCAAATTGCACAGGGCGTCAATTGAATGTGGATGTCTATTAACGAAATATCGCCAAGGAAGGACGGTCAATGAATTAACGGAGCCTATTGCCACATTGAAATAGGCGTACCCAGGAATGCGGTCGACGCAGTCACCCCAGCCCGCGCTGCGATTGAAAACAGACAAGATCCCGATCTGTGTTCCCACAACCACCTTCGAGGCGCTGAAAGCGTCTCATCTCAGTTCAGTATTCCACATGTGAGCGATAATCTGGAAAGGAACAGCGAAAACGGGAATCCGGAGGTATAAGAACCGTTATCGAAGCACAGCTACCTGCTGACTTGTTATGGAGAGAGTTGTTGATGTTTTAAGATGGCCCAAAAGCGACATGACGGGGCAAGCAGAAGCACAGTACTCATTCATGAGAATTGCAACATACCCTTTGATGGCGACAATGGAGAGGAGCTCGTCTTCTTGATCCTCAGATTGGGCAAACGGTTTCTTTGAACGGACGTCCATCACCGATAAAGTTCCATCACCGCTAAAAAAAAAAAAAAATTAGGATGGGAATGGACATGACGTTTCTGGTGGTGTGATAAGGAATGACGGGAAGGAATACCTGGTTGCAACCAATTGTTTTTTGTCCTCTAGCCATAAGAAGTCCGTGATATAATCAAAATGCTGGGTGTATGTGCGCGTGCACTCTCTTTGTCGAGGGTCCCATAGCTATCGAACTCAGATTAAGGCCTGCGAGGATGACCCGGACATACCTTGATGACGCCGTCATCGTCTCCGGTGGACAGCAACCATGGCATAAGATACTTGATACGGTTTATGGGAGAGCTTAAAGTCCCTCGACATATCAATACACGGAGATGTGGAGCAGCGACGTTCTGGATAAGAGCTTACTCGTGTGCTCCTGCTCGAATCTCGACATTTTCGGTGACCGTGTCAATGATGCTGCGACACCATCAGACTTCAGTTGCATCAGATGGAGATAGCACTATAAACGCACTTCAAAGCTTTAGCTTTTCCCACTGCATACAGATGTGAGCCATCCCCGTCGATGGCGAGGGCCCTGCATGAACGTTTGGAAGGCCGTACGGAAAAAGTACGTTGTGTTTGTCCCTGGTCGTCGTACGCGAACGCCCTTACGTGACCCGTTAAAAGGCCGGTGTATACTGTTGAATGAGTTGGATGAAAGACTAGGTCGAAAACCTGTGCGCCTGCTGGTATTTCTGGCATGGAGGGCAAATCCAAGAAACAGTGGCTAATTTTGACTCGGAAGATGCCGATGCACAACTTTGTCTAAATATATCTTATCTCTTGGACTCCTTTCTTAGTCTACTCTGATCACGATGAGTGACCATCCCATCATGATCTATGTGAACTAAATGCTCTAACCGTACGGAATCTCGATATGCAAGTATATTTTTGGGATTTCTTTTCATCCTGCAAGAGAAATTCCACGAAGCATCGCCGTTTGGGATCAGTAACAATATGTCAGTGCCACTGCCAATTAGGATTCCAAATGAAGCCATTGTAGGTATGGCAGATGGATGGCTCCGTGGTAACTTGATGATGTAGCCCTTGCTCATCTTGCTGCCAAATGTCCAAGAATGACATTTGCGTACATGCGGAGTTGACGAAAAGACACGTACATATTGTCGCCGGCCTTCAACGGCTCCGACTCGCAATCAGAACATGTAGACATGAGATAGCCGCGACATCGAGATCGCGCACGGTGACCTGCCGTACCATGCCTTCATACTTCATGCCTATCGTGTCTCTAAAATTATCTGACGACGGCAACTCGGTAGCCCTAGACTACAATTGCACAGCATACAAGTCGTGATTCGGTCATGATCCTGATCGATGTTTAGAATCGGGCGTGGTCGTCGCCGTGACAAAAATATCGCGAATAGAAGCTACTAATAGTGAGGAACAGTAACTACGTTCATCGCTCCAGGCAGTGAACGCAGATCTGTCAAGAAAAGACCCCCTTAATCCAGCTGTAACAAAGTCCGCAATCTGAAATAATGGCGGCGAGTCGGGGGCTTGGACGGCCAGTGACTGCGATAAACAGCAGACTTGTCTGTTTCCAGCTGGATAGCTCCATCTTTGTACCGCCCACGATGGTCCCACAGTAAGTGCGAGACGCACCCCGTCACATCATTTAGCATATCCATCGAGACATTGCTACAACGCGAAATGGAGAGACTCCTCGCTGCGAGCCCGCACTGCTGACGCTCTTCAAGATAAGCAAAGAAGACCTCCAAGAAGCGCGAATCGTCGAGGTCACTGTGGGAATTGACTGGGCCGGAAGACGACACCATCAGTCCACCGGCGAAGCAGTCGACATTGTGGAGGTAGATGTCTTCCAAAGCGGGAAGAAGCATAGAGCTCATGTCGTCGTGTTCCAGATGAGAGTGAGAGCGGGCGTTGAGAAGGAGGGCCCAAAGCAAGCCGCTTGGGGGGTGTCCACCGATGTCGATAACACGGAGATAGGGGAGGGAGGGTAACAATTTCGGCCACGACTTCTGAGTGATTACGTCGAGGTTCTGAAGCGTCAGAGTATGAATGTCTGTCAAAGGAAGGGCATTCCAGACTGATGTAAGGGCGGAAACAAGGACTTCGTCGTGCATAGTGTGGCAGTCTGGACCGATGACGAGGTCTAGGAGGGGCTCCATGACCTCGGTAACTCCGAACGCTCGTATGCGCAGAGTTTGCCGAAATTCGGAATTTCGTTCATGCTCGTCTGTGAACCGTAGCGATTCCTCGCGTCCCGTGAGGACGAGGGAATCAAGAGGCATCTCCCGCGCAGTTCCGTGAAAATGAGACCCAATAACGTTGGCCAGCTTCCCGAAGTTAGCCTTGGAATCTCCCATCCTGTCAACGTGACAGTGAAGGCGTCCAGAGGGCCGAAGAATGATACATTCCAATATGCTTACCAGATCCTGAATGGAACCAGTCAACGACATGGAAAGTAGGTTGGGGAGGTGGATGGCGCGTCCCGAGCTATGGCTTCCCAGAGCCATAGTCTTCGGGAATGCATGGACGAGTGTGAGGTGCTCCAACATTACAAAGCGTTCGAGGAGATAAAGAAAATCTTGGCGCGAAGGGCGCTCGGAGAGGGGAAGATGATGAAGGGATAGATGGCGCAAGTTGGTATAACGTTGCGAAACAAGACTAATTGGAGCCCGATGCAACTCCAAGTATTTCAAAGAAGGTACTGGAGGCCCGCCGGGAGGGATGGAGCGTTTGGAATACCGAATGTCATGGTTATCGTCAGGTCGTGAGATAGAAATTATGAGAGACTCTAGACAGCGATTAGGATTCTTCAGTGTCCCTATCAAAGGGCCAATATTGTATATGTTGGAGATTAGGTGTATGTCGCGGATCATGGGCGCGTAGTGAAGAGTGCGGTGGATGGCGTGTTGGTTGTTTGCTTCGACCATCGCTCTTACAGAGACGGGATACATTGGTGAACGATGAAGGGTAAGAGAGGTCCATTTCGGATGAGAGAAATCGATGTAGCTCCAGAGCTCAGGGCAGTTTAAGGCTGCCTGGCGCCAGGTCGAGCAGGCAAATGTGAGATCCACCCATGACCATGCGGGAATCTTGAAGGAAGATTGGGCGCAAATGATGAAGATCTGCTGCAGGACTTCGACTGGAAGGCTACAAGCTGGAAGCGTCCTATTGGCCTTTCTGAGCTCATTGACGCGGCCTGCTCTGAGCAGAGTAGTCTAATAAAGACAATGGTTAGCTTCACATAAAGAGATACAAGACATAAAACGCACGGCTGCAGTCCTGTACTTTCGAATATCGAAAGTTTTCGGAGCAGGCCCGTCAATGGGGGGTAGCTGTACGATTCCACGCCCTGGTGACATATTCATCCTGCGTGAGGAAGCAGCGGAATGAGGGTGGTTCCAGTTACAAGTTTCTAATTACTCACGTTTCACTCGGAAGGAGAATTATGGGGGGGTGGAAAGGCGGAGCAACTATGGCACTCGTCGTTACCCCTACGGTTAAATCATTGCTGAAACGTCCAGACAGGACGCCGAACAAAAAGCTACATGGCTCGACAACAACAAGAGATGTGAGAACGCTTTTGTGCCTTGGTTAGAGAGACAATGAACGATGGTCAGAACGTGACCCACCTGCAAGACAATAAGCCTATTGTCTTGCCTGCCAGTTCGATAGAAGACGGGGCCTAGGAGGCCATAACCTTCCGGTTTCTCTACAATTCTTCATTGCATACGTCGACTTCATGCAGCATTCAGGTTCGACAGATGGTCAGAAAGATGGAGATCCAGTTCAAATTCAGTTCACTGCCACCGCAAGCAAGGCCAGGCAGGGCCAGGCACAGTGTGGTTTGGATTCGGAAGCATTTTTAAATTTGCTTACGTCAAATAGAGTATGCGAATTTTGATCGGACTCGCCGGGCCGCGGCACGATCTTCCCAACCTTGCAGTGCATTTGTCTGTATCGACTACATCTCCGAATTGGTGGTTGATCCTGTCGATACGTCTATAGATCCATCTCGATCACAACTCGATCCATTTCCGAGTCCATGACCCTGGAAGAATGTATTTAAATATCTCATGATGACGGTTTCTTGCGCATGCGTAGCTCCAATACGCTCAAGGTGGCGCGTTGCGGCGTTCTGCCTTATCTTCAGCCTTTATGATCCCTCGCAGATGACAGTCATGATTAGCTATTGCTATTATGCATACCTACAACATGCGGCCCTTCCTGCGTTTCACACTCAATAAACGATCAAATATAATATCATCTAGCCACTGACTGAGTAGTATACTGCGTTTGAAAGAGATCGTCCGACTATACAACCTAGTTACAAGGGAATGAAACCTTCCTGGAATTGCTTCAAGCCCGCTAAACAATCGTACAGGTGTGCGTATAAGTCACAGTAATACAAGCCATTCGAAGAGATACCCATCGCTTCGCATGATGTTCGAGTATCCTCAAACCGTTGCCGCGCGCTAAGGAGATCCTTCTCCAACAAGGCAAGCTCGCCGAGGGCTCGTTTAACCCTTGCATTGTATAGTAGTTCAGACAATATATCCGAATCCTCGGTTGTCTGAAGGTAGAGGTCGCGAGCAGCCTCATATTCCCCTGCCCGTAGTTCGACGCAGGCAGCAATATAGATGCAAGCACATTCCCCTTCGTGCTCGCCTCCGCAACCGCTCCGTTGATGAGACCTCTCGCCTCAGGGAATTCATCGACCATAGCAGCATAACCAGCTAGCGTCAGCAAGTAGTTGGTTGCCTTGTGGTCCTTCTCCCGTGCGTCAAGGTGAGCCTTTCGAGCTCTCTACGTCTTTTTGTCGGAATGCGATTTCGATCAGCCAAAAGTCAGCCGCGGCCAGTAGCCGAGGAGAGTAAGACATCTCCTCGGACCCGACGATGTCCTGGAAAAACCGCCGCGCACTCTCGACCTCTGTAGGACCATAAGAGCGAATTTATATTGACCTCCGCAAAATGTGCTGTTCCTCTGCATCGGAGACGGATCCCAGGTTCCTCAAGGCTTTGTCTCTCTTCGCAGAGAGCTTGTCGGAGGCATCTCACTCCCCTCTCGTTGTAAGAATATGCAGCAAGAGGAGATTTGTATCCAAATTCATGTGTATGTCCTCTATGCTTTTGCCAAACCTCACAGCTGTTGAAAATGGCGTACGAGCAGTGACTTTATTCCATCCTTGAACCTCTTTCGAATAACCGCAAAGAGGGAGCCATCCGGAGGTGGCATTTTGCAGGAAGGTCGAGGATGATGGCGCGGGTTTGTAGAACTCGAGGACCTCGAGAAAGCACAGTGTGACGTCGCAGATTTCTCCATGTTGTTCATGGTACACCGAACTAGGTCAAGAGCAAGAAGGTGTTCAACATTGATGTCTTCGACCTTGAGCCAGGCCGGGTGCTCCCGCATGCGCTTGATTCGAGAGTAGTAGCATTTGCGGATACACTTGCGGATGGCTTGGCCCTTAGAGAAGATACCTATGTTTCTCTGACCCGCAACGTGGAGTCTTATTGAGGCAAGCATGGCCAGAAATCCGCCACTCGCCTCTGACAAAGACGGACAAAAACGAAATGATGAGGATTGAATATTGAGCAGTGAATTCTTCGCGGGCTGCGTGGGCCACGGCGGGGTTTGCCAAGAAAAAGCTACATGTCCTGAAGCTGTCGTACATCGACTCTAGCGCAACGTAAAGTCCACAGGCAACCTTGATAGAGAGGATCAATATAGTTGTAATAGCCCTGTCGTCCGCAACCTACGCACCAACTTCAACTTGTCGTTTGATCCACGAATAATACGAGGAAAAGTCTGCATTTACATCACATGTCCTGGATGACACAAGTTAGCAATTCCCAAGCGTTCACCGGATGCGTAGGTGTAGAGAAGAGCATATATGTGCACGGTTGCAGACTGGTAAACGCCAAGCAAACGCTGGCACGTCGGTGGGATGAAACGGTGACTTGCTCGTTGTACAGCCACAGCCAGCTCTCCTTCGGACTCTTCGGTTCCCGGACTTCCGCGATATCGATCTTGGTTCCAACAAACAAAATACAATAGCCTAGATAACCAGGACAGATCTAGTGTTCATACCTCTGTACGAGTCCAAGCAATGATCAGGAAGGGATAGATGTGAGAAGAATCACCAAATCTCACTGCCACGGGGAGTAAACCTTTGGGACATTGCCGAAGATTTTTCCGACATACGTATTATAGGTCCACGTCGACGTGCAGGTAAGCACATACTGATCCCTGCGGTCACTGAATTGTCTAACGTGGACATTGGAGAGCGCAGAGATTGTACAGCCACTGATCGTTCAAAACTCTATATGCACCTTGTTTGATCAGCTATCCAGGCAAGACTCAGGCAGCATCCAGGGATCCTTACAGTATGATCTATACATAACAAGAGGCTACCACACGCTTGTCTTACTACCGTTCGGCCATTCGAATGACCCCACTGCTCTATCTCACCGCATTGGCCCTCATTGTGCTCATTTCTGCAACACACGCGGAGGCCATTTCATTGAAGTCTGCTCTGGCAGGCAAATACCATGCTCTTGTCAACTGGGCCCTGCCCGACTTCGTCTCAGACCCGAGCGACGCCCATGTCAACTCCACCACGGCAGGCGACCTGGAACTTCTTGATATCGTACTGGTTGCTTCAGTAGATGGCAAGTTCCATGGACTGAACAGGACAACTGGGCATCTTCTATGGTCGACCTCGTCTTTTTCTCCCCCGACCAGCGTAATCGAGTCCGCAGCGTCGGTTTTGACGCCTCTCGTTCATGCTACCCATATCGATTATGACCCGGACGAAACGAAGTCCCAGGAGCTGTATGTCATCGAGCCCCAGTCGGGGGACATATATGTCATGGAGACGCCTACAAGCCCGCTCATACGCTACCCGCATTCCATGTCTGACCTTGTCCATCAGGAAAACCTTACTCGCTGAAATAGCACAAAGTGATAATGATTGAGCTACATCTCGTCATTCGGGCGGTTTCCGAGAAATAGTGTTCAGCGGGGCTAAATTTCGCCAGATTGAATGGTAGGTGATAAATTTCTGTCCATAATGAATAATTCGAGGTCATTTTGAACGATTGAAAGTAATTTAATCTACAATAGACGAAGGTTCTCCAGCTAATAAGCGATTCGATATAAATGTCGATCAGTGAAAGTGTTGACAAAAAAGGTGTCACAAACATCGAGGACATTGCTACTTGTCCACTCTGGGTGTGCGACGCGTCCGAACTTCGGGAATAGATGGATACTACGGCGGATATTGCCTATGGGGATGATGCTACAGATTCTACCGCCGTTGCGGTCCTTGAGCTGACTGATTTTGTGTAGGCCATGGTGACGCTCCGGGTCCTGAAGTGGACTGTACCATTCGACATAGGCCAAATGCTGTGGTATGGGGGCTTCGGTGTTGGTAAAAAGAATCCCTCGTGATTTCTCGGGCAGTGAGAATACAATGCGCACCCGGCCAACACGGTAACCTTAGTAAATCTAACATGAGTACGAGCTGAATGATAGCATGCTTGGCAAACGCACCTTGGAGCCCAGTTAGTTCACCAGTCCCGTCGTTTATAAGTGCGGTGTCGAAACGCCCGGGAACCACATGATTTCGGCCATCCTTCTTTGCCGGCCTAACGTGAATAGAATCGGCGGTTGCATTGACACCTGTCATAGGATCTGAACGGAGAAACTTGATCCGATGCCAGACTGGTACCTTTGTGAAAGGGATGCGGACAGACCACAAGCGGCGCTCGAGTTGGTGTGCCGTGAGATTGGGCTCGTTTGTCAGTGCGACGTAACGGGCCAAGGCTGTTCGGAAAAAGGGAGCACCGTATTCTGAAGAAAGGCGCTCGAGTGACACGGCGCGAACTGTGGGGTGCTTTGCCATATGGAGCGTGCGGTCGAGTTCGAGTCCAGGGGGAGACCATTCTTTCTGTGGCAATGTTGGCGAGCCTTCGCAGCGCCATTTTACATACTGAGAATGCCGCAGGATCTTCTCCTTTCGTTCCACCCATAACGTCATTTGGGAGAACTCGTCCTTATGGTTAGTCGCTGCGTAGGCTTGCTTCGCCAGGTCGATATGAAGACGCTCGGTGTATTGCGTATTGACGTTGTCGGTGGTCCCATAAAGCTTGATGGCGTAGGTGTAATGTTGAGCCCAATGGAGCTTGGGAATGTTGAACGAGTCGCGGATCCCGAGATCAACGAAGATATCCTTGTTCTTGTGAAAATCTTCGAGTGCATCTTCGAGGAGTTCTAGGGTCTTGTCCGTGTGAACGGGGTATTGCGCAAGATATAAGAAGTCGAGCATCGCACGAACGGCTGAAAGGAGCCTGGCACTCGATAGTCCGTTGGGAAGTGGGGCATCGATGATCAGCCCAAGTAAGATCCGGCACATTTGATCGTGCTCTTGGCCTGTGACGCGAGATAATGTCGAGATGCCTTTCATGAAGAGGCGGATGTTGTGGTTAGGGGGCAAGCGGCGACAGCGCGCATCGATTTCGGTAGCGCCGTATGCTGCTATAACCCATCTGATGAGGTGCTTCAAGATGCCTTGATACAGTTGATGCAAGACGTCTGGGGTGATAGAGCGATAGATGTGAGCATACGGGAGATCTACCCAATAAGGGTCTACCACAGGCTTCACCCCCGCATGTTTACAGGCTTGAAGAAAGCCTGCAGGATCTGTTTCGAAGGAATCGAGGATTTCGAGAACTCTGGACAGGTCCCGGAGGTTTGGTGGATCTGCACGATTATACTCACCAAGCTCGTCACGAGGCTCGTCGCAAGATGGGCATTCTCCAGTGTAGGTGCAGGTCGTCAATACCTGCTCAGGATAGTCCGTAACGACGCATGCCAAAAGTGGGTGGAAGCGACGGGTAAGGGCATCCCCAGTGGTCATATAAACCCCATCCTTCCCAGCTGACTTCAATGGAGCCAGAACCCGGGCCATGCATGCATGATAAAGGTTAGCAAGTAACCGCCGTCGAGCAGTTTTGTTGGTGACATTCTCTAATCGGGTTGTTGGGAGGTAGCCGAGCAGCACATACGCGCGATTTGAAGGCTTACTGCGGATCTCCTTAGGGATGTTTCCAATAGTGAGATAAATTGGGTATGCAGATTTATTGCGGAACAGTGTGAGCTGTGTCTTGTCGGTGGAAATGATGATTGGGACAATCGTAGCACCTGGTTTGTCCTTTTCGAGCATTTCCTGCAGTTGACGCGCAGCGTGTGAGTCTAGTACACATGGACCCACAACCAAACAACGCTCACCTGAGTTGACCACCACCACTTGCCAGTTTTCATGTCATGATACATCCGAATCGTTTCTGCGCCGTCCGCATAATGCTTCTCAGGAACGAAGACAAGATATACCGCGAAATCGGGATCCCCTAACAACGCCCGAATACACGCAATGACATCGCGAAAGAATACTTCACACACTTCATCCCCAATCAACACCTCATGCCGTTGGAAGCGTGGCCTTCCTGGAAGGGACTCGTCGATCATTTTATTAAGCTCCTTTGTGCTCTTGAAGGAGAGCCCAAGCTTCTCAGAGACCTGTTGGAGACAAAAGGTGAGTAATCCCATTTTTTATCTCACAGAAATACAAACACTGACACCGTCAATCTTCATCAGTTCAGTAAAGGCAGTCGAGCTTGGGCCACGTAGCTTCGCCCATCGAGCCATCTCCCACTCCAACTGTGATGCAAATGGCGCAAACGAGTTGTTTATGTTGCCAAGATCCTGTGTATATTGCTGGTTTGTCGTCGGGTCGTCTCGTGAGTAAACTGCACCTGCTGTGGATACAGGGAACTTGACGACGAATGGTTTCTTTGATAGTGACTCCTCAGCACCACCTCGTAGTCTCATGGCGGGTCCTCGGCGAGAATCAGACATGTCGTTCTCTTCTCCCTTTGGTAGCTGATAGACCGGTGGATGCTCACGTGGCGGCTCCAATCCCACTTCCTGTGCTGCATTTGCAGCGTCGAGTAAGTCTTCCTCGTCATCATCGTCCTCAAACTCTCCAATAACATTTTCTGTTGGTTCCAGGGCTTCGTCATCTGAGGTGGGTATGATCATCATTATGCGGCCATCCTCGGTTGAAATTGACTCACCGCATTCAGTGTAATCACCGAAGAAGTCACCAACTGGGTCAACTAGAATCCTCTCGTCATCGTGCGGAATATCTTCTAGATCAGACTCGAAGACATCTGGTTGTGGTATGCCGGCGGAAGGAAATGTCGTTGTAGATCTGATATGTCGCTGTTCCTTGGCTTTGCAACGGGGGTCTTTGCTTTTGTGTATATGGTTTTTGAGGCCATTCCGTTTGACTGACACTCCACAGCCTTCACAGATGGCATGCATAATGTTCGACTTGCAAGAGGGGATTTGGGTACATCCTTCAAGATGGCGCGATCTTGTTCGATATCGCAGCACAACTCCGCCATCACACTCAATAAAACCTCGTGGTATAAAACATGCTGGTCTCCCGATTCATTCCGTAAATTTCCCCTCCAACCCTCCTTTCTCATTTTACATACCCTGCACCTCGCCGCTCCTCTAATCTCTGTTTCATCTCGTTCAATTCCTCTACTTTTCTCATACTACTTACCCCACACTCGCCGCTCCTTTAGTCTCTATTTCAATACCCTCCTAATTATGCCAAAGGCCGCTACCGCACCGAAGCCCCGCACAGCGAAAAGTGCACCTGTTGTCGAAAAGCGGCCAACCTTGCCTAGAAGCAGCAAGAAGAAAGAAGCTGTAGACGTGAATGCCCCTTCTCAAGGTATGTTCACGCCACGTATGCAACATGTATCATACTCTCACCCACGTTTCTGACAGTGCGAGCTCGCTCTTCCAGGTCGACCGTGGCCCCTCGAGGTGCAGCACCAGCTGCTCGCCAAAAACGACCTGCATCTCCCTCCTTCAGCCAGCCGCAGGTTGCGAAGAAAGCCAAAGGTCTATCTTATTTTCATGATAGCCTTCCTGATGCTGAAGTCACCATAGGTGTTCCGGTTCCCACTACCCGTCCCTCCCGTCGTGCAACTGCATCAACCGTAGTGTGTAAGAATGACATTGTTGTACATCTATGACTAGTAATACTAATGCTCTTTGCAGCTTCGTCACGTTCGACACGTAAGCCTCCAGCCGAGATTACCTCTGAAGATGGAGAGGACTTCGATGAGCCCTGCCCTTCTGACAACGAAGACACTGACCAGTATGGCCAAGACCATGAAGAGGACATGCGTGACGAGGAGGATGAGCAAGATGATGAAGATCTCGAAGTACTTGACCCTACGTCTCTCAAGATGACTCTCATGGCTGAGGTAAGGCTACATATAGAACTTAACTACAAAGGCTGATGACTTTTGCGAAGCGCCCACGTTGGGCTGCCCAGACTGATGCTGGCCGTGACGATGGTGAGGATGAGGTCATCTCTCATCATGATGTCGAGTTCACCACAGCCTCTGAATTTGGGGGCGAGGAAGAAGTCGACGACAATCTTGATGATGAAGGACCTGTCAAGCAAGAACCTGTACGTGGGATCGACTCCATCTATCTTCGCCTATTATAACTTAGATCTAGGTGGCTTCGTCACACCGTGCACGTGCACGGCGCGCAGAGGTATGTGGCCATAAGTACCTTGGAGGGCCATACTAATTGCCTGTCAGGTGCCAATGTGGGGCAGTGCTGAGCCTGAGGCTTCCGATGCTAAAGCTGTCTCCCCGGAGCCAAAGGACAATTCGGCATGGCCCCTTCAAGCACATTATGTACCCCCTCCACCTGGGTCCAGGAACCTCGCCCTCACTGCCCAGCCTGCCCCAGTCCACGCGCTCATCAAAGCCGCTATACGCCAAGTGACCGGTGACGCCCTTGTTGTTGATGCGTATCCATCACCTGCAACGATCGACGATTACTTCTGTCAGTTGTTGATCGGGATCGCAAAAGACTTGGGATTCCTTGCACTATCTGACCGTATTGCGATTGATAAAGCACTTTGCGACTATATTTCCCGCCTGGTAGGTGATTGCTTTGTCATCCTTGACCTTTCGAACTCACGCCATTACAGCTGGCGACACGTTTGTCAAATGTCCGTTGCGGAGCAAAGAAGATTACTCTTCCGAAGATAGAGACATCGTACAGCCTCGAGGGGACCAACCAGGAGCGTCAGGAGATGGTCAAACGATTCCTTACCACTGGTGACTATATTTACCCTCGTACAGGCCCGGTATGTAACTACCACTGTTCATGACGGCCACTTACATATCTATCATAGACTAACAACCTGGTGCATCGAACAAAGCCCTTCCATCACCCCATGATCATCTCCTCAATCCGTGAGTATTACTTCTCGGGAACACGGGGATCAATCGCCACCAAGCATGCATCTCGGTTCACCTCCAGCATCGAGACCGGTCCTCAAGCTTTGGAACTGGAGATCCCTCTTCCGATGGTCTGCACGATAGCCACTGCTGTATGCCCCGCGTTGCCTTTTCCATATTCAATTAACTTACATGCCATCTTATTATAGACTTATGCTTCCATCGAAGACTGGAGCAGCGGCTTCTTGAAGAAGTCCGAGTTCAACGCGGATGCCTATGAAGACGTCTACCGGGGCCATGAGCTCTTCCTCAACAATATCCGTACCAACCGACCAGGAGCATACCATCGCTTGATGGCGGATCTGTATAAGGAAGTCGCGTCAGTCTTTCTTGATCTCTTCTACTGATCAATGCTGATTACCATCGGGTAGTAACACCCAGGCTGGTCACTCGGCCAATGTTGTGGCCAACAACGCGATGGCAATCCTTGATCTCGATGCTATGGAGGAGTAAGCTATATATAACCCATACCCTTATACCCTATGGATTGTAATCTTGTCAGATTTAATGGTTGTGTTCTTGTCCCATAGTATTACTCACCTCAAGCGTCGCTCATTACTGTTTACACCCCTAATATCTTGCCCCTCCTACCATAATTGCCTTCATTTCTAGTGTACATAGTTTCATTTAATCTACAGTACCACGGACTCGTACACTTGCCCAATGGCTCGTGCTCTTCTAGCATAATAAATCGTTGTAATCCTTCCATCGTGAGCTCTCGTGATCCAAGTTGGCACATTTGTATGCAATTTGTATGTTGTACATAACATTATACATGCGGAGAATTGACAAAACCTTGTCATTGCTTTCTGTTGACGAAAATTTCCAAGGATGAAATGCTGCAGACTTTTAATCGGGCTCACTCAGCATGTTTGGATCAATCAAATCCCTTGGTCTCAATCTGAGCATTTCCCGTCATTTTCAATCCATTTCTATTCCATTCTGGTAAAATCGGTCCAAGCTGCAAAGTTTGGTATATAGGGTTTTCCTGATGTCGACATGTCTCCTTTCAGCTACGATAGCACCGGGGGTAATCGCGTGTTTACTGGGGTAAGAACGAAATCGTTCCTGCTACTTGACTTAGAGACAGGCGAAATTAAGCCCACACATGCATACCATTCTAAATGTGTACAGGAGCAAAACACGGACGCTTGGGTCGGAGCGATGGACTTGGACGACCTGGATGACTGCAATCCAGATCCGCCGAGGCCTTCGGAAGTTTGTATCACTCGCGCAGGTGAGTTGAGCGGTATTCATTTCGAACAGCGGGGGCTCATTTTTTTGGGAAGACTATAATGTATCAGTTTACGCAGGGTCCTACGATCCGGGTTCTGAACCTCCAGTCCAGAACTTGTCGTTCTCGGCGTATGGATTTATTGACCGGGATCAGCGCCCACAAGCAGCCTATAGGCAGACAAAAGATGATGTTTACATCCAAAGTCTGCCTAGCGGGGAGATATTATCATTCAAGGCTAGGTCAGGAGGAGAGACTGCTGGGCAACGCGACTCGCAGCTACTATGGCGATGTACCTTCAACGCACCGATGTCAGTCCTTACTTCGCTCTCTCCAGAGATCTTCTAACGATGGTCATCTCTTAGAGTTACAATATTTGACGTCCTTACTTCTCAAGAGTCGCGCGACGACATACTTGTCTTGCTTCAACCGCGTCCCCATCTACAAGGCGTTCTCCCGGACCTCACCGACACGCGCCTTTCCGATCGAAAGTCTGCCTTTGTCGGAATGGTCAAAGAAACAGGCAGCCTCTTCGTCATGAGCCCCGCGCGCTTCCCGCATGTCCTCATCGGTGGCCCCGAGACCGGCAGCGATGCATCCACGGCGACCAACGTGGACGACTGACCCCCGGACATCAATTCAGCCACCAAGATCCGGAGTTACAAGGAACAAATGGAGGCATGGGAGAGAGACCAATGCTTGGGGAGCGGGATGTATACGGATCGTCGGTGTCTCATTGGTATTCGGCCGTTGGAGGAGGGAGAGGGGCCTGAAGAGGCTGCTTGACGAGCTACGGCCGTGATTGGGTAATCGTCCCTTCTATACATCGACTCGCGGGGCTGCTACCATATTAGATCTGGAACACAAAAAGCTACCGGAATGAAAATTTCGGGAGTATTGTAATTTTCCTGAGCTATCGAGGTGAATATGACTTGCACAAGGCGAGGATTGTGGTGGAGAAAAGTCTCGAAAGAACGGGAATAGGGGCCCATGCGAATGTCATTGAAGGACTATGATACGTACACGTAGACATGCGGCAACGAAAGAATGTGATAGTGAGCGCTGAGGAAGTGGACGTTGGTGGGAGCCTGACGTTGCACAGCCACTGACTGCCAAAACTTTACCACGTCCCAACAACATTGCTCTGCCAGCTGCGCCTTCATATTCCCTCCCAGCGCGGGATGAGCGCCAATGCCCTCGCTACACTACCTCCTCGCATTCATATTCACCCTCCTAACTGCAGGCATTGCCGAGGTTATTTCACTTAGGTCGGCCCCAGGCAGATCCCAGGCTCTAGCTGAGCGCCGCCCTTCCACATACTCCTTTATCTCGCCAACTTCAGATGCCAGCTCAAGCACAGGGGATCTCGATCTGCTCGACATTGTCCTCGTCGCCTCGGTGGATGGCAAGTTCCACGCACTCAACAGAACCTCAGGTCATACCCTATGGTCTATGTCCTCTTTTCCTTCCTCGACCAGCATATCCGCACCGTCAACTCTAGCGCCCCTCGTTCGCACCACACACGTCGACCATGACCCAGACATGACCGACGAAACGACCCCGCAGGAACTATATGTCATCGAGCCACAGTCAGGCGATATATATGTCATGGCGACACCGACGAGCCCGCTCCAGCGCTTCCCGTTCTCCATGTCTGAGCTTGTCGACATGTCCCCTTTCACTTTCAGTGGAGCCGACGGCCATCGTGTGTTCAATGGGCGGAAGGAGACGTCGCTGCTCCTTATCGAATTGGAGACGGGCAAGATTAAGGCAATAAACTCGGAATGTGCATGGGATGAATTTGACGACGAGGAGGATGGGGAGGTGGATTTAGATGAATTGGATGGGAGCAAACCGCCAACTTCGACACCAACGGAAGTTTACATTGGTCGCACAGGTGAGTCAATCCCAATTTATTTTACGATGGGTATAAAGGGGCTAATTATTCGAGAAGACTATCACATATCAATATACACACATCTCAAAGATAAAAAGGCTCCCAAACCTCCCGTCCAGAACCTATCCTTCTCAGCGTATGGGCCCAATAATAAGGACAACCACCTGCAGGGAATGTATCGACGGACGAAAGACGATGTTTACATCCAGAGCCTCCCAAACGGGGAGGTAATGTCATTCAAGGCTAGGCCGAGAAGAGATTCTCTTGACAAGGGCGACTCGCAGCTGCTATGGGGACAACCATTCAACTCACCAATGTCAGTTTAATCTGAATTTTTCAGGGATGTTTTAATAATCATACTCTCCAGAGTCGCAATATTCGACGTCCTGCACAAACCAAACCCCCATTCACGGAACGCCCTCGTCCTGCTCCAACCGCGTCCCCATCTCGAAGACGTTCTTCCGGACCTTACCCCCGACACGCGCCTTCCCAACCGAAAGTCTGCATATGTAGGAATGGTCAAAGAAACCGGCAGCCTTTTCGCCATGAGCCCCGCGCGCTTCCCTCTCGTCGCATTCGGTGGCCCCGAGCGCTACTCAAAGATCCGCCTCATCGATGCATCCCAACCAACTGACACGGACGACCTACCCTCGGATGTCGACTCAGTCACAAAGATACGGAAGTACAAGGAGCAGAAGGAGGCATGGGATAGAGACCAGTGCTCGGGGAGTGGGATGTACACGGATCGTCGGTGTCTCATCGGTGTTCGGCCACTGGAAGATGGGGATGGGGAGGAGGGCCGGCTGAAGAGACTGCTTGACGGGCCAGGACCGTGGTCGGGAAGCGGAGGCGCACAGCAGTTGGAAAGGCTACCTATGCCTACCCAGAACGGGACAGTCGGACTTCCGTCTGGGGCTGAGGTGGACGCTCCGGTGAATACGACGGAGGGAGATCCGGAGGGAAGGTGGGCCAAGGCGGCACGGGGGAATTCTTTGGAGGCGGCGGCGTTCACCTTGGTTCTGGGTATTGTCTCGTTTTGGTTTGGCGTGAAGCGGTTTAGAGAATGGAGGAGCAGGAGCAAGAGGAGCATGATGGTGGACACCACGACCGCCGATCGATCGCTTGAACTGCCAATGCCAAAAGAGACAGCGTCGGTCTCGGCCCTAACAACTGACGAAACTCCGGTGGATACTAATTCAACAACACCACTGGCTTCAGCGACGCCGGAAACGCCAATACCTGATACTCCTAAACCCACAACGCAATTAAATGGCTCCACGGGCGATGACAGCGATCGTGAAGATGGGGCCAATGATGATGTCTCCGCCACCCCTGGGAAGCGGAAGAACAGGCGCGGTAAGCGGGGCAAGAAAAAGAAAGTGGGTATTGCCGTTCCCGAGGCGGAGGAAGGGGAGGATGAGAACGCTGCGGCGAATGGAATCATAGAAAAATTATCGGCGAAGGGCTCCGAGTCTCCACTCGTGTCCTCATTGGTTATCCATTCGCCGATGCCACCACCTGCTGCGCCTTCATTGGTTGTCTCGGAGACAATATTAGGTACGGTTCTCCCTCGCCCGTAATCAGACTGCCAACTGACGTATCGACGTTCTTCTAGGGTTTGGGTCACACGGGACTGTGGTGTTCCAAGGGTCACTACAAGGCCGTGCAGTTGCTGTCAAGCGCCTACTGCAAGACTTCGTGACCCTGGCCTCCAGGGAAGTGAGCATTCTGCAAGACAGCGACGACCACCCCAATGTCATCCGCTACTATTACCAAGAAGCCCATGCCAACTTCCTTTACATCGCCCTCGAGCTCTGCCCAGCTTCCTTGGCCGACATCGTCGAGAATCCAGATCGGGACCAATGGCGCGACATCGCTATCGCCTTTGACCCCAAAAAGGCGCTGAAGCAAATCACAAGTGGGCTGCGGCACCTACACGCACTAAAGCTTGTGCATCGTGATATCAAACCGCAGAACATTCTTGTTTCCAGTGGGAAGGCTGCTCCTGGAGGCAAGACCGCATACCGGATGCTCATATCCGATTTTGGGCTATGCAAAAGGCTCGACGTCGACCAGACGAGCTTCTTGCCGACCGCGCATGGGGCGATGGCGGCGGGGACAGTTGGATGGCGTGCGCCGGAGATCCTGCGTGGGGAAGTGAAGCTGGATGATCTATCTGATGACCATTCGATGTCGTCACGGGGGAGCACGGGTACTGCGACAGGGACGCCTAGTACGGCAAGGTCGACAAGGCTGACGAAGTCGGTGGATATCTTCGCGCTGGGGTGTTTGTTCTATTATACGCTGACGAATGGTGGCCATCCGTTCGGCGACCGGTTTGAGAGGGAGGTGAATATCATGAAGAATGAGAAGAATTTAGAGGCGTTGCAGAGGTTTGGGGAGGAGGGTGCGGAGGCGGTGGATCTGATTACGAGTATGCTTGATCCCGCGGCTTATGAGCGGTGCGCATTGTCTTCTACTGGTGTGACGGCGTTGTACTGAAGGATACGTTGGATAGGCCGGATACGACGACATGTCTCTTGCATCCGTTCTTCTGGGATCCTGCACGACGGTTGAACTTCCTGCAAGACGCGTCAGATCGGTTTGAGATCATGTGTCGGGATCCTAAAGATCCTTACCTGCTTGTTCTAGAAAAAGAGGCATACGGGATCGTCGGCAACGACTGGCACACGCGCCTTGATAAAATCTTTATCGAAAACCTGGGAAAGTTCCGGAAATACGATGGACGTTCTGTACAGGATCTACTACGTGCACTACGTAATAAGGTATGTCATCTGCATGCTGGTCGCCACTCATAGCCTTCTTACAACGGTGTTTGCTTATTTAGAAACACCACTACCAAGACTTGCCTGACAACGTCAAGCGACATCTAGGACCTATGCCAGAAGGGTTCCTGTCGTATTTCACACGGCGATACCCTCGGCTCTTCCTCCACGTCCATTCCGTGGTAGGCACCACGGGCCTGCGCACGGAGTCGATGTTTAGAACTTATTTTGACTTGCCTGAGTGATGCGGGCGACGTCCTTTCCCTGTTCTCTTGTATTATCTCTCTTGTTTTGTCGGCGTTGTTTCGTTACTTATTATCGTACTCTGCAGCATTATTTATACCTCACATTTGTATCGTGTACCTCATACCTAGTTGACCTTTCTCCTCTTGTCTTTCGATACAACTAACATGCAATGGAATATCATGGAGCATCGGTACGGGGACGTACGTCTTACTTGCGGCATGTGGCGCAACAGGCAGCTGTCACCTGCCTTTGTTGAATGGAAGGATATCTAACAAGAGCGAGGTTGAGATTGTTGTTGCGAACACCTCTGGGCATTACAGACTATAATTACCACATCGCGGTGGAAGAGCTGATCTTGGAAGCAGCGCATTGAGTCAAATTGAAACAGCCATAGATGTTTTCCCATGATCCCCAGGCTGGCCACCCACGAATCTGCACTTCTCGTCAATCGGAAAGTCTATGTTGATGTAGCAAGAGGAGAGCGCGAACTTTCCTCTTGCTACATGGAGTAGAACTTCATGAGGAATATGCTAGTATATCACCGAAGCTGCCGCGTATTGAATACAATTAAATATGTGCAGGCACTGCAGAGTCCGACGCAAAGCAAAATCAAACCATAGCAAAACGCATACCGACACCTTTGGATCCACGGGTCAAACACCCTCCTCCCCGACTCCGGCCTTCCCCTCACCTCTCTCAGCTTCACACCATAAAAGTGGTCAAAGAGCCGATTAGGCTTCTCGAGCACACTAATAATCCGCTTAGTTGCACGCATGCACCACACCTCCGACACGATGACGCTTCTGCGTATCGGCACGGGGCGAGGAATGAATGGATACCCAAACGAGATACCGCGCAGCGACCGCTTGGGGTCCTGCAGCCTCATCCTCCCATCGTCCGAGCTCTGCTTCTCGGTCACCCACCTCGGCAGCCTATGTTGCTGCCGCACCGGCTGCTCAGGAGTAGCAGCCGTCCCGCCAGCTTGCGTCTTCTGGCGCTTCCCCATGCAGAACTTCTGTTTCCAGTACCTTGTATTGAAATAGAACTCCCAGAATGTGAGACGCGGTGGCTGCTCGCCAAAGCGGGTGAAGTGCCACCCGCCGATGAGCCAGAGGAAGGGGCAGACGAAGCCCAGCCAGAACGCCCAGAAGGCGGGCGTGGACGAGATCCATGGGCGCTTCGTGCGGAAGGTCACGACGCCAGAGCCGAGGGCTGCATCACGCTCCCACCTGCGGCCAATGAATGACTCAGAGGCAGACGGCACACCGGAATGCACTGAAGGAGGCACACCGGCTGTTGGAGTTGCCGCGACATCTTGACTACGCCCGCTGGCCTCTGAGACCAAGGAGACGTCTGCGATGTCCATTTCGTCGCGAGCGGGGCCGGATGGCATGTCGTCACTGGCGGTGACGAAGCTCTCGGCATGGAGCGACTCCAGATCCTCATCGCCGCCGTACTCGTCGTCGATATAGGCCCCCGACTCGGAGCTGCCTGTGATGGTAGGCATAGCCACGATAGTCGAGCGGCGTGGGCGTAGTGGGGGCCCAGTGCCATCCCGGCTGGGGTGTGGGCCGGGGAAAGGAGGTGATAGGTTGAGTTGGGGGAGTGAAGGTGCCTCCGTGGAGACATGTGTTCGCGAGGAACTCTGTGATATGGTTCTGTTCAACTGGCGCGTGATGAAGGGGTGTGATAGGGAGTAGCTCGGCGAGGGGCCTGCTCAGAGGTAGTAAGATTAGCATGTTTGGAAGTGGGAAATGAAATGAAAGGCGGAGGTGCGCCACGTACGTGTGATCTCGGAGTTCTGCGAACCGCCCGGACTGGCGTTCGTGGCATTGGAAATAGAGTAGGTCACAGAGGGCGTCGACTCATTGAGCCCAGAACTACTAGGTAGCAGTCTTGTATTGCGCAACGAGGTAGGGGAGAAATAGTCCTGCTCCGCTATGGGAGACAGCTGCTTTGCCAGGGGATAGCTGTATGCATGTCCATACACGTCGGAAGCAGCAGTAGTGTACGGGTTGGAGTCGAGGCGCAAGGAATGGGTGCTTTGCGAGAAAAAAGGGTTCGTGTTGAGTTTCAGGTTCCACTTCGGTGATGGTATCCCCGAGAAAGATGACGAGGACGACGAAGAGGAGTCGTATGCGGGTGAAGCTGGAGGGGAAGAGGCGGACCGGCCGATAGGATGAAGTTTGGTCTGTGACGGTAACCTGATCACCGCAGGTGGTACAGACTGTGGAAGCGTCACTGGGAACGCTCGCTCGTCGTTCTCGTCGTCTTCGTCTTCT
This sequence comes from Lyophyllum atratum, assembly GCA_014905825.1. Classification (NCBI taxonomy): domain Eukaryota; kingdom Fungi; phylum Basidiomycota; class Agaricomycetes; order Agaricales; family Lyophyllaceae; genus Lyophyllum; species Lyophyllum atratum. The sequence goes on along the minus strand of JACGCN010000011.1, from coordinate 934,419 downwards.
TCAGCTTGCGAAGAATCGATCCAGGCGACGTTGGATGGCCCAGAACGAGTCGAACGAGTCGGGCTGGGGAGGGAATACTGGTACGGCCATTGACTGCGCTGGTCGAGGGCATCGAACCCGGTGAGAGAGTTTGGCGACGACCGCGGGATAGGGTAGCTGATAGCGCTGGTGGCGAGCTGCAGATCGCGGCCTCTCCACTTGGGCTTGGGCTTGTCCGCGACGACAGGAGGCGGCAGGCCTGGTGCCTCCGAGTCGTCGTCCTGGCCGTCAGTGGACGACTTGGCCTTTGGAAGCCAGCGGGAGAGGAAGTCGAGCATTGCGATACGAGGCGTTCTTACCGATCCTAGGCCTCAGACTGCGTTGGGTCGGGGATACTAAGGAGGTGTAGTGTCAAGAGGGAAATGGAAACGTACGTATGTCGGTGGGGTTATATAGGGAGACCCGCTGCGAGTCCGCATGTAGGACCGCGATGCCGGTGGCAGGTCGTTTCGATCATTCAGGTGCAGATAGTTTAGCGTTGCAGGCCCGGAAGTCTGCCAAGATAGGGTGATGCACGATAGACATGTTCCGCCAGGATATAGCCAGGTGCATTACAGCAGTCAAACGTTCTGACGCTTGCTTCTCCGGACCCTAAGTATAGTGCACGAACCGCCGTGCGAAGATGGAAATACACTCCTGGCCACTGTCCACACTATCCATCTCCTCTGTGGACGCTAAAAGCATCGTAGGTGAGTTGGATATCCAAACTATACGGGGTCTACAATGATCAAGTCCCCATGTTCACCGAGGAAGAATTTCATTTGATCATCCCATCAACATGCTTCATCCTCGAGGTCAAGTAGCCAGCTTGTAGGTCCATCTAGGTCCAAGCGTTATTGACATTGTTTCGTATCGCGCACACGCGAAAGGGGCGTTTGCGATTGGTGTAACCGACTGGAGTGCTCATAGACCGTCATGGAGTCAAAGTTTCATCCAAAACTAACTCGGATGATGGCCTACATCAATGGGAGGCGGTTGGAACCTTTACGAAACGTCCGGTCTCGTGCATGAGCGTTCCTGGTATGTTCTGACTCTATGCGGCCAGATTCGAGAGCAGCAAGGAGGTTGCTGGGGATGGGAAGGGAGATCAAACGATCGTTAGTGATAGTACGTGGTGGTAGTGCGGATAGCAAGCCCTCCCAAGTTCCGGCCTGTATACTAGTTCGTCGTTTATCAATGATCCAGAGTCCTCGAGAGCATGGTTATATACACAGAGGAGGGTAGGACAAAAGCAATGTGCGATGTGCGGGGATCATAAAAATAAGGGAAATAAATTCGTGGAGTGCGACGAGGGAGTGGATATCGTTATGAAAAAAACCGGATAACCATCGTGGTATACAAACGGCGGCGGGCGTAGCAGGGGAAATGATACAAAGTGAGTAATGATAGTAGTTAGTAGAACAACAAGCTGGGTGTTTATATCTCCAGGGTATCCGATTCTTGGTTCGAATCATATAAATCGTGGTGAGATCTCGTGTCCGCGTCGTAGGCTACTCAGTAGTCGGTGAGTCGTCCTGTGTCGTTTCTGCAGGCGCCTTCGTCTTTTTCTCGGGTTTTGTCGCAGCGACTGAAGCCTTCTTCTCCTGGACCGCAGCTGTCTCCTCCCCTTGTGCGTCCTCTGACGGTGCATCGGCATCTCTGCCGTTCACCAGCGAATCACTGGGCTCCTCATTCACCGAAGACGCGTTATCATCCACCTCAGCCTCAGGCGGGGGCGTAGACGCCGATGCTGGCTCGTCCAATTCACCAGACTCCTCCTCCGGCAGAGGGACGGCCTCTGGCGCTACATCCGCCCCAGAATCGGCCAGCTCCACCTCCTTCACGCCAAGCGTAACCTCCTTGACCGCCGTCGACTCCACCTGCGGCGTGCCCGCGTCCACCGAATCCGGCACCGACGACGCAGTGCTCTCCCCTCTGATCCTCTTCTTCATCGACTCCTCCGCGTCCGCATCCGCCTCTGGCTCCGTCGAGCTCAAGCGCCGCTTCCGCCCCTTTTGCGGTGCATTCGATGTTGCTAGATCACCAAAGTAGGGCCAAAAAGACGCGCCCGGAAAAATCAGCACGCGTTTTTTTGAACGAAAAGTAAGCACAACGGGGAGCGGTACTCACGGTCGTCAGCCCAGGGCCTATCCGGGCGCGGGATCACGGAGTGCGAGATTCTGCGAATTAAGCCGAACATTGTGGACGCGGTGTGGGGGGGCGTGCGGCAGGGGTGGCCTGGGGAGTAATTGAGGAAAGAAGAGCCAAGGGGAATGTGACAGCAGACGCGACCGTGATCCGACTGGGGAGGTTGCACTTGTTTGGTTCCTGTGGCAGATTGTCCGTCATTTCCCCATTGCTGTCCACATGGGTGGTCCGATAAATCGCTCTGTGGGGGATAGGATTGGAGAGACTGTACAGGGAGTTCTGTATACGTCGTAGAGACCCAGATTTAATAATCGAGGCCTTCGGCGATGCCAAGGGAGGATGAAAAAATAATCCCGGCCCGGCGGCAACGTGTCAATCGTCCTACCAATCTTATCTCGCTTACATAATGGTATAATCGATAATTTGATCGAGTCAAGTTCTGTAGTGATTTTGAGGGTATCAAGCACAGGTTACTTCAATCTATACCACCATGACTCTTGACATTACCAGTTTCATCGACAGCAAAGGGGGGAATGCAGAGGAGATCCGCGAGTCGCAGCGGAAACGAGGCCACTCGGTGGATCTCGTCGACGAGATCATTCAGATGTATAGCGACTGGGTGAAAAGTACGTTGACATCGGCTTGGTATGAGTTTACGGCGGATTGACGATGCTTTTGTGCTCTCAAGTGGACTATGATACCAATGCTCTTAGAAAAAAGGTGAAGGAGGTGCAGAAACAGATCGCGGCGAAGATGAAGGTACGCCTTGCTACACTATAATGATACGGCGATAATGATGTGAAATGTAGGTGAAAGAATCGGCGGAAGATCTTGTAGCAGCAAAGAAAGTAATAGATGCTGAAGTAGAGGCTAAGAAGAAGGAGTCCAAGGAATTTGAAATCTTGATGAGGAAGAAGGCGGGCACCATTGGAAACATCGTTGGACCGAATGCGCCTATCAGCTTGACTGAAGTGAGTAAAAAATATTTCGAGAGGTTCGCGTTCACTCATCCGATGTTTTAGGACGATAATGTTACATTACGGACGTGGCACCCTGCAGGAGAAACCGAGGAGCCACCAACGCGGCCAGATATTCTGCCGCATCACGAAGTACTACTGCGATTAGATGCAATGGACCTGGATCGGGGTATGTCCGGATATATTGAGTCATTGATCGTCACCCAGAATTAACTTGTGTCTAGGTGCGAAGATTGCGGGCCACAGAGGATACTTTCTCACTAATGACGGCATTGACTTGAACCAAGCCCTGATCTCGTACGGCCTGGACTACCTGAGGTCGAAGGGGTACAAGAAGATCCAGCCGCCGTTCTTCATGAACAAGGATCAGATGGCGAAGACGGCACAGCTTGATCAATTCGACGAAGAACTGTACAAGGTAATCATGGAATATTTTATGATATCTCGACGCGTTGAACCGTTCCCTGTGTAGGTCATTGGGTCGGACGACGAGAAGTACCTGATCGCCACCTCCGAACAGCCTATATCGGCATTCCATTCGGACGAATGGTTCGAGAGCCCCGAAACCCAGCTCCCCATAAAATACGCCGGCTACTCGACGTGTTTCCGGAAAGAGGCTGGCTCGGCCGGGCGCGACATGTGGGGCATCTTCCGCGTGCACCAGTTCGAAAAGATTGAGCAGTTCGTGATCACGGACCCCAAGTCGAGCTGGGAGATGTTTGAGACGATGCTCGCCAACAGTGAGGGCTTCTACCAGAGCCTTGGGCTGCGGTACCGCGTGGAGGGTATCGTCTCGGGCGCACTGAATCTCGCGGCGGCGCAGAAGTACGACTTGGAGGCGTGGTTCCCGTTCCAGAGGGCGTACAAGGAGCTAGTCTCGGTTTCGAATTGCACGGATTATCGTAAGTGCTGGTGGTATCAAGTGCTATGTATGCTTACGGAATTCCCGTAGAGAGCCGAAGGCTTGAAGTTCGATGTGGGCTCAAGGCGAAGGAACAGACACGAAAGGTATACGTGCACATGTTGAATGGCACGCTGTGCGCGACGGAGCGTGCGTTGTGCTGTCTTGTAGAGAACTATCAGACTCCAGAGGTATTTGTGTATTGTCTTTGCAATAGGAGGTATGCTGACCGGATGTTTAGGGTCTTGTTGTTCCTGAGGTTCTGAGGCCATATATGCAAGGCCGTGAGTTTCTGCCGTTTGTGAAGGAGCTTCCGAAGGGCCTGCAGAAAAAGCAGGCGGCATAATGTAGACATAAGGAGTAGTCGCTGAGAATATTCGATCACCGCTTTCGTTACAGAGTAGTGGCTGTGCTGTTTCTACCACGTCTACTCCGCCCACTCTTTTTACTTTCTGGCCTACGCCGTTCCATGCCCAACCCGCAGTCGGGGCTGGCCAACGTTATGAACAACGGAATCCTACCAAACCATTCCTCCGCCGTCGAGGAGAAATTTCATCGCTCCAACGCCTCAGCGTCATGGACCAGACCCCTCAGTCTCCCCATCCCCGGTGTACGCACCCGCCGCCTGCGCATCCTTGTTCCAAACGTTGGCTCGTTTCAGCAGCTGCGCGGCACACGAGCCCGCAGGTCGAGGGGCCCCCTTCTCGTCTGCTTCGCGTGCATGGCCCTTTTTTTGACGGTTATGATATTCTCGAGGAATCACGCATCATCCCAGTGGTCCGAAAACTGGCCACCATCGGGCGAGTCGTCCACGTTGGTGTTTAGAAGGGAGGATCTGCAGCGGATATGGAAGTGGGAGGTCGCCAGCGGCCATTTCCCCAGCTCCCAAGCTAGTACGTGGCTGCTCTGACAGGGTGCTCACAACCGAGATGCTGAGTTCCTATTCGTTGCTTTTCTCTCTCTCTCTCTCGCAGTTCCTAAACAGGTCGGATTGAAGACTGCGCCCTTGAATCCTGCCATACCACATCAGGAGCGCACTTACAAGCCATCGCGAAACCGCTCGTCGATGGAGGAGCAAGATACGGACACGTACGGTATGGGCCCCAAACGGGTCTATCTGGATATCCAAAGCATATACCCGAACGTCGCATACCCCCCTAGGCCGATGCCAGGCAGTGTTGCGGATATGGACATCATTATGAAGCATTGTAATTTTTCAGCGGCGAAGGTACGCTACTCTCACGGCGCTCGTGGACCTCATCTGACGAAACAACATAGTACGTCCGAGACTGCCTGGAGGTCCTTCGCACTGGCGGAGGGCTCGATAACGGGCGACGACTGCGAAGAGGGAACACGGACGATTGGAAGTACATCTACCAAGAAACTGTTTCCACAGACGCGGAATACGAGATAACCCCCGATACCAAGGCTGCCAGCGCGCCCCGACCCGTCGCGGGGGCTGATACCAGCAAACCAGATCCCGACGCCGGATTAGTTAAGAAACGGGGAGCCGAATGGGAACCGCAGGTCGTCCTTCCATCGCCATTAAAATATCGCCCTTCGGCTGCCCTCAAGACCCCTTGCGATTCAGAGAATCCCCGGGTGTACCATATGTTCTGGACTGGACCCTTTACGGACAAGCCCTATCTCGCGCTCATGTCATTCCTTTTCACACAAAACACTGGTATGCACTTGAAGGACTTCCCTGAGGACTCGCCTGTGTGCCGTCCCCAGTTCTGGATGTGGATCAATCCCGGCCCCGCTGCGTCCGTTCCCAACCCCTCTGCGCAGCGCGACATGTTCGCCCAGCTCAAATCGAGCCCCTGGGCTTCACCGTTCTTGCACCCGCGCTTCAAAGAGGTCATCCAGTTCAAGTTGTGGAACACCACTGAGCAGCTTGACGGGATCCCGGAGATCAAGGACGAATGGCGGACGTTCAAGACCCTGTTCAACTCGGGAGGGCATGTCATCAGTGTGCCGGCGGAGAAGAAGGAGACCACCACGTCAGCCACGGCAAGTGGGAACGAGACAATGACGGCGACAGGAGCAGGAGCGAAGAAGGGCGAGGAGGAGGATATGCTTAACCGCACCGGGTCCAAGTCCTCGTCGTCTTACGATCGGCTGTCTGTCATCCTCTCCGACATGGCGCGCTTCATCCTGTGCCACCGCTTCGGAGGAATATACCTTGATGCCGACACGATCTTCCTTAGGGACTGGGAGGAGCTGTGGGGCTGGAAGGGCGCGTTTGCATACCGGTGGTCCAGGTTGGAGAAGTACAACACCGCGGTCCTGCGCATGCATAAGGGATCCGCACTGGGCACGTTCCTGTTCCGCACGGCGCTCAAGAACGGGTTAGACTTCCATCCCATGTCCGTGTCGAGCTACACGGCGGATGCCTATATAGAGCCCCTTCTCCTGCGACTACCGGACGCCCTGTTTGATTCCGCTTGGCTTAATACCGAGAACTTCCAGCGGGACCGGCCGCCACAGCCTTATTTCACAGAGTACGTCCTTTTGAAACTGGCTTGCGTACTCGTGAGCTTATGCTGATTGATAATCCATAGATTTGCCGATTTCTTTGATACGCCCGCACAGAACAGTGCAGCACCTCAGGCCCTTGGGTTTGATGGATTCTTCAAAGGAGCCTACTCATACCACTTCCATAACTTCTGGTAAGTCCACATCACCTTAATGACCCGATTTTAGCTGATCGATCTCAGGTGGAAACCATTCGACCCCACACGCAACTGGCCTGACCTCGGACCCAAGTTCAAGGCCGGCGAAGACCAAGCCCGCGCCGCACTAGAGGCGGCCAAGGAACCCATTACGACCAAAAAGGAGGCCCCCGTCACCCCGCCTACAGAGAAAAATAAAGCGGACCCGATGGCGGATGACAAGCGGGACCTGGACTGGTCGGCGGTGCACAAGAGGACTTTCGAGGCTTACATTCGGGGGGAACGTCCGAATATGTATGGCGAATGGCTGCAATGGTAGACCCTTCAACTCTCCCTCTGTCTATCATACATCGCGCGATGTTCTACCGCTGTCGTGTAGTCACTGCCAGTGCTGTTGAGATCTTAAGGGAGGGCGCACGCTGGTGCTTAATAGATGGTTTTGTTCTTACGAAGCTACATAGCGGATGGTTGGGGCCACGACCCGAGAGGAAGTAGTAGTGTGCATTCCTTTAGTAAACGCAGAACTCATCCCCTTATTTAGTTGTAAATTTATAGCTTAGATCATTTATTACACCCTGCCGTGTCGCTGCAGGACAACACTCGCTAGAATCCCCACAAACTTTTCGCAGCTGCGCTTCAGTTGAGTCAGACTTGTTCTGAATGGTCTTGATCTTGTTCTCGCCTTATGACCTGCTTATGACTCGGGAATCCTCCTGCGAATGGATTGACCAGGCCTCTTGATGGCGATCTGTACGAGTTAATCGGAGCTTGATCGGAGCCTTCATCTGCAACTTCGGTCTCGGAAAGCGCTTGGTCACCACTCCATATCTCAGGATGTTTTGCCTACCTCCACTCACGTCGACAGATTCTCCAGCGAGCGCAGCCTAGGCCCTAGAGCGGCTGCTCGGGCGAGATTTGCAAAGGCAGGCGTTGTCGTTGCCCGGGCCGGCGCGTTATCGGAGGACCTCTGGCCTTCAACGTTGGTTTGAAAGAATGTAAAGACTGGGTTCCAAAGCTGCATCGACGGACACCCAAGGACCACACTGAGCACCTAGGCTTTGGCGCTGCGTTGTAGTTTATCACTACTAGACTTCGGACATGTCCCCATGCCTCCCAGCCTGTGTCGTACAGCGAAGTTGTGCAATGTATGCGTAAAGACAGTCCTTCTGTCCGGTGGAGTGACTGTAGCGTAGCCACCTCGGAGCCGGGCTGATGCTTCTCTGATGATTTGCTCATGTCTTCCACCCATCTTCCATGTTCGAGGTCTTCTACTCCGCAGTGCACAAGCTAGTGTCGGATCCCACTGTCGCAGAAGTTCTTGAAATAGGTGCATCATATGGTTCGCCCTTCCTCATCGTCACCTGCGCTTGCCATGTGCTAACTTATAACGTCAGTTGGAAGGATACTCCGTCTTACAGGATTGGTTCATTGCTGTTCGCGCTCCTACTGTGGCACTACGATGGGATCACTCCGAGTCGCGTTCATCCGACCTGGGTATCTATATATTGTTCACCTATCACAAGGTTTTCTACGGAAGCGTGCGGACCGGCGCGCCACTATATAGTGTTCTAAGAGGGTTTCCTCTAAGTCGAAGGTCCACCAGTCGATCTTCGGCTTCCTCATATGATTGCGTTCCAGAAAGTGTTTAGTCTTCTTTTGCTCGCCCTTCCTGGGCAAGTCTGTGGCCAGCGTTGGTCCCTCCCAATTCATCCATTAACCTCCCGCTGATTCTCAAAAACGTCTCATTTTAGTTGCGCCCAAGAAGTATCTTACGATACCACTGGGGAATGTCAAACCAGCCGGGTGGCTCACGGATCAGGTGCGAAGAGCATCTTATTATTTTTTCTAGTAATTCATATTTCTTTTTCTTAGCTTATAGTTCAAACGAATGGACTGGCTGGACATTTACATGAATTTTACAATTAGTATGCTTCGTTTGACTATTTACTTGTTCCTTGCCTCAATTGTAGACGTCAGTGCTTCGCAGACCGATTGGACCGGGGGAACATCCTATTACTCGAATCTCGAAGAAGGTTAGTTTCCATACGTGTCGCAGGATTTCAACACTGAACTATTTTTCCAGCTGGTAGTTACTGGTTTGTAAGTAGAAAGTATCAAGAGAATCTCATCGTACTCACCCATCTGCATCCGAAGAACGCTATGGTCCCAAATGGCGTGCTCGTCAACAGTTCCGCCATCAAGGCCAAAACATCACAGTTCTTGACTTACGTCCTCACTCACCAGGACTCCACGGGGTGGCTCGGACCAGAAGTCGGGACAAGCAAACCGCGATATTTGTGGGGCAGGTGAGAACAGGCACATTCTAATCCATAATACTTGAATGCTTATCTTGATATAGATATCCTTTCTTTTTCGGTGCTATCCAGATGACCGAGGCCAATCCGGCTCTGACCGACCAAGTCGTAACGGCTTTGCACAAGTTTATGGTCCTCGCGAACACCATGCTTAAAGCTGGACAAGGCGTTGAAGCTTGGGCCGCTACCCGCTGGGAAGATTTCGTGATGGCGTTGCAATGGTAGCAGCGTCTCTTCAAAGTTACATATCTTTATTCACATATATTGCCTCTCAGGCTTTATGACTTCCACCCCAATGGACAGGAGGCTCTCCTAATTGATACCATGCAACGGTTGAAGTGGAGTGGCGTCCCCTGGGAGAAAGTTTTCTCGAAGCAGGTGTGTTTTCACTTTGCAACGTGAAGGAATTCAATGCTGACACAAATAATCAGTACTTCCCAACCACTGCAGGTATGTCATGGCCACTTTTCAGTAAGCGAGTCGCCTCACTTTTTTGGACGCAGTGGAGCATACACCCGTAAGCATTGCACACCCCTTACTCCTTTATTAGCCCATATGTACAGTCTTTCAATGACCTAGAACCCTTTCAATCTTCCTCTAACAGTACGTGTATTTCGGTACCATTCAAATGATTTTGCCTCTCACAATTATGATAGTGGCATGGGGTCAACATGGCCGAAGGCTTGAAAGCGTTGCCTGCGACGTATCGCTTCACCCATAATCAATCAGGTAAGTCTCGTAATTCTCTTTCTGTCTGAACCTGTCATTGATGGAATATATTTTGTCTAGATCTCGATACTGCTAGTATTGGCTGGGATCTGCTTTTCCAGTACCATGGTCGACCTTCTGGAATATACTCAGCCGACGAGTACTTGGCTGGCCTTGAAGCTGTCAGAGGGTAGAGCCCCGTGCTAGAACTTCTACGTTCGTCATTTTCTGACTAGTCCTTGCAGGACGGAGTTATGCTTAGTCGTGGTGAGTGCTGCTTACAGGGAGGAACACTACAACATGCTTAGCAAAATCCTCTTCAGGAAACGATGTTCTCGTGAGTTTTCAGGCTTGATATTGGTGCAAGCTCCTATAGCTTTGCTCTCCCAGGGGATCGTACCTCTACCAGGTTATTGGAGACCCGAAATTTGCTGATAGGGTGCGTTCGAATATTCTTCTTCATGACGGAACCTAATCTGTCTTGATTGACCAGGTCGAGAGAATAACGTACAACGCCCTGCCTGCTACTTTGACTGGAGGTCAGCCAATTAGAGAGCCTCTCATTCAGATTTCTGACCTACCCGTGATAGATATGTGGTCTCGACAATACTTGCAGCAACAAAACCAGATCGGAGCGAAGAATATGAACCCGTGAGTGGCGGGATATTCCCAGTATGTCCAGTTTTCTCATCAATGCCAATGGGCTACAGCAATCCCTTCCCCAATGACGGGTAGGTCTCTTCCCACAGGTACAGGAGGTTACGTCTGACGATAGATGTCCAGCGCCTATTCCAACGTCTTCGGCCTTGAGCCTAACTACCCGTTAGTCCAAACCTTCGATAGATCGTTGACAACGCTGACATGCTTTCATCTCCAGTTGCTGCACTGTCAATCATCCGCAAGGCTGGCCGAAGTTCATCACAAATGCATTTTTGACGACACCTGATCAAAAGTCCCTTGTTCACCTTTACCTTGGACCTTTCAGTACCACCGTCACTCTAGCATCCAGTACGCCCAGCGCTACCTACTCTCATCTTCCACGATTAACCTGCTCAAAGGTAATAAGGTTACCTCTACAGTGGATACTCTTTACCCCTTCAGCGATTCTCTGGCTACAACCATCACGGCGACTCAAACTTTCACGTACTATGTTCGTATCCCTAGCTGGGTCGTTGGCGGCACGATTGCGATAAATGGCGCAGCCGCGAAGGCCCTCACACCTTCCAACGGCTTACAAGCTGTGCCAGCGGCGGCAGGAACAACGCAGTTCGTGCTCAACTTGCCAGCAGTAATTACGACCGGTCCGTTCAGTTTTCCATTAGCCTTTACGCTCGATCTAAGACTGTCGACCAACACAGAAAGCCGCCCACACGGCTCTATTGCAGTCCAGCGTGGACCGCTACACTACGCCTTCGACAGTACGTACTTCATTGACTTTCGGTCGGCACTCCTTTGAAACGTCTACATAGTTCCACGCAGCCAGAAAGTTCTCGCGCGCAACGCGCAGCAGAGCCTCGCCGTCGATCTCGAGTTTGACGCCACCGCGGCCTGGCAGTACGCGATTGACCCCGCGACTTTGAAGTTCAGCAACGTGCCCCCCGCATCAGGCAAACTACCATCGCCTGTGTTCGATTCCGGCAAGTCACCTTTGACCATCACGGTAACTGCCTGTCCCATTACCTGGGCAACTGCTGGAGATACGTTCGCGGCGGCTCCCCCGATGAATCCCGCGTGCACAGGTGCGCAGAAGGCCCTCACGTTGTCTCCGTATGGTGTAAGTGGGCGAGACCAGCCTTCCTCATTTCTGTAGTATGTACTGATACGACATCCTTTGACTTGCCACAGACGACCAAGCTTCGTATTGGCGAGTTCCCGGTCTTCAAGTCAACCTGAATGGGAAGTTAGCTAGCTGTCCGTCCGTACGAGTGATGTTGTTTTCAGTATCAAATAAGTGCAGAAGTTATGATCAAGCAAGTTTCGGAGGTATCACCTATGAGTTGTGACTTTGCAATCGAGGAGTCGAGGCTCGTTACATGGGCGGATCCTCCCACTCGCGTGACGAAACTGCTACATTGAGGACTGGAGCTAGGCGTTAGCTTTGTTCATATGCACCATGCATCGAACTGCTCGACGACATAGTCCGTCCAAATGATATCATAAAATCCAGAGCCCTCCATAGAATGTAAATATCGCAAATCTCGAAGTACGGTTAAGGTGGACGGTTCGTAGCGTAGGCGTACAACACAGGTAAGTCATGAAATGTCGTAAATAATCTCGTAAAGTCCCCTTGAGGCGCCCGTGTAAGTAAAAAAAAGACATACACTAGGTATACAACAGTGAATCCCAGATCCGGTGGTATATGGAATAGTAAAGAGACAGCTTATTGTATCCAACGGTCATCTTTGGCGGTAGTGAGTGGTATGTCGTTTCCATTCTTTTTGTCCATCATGCTCTTGACGAGGTTCAAGCAGAGCTGGACCGGCCAGGCGAAGCGCTTGACGAGACTAGTGTCGGGGGGGAATATGTGTTTGCTCTGGAAGGCCACCACGACCCAAATCGTCGTGATCGTGAGCGGAATAGCGACCGCAAGGTAGTGCGGGAGTGTGCCTCCGGTGTCGGGCACAAAAGTTGTGACGTTCATGCCGAAGATAGCCTGTTTGATCATAAGACATGGCCGAGTAGGTAAAGTAATTGATACTTACAGCGACGAACGATGCAGGCAAGAAGATCATGGTGAGATATGCGATTTGCTTCATCTGTAGAGCTGTTTAGCACCAGCAAGGATCAAAAAATTTAACTGATATACCGCTGGAGGCAAGAGAGAACATGATTAACGGGGAACTAGTAAGGATAAAGATGGAAACTCACCTGCACTGTCCTTGACTGCTGCCTCAGTCATCTGCCGCATGCGCGCACTGTCATCAATATTGACGCGGCTGAATACCTATACGGATGTTAACAGAGGATGATCGAACTACACAAAAATACGCACCAAGTTCATGACGTTCTTTAGCCGCTTATCTTGCATCCTACGACCCATCTCCAAGCGGTTTATCTCGCTCAGCAGAGTCTCGCACTCCCGGTTCATCAAGTGAGCGCTATATACACGGTCCTCTTCGGGAACCAAGTCCATGGCAGGACTGTACGTTTTTTGGATAAAGGTGACGGTTTTCTGGAAGTCTTCCAGGAGGGAAGAGTAGTGAAGGTGGTGTGCGCGGATGATATGGAGCTCCTGCGTGAGCTGCATGTTGGAGGTGTTGATGACTTTTGTTTCCTATGTGTTGGTGAGTATCGGTCTGAAGCCAGCGAGGGAGAGACAGGGAACTGACGAGCCAACATATGTGATTGTACAGATGCTGGAGGGCCTCGTCCCACGCGTACATTGCATGCCAGACGAATGTCAGTAGTACGAAAGTTGGGTCAGAAGATCTTTGGAAGATGCTCTGCCAATACACGCTTTGACCTGACCCAAAAATCAACGGAGGTCCGAGCGCAGATTGACCTGTGGCGCACCTGCATATCGAATACGATCGTGGAGATATTTCGCCTTCGTGGTCGGGTGTTTCATAGTCGGATGGTAAGAGATGATGGTGCTGCCGTCGACGTTGCGAATGAGATGGACAGAGAGTAAATCCAGGACAAGAATGCGGCGGCCTTGACTTGAAGGTCAGTCTCCTGATAACTAGAGTCAAGTAGTGGAAAACTTGCTGGATCGCAGCCGTAGTGGTGACTGAGTATCAATCATCTGTTCCGCTGGAAGGATGTAAAGAAGGTCAAAAAACGTTTGTGATCATATGTTAGTGTCACTCACTGACGGTGAGGCGATCCTCGGTCGAGGCGACGGTGCTGATGGAGCGTGACGATGCCATCCCTTCTTGCTTGTTGTAGAGGCCCTCCATTGATTTGAGGAAGGTCAATGTGATGGTAATATCTATAAGGGCAAGGAATGAGGATGATTTACTCTTCCCAGTCAGGCCACCCACGATCTCCTTTGCCAGCCTCTGGATTCTCCTGATATCGTGACGGGATCCAATTCAAAGAGGACGACCAGAAGAATGGCTCAACGTTGAACCTGAATATTCGATTAAAATGAACTCTGAACAACGAGGAAGACGGCTTACCTTGCTCCAAGCATTTGCAAAACGGGCCCAGACAAGTTTTCCAGAAAGAGAGCGCGTACGCGGAGATTTTTAGGCCGCTATGGCGATCAGTCAATATCTTTCACTGTACATCATTGAGAGAATAAAGCCGGACAACGCTGGTTCGGCATGCCTAACCCGCGAACGACAACCAGACTCTGCCGAATGAATGCTGCGCCAACAATAAACAGAGCAACCCAACATACCTCAGTGTGAATCATAACATCCCAGGTGGCCTGTTTATCGTTGTCTTCGGCCACAATTTCTCCCGCATCTGTAAACAATCCCTGGGTGTTGACATCTACGTGGTAGATGATGCAAGGGTTGCTCCTGTCGTAATTAGCAATTGCGTCTGCAATCTTGCTTCGTTCGACCTGTGATGGTGTCCAATTCGGAAAACGCGACTGCGGATACCCCATCCAACACCCATCGCAATTCGTGTGGTCGCAAAGAGGAGGGACTGGAGGCAGTTCGGATTCCAATTGTACAGCATCAATTTCTAGAAAGACAGTTAGATGAGCGAAACAATTACGGGGTTGTCAAGAAGCTCACCATCGTGTATGTCTATCCAGGGCCACGGCGCTGAAGGCGCAGAATGGCGGTGTGAGGGTGTGGGTAACCGATGTTTGTCCTCTTCGAAGTCTTTCGTCCAGTTCGGGCGGTGGGTTAGAATCGACATGGCCCGTCCTTAGCTTCTAGGGTATCGTCCAGGTGAGAATGAGGGAAATCTGCTAGTGAATACTAGAGAGAGCCGGATAGCAGCCTCGCAGGGGGAGCTAGGGACGTTCAGAAAACATGAGGACATGCTTTTCACTCTACTTTATCAGAGCTTTAGCGCCCGGGGCTGTCCGCTTGCCGATTATGATGCGATGCATGGGCTTGCATGGGGAAACAGAATGTCGCCCGAGGTAATATGGAATTCTTGATTAGATTCCGATGGCGTTGAGTGTGGGTGCTGTAGGACTTTTGTCATGGCCAGAAACCACATGTGGCTGTCCGTTGGTCCATATATAAAATGGGTGTTTCCCGTACCTCCACCCACTATTTACCTTCAACTTCAATTCTCTCGGGATCAACAGGGGCAATACCGATCCCACGTCCCGAGGTCATCGGACAGTGAGGCGACCCGTAAATTCTTGATTGGTGCCTGCGTTAACCTCCATATGGATACAGCACGTTTTTTGCCACTTCAACGACTTCTGCAGCCCCACGTTCTTGACTTCCAAGAGCTTCCAAGCTAGCTGTTAGGACGGGCGCTTGAGAACCATAGGTGAGTAGCAAGGCTATGTGATAGTCTGACTGAGGTCTAACTGTGAATATAGCCGTAATGATCACTCGGTTTTCAATCGTCACACTTGTTATTTTCCTCCTGTCAGCCGTCTTCGTAATTCAACCAGTCTCGTTTCGTATCCGTCTCCCGTACCTTGGCCGTCGACGGATCTGGATAAATCTCACTACTGCCCCGATTGTTGCTATTGCTATTCTATGGGCTTCACAATGCCTGGGTGGAACGCAGATTCGCGATGGGATTGTTGGAACTGGTGGGTAGTTCTGTCTGCGACGCCACACTCCAGCCTTGACGCTCCACAGATGACATCAAGCCATACAACATTTTAATCCTCTTCATCACTCTGGCTTACATGGCAATTACGCTTGACATAACGGGCGTTCTCCAGGCCGCGGCCTTCTGGGTTAGCAACAAGGGTGGATCGAATACTCGCAAACTATTCTTCTACTTCTATGTCATGCTCACCCTCCTCAGCGTTGTCTTGGGAAATGACCCAGTCATCCTGTCTGGAACCGCCTTCCTCGTATATTACACCGCAGCTGCCAACCTCCAACCGATCGCGTGGCTCATGGCCGAATTCGCTGCTGCCAATACATCCAGCATGGTCCTCTTCGTCGGAAACCCAACGAATGTCGTCATTTGCGAGGGCTTTCTCGTCAATAACGCCGCTTTCACAGCTTATACCATTCTCCCCTTCCTCGCATGTACTGTGGCATGCTACCTCGCTCTAGCTGTTCAATTTCGCTCCGAGAAGTACCTCCCTCGAAAGATCCCTGTTACGGCCAAACTCAATGTTCGTGAGGTCCTCCGTGATCCCGTCGGCGCTTGGGTTGGCAGCGTCATCCTTGGGACATGCCTTGTGGTCATCATCATTGTTAGCTTCTTCAAAGTCGATGTCTGGAAGATCAGCTTGCCCTTTGCTGGCGCGAAGCTTATATTCGACCTCGCATGGGATCATTATCGATTCGTCACCGGGAAAATCGACAACAGACCCAAAGATCCGACAGGCGAGCTCGCGGATGATCCAATGGTATCAGAACTAAAGAGAGCGATGTCCATGCCACCGATTGAACGAGACTCCACGTTTGCCTCCATGACCACAACTCTTCCGAGTACTAACACGCCTAATTTGCAATCCACCGCGGCGTCCACCCTCACAATGCTTGGGAAACCCTCCGACTCCGATGAAAAACCATTATTCCCGCAGCAGCGAGCATTCTTTAAGACAAAATATGCCTCGTTTGCAGCGCATTTCCCGACTCTAGCCACAGCTCTCCCCCGACTGCCGTTTGCTCTCATACCCTTCGCGTTTTCGCAGTTTATCCTCATCGAGGGTCTTTCGCATCAAGGGTGGATCGAGGTCTTCGCGCGCTGGCTCGTCAAGGCTACTCACGGCGGTCAAATGCACCCAACGATATGGCTCATTGGGGTGTTGGGCGTCCTTCTATGCAATCTCGCTGGCACCAATATCGGTGCCACGATTCTCCTCACCAAAATCGTACGCGCGGCACCAGCCTTCCCCAATGACAGCACACGAGCTGCTGCGATTGCTTTGGCAGTCGCAAGTAACATTGGAGCCGTGAGCTTCACGTTTTCCGCGAGCTTAGCGGGTCTGTTGTGGCAGACGATATTGCAGCAAAAAGGAATCAAAGTCAAGCAGGGCACATTTGCATTCTGGAATATGCTGCCGCTGGCTGTGATGACATGTGTAGGGTTGGCGATTGTTTCTGCAGAGATGACGGTTCTGTATCATTGAGTTCAAGCGTCTTGGAAAGGGTTAATAGATGGGAGGACTTGGGTAGTTGGAGGTCTGAGGACTAATATTCCACATAGAGGTTACCGGTAATAATACCCATATATCCACATGTATCATTATACCAGTATCAATGTCTTTGTTGTCATCAGGAAGGGCCAGGAAGTTCAAGTAAGTTTTCAATGGGATTTTGAAGCGCGTCACATTTACTGGAGGTCACACTTGGGTCACACCGGTGGCGAAGCCAAATTCGTAGCGACCTCGGCCACCTCTGCAGCATTCATATTTATCCACGTCCACTGCTCATTCTTTTGCACCATGTCCTCAAGAGCTGAAGACCCTCGGGATTCCACGCTAGAAACCAAGGAAATTCTTCCCTATACTTGGTACAAGGAGAGCACAACTGGTGCGTATACCATACTACTTGCAATGTGGCCACGGGCCTTAATTTTCGTTGACTTACCTCGCGTACATTTTTAATAGATACCCTGAACACGCTGGGTATGTTCTTGTCTGGTCTCATCGTGGTCACACGCAACAGGTGAGCCAGCCCAGTCCCTCATCACAACCCCACACCCCCGACCTTCATTCACAAATAGATATCTGGCGTGGGGCGCGCTGGTGTTCGCATTAGCTGGGATGTTGAACTCGCATCCAGTCCGCTCGAGGGATGGAGTCTCTCATGGATGGTCTACATTGCTGTGAGTTTTGAACCATGCTCATGCCGGACCTGACGCCCTAATTCCGATTCCTTCGCGCAGTCTCTGTATATCAGCCTTCGTCGCATCATATTTCCCTCTCCTGGTTATCACGAAACCTGTCCCATCATAATCTAGCTCCGATACCCCTTAGTCGTTGCTTTTGCCCAATACCCATATCCCAGAAGCGTAATAAGCAGCGCAATGGGAGCATATGTATAGGAATTGTACACCCACCGAGCCATGATGTACTGCTGCGGCACCTGTACATATCCGGTGCGATATCTGCTACTGTGTACAATGTGTCACCTCATCGAGCGACTCCCAAAATTTTCAAACCGTGTTGAGTGCCAGCATACTACTCCTCCCAACTTACTAGTCCACTGCAAGTGACGAATGTGAAGTTGACATGTGGCAGCCGTTTCAAACTGATGCGTTATCTGCCTGGCTGAGGGTCCGATTGCAGCTGCATGTCACAGTTTTGCCGTTTCGCTGTGCTGCTGTCAGACCACGCAACTTCAATGTGCCCGCCATGTATGTTGGAAAATGGCTTCAAAGATATGGCACCTGCTGGTGACATGACCGCGATCGGCCAGAGGGTTTCCCTACCTTTCTTCCATCGTGTTGACCTCATGGCGGAAGTGAGGGTACCGTGATGCGCAAGAACGACCTCGCAGCTTACTCACAAAGCCTATCCGTCGCTGCTTCTTTCCCCACAGCCTCTGCTCTGACGAGTACGCTAGCTGTACGTTCCTACAGTAGCATCTCCTCCTCCTTTAATCTGACTTCGGCTCCCGTTCCAACAGAATGATGTCCCAGCTCGTTTCACGTTCTCCACTTCTCGACTCCCAGTTGAAGTGCTCCCCCATGGCCATACCAGGCCTCCCATGCGATACCTACGCCGTCCTCGCAGTCGCGTCTGCCCGTGTATACCATGCACACCTGTCTACCAAGATCCCTGAATGGTGCTACTCGCGAATGAGGGGCACCCTGGTATTCGGGAGGGACAATGAACCTCATGACCCCCTGAAGAGTCGGGCGCCGGCTGCTGTTGACCCTGCCAGCCATTGGTTCCGTCTCCTGGATGAGACGTCGGGCAAGCCGGTCTGGGTTTTCAAGGTGCCAACAGGTTTCGCGTATGAGCTCGACCGACCTTTCTTCCACGCTTTCCAAGGCAAGGTAGGCTATGCGGCCTACACATACCGGCATATTTCCTGACGGGGCATCTTCAGAGCCGCAGATTCGGCTTCCTATTCGAGGATGACGAAGAGGCGGGCGTCTTGGGCAAGAAAGTGATTAGCCAGACCTGCCCCCCACGTACGTCTTTGATACTTTCGGTCCATCATCCCAGCATGTTGACTTACCATCGTCTGCGCAGGACCGAACAAGAATCGAAGCTTGAGTCTGTCCATCAGAAACAAGTCACCCTCGAGTGCCGCGTCTCGACCTATCTGCCCGTCCATGGTCTCACTTCCCACCCCGAACTCCTTTGTCCACGTAGCCCATGTTGGTATGAACAAGGATGGCGTCATCGAGGCGTCGAAGGGTATCGACCCTTCATGGAAAGCTGTCCTTGAGGGACACAGCTTGCGGGATCATGGCCGTCTACCCCCCAAGACCGCTGAACCAGAGCCAGTGTCCTTCGGAGAAGGATTTTGGCGAGATCTAGAGACAGGTAACACCGCAAATGACACTACCAGGACTGGCGCTATGAGCAAGCCAGTGTCGCAAAGCGCTCGTGAGTACTCAACCTGTCGCCCTTCTTGGCCGGACCTCGTTCGAATTTAACGCAGCTGAGGCCCAGCCGAAGATGCGCCGCCGGATGCCTACCCCAAGTTTCACTATGTTCTGATATAGAACATGTATCACACCCTCCACGTTTTCCTTAATGACCTGACATGAGTCCGCACCGGTTGCGCGTTTTCCGATCACACTCTTCACTTCATTTACTGTATGTAGCACCTGAATATACCGCTCCATTATTGCGTCAATACCTGTCCTCTTCCTGCACACAAAAGCGAAGTGAAAATATTTTACAACCCACAAAAATCAGAGAAATAATGTATGGAAAATGGAATACCTAAACAATTCCACCCCTACCCGAACAGTTTCCTCCACGCCCGCCTCAAAGGTCTCGAGCCCACTTTCGGACTGTGCGTGGGCCCTTTCCTCAACTCTCGTCGTTTCCCCCGATCCCTCCAAGCTGCTCGATCGCGATTATCCATCGCCTCAAGCAAAGATATCGTAATCTCCTCCGGGACGACCGAATCCCCATGCTCAGGCGGATACGCTACGGATCCCTTCGAGGAGCTGGAAGACTTGGGATACGAAGAATCGCTCGAGCGTGAAGGGACGGGGCTCATCGCACGCTTTGGAGAGAAGGGCGATTGGAGCAGTCGAGGGTTGGTGCGGTCGTCGTGGTTGTAGCTCCTTGAGGAGCTCAACATGGGTAAGGGCGCATCCAGGATTGGAGGAGGAGACCGTTCGATAGCCCAGAGCGATGCTGAAGAAGGCATGGCTTGGGGAATACTTCCGTCATCCGAATCATCGTCGTCGTCGGGATGTCCAGGTGGCGGGAGCCAGGGTTGAACGAGGCTGATATGTAGAGACGAGTCGAACAGGTCGTTGATAGGGAGGTCACCTGGAATAGCAGATTCATTCAACTGTTCGAGAGAGTGACGACTTCTTTGCGTGGAACGTGTTGCGCTAGGCTCTGCATCATAGATACCTGGGCCGTTTCCGTCGTCCTCAACTACCAGACTGGTGTCGTCATCTACATAAGAAGTGGGTGGATCGGGACACGGTGGGTACCTCAGGTTGGCGATATCGATCCATAGTCCACGTAGCGGGTCCAAGAAGGCGTGATTTTTGATATGTGGCCAAGATAAACGATCGTTCGGATTGTCTAACAGAAGCTACAGCGAAACTTGGTCAAGTCGATGGCCAGTGAGTCAAGGTAAAAGAGAATCATGTGCTTACAGATCGCAGGAACCCTTCTAGACACGGATACCACTCACATCTCGCAGCTTCAAAGGGCGCAGAAAGTGCCTCAAGCGCCCCAAAAGCCAGACTACGGTCTCCATCGCTTCTCCGTCCGCGAACGTCAGCGTCACCAGAGGGTCTAAACGGAACGATCCCAGTAACCAGCTCATACAGAAGTACGCCAAGACTCCACCAGTCAGAACGCTCGTCATAGACCACCAAGCCAGCTGAGTTCTGCTCTCGTATTTCCGGGGCCGCATACAATGGCGTGAAGGTGATGAAGTCCTCCGCTTGTAACACGATAGAGCCATATCTTCGAACCCCAGGGCCGAGGAACGCATTCCGCTCGAGAAGGGGTATCGTCTTGGCAGCGCCGAAGTCCCCGATCACCGCATGGCCAGCAAAAGAGACCATGATGTTCGCGGGCTTGATGTCCTGGTGGACGATACCTCGTCGATGAAGGAATGCCAACCCGAGTGAGATCTCAGCGACCAGAAGACGAAGACAGACAACAGTTTCATCGCTTGGGTTTCCCTGCAGGCCAGTGAACGACAGAGGAAGAGAGACGGAGGGGGATAATCCCGGCTGTGGAAGCTTCTTGATCCTAAAACGAGAGGCGATTTCGGGGTCGCACAGTGTTGCTGGATGGTATTCCTGCCAGTGATCGTGCAATTCAGGGGTCGGGAGCAAGGCTGTCAAGATGACGTACCAGGACAATGAAAAGTGATGCCTCGTCTCGGAACGCTTCTTGTATGCGCTGCAAAAACAACAAGCCGTCGTCGTTTGATGTTCTAGATGTGCCCGAGATTAACTGGAGGGTAGCGAGTTCCGCCTCGATTTCGTGCTTTCCCTGAGTGCGTACGATCTTCACAGCGTAGAGATCACCGTCCCAGTCGTCCTTTAGACAAGCCAGAACCACTTTGCCGTAGGTGCCTTTGCCGATTGTTCCTATGATGCCATACGATAGAATGCGAGGGGGGGACGTTCTCCGAGAGATATCGCACGCGTCGATATGTTGCATCGAGGACAGAACCGAAGGGATTGAAGGAAACAAATCCTGGTGGGAATCCAAAGGCCAAAAATCGGAGGATATGTGATTCGAGGCACCGAGACTAGTGGACGTCGCAATAGCGTGACATCGCCTTGGGGCCACTTGGACTACCGAGATGGCAGGAGGAAGAACCGTCTTGAATAATTTGGTAGAAGACGACGATAGACTGTTGAGGATTCCTGATGCACACGCGGTTAGGTCTGCGTAGGAAGGCGAAACGAAGTAGAGTGTCGTGTCCCCGATCTCTTCGACAGTCCGAGAAGCTGGATATGTAGATAGGAGTGATGCGGATTCTTGAAGAACAGGGTATTTTCCACGATTCTTGTTAGGCGATTCCATAGAATGTGGTCCAAGTCGCCTCCTCGGTGAACAGGGCATCGATTGGGATGTGGGAAGGCTCTCAACATGAGTCTGAAGATCCATGAGTCTTGACAAGATACAAGTATATATCGCCTTCCCCTGGGTATGTGCACGGGTGAAATCAGGATCAAAACCCGTATTCGAGCAAGGGCGCCACAAGGGTAAAAGAGAAAGTGTATGGTTGTGACTTGGGTTAACGTTCTGGACGTACTGTCACGCACGCAAACTTCTCCAATCCTTGACAGCAGCCTTGATTCCAACCGCTCGATTCCAACGCTGCAATGCTAATGGCAAACTTGCAACCCTTACTCGTTCAACGTTCCCTTCCAAGAGCAAGCGCCACTTGGTGATACCAATACAGCCCCTTCAACGTCAACCTCCACTCCAACTTCTTCGGAAATCCTCCATGCGTCATCTTGAGCTCATATAGTGGCTTCCTCCACGCATGCTCCAACAGCTAGCCCGACTAGGGAACATGACTGTGAGACCACGTTTCGATCGTCTCCGAAGGTGCGCCACTGCGTCGTGGATTCCTCGCGATCCTTCTGTTGATTGACCTCGCTCCTCTAGTTCGATGAAGCCTGGTGTATATACGAAGTCGTACTTGTGCAAACGACCGCAGCATGCGTAGGTTGAACAAGTGAAGGATATCGAAAAACACGTAAAAAGATCCAACGCGATCACCTGGTCTCCGTGAAGAAGCCCGTGCGTAACATCTGACGTCACTTGGCTACGCGATGTTTCTCGATGTTTCACAGTCAATTGAAATGTGTGTGGAGTGCATGCGCGTCACTATTAGCACGATAATTCGCTGTATATAAGCCAGGCTGTCTTTGCCGCTTACCCCAGCATTACACACCCATCTCACACAACATCCAGAACAGCGTTTTAAACGAGTACACAATGTCTCCCGTCACCAGTGGCACGTCTTTTTCGGACTGTTACTCCCCGTGATACTCATAACTGTTCTGAAGACTACGGTAAGAATCCCGAGCGCGTTGCCGCCGGGCTCAAGGCGACCATGAAGAATCCCAACGTCTCCGAGGAGGCCAAGATCAGCGCCAAGGAACGCCTTGAAGACATGTCGGATGAAGTTCCGAACGCCAGAACCCCATCCAGAGTCAGCCGCTCTAGGAGCCGCCGCCGCTCTACCAGCAGAGGCCGCCGGAGCGCCAGCGCGGAGTCCACCAATCGTGTCCTTGGTGAGCTTCCCTCTCCCACTGGCAGGAGGATCATACTGACATTCACCATCCAGGCGGATATAAGGCTACCTTGCGCAGTGCGTATGCTTTCAGTCGCGCCCCTCGGTCGAAGTAATTGATCATGGTTGTTAGACCCAAACACCTCTGAGGAGGCGAAGCGACATGCTCGCGAGATCTTGGACGCATATGAGTACGGTGAGGAGGATGAGGGGGACGAAAGGGCACACAATAGTCGTGTCATCGCTGGCTACAAGGCCGCATTGCACAGTGAGTTTTCCTCAAGACAGTGTCTTGTGTAGTCTGCTTAACTGTTTTATCTAGACCCTCGCGTCTCCCCCGAGGCTAAACAACATGCCAGGGAATTTTTGGAGGCTAACAACGCACTCTAATCTCGACATCAGAAGTCTGTCACGTAAAGTATAAGCCTATGTACCACCACCACCTGTTAATACTCCTCGCTGTCATGAAATTGTATCATTAGCTGTAGCTTTGCCCCAGCAACCATAGATTAGTTATCGATTCATGTTATATGTCCAGAGAATCCAAGAACATGCAAGATATTTTGGGATCGGCTCTTCAGGGTATGGGCCGGCATATATGACGACTTCGATACGAGGTCGTCGTCCGTCCCTACCTTCCTGATGCTAACCCCTTGCACAAGATAGACTGGCGTCGCCTGCACAGTTGAGTGACGGGTTGTAAGGTCTCCTTCTTCCAAGCGAATCCATGGTAGCGTCCACGTCAAGCCTTGTTTCAGAAGGAACTGTACACCACTTGGCGACTTTCGAAGGCCAAGAGGGTTAGCTATTCAGCGAGTAGCACGGCTTGCCGGAGCACGCACAGAGAAAGGAGCACGAGCATGAAACGCGACACATGAAACGTTCGCACCATGTTTATAATTTTGAACTCAGAGCCTACTCAGTACAAGCCGCCGGGTGATACTTACGATTGCTTCATCACGGCCTGTCATCGATCATCTGTGACATGTTAGCAGATCAACTCGAAGCCTAACGGGATGAAGGATGTGCATGCGGCTGAACGTCTCGCGGATAAACAGATGTCAGTGCCTACTCGAGTATATCTATCCATCGAATGTTTGGAGGACTCGCTCTTAGCACCGACGGGGGAAGACTTCATGACTGTGTATGTGGAATAATTACTTTGCATGCTGAGGCTATGTGACTTGGAAGGGCCTGATTCAATATGTCAGTCGTTTAATCGCATAAGGTAAAAATACAACACACACCCTATTAATAGATTATAGTTTGCTCGAATCTGTCTGGTCATCCGATTCGTTGGCTGATTTTTACAGCGCCTAACGGCCGCGAGCATCCCCTTAGCATATCCTGTTCATCGGGGGTTCAAAGTTGGCAGCTGCGACAGGTACTGTACGGCCGCACATGGCAGAATTTCAGGATCAGTCAAGCCAAGGTCAATGAATATGACATTTCCGGTGCCGCATCTTGTAGATTGGGGCCTCTCACAGGCTCTAGCAGCTGAGATCTGATAGAAACCCCCCAATGAAGAGGATCAGTCTGCCTGCTACGGAGGTAAGGTGTGGAAGGAGCTGCTAGAAGAGGCGACAGCATCATCATGACTCGGTCTCAACGGGATGATCATGATGATGGTGGGAGGGCTTGTCAGGAACAAACGCCACGTTTCTCCTCCGGGTACTGTATACTTTCCTGATCAAAAAGTCCAAACTCCGCATTTTCTTTATCGGCTTGGCTTGTTCTGTAACCGTTTTCGCCTCCTCCATCTCCCTACCTACCAACGCCCTCAGCTTTTTTGCTTTCGTGCACCAAGCACTGACATTCGCTACACCCACACTCTCTTACCCCCTACGCAAATAATCGAAATGTTCTCGCAATCTCTTGTTGTCCTCCTCGCGCTCTCTACTTCCGCGTTCGCCACCGTCTATGTCAGTTTTTATCCTTCGTGAACTGTAGTGATCCCGCAGCTGATATTTTTTGCCAGACCACCTCCCCGACTGCTTCTTCGGTCTTCACTGGCGGACAGCAGGCCACAGTTAGCTGGCAGGACGATGGCAAGGCCCCAACCCTGAAGGACTTCGGTCCTTCTAAGGTCTCCATCTACGCTGGCAACGCTCAACAACAGGTAAATCCAAGCTCTTGTACATGCTGTATTAGAGGGAGGAATACGCACAGTCATCCTCCTTCTCCCAATACTTATGGATATTTATCGCCTATATTGATTAATTCCTTTTCCTCCCATAGACCCTCCTCCAAACTATCATTCCCAGTGTTGACGTGTCGACGACTCAGTCGATTCAGTTCACTCCTGACGCAACCATCGGCCCTAACAGCAACGAATAGTGCGTACTTCATTGGTTCCATTTTAAGACCAAACAATTGAGCCGAATATGTCATTTTAGCTTCATTCGCTTCGAGTCTCTGAGCTTCAAGGACCCCGCTGCACCCCAATACCCCGCTCTTGCTTTCTCCGCTAAATTCACGTAAGTCACGTCCCCCGCATGTCGACCATAGAGCAAAAATTGATATATTTTTGGAACTCTCCCAGCATGAACAGCATGACTGGTACATTCAGCCAAGCGGTTCTTGACCAGATCAAGGGTCAAGCCACCGCTCCTCTGGCTGGTGCTACTGCTGCCCCGACCGCCGCCAGCCCCACGACCACTCCTGCTACCAGCAAGGCTGCGACTACGACTGGCACCAAGGCCGGTGCCAGCACCGCCAAGCCCTCCAACGCCGCTGTCTCTACGCACGCTGGGTGGTTCGGCATCGTGATTGGTGCCGTCGTCGGCGCGTCCATGTTCTAGAGTGGGAAATCCGGTGTTTTCCATGTTGCTTTTAAGTTCCAACTTTTATTATCTGTTTGTGTTCCATTTTCGGGTTCTCTTTCCATTCGTGTGGTATCAGCCCCGCGCCCGTCGGAGCTGTGTCCTGTTGTAATCCGACCCAAGTTCACCCCATCCTATGTTCAGTTCTCCTACATCCTATCACTATGATCACGACCCTTTTTCATGATGACGACGATATGGTATTTTCAAGAGTTTGAGTGGTGGGATTAGCTAGCTTACACTCGTTACAGACAAGCTCCGATGATGGTTTATACATTGCTTCATCTCAAGACACCAGTCTAGAGTTTGCTAGAGTTTGATGGATTTGAATAATTACTTTCTCGGATTCCACAGAGATTCGAATACAGTTCACTCAAGTGCGCCGTGAGATGTTCGACCTTGTTTGATACCATCCTTGAGTAGCAGTTCGTGGTTGAGTGGTGCATGCCATGGATAAATCGACTTGGGTACGTACTCCCGAGTCTGACAAGGTGTAATATTTATGACGCGAAAGACAGCATGGATCGGCGATTAAGTAAATAGGTAAGGAACTTAGGAAGTTATAATATGCTAGTCGCAAGTACATAGACTACAGCGATGAGATTGGCGACAGATTGCCTTTTACCGAATCCTATTTTTACGCGGCTTCATCGCCAACCAAGGCATGTGGTTTGCTCACACCTCCTGGGCTGCCTCGCATCTCATCGCGGGCCGTGCAAACGTCCGTGGTGACATGAACTGCTGGTCCTGACGAGGGTGTCTACCAATGGAAACGCGTCAGTGCGGTCTGCCTCGCATCGAGACCATAGTGAATCTGGACCGCTGACCTCCGTGGCATCATCATTCGGGAGTCCATCTTTCCGCATAATCCTCCAGTCCTGCAGATATGATGAAGGAGGACGTGAAAACACGACTGCCTGAGGTCGCGTGGAAAGATCAATTGCACTAGTGGTAACGGCGTCTTCTTCCCTTCCCCCAGTTATACGCATGCGGCTGTTAAAGAGTACGAGCAGTGTGTTGCAGTAGAGCTTTGCGATGATAAGCACGGGGACGGCGTAATAGTTTGTTTCAGGAAACTTGAAGAAGAGGAAGAGATAGGTAAGGGCGACCAATGCTGAGGGGGAGAGTATTTGAGTATGACAAGTACCTATGATCATGATTGTTGTTTGTTACCTGTCGCTGTGCCTGTCTCGATGGTAAGGCGCGTGAGCTTCGTGATCATGAGGTGTGTTGACTGGAAGCCTGTGTCGTGACGCGAGAGCTGATAAAAGTGGTGGTGTCAGGTTATACTACGCGAAGAGACAACATTGTCCTCTCGAAGAAAGCAGCATTGCTGTGCTTGTAGACAGGGTATCGCACAAGTGGAGGGAGGGCGGAAACCTACCAAGTAAGTCATCGCTATGGCGATAGTGACGTCGCACAGTGCGCAGCATCCGCACCAGAACTAAACACAAGGTTCAGTAGGTGGAAGCCCAAAGATGAGGACGTGTCCTACCCCGGCACTTATAAACACGGTGGTCTGAGTCAGCTTGCTCAAGCTGCCGAGTTGAAAACACTTGACGCCGGTGACTATCCCTGCAACACATCCGACGCAAGAGACCTAGGAGGGACGGTATATGAGCACGCCAGCAGCCAGGAATAAAAATAACATACTGTCGCAATCATATATCCAATGATTTTGGTCTTTGATAGAACGTTGATTCGATACGCATAGAAGACCTGGACGACACATCCGACTGATTCGCAAAAAAAATAAGGATAAGGAACGTCCGGTCCGAAGGGGTGCTGAACGTACCTATCCCACTGAGGATGGGGATACTCAAACATGTGAACTGTATGTTATCGAGAGCTGCGTAGCTGCCAAAACCGAACCCAAAACTCCCAAATGCGTCGTGCGTGATGACCACGGTCTGAAGAGTTTCCAGAATGTATGTTCCGTAGACGAGACATTTGCAATATAGTCGGTCTTTCGGAAAGGCGATGTAATAGTAGTCTAGTATCCGTGTACATTCAGCCGGCTTTTATGAGACGGAAATGAGTGATCGACGCACAGACTTGGATAGAGACAACGCCATATAGACCCCAGTTAAGGAGATACCCAAGAACCTATGTGTAGATAATGAGACTGATAACAAAAGCCATCGAGGAGGGTAATACCAAAGGACCAGAGCTAGTACAAGTATGATGGTAAAGTCAGTTATCTATTCTGACGAAGAAACAACATAAGCACCTCTTCACAATGTCATTGGGAAGCGGGGAAGACATGATCGCATAGAGGTGATGGGGCGATGACAGGGAGTATCTGCGATCGATACCCTATATAAAGGAATCTAGGAAAAGAAACCGAGGAGCCTATCGGGACGGCGAACCGTGACTCGTATTCCGAAACGCCCACCAAGTTCAGCCAGGCAGGATTTTCCGAACCCTGGGAGGGAGTCTAACCCCTTGCTGTTGTGGGGTGCTAAGGATAGCGATCGTGATCGTAACTTGGGGTGTGCATGAGCGTTAAGGACGTTGAGAGCATTTAAGCCGTACACAACGGCCAATAGAAGCACCATGCTTGCCGATAAGCCGGTCTGAATTAACGTGTGAGTCCGGTACCTCAGGAGTACCAGAGCCTTCGTTCCGTGAACCCGTTAATACAAAAGTACCTGGGAAGCACTCAAGGCTCCAAGGCTAACACGAGGAAAGCCAGGAGTGCAACGAAGCTGCCTTCGCGCTTCTTCAGGCTTCTGCCGGGTGGGAATCTTCGGCCTAGGTAGACGATGTGGTTGTATTTCGACAAGAGGGACGGGTGTTTCTAGTCTCAAGACGGTATAGTATAGGTCTGAAAGAACCCTGCGATTTGAGTCTCAACATAACTTGATAGGTGTGCTTACTGTCGGAACCCACATTTTCCAGACATGGCAAAATGAAATCGATAAGGGCTGCCGAGCTCAGTAGATGTTGAACACGATGCCAGACTTTGTCTTGTCCTGTGCAAACTTCTGAATGAAGGATTTCTCGTTTCATTCAAGCCAGGGTGCAATGCAGTAAGGATATCCGGCAGTGGCCCAGCAGAGTAAGCTCCGGAATGAGGAACGTTGCGTACCGCGTGAATAGAATTTTCGATGATTGGTACTTCCATAGGGTCGAGCGCATCTTACTCCACCGCCTCCCCTATCGATGCCAATCTCAACGTTGTGACAGAAGCACCCGGTGTGAACAACTGTTGTATGAGAGACAAACATGCCATCTGTTAAAGGACATTGTCTTCTGTAAATCTCGGAAGCTACCTCCGTTGTGGGAATGTCGAGGGTAGAAAGACACGTACTGGTACCATTAGATTCCCTCGAAACTTTGAGACGATAGCTCTAAGGCTTTAACTAGCTTTACAGAGCGTTAAGCATAGATTCATAGAGGCTTGGATGATGGACATTTGAACCAGTGATGTGATCATTTGGGCCTATCGGCGCGTCCTTGTCCCCGTTGTCGAACGAGATTGGTTCGGAGACGTACAAGAGGGTCGAGTCCCCCTTGAGGTGACTATTAGTATTGATCGATTGATCCGCGACCGTGATGTAAGGTTTATCTAATCCTCCGTGTTTCTTACCAGAACCCTCATCAACTTGCGAACCAATCTGGGTCCGGAATATCACTGGTCATGCTCATGGGCAGTTATTACCTTGAACTGCAACATCGTGGATCCATCATGATCGACCGCATGCTATAGTACCTATGGTCGAACGCTGCGGGCTGATCGAAGAGACCTCGACCAAGTTCTGTATTGCGGCTACCACAAATCCTCACCATTCCTCACGAAAACACAGATTAAACTATGCACCCACTATATGTTTCCCTTGCCCCCCAAAATGTCATGGATAGTCCGTCACAAATCTGCCAAGTCGGTCCTGCTGCGACGACACGTCTCTGTCCTATTTGAGCAAACTGGCGCGTAGCATCCCAAAATTCCGGTGAGATCAATAACATGTAACTATAATTCCATTGTATTCTTGTTCAGCTTCTGATCACCAATGCAATCAAGCAGCCATCTCGTCACCTGAAGGCCTTTCTATCATTTCTGAAAATGGAATCCTCCTGGTCAACTCACCCTCGGGTTCTCGATGTATACTTCTGTCAATTTGACGCGCTACCGCCAACTCCTCCTAACCATGGAATATATAGGATCGTGATACGTCATCTGTCCTGTAATTGTCTTAATGTCGCCGTGTCAGGAGGCAAAGGGCTCACTCGGGATATCTCTCCGAGTCGATGCATCGTTTGAGTCAATGTGCTCAATAGTTTCGTCATCATGGTCTGAGATGTGAAGTGGATGAATTCTCTACCACTACTGCCCTGGTGTTGGTTACTATATCCATACCTTGCGGATGCACGACCCACTGAAGACTCCCTGCTCGTCATAGGAGTGTCTCTTCTTCACCAGCGCCACATCTATCAACCCATGGAGGGCTAAGGTCGGCTATACAGATTTGGCTCAAACAACCAGACCGTTCCGTAGGCACTGAAGATCTCGTAGCTGATACCGGGACCTTGCCTCAAGTTCTCTAGTCTCCTCTCACGGCGTTCGCGATGAAGGCCACGTTTGACTTGAATTTGACGATCATGGAAAATGCCATAGAAATGCGCAGCTTCAGAGGTATGGAACGTCAGGGCATGGACTTGAACTACGATGCTTGAGTACGGTGTGATCGAAAGTTCTGAGAGATTCAGAATTTGCGGTGCATCGCATCGCATCGCATCGCACCAGCTACCCATCCTTATCGGGTGAAAAATGACAGTTTGTTTTCCTCATGACAAACAGAATTGCCCAGCGCCCACGACGATGGCAGGCCAGCCAGCACGGGTTCGCGAGTACCTTCAGGTCGACCGATAGGGTACACGGATGCGGATCTCCTTCCGCGCAGTCGCCAGATGTCAAGATAAACATGATACGGAGATAACCACGAAATGCGGGGCGCCGCAAGGAGCCAAGTGTGGTACGGAGCTGCTTTGGGCTGGCTAGAGACCGAGGTATTAATTTCCAGTTGGAGCGGACGACGAGGATGGTTTGTTATGAACTTGTCGTCGGAGTCTAGCACAGCATCCTGCTCGTGGACGCCTGTCGGACGATTGTAATCCGGCTATGCATGTGTTATAGATAATTATCATGATGATGTTGAGTTGGCCAGTTGCTGTTCTGCGGTCAACCGTGTATACGGCGTGTATGACGTGAATAAAGCGCACCTCAGCACTCCGCCAACACCTACCCACGCCCAACTCCCATGTCCATCCACTGACGTGAGCTCCAAAGCCCGACTATCCTGGTCTAATTCCGTGCAAACATCGATGCTGCTTTCGTTTCGTTTCCTGCTTCCATCCACCTCCTTTCGAGCGACCAATACTCACATTCGCAGCACACGACTTTCCAGGCACCGTCGGGCTCTTACCATGACTTCAAGTTCTTCTTCGTCATTCGAAACGTCAGCTACGGCAGGCACAAGCAGCAACGAACCAATGCGGTTCCATACGTCACCAGTAGTAAGGAATCCGCTGGGAGAAGGACGTCATATACGGACTGCCGCTGCTCTCATCATTGGGTGCGTCTCTACACGCTGACGGCGAGTCCTGTAGTCACCGAATTCTCGGTTTAGCGACGAAATTCTGAATGGCAAGACACTGGACCGGAACTCCCACTTCTTCGCGCGGTATTGCTTTGAGCAGGGGATTGATCTGTGCGTCCGACCTCCCCTATTTTATGAGCCCGTCCTGAGCGCCCGTGACCGAAATATAGAAAACGAATAGAGGTCATCGCTGATGACGAGCAAGAAATGTGCGTGTTGGGTTCGCGGCCAAGACGTGGTGCAGCTTACGAATAGCTTGCGTGTGGTGCAGCATCGAGGCGAGCAGGCGGATGGTGAAGAAGTATGATTTCGTGATCACGACTGGGGGTATCGGGCCTACACACGACGGTGCGCACACAGCACCTTTCTAAAGGTGGATTCCTACTGAACCAGACCCACATCGGCAGATATTACCTACGCCGCCCTTGCCAAGTCCTTCGACCAATCCCTCGTACACCATCCCGAGACTCTACGGAGAATAGACGGCCTCAGCAAGAACCGCAATTGGGCCCATGCGAATGCGCAACAGCGCGAGGCGGCGCAGCGCATGGCGCTATTCCCTGAGCACGCAGAGATCATCTTCGTTGGCGAGGACATATGGGTCGTAAGTTCACATGCATTAACGTTGCAATCCCTATGTGAGGCTGCTAATGCCATTCATCTCAATTAGCCTGTAATACGAATGGAAGGCCGCTTATGCGTGTTCCCAGGGATTCCCTCGCTTTTCCAACGAATGCTAACTGGCTTAACGCCGTTCCTGCCCCTGCCACCCCAGAACGAGCGACCTCTGCGAATACAGGTCTTCACCGAGTCAGTATTTTTCCTCTATCATTACTTCCGCCAGACCACAGGATCCTGATACCCACACCTCGACAGCCGACCCGAATCGATGATCGCACCCTATCTTACGACGCTACAAGCGCGTCTGAAGCCGCGCGGCATTCAGGTCGGGTCGTATCCTGTACTCGGAAAGGGCGTTTTCGTGAGCCTGATTGGAAGGGATCTCTGTGGGGAGGGTGTGGACATGCTCTGGCTGGCGGATGTTGCGAGGGAGGTGGAGAAGGAGGTGGGAGGGCACGTGGTTAGTGATGAGGAGATTGCGCAGAAGAGAGAGGAGGGGAGAGAGACGAGGGATACGAAGGAGGGGAAGGCTAAGATCTAGGGAAGCTGTGGGCTCTGGTTGTTCAGGCGGGTTGGCTCAGGTTGTGCAGGTGGGCGGACTATGGGTATTGTATGATATAAATTCTGGCCAGCCTTTGAATGATAACCTTGATCTTTGAAAGTATAGCGTGTGCACAGACGCAGTTGCCAGCTGCCAACTGCCCTCCTTCGTTATCTAATCTAACCTAGAAATAACGTTCATCGCCGATCTATGCTTCTAACTTTCTTGTCCTCACTGCGAGTGACTTCTTTGTCATGTTAGGCACCGAAACGGGCATACCAGTGCCACCTTGTCAAGACCCTTCACAACATGCTTCGCGTGTGAGGGCATATTATGTGAGCCCCATGGGACTTAAACGGGGTAAATTCCTTTCCACGCGCCCAACTCCTCAAGTCTTCCTCCACCATGTCCAACGCACAACATCTGCCCGACGCTGTCACATACGGGAAGGGCATGAAAATGGTACTTCCCAAGTAAAATGGCGTCCGTTCTAGATATCGACGCTGACGCGGTTGGCAGACCTTCCTCCGGAACGAGCCCTACATGGTGAAGAACGAAACCTCAGCTGACCCCGACGCCGACGTCTTATACGTGCCGCCCCACTGGCACGAGACCCACGACGAGATCATCTGCGTCGTGGAGGGCAAGATGGAGATCATGCTGGGGTCGAGTGTGAGGGAGTACACGCCTGCGGACGGGGACGTGGTTATTCCGAAGGGCGTGGTGCATAGCTTGCGGACGTTCAAAGGCGTTGCGTGTACGTTTTATGAGAAGACGGATCCGATGGTTTGTTTTCTTTTGGGTGTTCTCCTGTCTTTTGTTGACCTAGGGAAAAGGACGAAGAGAAGGAGATATTCTTCCGCAATATGTTCGCGAAGGGGGCTCCGCCGACGAATCTGTTCGACGCGATGTTGACTTGTTATCATGGAGACACGATGCCAGGGTTTCCCGGTCATTTCGTTTGGCTAGAGAAGTTTGTGAGTTCACCTTTGAGTCTTTGTTGTCGTTATGATGCTGCAATGTCTAATATCACTGATGACCTCCGCCTTGGTGTATGTGCAGTTTGTTACATTATTCGGAGGTTATCTCGCACCGCTGCTAGGCTACCGAAGGGCATATGTGTCATTAAAGAAAGCAGAGTGATATCTTTGCCTTTGATCAGGAGCCGTGTCGATATGTTCTGTTCAGCCCCATACCCTTGTATAATATTGCTACTACTTCCTACTGGTCCTAAATCACTTGTGAGATACGAAATACGACGTGATATGAATACTGGGCGGTCAGAAGCTGACCTTACCACCATGGCTAGAGATAAATCACGAAATCCACTTCATGGATGATGATAAACAATACCACTAATATTATTATTCGCCATGGTGCCCCCACGTCCGTTCGCGCAGAATTCTGCAAGAATATTACGTACCAAGTACGTGGATGCCAAATGGTGGGAAGTCCGTGAAACAGGCGGCACCGCTGCTTCGTATTCCGAACAAAGCGGATCCTTGCATACTCCAGTGGATGCAACATCATACAAGGCAACGAAACGATAAAATAGTCAAGAATGTTACATCTCTACCAGATAAAGAGGAAACCTGATATAAACTACAAATTCACCGTGTCTCTCAATCAAGTACATCGTCAGGGTTCGGTGGGGTCCCCGGTGCAACCTATCGTGCAGCGTAAATATATCGAGCAGGAAAGTGTCAACATGCGTTCGTTACCTCAACAGGAGCGAAAGCCTGCGCTTGAATATTATACAAAGTGGCGTATTCACCGTTGAGGGCAAGTAGGTCCTTGTGAGCACCCTGTTCGATTATTTCACCGTTTTTCATGCAACTGCGAAGCTCGTTAAGGAAGGCTGAGAGGATATCAAGTGAGAACTATACACACATAACGAGATCCGCGTGCTTGGTGAGATGGCCAAAGCGGTGAGTGACAAATATCATGGTTCTCCCCAACTGCTCAGACCGAAGGCGATCAAACAGTTGAAGTTCTCCTCTCGGGTCAAGCGCAGAACTAGGCTCG
The DNA here is from genome assembly GCA_014905825.1 of Lyophyllum atratum. NCBI lineage: Eukaryota > Fungi > Basidiomycota > Agaricomycetes > Agaricales > Lyophyllaceae > Lyophyllum > Lyophyllum atratum. The sequence continues at coordinate 899,596 of JACGCN010000011.1, read as the reverse complement.
TCCACCGCGACGAACTTTACTTTAGGGGAATGCAGCCGCATGAAAGTCCGTGAGCTAGAAAGAGGTAAGAGTCAGTTCTCCGTTGAGAAGGTACAAGACGGATAAACACTAACGCCACTATGCGCTGTTTCTCTCCTCCTGCGAATGTCGTGTTTAAGTCCTCGAAAACTCGGTGCAAAGAAGAATTTGTGACGTACCAGATATTTCATTCGGCATTTCCAATTCTTGAAGAATTTCCCGCAGTACTTGATGCTTCGACTCCAAATTATGCCCTTGGGCAGTCTGAATCGGCTCAAGGATCGTATCAAGACCCGCTTTCATACCAGCAATCACTTCGCTGGCGCCGCCTTTTTCTACAGAGTCCTTGATCATGTCCATGTCCGCTATGCAGGCAGAATACCCGAGGCCGATGTTCTCAGCCAGTGAGAAAGGGTAGATCTTGTGGTCCTGGTTGAGAATCGCGGTCGCATCATGGAGGTCTGCCACCTTGTAATCCTGGACCGGGAGGCCGTCGACGAGAAGGTCCCCAGAAGTCACATCATACACCCTGGTGAGAAGCTTGATGAGCGTCGACTTGCCGCTACCGTTAGCGCCGACGATGACGACTAGTTGTCCTGCCTCGATTCTCAGGGATACATCTTTCAGAGCTCCTTCCTTAGACTTCGCACCCGGGTATGTGAATGACACATTTCTGAAAAATGAAAAATGAACGGTCAGCAGTAAACAAGGTGCATAACGCTCACTGAAGGTCGAATGACATCCCTCTATTTCCTTCAGGGGGACAATATTCTGTTTCCCCATCAATGAGCCTTAGTTCCTCCACGTGATAGAGGCGTTTGGTCCTGTCGAGCGTGTATAGAATGCTCGAAAACATCTGAAAGATGGTCGAGACACTACTACTCATAGCGTTCGACTGCTGCCGAAGAATTGCAAGAGTGGACATCATGTGCGAAGCTGGATCGAGCAGGGCGCAGTATGCAAAATACATCTGAAAGACGTGATGAGACGGTTATACGAACTGAAAACTAAGGCTTCTACCACAGGTATTTCCCCGGAGAGAGCTCGGAAAATTTGGAACAAGGCCTTCTTGTCTGTTCCTATAGCATCGAAGTGATCTTCTATGTAGCTGGTACCCAAGCCCTTCCGCGCTGCCACGTATTCTGAGATAGCAAGAGCCGTGAGGAGGACATTCGATTAGGAACATGAATTATTTACCGTTCATGATATATTCGGCGAGGTTGTTAATCACAATATCTTCTCGATACCTTTTTGCGCTGACTTGTTCAAGAGCCTGGATCCGGATATAGTCTTTGTTCTCTGAGAAAACCACTAGCGCTGAGAGAAAATCAGTATAAGCGCCACGGGTGGCGAGAATCATCCTGACGTTGATTCCTGAAAGGAGCGTTCAAGGCTCTCGCCATCAAAGGATAAATCAAGCACAGGATCGTGAAGAATGATCCGCCATGATCCTGGTACAGGACGGAGGTGACGATTGTAAACAGGCCCAGTACATTAGACCCTGCTTCACAAATCTCAGAAAAGCAGAACCAAGCCATGCAAGCATCTGGCCATCTTGTCTTGCTTTCTGGTATCCACGTACATACAGTCAAATTATGAAGGTGGAAGAACAGGGAAAGATAATTGCGCACGCTGAAGGGTCTGAACATCATATCTAAGGTTTTCTGACCGAGTCGCTTTAGACCGAAGCAGAACGGAAACGGAAGTGGGCAAGCTGACCTCTCATGAGATGTTCTTCGAAATAAATTTCCGTCTGTGCTGTCAATCTCGGTACAAAGAGGTTTCTGAAAAAGCGCGAGTCAAGACCAAGCCGTAGGGAGAGTCGCAGTCCTTACTGTAATTTCGTTGTCAAGGTCGATAGGATCACGAAGAATATATGGGCGACAAGTGCCTGGAGGACGGCTTTGGGGTTACTACCCTGCCCATCACGTAGATAAGACTCGAGCTGTGGCTACATCAGATAGTGTGGCGGTGGAGGGTGGTTGGCATTACACACCGCAATGTATAGTTGGGAAGAAATGTAGACGGCAATTCCAGGCTCTATCCCTTTCCATGCCCTGGCCACTAAATAAACGATCACGAGGGTGGGGTTCAGGGTATAGACGTCCATGGCAAGTCTGTAAACGTGGGGTAATGTGGCGATGTACTTGTTATACTCAAACCAGGCAGAAGGCTTGAGGGAAAAGGATTCCTTGAGCATTAAGACTTTCCAAATGCCGAAGACTCTTGTATGAATGGAGGCCGGTAGCTTCAGCTCGGGAGCACTTTCCGAAAATTTCTCTGACATTGTGGTGTCTGGACTCTGGAACGTATCAGTTGTGTTCTGCCCCATAATCCTTTTATACACTTCCAGCACATGACTCACCAAATGGAAGCATCGCCAGGCCGAGATTCCGCAATTAAGATATAAACGTGGTGTCGAGGAACGTAAGTATAGCCTGCACATGAGGCGCTTGCGGTTTGTGGGCGCCAAGTGGGCGGTTATCATGACATGCGGAGATTGACGTGACGAGTCCATTCAAGTTAAGAGCGCGCCCCGAACTCTCAGCAACACCGAGCATCGCCTCTTCCTAAGACTGTGAACGATCACAAAGCACTGAAACTCAGTCGTGATCGGCCAGAATAATTACATGGTAAGCGCTAAATGGAGGAACGACTGATTGTGTCTGTCTAGGAGAGACTAGGTAAGCGCGTACGCCAAGACGAGTCAGGCGCGTATGAGTTTGGTCCTGTTAGGGTCAGAGGGCATAAGCATGCCAGTGCAGCAGCACGTGTTGGTTGTACCGCTTGACGACGACAACGACGGCAACGACTTTTCACGCGCACGCTCCATCTCCTGATCAAGATTCTCAGCAGTTCTAGGTGCATCACCAGCACCCTATGCATCTTTCCCGAAAACACATACAATAAATCCCGACCAAGCCAGCTCCAGCTCACGATCTCTCACCGACGCTCTTTCAGCATATTCCACTCGTTAAAAATCAACCGGATACATCAAGATGTACCCAACAACTCTCGCCCTGGTTTTGGCTTTCTGGATTTTGAACTTTGCTTTGCTAGCCGACGCTGGTATATATGTGCGTCCAAATTTAAAGTTTGTATCTTGAATTATGGGATACTGAAGCCGGCTCCCAATATTGTAGGTACTTAAGCCCTCGGCTGGCTCGAAGTGCCATGGCGGCCAGACTTGCACCATTGAATGGCTTGATGACGGCAGCCAGCCTCTACTCTCTGCTGCCGGCGTCTGTACTTTCGGTCTTTTTACAGGCAAACAGGTACGCCAAAGTCCGTGCGCGTAATTAAGAACACGAAGCTAACACGCGAATCATCATCAGCAACTCGTGCAGGCGATCGCTCCTGCAGATGTATCAACAGCTCATTCTGTCACTTTCAAGGTGCGTATCCGTGAATTCCCCGATGATTTATGTCTAATCCATTGCATACTTAGCCCAACCCCGCCGCTGGACCCAATTCAGATGCATAGTGAGCTTTTTCCCCCCGATCATATTGTCTACCTTAAATCTGACCAGAATTCCTAGCTACATCGGCATCATCTCCACAACCTTCAAGAAGGACTCCGACACGCCGTACATGGCCTTCTCTCCCTTCTTCAGGTATTTTCTTTTGGTGCATGAATGCCTAGAACAGCGTCTGACCACTCTTGCAGCATCGACCAGATGTCAGGCTCCTTTGATACCCCTCTGCCTGCGGCCATCTCCGCGATACCCATCCCTTCATCCCTCACCCGCTCCGCCACTGGATCGGGGACCGCGACCTCGCGCTCCACCACGAAGCTGTCCACTATCACCGTCGGCACCCTTTCGACATCGCTGCCACCCCTTCCAACACCGACCAACACCAGGCCGGCGACAACGAAATCCGCGTCTACTTCGAGTACCCCCTCCACTTCGTCAACACCTTCTCAGACGAGGATCTCCACCTCGGTGCTGCCGTCGTCTACTGCGTCTGGGACGGGAACCGGCGCACCCTTGTCAGCGAATGGCGCCCATAGGCGCGGCCCACCGATCCCCGTCCTTGCGGCCGTCGCCCTTATCCTATCACCGTTGCTGCTGTCATTTTTCTAGTCCCCGACTTTCTTCCTGTTTTCTTTCTTTATTTGGGACGGTTATTCTCGTTATCAGTTTTCATCTATCTTTATTGCGATACCCTATCCCCTGTGGGGCGACCACTTTTCTCATTTACCCTTCCAGCGACACTTAGCCCGTACCTTGGTGGTTTTCTCTCTTCTCCTTCTTCAAGAGCCTTGGACGTAACATTTATACTTACGCGTCTTTGCCCTGGCTACGGACTTCATCGAAGCCTGCCTGTCTGCCTTCCCGTGCGATACCTCCGTCGCCCCTCCTCCGACATAGATATATAGCGATCCTCTCTGTTCCTATGCATCTGATACCTCAGCGTCTGCCACACCACGCGCCACGCTCATTTACACTGCATCGCCTCCGCAGTTTCTCCAAACCCATGATCCTACCCCTTGACTTGTTGCGCTGCCATCCGTACTGTACCTACATACTCGTTATGCGCTTATTAGGCTTCTTGCCTCGCTTCCTGTTGCGCGTACGACTATGAATAACCACGATCGTTCTACGTCCGCGTTGTTAGGCAGCATATGTCACCAGTCGGATACTTAGGGAAACTAGTGCACTAGGTTCAAGATTTGGGATTGATGATCACCGCCCACAGTTGCATCGTATGTGGGTGTGATGTAACATGTTTAGAGAAACGTTCTATCACATTATGCATATCATATGTTGACGGTGTCAAGGTGTTCACAGAATCACACATTCACAACATGGCGCTCACTACGTAGTCACATAATGCCGCTGATTCACACGCGGATTCTTACCCTGTCTCCACTAAAACTTTACAGACAGACCCAACGTGTACTGGACCACCCATGATCAGTAAACGCTACTTCAAATGGCGGTGTTCCATTGGTCTCAACTGATAGTATTGACTCCGGGAGCCCCGCCATCGTGTCACCACCACGTCAACCTTGAGAACAAAATCCGTCTCAATGGAGCATTTCTAGTCCTGTGCCACACTGCCCACTTGTCAGACTCCACTGTCAGGGGGTCTTGATTAGTTCTCCTGTTCCGATACTGACCACACCTTTGAAGCCTACTAACACAGGGCTACGCGACCGCAGGTACCACCCAAACATCCTGATCCTAAGCAGTCCACACTCACCAGCGTACCACCCTCAGGAGACTTTCACTCCTCCATTCATTGGTTTGTCACACAGTCCTACACACATACGTGCGCGGACTCGGACAACCACGACGAATAAAGCAGGCGATGCAGACTGTGTTCGATTCCGACTGGAACTCACCCAACCACCCACCCCCGAATGCTGACCAGAATCGGGTCAAGGACCTCATCTCAGACCTCGAATGGGACCTCCAATCCCTCGGCGCCGACGAACTGCGACTTGCCTCACTTGATGTCAACACAACTAAGCGCCTGACATCCCTCCGCACCGCAATCGCACCGCACCGGTGCCTGCCGGACGACGTTATCCTCACCATTTTCACCTTTTGCATCCCAAACCCCCTCAAGGTGCCCATCCCATGCACTTGGCAACGCAATAACTGGTTATCACCCTTACGTCCCGCCTGGGAGACGGTCCAGCCGTGGAACCTCCTGTCCGTGTGCTCGCGATGGCGCGACTTGATCCTTGGGACGCCCACGCTGTGGTGCAGCCTCGTGTTCCAATTCGGGCAGATGGCTCACTACGCGTGGAAGGCAAACTTTAAGTTCTTCGAGCTGTTATTGGCCCGCAGCGGCGCGAGCACGCCCTTGAAGTTGGAGATCCGTGCTGAGGACTGTGAGTCGCAGTGGACGGGCGATGCGGTTGACCATCTACTGCTGAATCTCATCGTTATGCATGCTCCACGGCTTAAGGAGCTCACCCTCACGCTACCCGTGTCTATGCTAGATGCGTTCCTCGCATCAGCGCCCACGGGGAATTTCGACTCGCTTGAGACAGTCACACTGGAATACCCAACTAGAAGGGTGATGGATAGTGTCATTACTCGGCGTATCTTCAACAAGGCGCCGCGTCTCCGCCGGTTCACAATACGCGCCAAACTCCCTTCACGTTCCCTCGAGCTTCCCTGGGACCAGCTCTCGGAACTCCATCTCATACACACAATGGGAACGGCGGAGGACTGCCACCGCATCCTTCAGTGCTGCCCCAACCTCATCGGCTGTACCCTCACCTTCCACCAGGACGCGTCGTTATCACCAGATCCACATTCCTCTTCATCCTCTACGACGTTGCACAACCTGACGTCCTTCACGCTGGATTGTAACCTAATCGGCACCTTCCTTACGAGCCTTTACCTCCCTGCGCTCGAGGCTCTGACCCTTCAAGTAGACGTCGATCGCGTCACCTGCGAAGCCGCGCTGCTGCCTTTCCTGCATCGCTCCTCATGCATCACCCATCTAACCCTTGCCTGGTGGGTTCCCTCCGATACTATTAAGATACTCCTCCGCGCCGTGCCCCACCTCACGCACCTCCACTTCATCCCTGGCAGAACTGCGGAGGTGTTCAAGCTGCTTTGGGCAGTCGACCTTGTGCCCCAGCTCGAGTGCCTCACGTTCATGTGTTTCCCCATGCTTTGGGCGGAAATGGTGGAGATCATTGGGCTGAGAGGGCTAGTGGGACCGCTCCGCGAAGTGCATATCGTGACAACCTCTCAGAAGGATGCAGAGGTGTGGCAGAAGGACCCACGATTACGGTCTCTGAGCGAGATTGGGATGACGCTCAAGATCAGTAATTGTATGTAAGGTAGATATTCGGTGAGCGGTTCATCACACAAACGAAGCAAGATGGTAGTAGCAACAGATGTGAGGAAATGCGCATGATTCCGAGCAGACGATTCTACTACCACTCGGCGGCACTTGAGCTTCCCTCCATTGTCCATATTTTGAGTATAGAAGGGATGTGGCGAGGATGTGGGTACTGCGACGAGGCGGTGGTTCGCAAAGCGGTTGGGTTCTTCTTCAGACGGTCGCATACGTCTAGAGACGGTTCGGTCTCTATGTCCATCTTGACTCTTGAGTGCCTTGCAAGAAAGGAAGTCTAGCTGACCAATATTGTACTCATCTCAATCAGATCTCCTTTGTGAGCTGGGGCTACGTGCGAAGCCGGCTAGCCCAAGTGGTAGCAGGCTATACTGTTAGTTGTTTGCAAACAAACGCCTGTCATCACAGGTCGAATTGTTTGCAAACACGACTCTCACGACAGACCTCTCGTATTAGAGGAATGTTTGCAAACACCCCGCTCGCGCCCATTAGCCTCGCTTATAACCCGCCTCCGCACCTTCAAATATGCCGCCCACCGTTCCACACCACCACGAAACTCCTTCCTCATTCGGAATCGCTTATTCGTCGTCTCGATTCGTCCCCGGCACCCGCCCTCGCCGCCTCCCATCCATTCTGGGCTACGTTGACCTAAAAAAAGATTTGCCTTTCTAGGCTCTGCTTACCAATGACCGTCGATTCCTCCAGCCCCGGGTTCCTCCGCTCCTTCCTCCGCTCCCTCCTCCGCTCCCTCCCTTCGCCTTGCCAGCTTCTGCTCCTCTGCGGCTGGTCCACTGGCATATAGGTATGTATTCATCTGGCTTTCGATTCCTTCCTTTCCAATGACGGTCAATTCCTCCAGCTCCGGGTTCCTCCGCTCCCTCCTCTGCTCCCTCCCTTCGCCTTGCCAGCTTCTGCTCCTCTGCGGCTGGTCCACTGGCATCTAGGTGTGTATTCATCTGGCTTCTCATTACTTATCTCCCATGTAACCCGTCTCATCAGGGTCCGCAGCCCGCCGCCGGCTTTCTTATCGCCTTGCATCGCTGGCGGCTGTTAGGATCGTCCTCCTCCATTCACCTCGAATTTTCGGGCGGCCGCTTTCCATATCCCGGCTTCGTAAACCCGAACGATCACAGATCGCGCTCATCACCCGTCGTTTAGCCTACACACCACCTCAGCGATCTACAGGGTCCGTGCGCGGTATGCTCGTCCGTTGGCATAATTAATGGGGCCGATTGGGCTTTTTTATGGTGCGTGCCTTTGCTTTTCATGCATCATTCGAATTACAATACCTCTACAGTGATCATGCTGGTATTGAACCCTACATCCACGCCAACAACCCCTCGCAGCAGCTGGCTCTTCCCGGCATTCTCCTCACTCCTCTCCCTCCTTGGCCGCCCATGCATAAGTCACAGCTCCCTGTGATTTCTATGCACTATGTATTACGTATTACCTCTGTACTGTATCGTACCGTCGCTCGCCACTCATACCACCCTCAGAAATCAAATTATTTTCTAAGTCCAACCGTGCCAAATAAGGAAACCCATCAACAGCATGAAGGGGTGGGAAATATGACGTGTCTGGGACGCGCAAAACTGGTTTTGCGCACTTTACGCACGTCATAGTTACCACGCCTCGGCACCAAGCAAGAGGCACATCCTTTTCTGTAACGAGAGTATGTCAAAATCTCCATTCCTCGGCAAGTTACATATGAGAAGGCATGGGTATATTAATGATGACTTGATTCTGTAGACTATCTACTGTCTACTCTTTTTGCTTCCCTTGGCTCCGGACGACGTTGCCTTTCGCTTTGCTGGAACAGTGGTACTCGCACTTGCTGTAGGTGCGGATGGTTTCACAGCTGCCACACGAGAACCCTTCCGAGGAATCGTTACGGGGTTACCATCTATGTCCTTAGCAACGGCGCGTGTACGCGGACCCGTGACAGCCTCACGCGCGCGACGTTCCTCCTCCTGAATACGCGCCAACTCCTTCTTCGCCTGTCTGGTTTCAGCGGACTTCTGTGCCGAAGTCTTTTTAGGTGGCTCTTCGACAGGTTGTGTGATAACCAGCTCCTCTGAGACCGTTGCGCCCGACACAACATAGTCACGCGGGAGAACAGTCGGGTTTTTGGATTTATCGCGTGGTATTGCTTTTGCCGGTGCCTTACGCTTACCCCTACGCTTATCGGCTGGAGTTGCCTTGGTAGGTGGTCCCTGGGAAGGAGTGTCGGGGGATGCGGCAGCTGGTTCGTGAGGGGGCTGTGGTAGGGGTGTGGGTGTGGGATGTACGGGTGGAGGAATCACTGGGGGGGCGGGGGCGCGAGAAGCGGAGGGACTGTGATCAAATCCGGCACCCGTTTCTGGAGGGGGCGGAACAAAAGGTACCCGGTCAGCGACGCGAGCGGGTGCAGACGCTCCGCCATCAGCTGATTCTCGTGGCGCCTGTAATGAGGTGTTGATGCTAAGCTTCAGCAAGGCCGGATCTATGACCCCTTCCCACCTCGCTTCCTCGTCATCTTCCAATCGCGTGAGGTTATGAGCTGCCAAACGTTTTAGTGCAAGACGCGTTGGAGATACCGTCCGCATGGAAGTGTTGGGTACAGGGATCCGGGAGGAACGTTGCAGAGGAGAGGATCGGGGGGAAAATGATGGGTTGCCTGATGGCGGTTTCGCGATACGCGCAGATCGATCGAGTGACAAAGTCGGTAATGGGGCAAGCGATGAACATGGCGAATCACCGACTGTGGATGACGTAGGGGGCGATGAGGGGTTTGAGTGAGAAGATAGCGGCGCAGCCAAAGGAGAGAATAGCACACTATCCTCCTCCTTGTCATCCTCCTCCTCCTCCTCCTCCTCCTCCTCCTCCTCCTCCTCCTCCTCCTCCTCCTCCTCCTCCTCCTCCTCCTCCTCCTCCTCCTCCTGGTCCTCCTCATCATCGTCCTCCTCGCTATCGCTCGGAGTAGGCTCAATGGTAACAGGTTTGTCGGGTTCATCGAAATCATCGGAATCATCGCTCACTTCGGCCTTGGAGGATTTCGGCCGAGGAGAAGGCTCCCTCGACTTGCTCATGCGGTATGGGGCATTCTTGGCAACATCATGCATATCGGGCACCTCAGCGTTGTCACCCTCGTCATCGATTGCTCGCATTCCATGCAGTGCTCTAGAACGACGGACCTCAGGCGCTAGCCGGATAATCAGCAACAAATCATGGTGGACAGCTCAAGGTACGTACGAAACACCATCCCAACGTGTTTTGCGAACGGCAGCTCAAATGCATCCTTATAGCGGACATACGACTTGACAAAGTCATTCCCAGTGGAAGTCTTCTCCCCGAAATAAAACTGAAATTGATCATGATCGGTAAGAAGCACTTTCAACATGAAAGATGATTTACTCACGTTTCCATACAGATCTTTCCGTCTTTTTGCTCGGGATGAGGGCCTGCAACCGCAACGAATATCACGCAGCCAGTAGCGTCCGCAAGAGGCTTACACGCTGCCCTGATAATCCCAGGCATGGAATCGATGGCACTGTACACGACAGGTGAGACGGTCGCAGTCATCATGAAGGCATGTGATCGACTTACTCCCTGTACTCTGACGGAGTTCGACGTGTGGCAGCAGCGCCAGCGCCATCCTTTGGTGGCTTCAGGTAAGCTTCCCTCTTCGCCTTCAACTCTGCCATCTTATCCCTCACATGATTTCTCGTCACCTCATCTTCTTTGTTCCAGGCTTCCTTTACCGCTGCTTTTCGTGTGCCGATGTCAATGCGGCCGCCCCCCTTCTCCTCCTGGGCTGCCTTCGCGGCGGCATCACAACGATCCGGAAATTCAATCTGGTATACCTCAAGCTCCTGAAGGTTACGCTGACGGGGCTTTGTCTTTCCCACGATCTTTACGAGCTTTTTGAAGTCGGTTTTCGATCCACGAGTATCTTTGGTGATTCCTCGTTGAATCCACTGGCGCAGTCGCTATATAGCATTAGATGAGTGTCTATCTTCTTGAGAGGATACAGGATACTCACCTCTTTATGGGCCTTTATCGTCCCATCGCGAGACTCGTCGTGCGGCCATCATTCGTACCAGTCGCCATAGAACGCGGTCAAAAAATTAGCAGTGTCATTTTTGCCTTGGGCCTCCCTATATTCGGGGAGCTGTGTTTGTAGCCATGCAAGCTGGTCGTCGGTAGTGAAGCGTTTACCCATCTTTAGGATTTGAGGGATACAGGACGAGGCAAGGTAAGTAATCAATTTTTGTAATATTATACTGCGTCTCAATTCCTGTATCAGGCTGGTTCAAATATATATTTTGGCTCAATTGTCCAGTTGAACCGGTACATTTTACCCTTTATAACTTAACCATGCGTCCAACCTCTGCCCACCTGGCAGTCGCACCGAGCACAACGCCACATCCCGGCTATGCCGCACCACAGCCCTGAAGCCCCATGACTGATAGGCTCCCTCAAGCGAGCGAGGCATGCTCGGCAAACATGCAATATATCGGTAAATTTCATCACAAAAACTTAAAAGCCAATTTGATCACAGTCCACCAGATCGTGTGAGCATGCGCAACAGGCTCTCTCAAGCGAGCGAAGCATGCTCGGCAAACACACAATATGTCGGTAAATTCCATCACAAAAATCTTAAAAGCCAACCTTATCGCTAGAATCCACCAGATCGACATCCCCTATCATCTAAATGACCTCAACCTCAGGACGTGCTGGTTCTCAGCCTGAGCCGATGTGTGGCTCATGCTCAGAATCATCTGAAGCTCTGCAGCTGTTATCGGTCGCATTGCAAACTGCCCTAGACGGTTAGTTTTTCCTGCTATGCTGATATTCTTGCTAACCATATCCGATCCCTCAGCCACTACCCGTATTAGTGTGCCCCTTGCCCCTGGTATGTGTATTTCTTCGAGAAGTAGTCTGTCACTCATATATCGTTGCTCAGCCGTAGCCGTAGCTATGGGGTACAAATCAATCGAGCCTACGGACCTCCCTCCGGCTCTTCGTGCCTATTGTGCTGAGCGTGGTCTCTGGGTCATGCGTGGTACGTTTTTGATACATCAAATACAATATATGATCTCTGATCACATCACTCAGGCAACGGAAGGCCTTGCATCCCTCCTACTCGCTGTGTTCCCTCCGTGGCGCTGCCTGCAGCCGAGCCGGTTGCGACTCAGGCCCCTGCCCCACGCGCTCCCCTTGCAGAACGCGCTCCACCTGTGGACGACATCCCTGACAATCTCGATGCTTTGTCAATTTCCACAGGCTCGACTAACTGGCAGCAGGAGTTTGGGTTAGGGTTCTCGCCTGACCCTTCTGAGTTTCTTACGGAGTTGTCGGATAGCACTCAAGCCCAGGAGCCACCTGAGGCTCCAGCGCCTGCTGTGATGCCTATCACTCCCGCACCTCCTCTTACGCACGACCATGAGGACGTCCCCCCTTCTGAAAGGTGGTATGTCATCACTGTAGGCCGTGAGCCTGGTGTGTACAAGGGCTAGTACGTCTATCTTTCTTCCCCCATCTATGTCCGCTGTCACTGACTACAATCCTAGCCACCATATTAATCTTAATATCCTCGGCATATCAGGCGGAACTGGTCATCGCACCTCATCAGAAGAAAAGGGCTGGAAGGAATATAGAGCGGCACTGGCAGCGGGTATGGTCACCAAGGTTGTCTCCAAGATCGAGAAGAGTATCCTCACTGGCAATGCCGCGGTTTGAGCTCTTGTAGTGGCTATAACATACATATATGGTTGTATCTACAGGTCGTAGCTATTATCTCCCCCCAAATCCATGTCTTCGTCTTCGTCGTCACGTTCGTCGTCGGAACTCTGCACAGTCTCATCCTCGTCGTCAGCACTGTTGCCATCACTGAGCAATGACCCGGAATCTGTCTCCACCGCGCTTTCCTCTGAGGTATGAGCATCCTCCAACTCACGGTATAGTGAGTCTACTCTACCTAGCCCAGGTAGGATAGACGTCTTGATCTCCAGTGTGGTGACTCCCCTAACGAGCAGATCCAACAAAGTAGACTTCTCTCGCCATAACTCCCTGATCTTCCACCCCGCTGTAGGCAAGGAGCCGTCCATAGTGTGAACTCGACCCAATAAAAGCCTTCCTGTCTGTGCATGCTTGCTAATTTGTTCTCGCCAATGTGCAACGTTATCCCGCTTGAGAGCATGGTTGTATGATGCGTCGAGACCCGTATCCCAATTCGAAATACCCCCCCAACCTTTTCCCCAGCGTATCACCCACAGACGCAATTCATTGAGCTCGTCAAGCTCTTGATATGACCCGGGTTCTGGTAAAGTATCCTCTGCAGTTATGGCAACGATTGATTCTTGGACCATCTTGTCGACATAAGGTGCAGCAGTAGCATGGAAGTCAGGAAGGAGTGGTTCAAGGGTTTCATTATCGACCGATGTTGCAAGCGATTCTTCCTTCAATTTCTGGCGACGTATCCGATCACGCTCACGTTTCTTCTCTCTAAGCTCTGGATGCCTGTAGAAATATTAATAATGCTCTAAAATAAAATGCAAACATAGTTCACTTCTGGTAATAGCGTTGGTACTTTGTGAGCCCGTCTTTGCCCTTTTTAGGTCCACCGGAAGTCTTTTCAGTTGACATTGCAGAAAGAAACTTGTGTCGAAGGAAGACGGGAAGTAAATTGATTTTCTTGTCACTGAAAGAGTTCAAAAATGCCCTCAGCCATGAACTCGTCCAACAGGATTATACATGGCACACCCAAATTCATTGGAGTCCAACCCATTCCCACCAATTGCCCACCTTCTTCCCACTATTTCCACATGCTGCCCACCGTCCCACCTCCTATCACCCATGTGGAACTCCCGATTCAAACACATGCAATCATCACTGTTATATTTCGCGAAGTTCCTCATCCAAATATAGACCACATCCTCGTTCTCTTAAAAATCCTGGGGTAAGTCTTGATTTTTCATTTCTATATGTCTATGTCTCCCTCTCTGAATTTGCCGTCAGCCTCCAATGATGGCATGGCTGCATTGCGGCCCCGTCGAGCAACTGTGGAAGATATGTTGATGTCGGTATCACCGGTATCACCTGGGTCCGGTAGTCACACCCCTGATCGATCAATCAGACGAACCGGAGCCACCGCGGACCCCTCCTCTTCCCATACCACCATCCACAGCACCAGCAGCAGCCCCCACCCCCGTTCCAGACGCCTCGCAACGTCATCGACCAGGTTCCGGATACCGTCGCTCATATGCAGAAGGTGCGCTCGTGTTTACTCATAGGTGTCTTCCAGGTACTAATATTTTTTCATAGTCTCACATCACCCTGATGCTGCCAAGCGCCGTCGCCCAATCATCGAAGGTGCTTTCCTTAAAATTCACTGTTTCTTTCAATCAATTGAATCACAACATTGATATATCTGAAGTGTATTCACCTGCGGAGGAGCGGCTTCGTTACATCAGAACTGAAATCGACATCGCAGACCTCCCAACTTCGTATGATGGCTGGATCGGGCGTCCGTACCTCACAAGGAATTCCAAGATCCCGACAATTGAGCTCCTCAGACAGAAAGGGTATCGGGTCATAGTCTGGGACGGACAGTACGTTTTACCCCAACTTTTTTCTTCAAAGCGTTTGCTGACTTGAAATAAGGACACCCAAGGTCATTGTGGACCAAAAGGGCCGTGTGATTGTATTTCTTGCGGGACAGCCGCCAATTGTCGTGCCTTATCCCGCACCAGGAACATCTCCATCTCCTCCTTCTACTCCATCAAAGTGGTCAGACCTCGTCGATGCTGTTGCACAGAAGCTGGCGGACGTTCGCATTAGGGGTCTTCGGAGTGGAGTGTTCTCTCCTCTGGAGGACCGTAACCGCCGCGGTGATTACAGTTCTCTGCCCTGTGGGATTTCGCATGGTGGTGGACAGAAGGTGCGCTTTTGTATCCGTATATCCCTACCAAGTTGCTCAAAAAATTATTTACAGAAACCCGGAAATCTCCAGCACACGACAGTAGCAGAGGAACACCTTGTCAAGGACCTTCTCAGCGACACCAATATAGCGCAAATCGCTGCCTTTCAAGCAGGTGAGTCTTCACTCGACTATGCCTTTGACTTAGGTTGATTCATCGACACAGACTCATTGGCCAAATACGCACCAAAAGTCTATGAAGATCTTTCCTACCACCTTACTCGTCTCACACTAAATGATGATGAATTGAGCCTTAACTTCCCCGAGTCAATTTACCCCGGCATCAGCTTCAACCTCGGCCCCTCCACCGTCACTCTCGACCACCTCGATTTCCACAACTCACCCCACGGTTTGTGCCCTGTTACGGCGCTCGGCAAGTTCAACCCGAAACAGGGCGGTCATCTCGTCCTTTTCGATCTCAAGATCGCGATAGAATTCCCTCCTGGCTCCACAATCCTTCTCCCCTCCGGTCTGCTTCGCCATGGTAACACAGCCATTCAGCCTGGCGAACAGCGTTACTCTATCACCCAGTTCTGTGCCGGCGGTCTTGTACGCTATGTTCGCTATGGCTTTCGCACAGCCCAATCTATTCTCCGAGACCACCCCAAGACTGGTAAGGCCATCATCGAAAAGCTCAACGGTGACCGTGCCCAGCGGAAGGCAAGATCTTTACATCTGTTCTCCACAATTACCGGGCTTGTGAAGGATCGCCATCAGGTGTTCATGGGGACTGGCATTCCCAAGTCGGAGCGCGAGCACCGTCGGGCCTGTCGGGAATTTGTAGCCACTAGTTTGTAATACGATACATGTGTAATTCTCGATACGCTAATGCAAATAATTTACCCTCAGCAGGCTCAGCTTCTCATCACAAGCTGGGGTAGCTCCTATCTCGAATTTCACATTCGAAGCCATGATCCGAGTCAGATGATGTGCGTTTCCAGGTTACATTGTGCCTCGACGGCTATTGCCAATCATACATTCTGTATGCGCCACGCAAGGTATGAGTCGGCTCAGGGGTTGACCAATCGCTTACATGGAATATATTTCAGCACCACCTCTGCATGCATGCGACACATGCACACCAGGCAATGTACCTTAACATGACCAATCATATGAGTCCGGGTGAGGTATAAGCGGTGGCACGCAAACAAATTTGCAGGAGCCCATGCGCTTGAAGGTACAGGTGAGTCAGTTATGTCTATTCACGGCGCGCGATGACTCGCTGATCCACATGTTCCTCAATCAAATTTGCAGGAGCCCATGCGTCAGAAGGTACAGGTGCGTCAGCTATGTCTATTCACGGTGCGCGTTGACTCGCTGATCCACATGTTACTCAATCAAATTTGCAGGAGCCCATGTGTCAGAAGGTACAGGTGCGTCAGCTATGTCTATTCATGGCGCGTGTACCCCCACTCATCCGCACGTTCCTCGATGCTCAGATTTTCAGTGTCTGTTCCATCTGAGGAGCTCTCCCTCCCACCCTCATCCTCAGAGGTGTCCCTCCTTCTCCTTCCATCCTTCGAACTTCAGTCTAGCGATGTCTAGTCAACGGCAGATCTCCTTCCCACCCCCATCCATCAGAGACGTTCTTCCTTCTCCATCCATCTTTCAAACTCCAGTCCAGCAATGTCTAGCCAACGCCGGGGAAGGAAGAAGCAGAAGACGGGTATGGTCGTCATTCCCCTCGACGATGATCCCTCCGATGGCGTTGGTCCCTCAACTACACCTACCATCTCGGTTCCCTCAGTACACTACGATCTCCGTGCTGACAGCATGTCCTTCAGCGTATCGACCACCCGCTTTGACATCCCCAGGGACCATCCCCTCTCGTCGTCTGCCTCGGAGTCTGTCAACAACCCGGACATGTGGAACTACGAATACGTGTCCGATGACTTGCCTCTGGATGTTGACCCCAAGTATCTCGACCAGGTCGAGGGTGAGACAGTCACCGAAAAGCGCCCCAGGATGAATGTGAGAACCTTTCACTTTGTTGTCGATTCAGGTGGCTAACATATATGGTTGGAACTAGTATAACCCACTCAAGAGATGGCTTCTGGAACGAGACATATTCCTTGCAGAATTTCTACGCCTTGAGGGGCGAGGCAACCCCAACGACACCACGTGCCCATTACACTCCGAGCCGGTGGTGTATCGTTGTTGCGATTGTGATATCGTTGAGCTCCTATGCAAGTCCTGTATACTTTTAAGGCATCAGCATAATTTTCTCCATCATCTCGAGGTGAGTTTATTTTTCTTCGTTTCCTGAAAGGTGCTCATGTTATTAACTTCTAGGAATGGACGGGAACATATTTCAAGAAGACATCCCTCAAATCGCTTGGCCTACGGGTACAACTAGGCCACCCGCCTGGCGAAACCTGCAGCAATTTTGCGCCCGGCCGCGTCTCTGATGACTTCATGGTCATCCACGTCAACGGCATACACGAAGTCAGTGTCGATTTCTGTGACTGTACGCAGAAGCAGCCCCCCTTCATCCAGCTTCTCCGCCAACGATGGTTTCCTGCATCTGTGGACCGACCGAGGACTGCCGCAACACTATCCGTCCTCAAGCTATTTCAGATGATCAGCTTCGAATCCAAGGCTTCAGCACTCGAGTTCTACAATGGTGTCAAGCGTCTCACTGACAACACAGGCATGTGTACGCCAAAGGTACTGATTATACCACTACTCTACTTATATTCAATGTCCTGATGCGGTGATGCAGTCTCGATATCCTGCGTTCATGGTCATGGTTCGGGAATATCGACACTTGAAGATGACGAAGCGAGCTGGGAGGGGACATGACCCTGCTGGCATCACCTCAACAAAACAGGGAGAATGCGCTGTTCTTTGCCCTGCCTGTCCTCAACCTGGGCTTAATCTTCCTCCGGGTTGGGAGACCGTGGCCCCAGAAATCAGGTGAGCTGTTCGTCATTCTTTGGTGACTTCATCGAATTGACATGTATGTTGAAGGTTCCTGTATTGTTTGTTTCTCGCTCTTGATGCGAACTTCCGTCTAAAGAGGAAGAATGTCTCGTCAGAGGCCATGGATCCCAGTTTAAGCCAGGGATGGTCGTACTTTGCCCCAGAACAGCGTTTCAAGAAGTTCCTCAAAGTATTTGATAAAGTTATTGTCCAGCCCGTATGTTCTCATGTCGCTCATACTTCATGTACTGACTCATTATGCGAATAGAAAAGCACCTGCTCAAGCCATAATGCTGTCAATGCTGAACGTGCGACCAAAGGGTTGGCAGCAACGGGTGTGGTAGCAATTGACTGTGCAAGACACGACTGCAAGCGGCCCCTCTCCGTTGGTGATCTATTGAAAGGCGAACGGTCAGTTTATAGACCGTAACCTGTCGCATCGTCCTAACCCCCGATTCTCAGGTACATCAATGTAGACTACCTATTCCTACTTTCACTATCCAACCACGAATTGCTCTCCATTGTCGTCTCTTATGACATTGTATGTCAATGGAGTGTCCATGTCTGGGAACGGATGGCGCAATATCCACATAAACTCCATATTGATCACGACGGCAAGGTCCTCGTTCGCTTCCTCATTCCCAAATTCCATCTTCCTGCCCACATACGCCCATGCCAGACCACGTACTCCTTCAACTATAACGTGGACGTTGGCCGAACTGATGGGGAAGGTGTTGAGCGGGGATGGTCACACATCAACCCTGTGGCTACAAGTACTCGGGAGATGGGACCTGGTCACCGTCGCGATACCCTGGATGACCATTTTGGTGATTGGAATTGGAAAAAGACATGTCTCATGGGTAAGTTGTTTCTCCATTGGCTCGATTGATCTACTTATCTTGTATACTTAGGTGTCACACTATTACGGAAGATCAAGGAAGCGGTCAAGGAAGCCAACGAACATCATTCCCTACACGCAGAATTTGAGGCTGGTTTGGATAAGGAATCTGTTGACGACTGGAGGCTGCAACTTTCGAGGTGGGAGGTCAATCATACCCAGAAAAACCCATATGAGAAGGAGTTCAAAGGTATGTCTGCGTTCGCTATCCATCTTGCAGTTCTCTAAATTGCCCTCGCAGAAATCTCGCAAGATGGAGTTCGCAAACGTCTGGCTAATGAAGAAGCCGCTGACCTCAAGGCTGGCCGGGCGTATGCGCTGCACCACGACATATCTGCTTGCGAGTTAATAACCATGGGACTCGATTTCGAGCAGAAGCAGTGAGTATAGACCCTTATCATTCAGATCTTACACTAATATGTCTCTCATAGACGGCGCCTTGCTGTTGATTACGCTGCTCTAGGCCAGCATGCCACCGACAAGCAGAAAGGCCAGCTGCAGGCGCAGGCCAATGCTTTGCGCCGGAAGATCACTGCTTGGATTGAAGTCCAACATCTCTATGTCCCGGGACTAGCCGCTGTACGTGCGCATGACATCGAGGTGCAGGGTGAGAATGAAGACCCTGTCCAGGACATCCCTCTTTACCTTCCCTCCGACCTACACTCCTCTTCCGGCCCTCCTTGTGACCTACGCCTACGGTCAATGGAGTGGGACCTTCGTAATGCACAGGCCAGTGATGCTCTCGCTGAACTTCGCGATGGCCTTCGACTACGCGCGTACCTATACCACGACAAAGATCGTTTCCAGCGGGGACAACGCCAGAACACCCGTTCTCGAGGGATTATAACCAGGATGGACACGAAGATCAAGAGTGCAGCCGCGAAGTATCGTGCTGCTCGCAAGGCTCTGGGGTCGTTGGCATTCGCGCTTGAGAAGCTGGGCTGGGAGACCCTGTTCCCTGTACTCCTGGACGGTGATATCAGAGCTTTAGATGAGGCTCAGGCCAGTGCGTATATGCGTCCGACTGATGCCCGTCCTTCGAAGGGCCGTACAACGATATCCTGGATATGGATGAAGATTGGCGACTTGGAACAACGGCAGGATGAGTGTCTGCGAGACGGTGAGCTGCTTTATCTTCCTGACATTCATGTTCTTATACATCTAGTACCTCAGACCTCCGGATTGAGTGGTGCAAAAGCAAGGCGCGGGCGGATCGCTGGAGGGAGGAAGTACTCCTTTTGAGGGAGGAGATGCGGCGGGTACGTCACTTCCTTTCCAGTAAGGCCGCTCAGTGGCATACCCGCGCCTCTGCTGTGTTTCAGGTCAGTCGTTACGACGATGATGTAACACATGACGGGCGGCGGGCATATGCAAACGAGCAGGCCGCAATGCTTCAGGAGATGGAGCGATACTTCCACGTTCTCTGGAGACATGTAGAGGACTATGTACTTGTTGGAAGCGGCGTTGTCATTCCCTCGGAAGTCATTGATGCTGAGCATAACGATGATGAGGACGGGCTATAATTGGTACCTACTGCTACAATTCTATATATATACACGGTCTAATTCATACACGGTCTAATTCTGGATATTTTGAGCGCGAGGCACAGTAAGCAATAACGGGCCAAGGGCGGCAAGGGGCGCAATGCAGTGATGGGATCATCAGGAATCGTCGGGCGGGAAATCGCTTAGAAGTAGCCAAAAGAAGAAATGAGGTGCGGGGTGCTGCTCGATGCCTTGAATGATGAGCTTGAGCATTGAACGATGAGCTCGACAGCTCATCCATATTTGGTAATGGTGTCGGGTTTGAATGTAGAATTGAAACGGTAATGACAGGAAATGTTTGCAAACATGGCCCTATAACGAGAGGAAATGTTTGCAAACATACCCCTCTAGTTGACAGTCATGTTTGCAAACATTTCTTTTCTGTAGTACAGTGTTTGTTTGCAAACACATTACAGTATCAGGTGGTGGTAGATAAGGCAGAGCAATACACGAGATCTGCTTCCGCCAACTGGCTGACTCAGCATGATCCTAGTTGGCGGCGCGTGCGCGACTTTGAAGGCACTCTTCTCAGTCGCGCCATTCTAGCTCGTCGAGTATATCTCCAAATCCGCTGCCTTAAACATGTTACCAAACGCCCAAGTCCCAGGTCCCATACCCGAGGACTTCGACTTCGATCCATTTCTCGAGGACCTCCCATTTCTCGCGCGGATTGAGTTACCCCTAATCACGCGTATCGCCGCCAATGTAGGTATTGAGCGGGCGAACAACGCGAGCCTGGCGCAGACTATAGCTGTCAGATATGCCCCGGTCCCTAGGCCTGCTGATCTTGATGTCGGCCCACCTATGCAGCCTCTGTATGCGTACTCACGCGCCGAATTCTTGGAGCTTGTCACGAGCGAGCAGGTTTGTCAATCTATGCAACCTTTACCTGTCGGTTTGGCCCGGGCCATTGCCAAGGAACGGCTGGCTATCAAGACTGCAGCGGATTCGGAGAGGCTTGCTGAGAAGGCGACTGAAAAGGAAGCCTCCTCGATCCGGAACAAACTCCTGGGTTCCATGCGGCTCACCAATCCCATCCCTCGCGTTATGGCACGCGCCGAGGCGGTCACCATCCCCTCAATATATCTGTTGGGCATGAAGAATGGGGCTTGCCCCCCGCTCAATTTCTTCACTAACGAGCATATCGAAGCAGTCACCCATTCTCACTCCCTAGTCCACACGAAGATGCTCCGGCCGTTTGGTATTGACGACACGCTTTCTGCGGAGAAGGTACAGCTCCTGGACCTGCCCAAGATGATAGCTCTCTGGGGCAGTGATGACAAGCCACCTGAGGCTGGCAGTGGTTCGTGAACATATGATCAGATCAGATCAAATAGACTTCGCGAATACATTTGAGACTCAGAACCGTTCTTCGTGAACATTGCCTCTCATTAGACAGTCAACTTCGCAAAGTAAGCTCTAAGTAAGAGCCGCACTCCCCTCTTCCTGCAAGCCCGTCCCGATGTATTCCCCTTCCTGCAAGCCCATCCCGACGCTATTTCCTAATCGGGGTAGCTTCGTCACTCATCCTCGAGCTCATCGTTGGGAGCATCCGCGCCCCCTCTTCCGCATTTGGCCTTCTTCGAAGCGAAAACCCTCGCTGGCCGGCCTGCCCAATTTAGTCAATCCATCGGTACTCACCCGCCATCGACAAATTGCACGGAGTCGGATCAAATGAGCGGAATACTTCGGGGGTGTATATAGCACGGTGTATAGGTACATCAAATATATTATTACTGCCCGCCCTCCGCACCCTCCAAATCGTCGTCGTCCTGTTCAGCGTTCTCGACGTCCTTTGGGATGATCAATCCAGACCCTGCCGCGACATAAGCAGGTACGTGGCGCCACAGATGAGCACAGCGACGCTGCATCGCGCGATACATTGCTGCCTGCTCGTGAGCGTAGGCCGCCCTGCCCTCGTCCGTTGCCGCGTCATCGTAAAAGGCCACCTTGACGATGGATGCCGCATGCGCTGTCCATTCTGCTGCCTTGTAGCTGAGGAAACGGTCCACGCGGCCCATTTCCTCCAACAGCAGAAGCACCTCCTCCTGCCATCTGTCTGCCCTCGCCTTGCCCTTACACCACTCAATCCGTAGATCTGTTACATTATATTAGCTAGTAGCATAGAAATATACAGGAAAAGCTTACCATCCTGCAGTAGCTCGTCATATAGCTCGAGATCCCCCAGCTTCTTCCAAATCCAGGACAACTCACGATGACCTTCAGCCGGACCGGGTCGTCTGACCTTCGTAATATCTTCCTCGCTCAGAGCCCTGATATCGCGGTCCTTGAGCTCCTGGTACACGTCCTCCCACCCGAACTTCCCCAATGAGGCAGCGAGCCCACCAATAGCCTTACGAGCAGCGCGGTACTTGGACGCAGCAGCGGTGATCCTGACTTCCGTCCGATCGATAATCCCCCGAGACCGAGTGTTATGACGCTGTCCACGCTGAAATCGGTCCTTGTCCATGTAGAGGTATGATCGAAGGCGAAGACCGTCCCGAAGCTCGGCCAGAGCGTCACTGGCTTGGGCGTTGCGCAGGTCCCATTCCATTTCCGACAGACGGCGGTCGAAGGGTATTGGTGGAGTGGTGCTGGGAGAGGATGGAAGGTAAAGGGAGATGTTCGCCGCAAAGTCGTCGTCGTCATGAGCTTCAGCATCGCGCGCACGTACAGCAGAAAGTGCAGGCATGTAGAGATGCTGAATCGAAATCCAGGCCTTGATCTTCCTGCAAAGGGTGTTGGATTGCGTGACAAGCTTCGTCTTCTGCTTGTCCGTTGCATGTTGGCCAAGAGCGGCACGGTCAACAATCAGTCGGCGTCTAGTAGGAGCGTATTAGCATCATGGAGAGGGATAATATATCAATACTGACTGTTTTTCCTCAAAGTCAATGCCCATTGTCAACAGCTGCGAGGCAGAAACCTCCTCGTGTAGGGCATACGCTCGGCCAGCCTTCGTATCCTCAGCCTCCTGGATGGCGAGCTTCTTTCGAACAGCGTCCTGCGAGATCACTTGCAAAACATATTAGCAAAAGCTCTGGAAGGTAAGTAAATCAGTATGACATACCTTGATACTTCCTATCATACGGATTAGGCTTATGTGTATTATCCGCCCTCTCTTCCCATGCGTTCAACTCGACTGCCCAACGATCGACCATCTCCTTGGTGAGCCCAGCCTCGTACTCTAGGTGAAGCTGACGATGTTCATTCGCCTCCGTGACCGCATCCCGAATCTTTCGAAGAAGAGAAGCACCTGGTAATTTTGTCAGACATGGAGGTTATTTTGTTGTGATGAGTACTTACCTATAAAGGATGTCTTCTTCCAATTCCAATCGCCGAAGTGATCGTCTAGCGTGTCGCGACGGCTACCAGGGCCCATTTCCGGTGTACTAGTTGCGACAGGATTAATATGAGACCAACCCCGCTCGATGCCCTCGCCATCGGTGCGGCCGACATTACGGTTGAAGTTGAAGGAGTACAGGGATTGGCAAGCCATGATGTGTGCAGGAAGATGGAACTTGGGAATGTAGAAATAGAAAAACATCTCCCCGGATTCGTTGATGCGCATCTTGTGAGGATACTTCGCCATACGTTCCCAGACATGTTTGCTCCACTGGCATGAGATATCATAAGACACCACGACCTCGACAAGGTCTTCGACGGCTTTGAGAGAACCCAGGAACACCGAGTCCATCGAGACATAACTGCATAAATTTGTTAGGACTAGGGCAAGATCATGAAAAGTGAATGTACATACCGTTCTCCCGCCACTAAGTCTGCAACGGACAGTGGTCGCTTGACATCATGTCTAGCGCAGTCAACTGCAGCTACGCCAGTCGCTGCGAGCCCCTTGGTAGCTCGTTCCGCGTCAACAGCCTTGTGACTGGAACATGTACTGCGCTTAATTAGGGTCAGATAATGGGAGAAGATTCAAGAAAATTGACGGACCTCCTGGACAATTAGCTTGTCGAAGACCTTGAGGAACGACTTGTACTCCACCTCGGGCAAGAAATAAGCCCACCCTTGGCTCAAACCGGGATCGGCTTCGTAGGAGGAGACATTTTTCCTCTTGAGACGGAAATTCGCGTCTATAGCAAGAAAAAGGCGGTAGAGAAACCTAATGCATTCAAGTGGTCAATATAAATCTGGCTGATATGTTTGTGCACTTACCGTTCCTCAGGTCTAGCATTTCGCCAGCCCTCCTTCAAGTTAATACCTGGCTGAGGACATGCTGGGCAGAGAACTGCGCATTCTCCAGGCTTCGTCGCTGCCGTGCCCATCGAATCATGGCCTCGTCCCGTCCTCTTGAGCATCTTGAGGTGGCGGTATTCGCGTATCATCGTCAAGAACGGACGATAACGATCCTGCAGTGTATCAGCTATGTGAGAAATTCAGTATCTAAAGTGATGCGTACCTTAGGAGTATCTACCCCAGTATTGTCAGTGAGACGCTTGACGGTGTTGTAAAATTCGAATGCAGAGGCTTTAGACTCGAAGCTCAGCATCTGGAACTGCTGGAGGACGGAAAGAGTTGCCGCGGTCCGTGGACGATCGACCGAAGCAGGGAGCCACCGATAACGAAGAAGCTGAAGAATCCAATCCTTCTTCTGCTCGCAGTTGCAGAAGTCGACAGCCACCTCATGAATACCATTCGTGTGAACCACAACGAAATTATCCTCGCGTGTCGGAGTGATGCAGGTGTCGTTATGGAAGTGGCCGAGTTGGACACGAAGGCCGAGGGACTTGAGTGTCACCTTCTCGAAGTATCTCCCTGTCCAATGCTAAGGAATTAATTGTTAGTCGGTGTACAGAGAATGACATGGAAATAAACATACCTCAATTCGATGAAGAGGGCTCGTACCGTGCGTAGAAACCATGCACGGCTGGCATAAGAGCTCCCCGCCAAAGCAGTCGATGCAACGGTAGGATGCATGACACTCCTCTCCTGAATGACGAGGACAGGTATCGGGATGACCTCCACGACCTTCGAGTCGGAGAAACTCGGCGAGGTACTGATCGCGATCCGCGAGCCATTTTTTGAGCGGATTGATCTGAAACAGGCAGTTAGTAGAGAAACGAAGAGAGATGTGTGTATGTAGACTTGCCCGGATGTTGGTACGCTTCGGAGTGACTCTTTCAGCATCGACCTCGGCGAGATATGCAGGATCGAGCGTGGGATCGATGGTGAGTGCGGACAAGTCAGGGAGAGTGTCGTTGTTCCAAAACTCAATGTTATCCGCTGGAGGGACTTGGGTAGGGGCTGATGCGTGCTGAGTGGGGACACTGAATATTTTGGTTGACGTTCCGAGGTTGCGGGTAAGCGGTTGGACGCGATATCGAGTTGCGGTAATGGTGGTGTCTGTGGATGGAGGAGGGGGCACATCGGGCGTTACTGCGATCATCCCTCGTGCTTTCTTCCGCGGTCGACTTGCCATGGTAAGGCGTGCATAAACTGTGACGGAGGGGAAGGGGATGAGGAGGAGTCGGACTGAAGGAGGGGACAATGGTGTTGGGCGAAGGAAGGTCTGACGAGGCGGGACATTGCCTTGGAAGCCAAAGGATGAATGTGCCTTTGGTCGACAGGATCCGGGTGCCGGTCGTTGCATGTGGGTGTTTCGGAGCGCCTCTGATGGGAGTCGGTAAACATCTTCTGATAGGAGTCGGTCAATGTCTTCCGATAGGAGGCGGTCGATGTCTACATGTGGTGCAAAATCACAATCAAAAAAAAACTTGTATATTGGAAATAATCCATTTGAAATCGTACTACAACCCGAGGTTCTGGAACATCGCCGCGCGGTCAGCCGCTAGCTCGTGAAACTTCGAGAAGAAGTCTACCCCGGGTGCCCTACTGGTGTCCATCTCTGCTAGTATAGCTTTCCAGGTATCCGGGTTGGCGTCTTTAATAGATGTGTCCGTAGCACACCCATGACCCACGTATCGAAGGAGGCCGCCAGCGCAGAATTGCGTGAATGAGACGCGCCGCTCGCCCCGCTGAATAGCAGTGTTGGCATGGCGAAGGAGGGCAGAGGGAATAAGGATGGTTGAACCACGCGGAAACTCGATCACGATGCCAAGATCGTAGAGAATCAAATGCCCTCCCAGTTTCGAGTCGAAAGAGCCGGCGACCGTAAGCGCACAGAAGTTGTGCTTGGAGTTTTGCCCGTCCGTATGCAGCAGGGAGACGGTGGTCGGGCCGATGTTGAACGTGGCGGCTGGGTACACAGATGTACCGAAGTTGACCCGAAGCTCCTCGCCCCCGTCGCGCTTCTTCCCCAGAACCAGGCGCGCAAGTGCGATGCAGATATCCTCATATCAGCGAGGAGCGAATTTTCCCAACGTTTCTGTATGACACATGTTATATTGTATGTAGATAATGTACCTATCGTATGTTACATACGAGATTGGAAGGCTGCGACTCGCTCGACACTGTGGTCCTGGAGAAGGTCGTCGATGAGCGCTGTGTGTTCAGGAGAATTTCGGAGGTTGCTAGGTATCTGGTGGAAGTAAGGGTGCTCAGGCAAAAGCGAGGGCCAATAAAATAGCCACGCACCATCTGTCCACCTCCGAACGAGATACCGGTGGTCAGGGTATAGTAGTTTCCCCGACGATGGTCACCGGGAAGAGGTGGGAATGCGCCGGAGGCCAGCCCATCGAAACGTGCGGTGTTGAGCTTGTGTTCGAAGCCATCGATGATTTCCTCCCATGACTGCGCATCTGGTAGAACAGCAGCCGTGTCTTCGTTGTCTGAGTCACTCTGGCCAGCAAGCGGGGGCATGTCTGAACAGTCCATGCCGGTGAAATCGGAAGACAAATCTTGCGGCAACGAAAGCTGATGGTGCGTTGGAACGGGACCGGGCTTTCCTGCAAGAACACCAAAGATTCGGCCTTTCTTGTCTAAAATAACATGTGGGATACTTCCCCGCACACTGTTAGCCTTTACACGTATAATGAGGAGATAGTGAACGCACCAGCCGTCCCATTCTACAACGCGGAAACCCTGCTCGAGTAGAACATCTAGCGTTGGTGGGTCACGAGATTTAGGTGATATATGAGGTCCAATCCAGTGGCTTGCGGATTTGGGAAGGTCGTCGAGGTTGAAAGAAGTCTGGATGGAGGCAATGGGCTCGACGGCGGGTGGTGGTTTGGGCTTAAGCTTGATTTGATCTGTTTGGGACGATCAGCGGCTAAGTTCGGGCCGAGGAAAATTGGGAACATACTTCCGTCTCGAAAACGCAAGCCAGTGTCAATGCAACCTGGAGCAGGTACGAAGTTCAAATGAGAGGCCATTGTGGTAGCTGATGCCCACTTACCAGCTGGTTTTAAAGAGCTGGACGCAACTAAATTAGGAGCGAATCGGATGCGACTAAATTAGGAACGAATCTGCAATCATGTCAACCGAGATCAAAATTAAGCGTTCAAGGTATGGTCGCACATGTGGCGCCTCAGAACACATGCTATATGACCCGAAATTGTGCGACCACCCCGAAATTCTGTGTGGTCGCACATGGTCGCTCATGGTTGGTCTTTTGTCTTCAGGCTCTGAAATCCGCAATGTCGTGCTGGTTCAAGTCATGTAAATCCTCATATGCATCGGAAGTAACTGCACCGTAAAATAATATAATGGAATCTAGTTGAAGTGTAAGACCATTCCTATATTCGGGCATGGTCGTACATGGTCGCTCGACTTGTAAGATCATTCGTATGTTCGCACGACAGTGGTTGCACAATCTGAAGCTTGATGGCCATTTGAAATATGACTGCAGACATACCGATGACCACTGACAAGCCCGAGAAGGAGAAGAAATCACCCAAGAAAGGCCCAGATGGATTAACAAAGCATCAGCGTTACTATTTGAAGTATGTATCGTCATTATTGTACTCTCAAATAAATTATGAATGTACTATATAGGCATCCTGAGGTGAAGGAAAAGAACCGTGAGCGAGAACGCCGACGTCGTGAACAGAAGAAACATGTGTCTACAGTTACTGATACACCGATGGATGAAGCTGGCTCGTACACTGCTACTGTCGAACCCGCAATCGCTCCGCAGGATGAGTGGACACCCCGACTCAATTCGGCCGAGTTACAGGATGAAATTGTTGATTCCCTTGTCGACTGGCAAGGGCAGCATGAGGACGAATTCGAGATGTTTCCCGAGCTTGAAAGACTGGAAAGGTTCAAAACGGCGATTCTCAAATGGGCAAAGGGGTGGGGTGGAGTTACCTATTGGGATATAGGTTTAGAGATGTCGTTTCAAGTGGCGGTAAAAGAGGGTCGAGAAGATGAATGGAGAACAAACCTGGGCAGGCATGCTCGTACCGGACGACGACTGCTGGGCAAGCTGCACCACATGTCTGGAACTCTACCACCAGAGGCTTGGAAGGTGCAGGAGCTATGGTACCTCAAGATAGAGCTAGTGGAAATCCTTGTAAAGGGCATTACGACCATCGATCTGAAGACGTCGATCTTGGGAGGGCCTTGCACGGTGAAATATTTATCCGACGAGGAGAGCGCGGTGGAGACTGCTACGGAGACTGGGGAGGAGGGAGGATGCAATAGCGAGGTGAATGATGATGAAGATCAAGATCTGGAGACTGCCGAGGAGGGTCGAAGCAACACCGAGGTCGGCGAAGAGGATGACGAGGAAGAGGATGTACACGAGTGGTGGTGCGATAGTCGGTGCCGTAACGGGGTCTGCGACTGCGAAGGGTTTGAAATTGATGAGCAGTAGCACTTAGTAGACGACCTAGTTGATCACACCATAGAAAGGATGGATACAAGAATGCAATTCAAAGTATACTAATGCTGCACAGCAGACTACTTCGACAGTCAAGTTATATGTACTATGTACGTAACTACACTCATCAAACTGCGCCTGCGGAAGGGGGAGGGGGAGGGGGAGGGGGACCGGGAGGCGCACCGAGACGCTCCCTGTGCATATCGAAGGTGACCCGGTAAACACTACCACTTGCCAGCGCCGCATTGTACGCTGCCTGAGCCGTGAGCTCGCTTGCATAGCGCTGGGCAAAGCCACCGGGTATCCCGCTTGTGTTGGCCCCAACGTGATAGCTAGAAAATTAATCAGAAGTCAATATTGATTTACGATATTGAAATAAATGGGACATACGAGCCACGATGCACGCCGGGGTTGCGCCCGACGATCACAGCGTACCACCTGTTCTCATTCACCACATGATCACCATGCGCAACAGCTTGAGGAGGAGGCGGCACAGGAGATGTAGCAACCGCTGGGGCCATATCAGCTTATGGCAAATAATTGAGACGGACTGAAGCGAGATAGGACAGGGGTAATTGTCGTACCTGGTATGTCTGAAGGGCTCACACTGAACTCCTCCATCCAGTCCGTTGAACTGCTGGAGACGGTATCCGATGGCTCCTCCTGTGCGACCGACTCCTCCTGGGGTACCGATCTGTCGTCACTAGGCGCCTCACGCGGACTAGTCGTCTCTGGATGCCGATGTAATTTGATAATGAGTGTTGACTCCATTTTCAAATGATCGCGTAACGTACCTTGCAAGACCAGGTACCCGAGCCGGTCGCACATGTCACGCATCTGCTGAGGCAGGTCGGCAGTTTCGACAAGGCTGTACCACCCAAGAGCACGCGTGCCTTCTGGAAATAGAACTTATTGTCAACAGCGTTGTAGGTAACGAGCGGGTTAGGATGCATACCGACTCGGACGGGGAGACGTATCTGGTCGGCAGCTAAATATATAGTCTAGTCAGTTAATGTAGAGCAGATGAACGATGGATAGACTCACCATCGGCAGCGGCTTGGAGTGCAGCGACGAGACGTTGCAGAGCCTCAGCTGTTTCTGAGCTCGAGCCACAAGGCTTGGGCTCACCAACAGCTAACTTGTTCATGTCTGTCATTTACGAGATGATGGGGGATCTGATGAGTATTGGAGTGTGGTTAGGAGGCTCTTTATTACGCATGCATGGGCCTTACCGAGGTGTGGTCGTGTTGCCGACTCTCGCTAAAGGGAAGACGCACCATATGTTTGATATATGGGTGGCGCGATCAGATCAGATCTAATCCTCGGAACGGAACCGCGAAGGAGAGGTAGATAGCAAATAACATAGGAATAAGTCAGATTATTAAAAGAATCGGGCAATTTTCCGTGCTGTAGCGGTGCTACAGGAGTTCTCGCAATACCCAAAGAGCTTGACCAAGTCTGGTTATTGCTGTAGGTAGTGACACGAAAACTTATCGTACAAACAACATGTAAACAACACAAAACCAGGCAACGGCAGAAGCCGTTGCCAAATAACACCAACCTACCCGTAATGGGTAGGTGACCCGTTACATACCCCCCTTTAAGATTGCATAGCAATCTTCAACAAAACACCAAGTTCCAATATGCGAACTTGAAAGAGTGGTATATGCGACGTGAAACACGTCACAAGTGAGAAAAGAATAAGTTAAGGGCATTAAAAATGCCCCCATGAGTGAGAGAAATTCCTCCCACTCGGTCCCCCAACTCGTCTTGTCCATGCCATTTTGCAAGTGGGTGTGTGGTCTGGTACGATGACCTGACACTAGTGCCTGAGTCCCTAAGGTTGGTCCAGTCGTCCGCCAAGTCGTCAGCCGGTGATTCATGGCCCATGCTTCATTGGCGTATGACTCCGCCACTGTATATGGCCAGCACCGGAGGTGTACAAGACACCGACATTAATCCTGGAAGGGTTTCAGCAGCATATGGGCCGCTACGACGTAGGAAAAGTCGCGATCGGGCCTATGCACTAATTTGACGTAAGAATACGCCAACACACGAGATTACCACTGGTAAGGTATGGCATGAAACGGCGAGGAACGGGAGGAGGAAGGGAGGATTACTATGACCATTAATAGCCATCAGAATCAGAATAGAAGTCACTACTCTCAGAACCTTCATCAGGTTCAGAGTCATGATAGTTTGAACCATCGTCAGGCTCATATTGAGTATCAGCGTCTTCATAGACTTCATAGACGCCTTCCTCGTTCTCCGTGTTGTAGTAATCAACACTACTACCCCCCTCCTCTTGATCACTCCGTGAGGATTGATCAGAACCATAATCCGAACCCGATATGGGCTCATCCACAAAGTCGTCCGAATTTACAGAAACTCGGTCTAACTCTTCCGTATAATAACAGAAGTCACCACATTCCTCTTCACACCGGTACGTCCTAACATCATATGCCAGGATTTCGGGTGCATCCACAGTGCCTTTGGACAGCCTACCGTTGCCCAAAGACTCTTCGTCACTGGTTTGACAAGGAACCAGCTGACGCATACACACCAGATATTCGATGTTTGCAGACGCGGAGCGCGTCTCGCTACAGTCGTAGCCACCCACAACACTAGGGTTTGGTGAACGCGACGCGTTCACGAGTCGTGCGTCTGACTCATAACCATGAACCAAAAAGTTATTTCCGGCGACGTTGTCGTCGGATAAGTAAACACTTGAACCATCGTCGAAATGAGTCACCACCGGCACTGTAGAAAGTGTCGAAGTCCGCTGGGCATTCCCAATAAATGCACGTTCCACCTCCATATGGTCAAAGACCATATCCACCAGTCGAGGCAGATATCCCCGTGGCTGACAACTCATCGACATTATACGCCGAGCTGTGAGTGGTGGTCGCCAACGACCCGAGTCCATAAACCATTCCAGAGCTCGATACCGAGCTCCATGGTTCACCAAGTCAATAAGGCTATCAGCCTCCATATCCGACTTGCAGTACCGCATTACGGCCGTGTTAAGTTGGGACGTGTACACCCCACGGTCCATGTCCGCCGCGATACGAGCCAAAAGGTCCGCATCTAGTGAGCGTATTCCGCTCGGGTGCACCCCCCGAACAGCCGCCAATAACACGGGGTCGTGCCCCGTCGCGTCCGACAAGAAATCGGCGGGCGTCACATGCGTCCGCGTTGAAGTCACATGACTTCGTTTGGTTGTCTCAGTTCCACCACCATCGAGGGGCGTCATTGACGTCCCTCTCGCTCGCTCGCCCTTCCGACCCTCTCCTCTCGGATGCACCTCAACTCGGGCGTGCCCAGCAACAGCCGCAACCATCGCTACACCCTGCGATCTCGCGGGATCGATGATATATGGGCGAGGGAAGTTGAGGCCTGCGTGCCTCGGGACGGGTTTTCGCGTGCTTTTGAGCACGCTGGTATGGATTTAAAAGGTGTGTGAACCTTCGCATACGGTGGGGATGGCGTCGTTGGCGCCATCCATGGTGTGCTGACCGTGTTTTCGGCCTGGGAGCGACTCAACTCGTTCCCACTGGTGTTTAGGGCCGAGGTAACCCTCTCCGCACGTCCAAGTCGTGCTTCTCGATGATGGGCGCGGTTTTTACCCCCCATTTCCACATCTTTGCCATCCACCCTCGTGTGGATGGCCTCCGACCTTCTTTTCGAGCCCACAGCGAGCTCGGCGGATCCTGCATGACGTGTTGCGCCGTGCATCGAGTTTTCTCGACCACCAACGGCCGACGACCACGGTGCATGATGGGCGACAGCTAGTCCGCCCGGTTGCACCATCTTGCCATCCACCCTGCGCTCGGTGGCCCTGGCCTTCGTTTCCGAGCCCAGCATAGGCTCGACAAATTCCGCATGACGTGTTGACACGCCATGCACCACATTTCCAGTCTCCTCGACATTCTCACCGATGCCAGGCGACGGCGACGACGACGGTAACTCGTCCATCACCTCGTCGGTCTCCTCTACCTTGAGGGACTTCCGAGTCTCTCGCCGACGAAGGTACTCGCCTGTCAAGGCTTGTAACAACAACTTGAAGGCGTTGGCGACGTCGTAATCGTCGCCCCGCAGGTCCCGATGCAGCGTAGCAGACATTTCCAATGCCTGCCTCGCTGTGTCCTGCAGTTTCTCAGCTCGTTTCGAGCTGATGTTCGGGTGACCACCGAACCACTCCTCTGCAATCGCTGCCATCCTCGACAGCTCGACACCGTTGCAACCACCAATTCGGCCGCTTGCCGCCTTCGGCACCAATTCGTTACAACGACGTATTACTACGCCCTCGTCTTCAACGTTCGCAGCATCAAGAGCTGCTCTGGGATCGAGACGCGCCGGCGCCTCTATTTTCGGAGCGTAAAATGCCCCCTCGTCGCCTGATCGGTCGACTGCTTGGTACTTCGCCCACTGCGTCGTCCGTTCGTTGCTCATCATCTCCTCCACCTGTCCAACTGCCAGGTGTCTTTCACCATCCTCCTCATTCTCTCCCATCCCCTCTCCCCTTCCAGAATTTCGTCCCAGGTGGATGAAATTCTCCACTACGTTCGACGACCGATACATCGGTCGCCTCTCGCTGAGGTTGTCTGTGTCGCTCGGCGACGACACGTCTCGTTTGAGTTCGTGAGCAAACCTGCTCTCGACACCGTTTCCGGGTCCACTCTTTTGAGAGTGTCGACTTCTGGACAACGTCGACGGTTGGCTGCCTCGAGAACTCTCTGACGACGATGCTCGCCAGTTCATGACGCCGTCACTGCCACGGTACGTGACGTTCACGGGTGCGAGTCTATCAGACTCGCGTCGTGCAGATCGTTTAACTATCGACTTGAATGGGACCACAGTACTGTGGTCCGCTGAGTGCGAGCTAGCCCCAGACGGGCTACTGGGCCTTCGAGACACATTCGCCGTGTGACTCGATACACTCGCTACGTCCTTAGGTCGCAGCAACGGCTCGATGTAATTAGTTGACTCATTATGAGCCGACCTCGCCAGATGTTTTGTATTAGGACTTATAGAAAGCCCTTTATCTACATCCTGTATTATAGGTACCATTAACTCAAAATATAGAGCTAATATATCTATTGTTGTCTTTGAGCTCGATGCCCGAAGACTCGCCCAAACGGCATCCAGGGTGGCCGCCTCGACCCTATCCATGATGTTCCTGGGCCAATGGTAGCCCAGCCGCAACCAAAATCGGGTGAGTTCGGGCTGACACCGTCGCAAGAATTTGGGCGGGTCCCGAAATAGCAAGTCGATGTCATTCCAGTAATATGGCAACTGCGAAGCAGCTGCAACGGTCGGCGATGGTGCCGGCCGTTCCGAAACAGGTAGTGAGGACCCTTGAAGGGTCCCAGATGGAGCCAAGGGTCCTGTCGAGTGCCTAGATGGGGCCAGGGTGTCCATGTCGTCCAAAAGGAGCAGAGAGCAGATTGTACGCGTGAGAGATAGAAGCAGAGTATAGCGGGATATAGCGGGATACAGCAAAGATGAGCTGGCTAGCTCAAAAAAATGTAGCGGTGCTACAGGAGTTCTCGCAATACCCAAAGAGCTTGACCAAGTCTGGTTATTGCTGTAGGTAGTGACACGAAAACTTATCGTACAAACAACATGTAAACAACACAAAACCGGGCAACGGCAGAAGCCGTTGCCAAATAACACCAACCTACCCGTAATGGGTAGGTGACCCGTTACACGTGCTCACCTGTTTCAAATTTCGATATGGGCGGGAAACGCTGGACCAGTGACGAGCAGCTAGCTTTCCTAGAGTCCAACATACCGGATTATCACAAGGCCAAGCAAACGAAGCGTGTAGGGCGGTTCATGACGGCGCTTCACGAGCAATGGTTCAGTAAATGGTCTGAGAAGGCTAGACTGTTTCCAAATGTTACAGAGGAGCTGGACGCATCGCAGAAGGCGCAGCTTGCGGACACTGTTAAAAAGCGAAAGCTGGTAAGTTCCTTTCGCTCATTCAACTGCAGCTAACTTACACATATAATGCAGCAATTGGCCCAATGGATGATGCGTGTTGTTCAGAAGGAGACGCGATCCACAACGGCCAACTTCAACGAGCTCCTGAAAATTGTCAACAAGAATCAGCCTCGTACTCGCAATCTTCAACGGGTTGAGGTGTACCAGAAGTATTTCGGCGGGGATCTGTTGACGGACGCCATCAAGGAGGCCTTGAAGACTCCAGGTCCGGGTGATACACTGATGGGTATCCGTCGTCGAGTCTCTATCGAATTCCTAGACAACGAGCCCCCCGAAGTGCAAGCCCTGGTTGACGAGAAGGTCGAAGAGTTGAAGGAGGAGAGGGAAGCCGTGCGGAACGCCGCGGGAAAGGCTGGTGATGGTGTCGGACCCACTCCAACACCGGAACAATACAATCAGTATGTCACGCTTGTCAATGTTGGATGGCCTTACCAGATACGCTATACCAGAGCCATCCTTCGCCTACCTGCATTGCTCAATGCTGCAATTCAGCCAATATCGGACGCCACTGGTTGGGTGTTCCATATCATGGCTGGTGGTCCCAATCCCGACTCTAACGGTTCTATTTTCTTGGAGAAATTTTATTTCGGGTCTGTCACTGAAGCTGGCAACGACTTTGAGGATGCTTACCGGCCATATGTGGAGAATGTCCAAGAACCGTTCGGAAAGCATCTTGAAAGTTGTTTTCGTGAGTTCATCATTCTCGCGAGAGCATACACGACTCATTTCGTACCTAGCGCCTGAAGTTTGTCGCGCACGAGCACTAAGGTCCACCGGCATGCAACACGTTGACGAGCCCGGAAACTATACCGTGGGTATATCGCGC
The DNA here is from genome assembly GCA_014905825.1 of Lyophyllum atratum. NCBI lineage: Eukaryota > Fungi > Basidiomycota > Agaricomycetes > Agaricales > Lyophyllaceae > Lyophyllum > Lyophyllum atratum. Next base: position 863,857 of record JACGCN010000011.1, on the reverse strand, counting down.
CCAGAGACCTCGGAAGATCCTGGTGTACCAGACGCGCCGTTCCGTATGACGAGCATGTCGCTTCCCCCCGAATCTGAGGGCGATGATAACTATAACGGGTATGGTGTCAGCCGAGAGAATGACGAGGAGTCCGAAAGGGATGATACAGACCAGGATTCGGATCAGCAGAGCTCGGAAGGAGATCACAGCAACCCGACGACTCCTTCTAAACCTTCCTCCCCTCTGCCTCCATCCTCGCCTCCTCCCCCATCCTCGCCTCCTCCCCCATCCTCGCCTCTGCCCCCATCCTCGCCTCTGCCCCCATCCTCGCTTCCGCTGCCTCTATTTCCCCCGTGGGCGCCAATTCCGGATAACATCCCGAACGTGCCTGGCGGGCCGACGTCGCCTATCCACCACGCGTATCAACGGATGGCCATACAGACTCTTATTCCTGGAGTCGTGATGCCAGAATCGCCTGATCGCATGATTGATCCTACATTGCGACGCATGCGGGCAGATCCTTTACCGGTTCCTGTCGCATCAATGCCGCCTGCCCCCGAGCCCAGACCCGATATCCCTCATGATGCTCCCCCCACCACCCCACAGCGTGTAGCTGCTCCTCTGCCCGCCACCGATCCTATTCCATCTGCCATAACAGGTGTCCCCGATCCTACAGAGCCGGCGAAGAAAGTCGATGGACGTTCAAGGAAGAAGGCACCGGCAAAGAGGAAGACAGTAAAGGCGCCAGCAAAGGGGAAGACGGTCCAGGCACCGGAACAAGGGAACAGCGGTCCGGTGGTTGCTGATTTCCATGTGACTGGCGCGAAGATCCCCGAACCTCTGGTTGTCGACCAGCCTGTGGAACAGCCGCCCGCATTGACTCCTGCTCAAAAGGCTGCTGCCACGCGAAAAGCAAAGAAGGAACACGCGAAGTTATTAGACGCAACGCGGTTGGAGAAGGAAACCGTCACGGGTCGCCGTGAGCGGGCCCCTGCACGACATCCCGATGGTGTTGTGATATCGCAGCCATGGGCCGAACCTCGAGCCGAATCCGGTCCCGCTCCCAAAGTACCCGAGAAGCGAAAGGCCACGAAGGCTGCTGAAGGGAAGTCTAAAAGATCTAAGAAGTAGTTAGTTCTGTTAACTCGAAGAAGTACGTAGTGTAAGTAGCTAATACTTACAATACATACTTTGACTCAATATGTTCGAGATCTTATCTATCGAAGCTGATGAGGACTTAAGGTGAATTTTCTTTTATTGCATCGAAAGGAAGGATACAATCTATGGTGATATAGTTATGGTAAGTAGAAAAATGTGCATAGTAAACTGGCATGTCACTTATATCCGTAGCAGTGTGATATATCATCAGCATTTTGGGAAAGCTGGAGGCTGGTAACGCACAGCAAGGAGGCCCAACGAATGGAGGAGCCAGGCGGAGGGGAGCAGGAGCGATCCAGGCGGCGGGGGGGAGCGGGAGCGATCCTGGGGGCGTGGGAGCGATCCTGGGGGCGCGGGTGGGGCCGGTATTCAAAAGCGGCGAGGCTGGTCGTGTATCTGTAGAAGTGTGGTATTAGTAGCGTTTTAAGTTCTGTAGAGGCTGGCGGCGGAGGGGAGCGGGAGCGATCCTGGAAGCGCGGGGTGCGGGAGCGATCCTGGGGGCGCGGGGGTGCGGGAGCAATCCTGGGGGTGCAGCGCTGATCGTGTATCTGTCCAAGTGCGGTATTAGTAGCGTTTTTAGGATATGTAGAGGCTGGTGACGCACGGCAAGGAGGCCCAATGAATGGAGGAACCAGGCGGCGGGGGGGAGCGGGAGCGATCCTGGGGGCGTGGGAGCGATCCTGGGGGCGCGGGTGGGGCCGGTATTCAAAAGCGGCGAGGCTGGTCGTGTATCTGTAGAAGTGCGGTACGTCTTAGGATATGCAGAGACTGGCAACGCACGGCAAGAGAGCCCAATGAACGGAGGAGGGGAGGAGCGGAGCGGACGGGAGCGTTTTGAGCGTGGGGTAAGCGAATCCAGCCGTGGTGTAAGCGAATCCAGAAAGGGAAGCGTTTTGATCGCTATGTGGAACAGCAGTCGCTTGTGAGAAGTGGCAGTGCTGGTGGGCGGGGCAGCGCTGGCGGGCGTGGAGGTGCTGGCAGGCGTGGGAGCTGTGTAAGAAGTGGCAGTGCTGGTGGGCGGGGCGGCGCTGGCGGGTGTGGGAGGTGCTGGCAGGCGTGGGAGCTGCCCCATTTGCGCGACGAGGAATGTTCACGAACATGTTCGCGAACATTGCACAGTTCTGGTTAACAACGGATTCGCGAAGGTCATTTGATCAGATCAGATCATATGTTCACCAATATATTGTAGCATGGCCTGGACAAGCACACGTGTTTGACCCCCATGCGCTTCAAGGAGGCCTCCAAGAATTTCCTAGCTGCTTTGAAACTAGTCTCCGAGACTGCCGTCGTTGCGGATGACGGTACCTCAAAGCCTACTTTCGCATCTGAATACGAGAAGCATTTCAATTTCTTCGACCAGCTGAAGGACTTCGAGGAGACGTACCCCTCCTGGTATAGTTTTGAGCTCCGGGCACGCCGGGAGATTTTACAGGGTATTCTCTTTAGTTGGGATGTCTACGCCCTCGAGGTGAAGATGATCCAACATGCGAAGCCGGTGCTTGCAGCCGCGTCTTCCTCCAAGCGACCTGCGGAGGCTGACAATCGGAATGTCAAGCAGCCTCGCCAGTCCTTTCGATCGGACGTCTCCTCCTCCCGTGAGGAGACGACCCCCTCCACTCGTGACTCCGCGGCAACTTGTCTCATCTGTGGTCGAGGCCACCGCTACCGTGACCACCCCACCGCTACCGTCACTTTCGAGGACGGAAAGCAACTCTTCTCGCGGTTGTCGGACAACAGCATCTGCACCGTCCGAAACTTCAAGGGGACCACTCCAAAGCGTCTCTGTGTCATTTGGAATCTCTCCCGCCCTTGTGACAACCGCCATGGCACAGACGCCATCCATGCCTGTACCTTGTGCGGCGGGGAGCACGCCGCCCTTACCAGAGACCCCACCTGCGGGCGCGTCTCTGACTCGCGCATCCGCGCTTGAGGATGGTTCCTTCGAACCTCCTTCACGCTCTTTTATACTCCACACTCCTTTGGCTTATCCCGATCTGACAGAAAAGACACTCATTCGCCCTCGACCCCCAAATGCATCGTCACACGACATAGAATTATTTGAACGTGTAGTCCACCCCTACAACACCACCGGCTTCCGTGACATGCTCCTGACTCATAACCTTACAGAGTTTTATCCCCGCCTCATCACTAATCTTGAACACGGCTTCCCTCTCGGTCGCGACCTTCCTAGACTTGAGAGATCTATCATCATTCCGAACCACCGCTCAGTTCACGAATTCCCTGAGGTTGTCCGGGCGTATATTGATACTGAGCTTGCTGCCGGACGCATGTCAGGACCATTCTCCCTGGAGGACGTCGAACGTATTCTTCGCGGACCTGTTCATAGTTCCCCTTTCCTCATCTCTGAGCAGATTGGTGGTCCAGGTGTTGCTCAGAAGTATCGCGTGTGCCGTAACCTGTCGAAATCCGACCCGGTTTCTGGTATGCCCGCGATCAACAGCTTCATCGCGAAGGACGATTTCCCGACCTCTTTTGATATGGCTTTGAAAGTTGCAGCTGCGGTGAGTGTTTCTCCATCTCCTCCTTCTGCCTTCTTCTCTCTCTTCGCTTGTTTTCGCTTCCTTGCTGTCCTAACTCCCTACTCCCTACTCCCACTCTCTACTCCTACTCCCTACTCCCACTCCCTACTCCTACTCCCTACTCCCACTCCCTACTCCCTACTCCCACTCCCTACTCCCACTCCCTACTCCCTCTCCCTACTCCTTATTGAACACTCCCTACTCCCACTCCCTACTCCTTACTCTCTACTCCCACTCCCTGCTTCCCCTCCCCCTTCCCACTGATACTGCTTTCTCTTCACTCACTACTTCCTCCCGTCTCTTGCATGCTCCTGTTTCATCCCTCACCCTCATTCTCATCTTTCGCATTCTCACATTCTCACACTTCCACTCCTTAAGGTCGCCGACGCTCCTCCTGGCACTCAGGGAATTGCTTTTGATATCAAAGCTTTCCATCGTACTTGTCCCGCTCTTCCCAATCACAAGCCGTACCTCGTCGCTTCCTTTGAGGGCGGATTCTACATTGATCACGTCCATCCGTTCGGAGCTCGTCCGGCCAGTAGCAATGCTGGACAGATTGGTAACGCACTTGTCGATATTTGGCAGGCGGAATCTCGAGCGGAAAACCGCCTGTTCAAGTATGAGGACGACATCCAGAATTTCCGTTATCCTAACCCACTCGGCCGCTTCTCAGACGGCGTATTCTCATACTCCCACAACCACGAGACTTCTATGGCCCTCGTAGAGGTCTTGAATATTCCTTGGCATCCAGAGAAGACGGGGACGAGATTCCTCTCAACCACAACTTTTATTGGTTTTGAATGGGATCTGACACTCCACAGGGTCTCATTACCCGAGAAGAAAAGAGTGAAGTATCTCCATCGCGTCGTTTCGATGCTCTCAGCTGATTTCAAGGGGGAGCGTTTCACGCTCCGCGAGATCCAGCAAATCCACGGCACTCTTGTGCATGTCTGCTTTGTATTCCCAGAGGGTTCTTCGCACCTCCCTGTACTCTCGAACTTCATGTCGGGTTCGTACATGATCCATTTCGTATTCTCTACTCTCATCTCCCTCCTCAGGTTTTCATGACAACGCCTTTGTCAAGCACAGTCTCTCTAACTCCTTCCTCGACACGCTTTATTGGTGGCAGAAGCGTCTGGAAGATCATACCGCGTTTCGCAAACTGCGGCCTCTCAGCCCAGTCCATGACTTCAAGGTGTACGTCGACGCATCCACCTCCTGGGGCATTGGTATTATTATCGGCCCGTACTGGCATGCATTTCAACTCGCTCCGGACTGGAAGCGTCCCGGGCGTGACATCTGCTGGCTGGAGACTCTTGCGATCGAACTCGCATTCCTTTTCTTGAAACAGCTGGGGTTCCACGAACAACGCGTTGTGGTTTACTCCGATAACAATGGCGCAATTGGTGCGCACATCAAGAGTCGTAGCCGGAACATTGCTATCAACCTTAGCGTGCGTCGGTCTTATTCCGTTCTAGCTGAGGCTCTCATCCATCCCGAATTCCTGTATATTGAATCTGCTCTCAATCCTGCTGACCCGATCTCGCGTGGAGACTCGGGTTCTCCTCTTCTCGAACTTCTTCCGCGGTTTTTTAACATTCCGCATGAACTCATCAATATTTTCATTGATGAGTGACAACAGTACTAGGCACACGGCTTCATGTGAAGTCGTTGACTTGGGTTTTGGGGTGTTTATTATGGATCCTCCCCTTCCACGCAGACCCGGGTCAGAAACCCCCTCCTCGATCCTATCCCATTCTCCGCCTGCTTATTCCGACCCCAATTTCTGTTCCATCCTACCATCTTCCGACGCCTCTGAAAATTTAGCCTCTATTCGTACTACGGCCGCTCAATCTCTACCTTCCCGTTCACCCCGTAAACCCCTTCCTGCTAACCGCTGGATCGACTCTGTTTTTCGCCCACTCGTTCCAGCTGACCGCCGAGTCCTGCTTTGGACAACTCCCCATTCTGAACATGCTCAACTCTCACTCGACTCGTCTATTTCCCCTCGCCTCCAACGTAAAATCTTCGAGAATCTCCTGCTAGCAACCTCTGACAGCACTCGTCAATCATATGGTGCGGGTTTGTTACGGTTCACACAGTTCTGTGATAGGGAGGAAATTACAGAAAATCTCCGGATGCCCGCGTCCACCATCCTGCTGTCCGCTTTCATCGCTGATTCGATTGGGAAGTGTACAGGTGATTGTATTCGCAACTGGCTTAACGGCCTTCGTTTGTGGCACTTATATAACCGGGCGGATTGGCATGGCCGCGATTGGTGGATTACTTCACTCCAGAAGTCTGCAGATATCCAAGGTGTGCCTTTCAAACGTCCCCCTCGTGGCCCTATTACCAGAGACCACCTTCGTCACCTACATTCCGAGCTCGATCTTGCGGTCCCTGCCCACGCTGCAATTTGGGCGGCGGGCCTTACAGCATTTTGGGGCTGCCGTCGACTTGGTGAACTCCTCCTCCGTTCTCGGTCGTCTTTCTTGCCCGCACGGAATGTTACTCGCCAGGCAAATTTCTCCCACTCAATTGTCAATAACCATCATGTTATTTCATTCCACCTACCTTGGACGAAGACGACCGGCATTCGCGGGGGTGACTGCATTCTGACTTCCACTGACGACATCCTCTGCCCCGTCACGGCCATACTGCATCATCTATCACTGAGCAACATCACAGACTCCAACGCTCCCCTCTTCGCTTTCTGCGAAGGTGATTTCTGGTCACCATTGACGCGCGATCACTTCCTGAAAGTCACGGGCGACATCTATCGCTCGGCGAGTTTGGACGCAGTATTTGGTCACAGCTATCGTATTGGTGGTTCTCTCATGCTACTCACCTTGGGTGTCGCACCGGAGATCATTATGAAGATTGGGGGTTGGACTTCCCTCTGCTTCTTGATTTATTGGCGCCGCCTCGAACTGGTTATCCCAGCGGCCTTCACACGTGCATGGGCCGCTCGCCAGCGAGAGTTCGCTCAACGTCACCGTATTCCAAATGGCGAGGATGACCTCCTTTTCGATTTGAATTGAGTGCGTTAACCCTCTGCCTCTCCCACGCTTCCGTTCTAACCTGCTTTAGTTCGGACTTTCAGCAGATCTTGTATTACATTTCATCCTACCCTCATGACAATTCCTTCTTACTGTACCTTCCTTGCCTATTTCATCTTACCCTCATGACAATCCTTCCTTACTATGCCTCACCTGCACTTATCGTACTTCCCTTGACAACTTGACAATCTTCCTACCTACAGACATTTATCCCTGGACATATTTGTTTCTACAGACATTTGTGCTTCGAACAATTTGTATATCTTTTGTGTGTGTAACGTATTTGTTGCCTCCCATAGCTTGTTGGGAACGTTCGACCGACGGTTGAGCTATGCTCTGCGTGGGTAGTCGTTAGTCTCACCTCTTAGGGACTCAGGCCTACTTGCGTACGGAGATTCACCGGGAGCTTCTGCTCGCCTTGTCCACGGACTTGATTCGAAGGACCCCGGTCAATCTTCCCGGCACATTATACTTTACACTTATTTGTCTCCTCTGAGCATTCCAGACTGCGCACGCTCTGCGGACACGAGAGCGTCTGCCTTATTGTGAGCTGGGGCTACGTGCGAAGCCGGCTAGCCCAAGTGGTAGATAAGGCAGAGCAATACACGAGATCTGCTTCCGCCAACTGGCTGACTCAGCATGATCCTAGTTGGCGGCGCGTGCGCGACTTTGAAGGCACTCTTCTCAGTCGCGCCATTCTAGCTCGTCGACCCACCCACCCTCCTCTCGATGTTCTTGCATGTCAACATATTATGTCATTTCTTAAAGCTTATTCGGGCTAAGTGTAGCGAACTTCGAACTTGCCCTGATGTTGGCAGACATTGACTATTTTTTGTTCCCATCAATTTAAAAGCAAGTGCTTTTTCCTGCGGCGACGCACGTTTCGCCGCAGAAAAAAGCACTCATGCAAATTTCACGTGACGGCACAATATCAATTGATGATGTCATTGAATGAGGGGCAGATTGTGTCCATGTTGGACCAAAAACTGCCCTCATATTAAGAGGGACTCAGGCCTACTTGCGTACGGAGATTCACCGGGAGCTTCTGCTCGCCTTGTCCACGGACTTGATTCGAAGGACCCCGGTCAATCTTCCCGGCACATTATACTTTACACTTATTTGTCTCCTCTGAGCATTCCAGACTGCGCACGCTCTGCGGACACGAGAGCGTCTGCCTTATCGAGAGGGCGGTGCTGTCACGAGGTTCGTTCAGGTGACCTGCTGCCTACAAGCAAGACTGCTTGACCGCAACAAGTTGAACCACACTTGGGTACCACAAGGTGTCAAACCCCATGCGAGTCGAAAGAGTGGTTCGTGCTCGATGTTCGAATAAATCGAGGAATGTATTATTATAGGACCACTCAACAGTTTCTGGTACTTGATCTTCTGTACCCAAACGATAAGCGCTATGTATTGCTATTAAGCCTCTCAATGATACGTAGAAGCCATTGAACTTGCTTACGAAGGAGGTCGGATAATTCGAGGTAAAACGCGAGAATTATCCCAGTTCATGCATTTTACATGGCCTCACTGGTTTGAGAACAGAGAAGAGGTAGCGATTGGTCGTGGCTGCACTGCTTTCTCCGCACTTCCCCACTCCTTCACTCCAAAATCCTCAACATGAGCCCATACATGCTCGTCCGTTGCATTCGTATATAGGTAACCCCCTTCTACCAACTGACGAATGATGCCTACGACCCAGGTACGGCAATAGATCGAATTTCCCTTCGAGAGCTCATGGACCTGGTCATCAAGAGCGCTGATACTGTTATCCACGTCTGCGACAGCGGAATCATGGATGGTGCCGATGCGAAGCAGTCCAACAAGAAACAAGGTAGAGAGCATATCGCCGACGACCTGGTGATCTGGGATGTACCCTTCACGAAGATTGCGCACATGGTACTTCTTCCCTCGGTGGATGGTGCGATGCTTTACAGCGGAAGGGAGTGCATTGTTGTGTAGATTGGGCGGAACGGCGACGACAGTCGTATTGTGGTGGAGATAGAGACCCCAATGACAGTCGCCAAAATCGGCGCGCATGGTCATGAAGATATACAGTCCACCGGAAACAAGTTCCATGATTGAGGATGCAAGTTGGATGCAAGGTTGAGTCGAAAGGTCAGCGCTCGTTAATCATTAGCCTCAGGAGTTGTTTGTCCAGGTAGGTCCTCGGCTTTATCCGCCATGACTGGACACACACAGCATGTGCAGCAGAAGTCCGGCTTCGCTATCGGATCTGTGGTTAGACGGGGGAATTTTGTTGCTGGTTTGAAGGGAAGTATGGTTTGAAAAAAAGGTAAGTGAGTGGCAGCTGCTCAGAATGCTCCGAGCGGTGGGTATCAACGAGCAGAGCTGAGCAAAGTATTCCGCTGAATTCCGGCTGCACTGCCACTGCATAAGATGATCAGTTCAATCTCCGCGGTCAGCTCCTGATCCGGCCCAACCCCGACCACAACATCACTCGGCGCCCTTGTCCGATGTCGATCCCAACTTTTCCAAGGCTGTGTATGACTGCAGATGATCATGCGACAGACAATCCTGAAAGCACTCCCGTCCTTGGCGAAGCACTCGCATGACGACTGGCTACCGTTCAGCCATACCCATGCCCGTTTGAAGCACCGAGGACTGCGTAAGGCGGAGTGCTAGGGCTACCACTGCAGGAGAGAATGGAATATAAACGGATTGGTGGGGACTCGGACCTGGTTGTGGTGCTTTCGTGTGGACTGTTTCCGTTCCAGCGATCACCCAGATGACGCCTGATGCAGATGCATGATGACGATCACGCCTGTACAGTGACCTCCATCAGCCGCCATCCCAACACCCATCGGGTACATGCGCTTTACTTCTATTACGCGTCTCTAGGCACGGACATTACCAACCTCGACTGAGCCCGACGCCGCGGAAGACTCTCCCGCCCCTCTCGGCATATTTTGGCCCATGCGGAGATCCCCAAGATGTCTGATCGTCGGACTCCCTCGAACACGTCCTAGACAGTTTCAATCAAAGAAATCTAACTTATGCTCATCGTTGCCATCAAGCAACGCGGTCTGTACCATACGGTCCTGCGATTCATGGAAGTATAAGAATAAGCATCTATCCTGTCGCCGATCCCATTCCTATTCCTTTCGTTTTTCTGGAAACCTTCCGTGAAGGGCTGGTCTTTTTTTGTGCTTCTTTCTCTCCTGCGTTTTATCGGGTTTTTCGCTCCTCGTTCAGTACCCTTACCCTCCTTTAATATGCAGTTTGCATCACTCCTTTCCATCGTTCTCGCTGCCGTTTCCGTCCAGGCTCGCCCGGTCGAGCGTGGTGTCTTCGACTCCGTTGGGGTTTTCGACGACGTCCTTCTTTTCGATGCCCCTGCCTTCCCTGATCCTGCGAACCCAGCCAACACCCTCGTTGGTCTCCAGGCGTTTGTTTCCCTCCGTCAAATCGATCTCGGCGCCCTTACCACTGGCGTCGAAGCCGCCCTCAAGGCGATAGGGCTTGACGTCGGTGATAAAATCTCGACTGTCCAGGACCGGATACGGCTGTTTGGAGCCGTAGGTCTTTCCGGGAAGAACGTGAAAGTTGATGTCGGAGGATGCAACAAGCAGGCTCAGTTGCCCGGAACCTCTGGTCTCCCCGATTTGGGCATGTCGTTGCAGAATGTGTCCATCGGAGCATGTGGAAAAGCGAAAGAATTCACTGCGCAGGTGGCTGGGTCGAAACTGGATTCACGGAAGTTTAGCGCGACTGTCTTCCCGTCGCCTAATTCCGGCTTTGGGGTGATTTCTGGTACGTACCGGCCGGCCTGTTTCCTTTCCCTCTGGCCCTAACATTCTTCTACCGTTGGCTCTTAGATATCGATGACACTGTGAAGGTCTCGAATGTGCTCGACAAGCTTGCCCTTGCCAAATCCACACTCTTGGATGATCCTCAAGCAGTGGCTGGCATGCCGGAGCTTTACGCCTCCCTCGCCAAGTCCCTCAACTCTCCTCAGTTCATTTACGTCTCTGGGTCACCGTTCCAGCTCTACCCCTTCCTCAACAATTTCATCGACACCGCATATTCTGCCTCCAAAGGCCCGATCCTCCTGCAAAATTTGACATTGGTTGATATCCCTGGGCTTCTGGACTTCGCTAACAGCAATGGCGTCCAGGAGTACAAAGTTTCCATGATTGACCGCATCCACGGAATGTACCCCAACAAGAAGTTCTTGGCAGTTGGTGATTCTACTCAGAAGGACCCTGAAACGTATGCAGAAGCGTAAGTCAAAGTTTCCTACTCCTCTGAAGTCAGCTGGTGTTAACCTTCGTGTTTGCTAGTTTCAAGAAATATGGCGGTGACTTCATGACATGCAGCTGGATTCGTCGCGTGGAGGGCGCTGATAATAGCGACGCCAGATTTGCGGCTGCGTTCAAGGGTGTACCAACCAACAAATTTAGGATCTTCACGGATGACGAGATTCCAGGACTGCAGAATATTGATGTTGCAGGGGGTGAATGCTGACCGTACTCGAGTGGTAGAAGGAGGAGCAGGAGGGGATTATTATACTGACACGGTCCCCACTTGGAACAAATGATCTAGTACAGTATGATTATGTGAATGAAGACCCAGTGTACTCGCGAGGCTTTGGACATTTGATTCACGATGAAGAAGTGGCAGGCCGCCGGCATTTGCGGGCCGTCAGAGCCGTTGGAATTTCTTCAAGTTTTGCAACCAGTTGCCACCAAGTTGCCACCACAAACCCCAAGTGCTAACCTCAATACTCGTAGCGAACTGTCTCTAGGTCGATTTTTGCTGGAATTGTGGACTCTATGTGTTTCGAAAGCGCTATCCTGGGGCCCCATCTCAGTTTCTCCCACCTGACGAGCACCATAACCTAGAGCGCCAGCATACTCACCACTTCCAATACACCGCCGAACAGTCGCGCATGTTGGACCTCTTATTTTAAATGGAGATTTGTGCAAGGAATCGAATCGTTCACGAGCCCACCTGCCAAGGACTGGGCCGCGCCTGGGCCTGGGGCCATGGCCCTCTTTGCACAGGTCACGAGAAGGTTGGACGAAGTGAGACAAGCAAGCGTCCAGTTCTTGCCAGCAGTTACGATGAAAGTTGCAGTGTTTGGAGCCAGGAAGGTAAGTTCTCCACGACGTTCACTATGAGGCTACATTCGCTAACTCAGCCCCGTAGTACGACATTGACTCACTCAATGCGACATGCGAAGACACGACTGGGGTTGAGCTATCTTTCTTCGAGCCTTTACTGGATCAGACGACGGCACTTCTGTCCGAGGGACATGAGGCAGTCTGTATCTTCGTAAACGACATTTGCGATGCGGTCGTGCTTGAGCTGCTCCATCAGTATGGCGTGGTAAGCCCCTCTCCCATCTTCGAGATCCCTCACTGATTTCGATGTGTTAGAAATACGTTGCTTTGCGATGTGCTGGATTCAACAACGTGGACCTCGCAGCGGCCGCCAAATACGGTATCAAGGTCACCAGAGTGCCCTCCTACGCCCCCGAGGCCGTCGCCGAATTCGCGGTTGGCATGATCCTGACCGTCGTGCGCAAATACCACAAATCCTTCTGCCGCGTCCGCGAAGGGAACTTCCTCCTCGATGGATTGCTTGGATTCAACCTCGCTGGGAAGACCGTGGGCATCGTTGGGACGGGAAAGATTGGGCTCATAACGGGGAGGATCTTGGCGAAGGGGTTCTGCTGCAATGTCGTCGCGTTCGATCCTTACCCTTCAGCCATGGCGGGCGAATATGGCATCACATATGTTGATACCCTGGAGGAATTGTTGAAGCAGTCCGATATCATCAGCCTGCACTGTCCCTTAACAGATCAGACTAAATACATCATCAACGACAATACTCTTGCGCTGACGAAACCGGGCGTCATCCTGATAAACACCTCCCGCGGAGGGTTGATCGATAGCCGTGCTTTGATTCGGTACGTCCTACCACTCTTCAGCTAAGTTATCATTCTTATACCTGGGCATCCCTAGAGCCCTCAAATCCGGACAATTGGGGGCAGTTGGTCTGGATGTATATGAAAGGGAGGCGGCATATTTCTTCGCGGACTCCAGCTCTAAAGTCATTCACGACGACGTATTTGCCCGACTTCTGTCCTTTTACAATGTCTTTTTGAGGTGCGCTGCTTCGAAACTACCCGGAGAGTACCTTTAACGTCGTACTCATAGTGGACATCAAGCGTACTTAACAACGGAAGCTTTGAGGAACATTGCAGATACGACAATCAGGAGCTTGAAGGATCTCGAGGCTAGTGGCACTAGCGCCAACCTCGTTGAATGAACCGTGCTCGAAGTGGACACTACCTTGTATCACCTTCATCTCCATTTCACATTCATTCCAATTTACGGACGCTATATGAAGATGACAGATGGAAAGACAGTTGACTTAGCCTGCAAGGGCACCATACACAGTATGATTCTGACCTACTCAATACTTGTGCGAAGCTATGATAAATTGATCTGCCTGACTCGTCGCTACACGCAAATGTTATGCCCGGTTCACTGTCCACCTTCATATACTGATGGTCTCATTTCGAGGACAAGCCGGTGTATTATCATAGGCCTACAGTCGACGGAAGGAAGGCTCCTGATCCAATGGCGGGACATTTGGAAGAATAAGACCCCATGTACATGTAATAATCAATTCGCAGGACCTTCGATACATTCTATGGAGTACATTGCGATTAGTGGCACAACAAGGAAGACATACGAACAAAACAAAAGGAGAGGCAGCTAAATATATAGTCCATAACGAACGGGGCACTCAACCTTCCATCCTGCGAATCATTCTCTTATCCCTTTCTCCTACCACTTTCACAAGGCCCTCATTCTCCATGCTCTTAATGACCTCGCCGAACTCAGCAGAGTCAACCTTGACACTGCTCTGCTCCCCAAGCCTTTTAATCGCATCCATCCACTTGATACCACGCGTCCCACCTACGCCCTCCAGGAGGCCCAACAACTCCTTCCTCATATCGTCCCTCATCTTGCGCTGACCCTGCCCAGTGCCTGTGTTGAGCATGCCCATATCGATCTTGCCCGTCCGGGGGTCCATGGCACTTGTCCTGATAGCCTCGCGCATTAGACGGCACGCCTCCTTCACGTCCTGGAGCTCGACGAACTCGGAGAAGCGCATCCGGGCGTGGGCTTCGGAGAGACGGATCATGCTCTCTAGCTGCCTCGTCGTGGCGGTGATGCGCTTCTCGCTGGCACGGGGGTCGTCGCCCATATTGCGCATCTCGACGTAGGAGCTCACGAGTTCTGCGCCAGCGGCTTCGGTGATAACAGGATGGATCTTGGATCGCGCGTAGTTGATGTATGCGGAAAGTTCCTGCAAAGGCTGGAATGGATGGGATCGTTTGAGTATCAAACTGGATGTTAGAGGGTAAGAGTCAAAGTTTACCAGGATATCTTCCGTCTCTCTCGCAGGAGCATCCTCGAGGTAGAGACCAACGAGATGTTGAGCGAGCTTGCGATCCAGCGCTTCATCCACTCGGTCGAGAACCAAGTAAAGGAGGTCGAAACGAGAGATGAGCGTCGGTGGAAGATCGATATTCCGCGTAATAGGCATATCGACGTCGTATTTCGACCCAACAGGATTAGCGGCGGCTAGGATAGACGTGCGCGCATTCAGGGTAGTGATGATCCCGGCTTTGGCAATGGACACGGTTTGTTGTTCCTATTGGACAAGTTTAGCATAATGAAGGATATCGCGGGGCGTGATTGGCATACCATGACTTCATGAAGGACACTACGTGTCGCATCTGACATCTTGTCGAACTCGTCAATGCAACACACGCCGCCGTCACTCAAGACGAGGGCACCACTGCACACAGACGATTAATGAGCATCTTGGGGTGCTTGATGAAAGACAAACCTCTCGAGTACAAGTTGCTTGGAATCAGGATCACGAGTAACATAAGCCGTCAAACCAACAGCTGAGGAGCCTTTTCCAGAGGTATAAACACCTCGCGGTGCGATCTTATGGACGTACTGAAGAAATCAAGATTAGTACGCAGCTAGTCAAAAGAAAAAGGAAAGACTTTACCTGCAAAATTTGAGATTTACTGGTTCCGGGGTCACCCACAAGCAAGACATTGATATCCCCTCGATATCTCGGCCCACCCCCGCCTCCACCACGAGCAATGCTCTTATTCGTTCCACCAAACAGTTGCAGCAAAATCCCCTTCTTTACATCGTCCATCTCCCAAATAGAAGGCGCAAGAGAGCGAGCAAGTAGTTCGTATATACCCGGCCTCCGGCTGAGCTCAATGAGTGTGGCCTCCATCTCAGCTTTACGCGTCTGCCGCCCTTCCACCCCACTGTCTTCATCCTCGTCCCCGCCATCGCCTACCCCAGGCAAGCGGTCACCACCAGCCGGTCGCGTACTTCGATCGAAGCCAAGAGCGCCGCCACCACCAAGCTTGACGTGGACAACATCGAGGTAGGTCTTGAACAGGCTCTTCAGGGTTCGTTGTCGAGGATTTACGCGTACAGGGACGCTCCTGAAGATACCCGACACGACGAGTCGGTCTCCTGGCTTGGAGACATCTACCAGCTCGTCGTAAACGCTCAAGGACACGGTATGCGGGGTTTGACCATCCGGAACGGCATCAGGCGTTTCCTGCAGGCGGATGACCTGTCTGTCGGCGAATTCACATCGGTTGTGTACGAGGGACATCGTCCCGACAGAGGCGCAGACATCGCGGGGGCACCTAGCGGGTTCCTCGATCTTGCCCCGGTCGATCTCAACCTGCACCGTATGCGAGCAGGTCAAGCATCGGAAAAACGCGACTTTCATGTCGGGTATGACAGGGGTTGCGCGGATGACCAGGCCTTTGATTGCTACCAGCTTATCGGTGTCTGTAAACACAGATTAATCGGAAAATGAACGTCGACAGGCTTATAACGCACCAGTGGGGTTGAGATCCCTCATGTTGACCGCGGGCAGCCCGAAAGGCCTAACCTTGTATACCCTCCCCATGATATCAGCTATCTCCGCCTCGCCGTCGGCACCCTCCATACCGTCCATACCGGTCTGCTGATCCACATCGGCGATTTCCAACATAATATCTTTTAAAACCTGATCCATGGCCGGAATAACTTCCTGTGGGTATTTGTACAGCTGGCTATGGAGTTTGCGGGATGGAGGGTAGGCGAGTAGGTTGACCATGTCCATGTTCAAATTCGTGTCACCCATTTGCCTCATCCGGCGCATGTAGGTTTCGTACAAGATCACCTCGCCCTCTTCCGGAGTAGAGAAAATACGCGTCTGAAGGCCGAGTTCTCTATCGTGGGCTACACGGTATTTCGGTTTGAATCCTTTTAGGAAATCCCGGAAGAGTTTCATGGTTTCTGCGAGGTTGACAGTGGTTCCCCAAATTGCGCGGATTTCATCGGGTTCATCGGATGGAGCTGCTGGAGCGGAAAGTTGGGGGGCGGAGGAGAGGGGGATTCCGAGATGGGACACGTCAGAGTTGAGATCGTTGAAATCACGGCGTGGGGTATTGTAGTCAAGGCGTCGCGGCCCTATAGCAGACTTGCTGGGCGATATCGAAAGGGAGGAGTGAATGTCTCCGCGTCGACTTCTCGGTGTCTTTGAAGCGATGGGGCTCCTACGAGTTCAGAAAGTGAGTTCGACAACTAGAAGGGCTAGTACTTGGGCCTATCACGCACGAGGGAAAATCTAGCGGATCGGAGTCTGGTGGCCTGTCCGAAGGAAGATCGACGCGTCTTCGAGGGGTTTTGGCCGGGGAAGAGCTAGGAAAAGCCATAGGAGAAGAGCTTCCAGCTGCCAAGGAGGAATGAATGACATGAGTTGTAAGAATCGGTGGATGAAAAGTCCTGCTCACGGGCAAATAAAGGGGTTCTTTTGGGCGTGCTTAAGCCTACAGCCCTCCTAGCCGTCACGCCTCGTAGAGGAGTGCTATCCGGAGCATTTGAGCCCCATCGACGCGCTGGAGTCCCAGCAACTGATGGCGTCCCAGCCAGAAAAAGTGGTTCTTGAGCTTGGGGAGCGTTGTGCATGGACGACTCGGCGCCACCCTCCATATCAACATCATTGTCTGATGAAGGAAAGTCGAGAGCTGGTGGAGAGGACATGGTGGGGGATGTGGGCGGAAGCAAGATTCAGACGCGTCGCGTCGCGTCAATTTCTTGACTTTAGGGCGGGCTAAAGTAATCCGTGAGAAATCAGCCCATTGTGCCACTTGCTCCTCCTCCATCATCCAATATGATATGGGCTGCTACGGGCTAATACTGTAAAACGCTACAGACGCATCACAAGTTATAGTACTGGCCTAAAAACTTCGAGGACACTGAATTTCCCTCAAGGTTTTGGCCCCCTGCATGAATCATGTAGCCATGGCTGCCATTGCAAACATTACATTCATCCTACCGGTCCTCGCTGGTGCGCAAAGATGAGGGACCAAATGTCGTCAAACCCTCCCGTTTTGTCACCCTTTAGCAACTTATTAGCCTCTCCCGATAACGCAGGTCTCGCGTACTCAGTTGCACGGCTTGCCTTTCGCCAAAGACGGGGCTACATGGAGACGCGGGCCGAGATTGACGACGAATCACGAACGGCGTCGGGAGAACGACGGGATAGATGGGTGTGGGATCTGGAACAGGGTGCGAGAACGAAGAACGAAGAACTCGTATCACGCAGTCGATGTCGCGTGAGCGCCGAGATGGGAGGTGAGAGGCGCAAATGAAAAGAGAAACAAAACACAGTGGATTCGTATACATAACGTAGCGCTCGTGGAACACAAGGAATATGAGGAAAGAACATGAGGTAGATGCGGGATATATAATCCAATCTACGTATCGTGATGTCGTGAACTGAAGGTGTGTCACTGTGTCGTGTCGTCATCCTCGTTAATAATCGTGTTGGTAGGATGGTGGTGTCCAGGTATATGTTTAGTCGTACATTTCGGCCAACAGAAATAAGTATGATATGAGAGGAAAATTCGATGGAAAGGGAAAAGATATTTACTCGTCGAGGGGCGCGGGGCGCTGAACGCAGGTCACTCTTGGAATGTTGACACCGTCTGAGTTACAGCCCGTGAAATTGGAGGCTGGGTATCTGACCTGGGAGAAGGTCCACAGAGAAGGTCAGATGAAGACCTGAAGGCCAGCTGCCCAAAACAGACCTACCGCAGTGGCATTTTTCAACGCGACACGGGGACAACAGTTATGGAACCATCCTCGCGAGCCCGTATGATATGATTTCCTAGGAATGCCCACATTCCGCCATCATTTGATCCTCCAATGTACCAGCATACGCCTCTGATATGACGCCTGCCTCCGATCCCGACTTATGCCCAGATTGAAGTTAGGCTGAATGCCATCAGAAAGGGATCCCATCCACAGAGCGCCACTAGCCTCAAGTATTTTCCCGTGATTCTCCTCCCAGATGGTCAAAGGCGCGTTGCTGTATCTCACAACGAGACGTTGGCCACCAGCTGTGAAAGATATGGAAATGGGTTGAGATATATGATCTGCGACGGAGGATGCTATTAGTCGGCAGGTTCTCACATCCCAGAGATAGATAGCGCTTTCAAAGGACACTCCAGCGATGCGAGATCCAGTTGGATCAAAGGCGATAAACCTCATCTGACCAGCCTGGCCATCGAGCACCTGGCTGTCACGTACGTGGCTCCTTGAATTCCACAGACGAAGTGTGGCGGACACGACAAGCTTTCCATCTGGCGAAAAACTACTTGAATTCCACAGACGAAGTGTGGTGCTGGAAGAGGCGGACACGACAAGCTTTCCATCGGGCGAAAAACTCGTAAACATTCCCCACGCCTCGTCATCGACCGGGTCCGCCCTAGTCGGCATGTCCCATAGACGGATGGTCGTATCCGCAGAGCCCGACGCAATATGGCGTCCGTCCGGTGAAACAGAAACAGACGTTATTGAGTCTTTGTGACCAGCGGAAGGGAAAGTGACGGTCCTGCCGGAAAGTATTTCTAGGCCATGGAGAGAATTGTCCCCACAACCCAGAATCAAAAATCTTTCATCTACCGAAAATGACATGGGCAATCCAGGTGCCTTAGATATGCCGTGTCGAAGATAGTCGAATGTTGCCACACACGCCATTGTTTGCAGATTCCACACGCAAGCCTGGGGTTCGATTCCATACTGGTCATCAAATTCGAAAGCAAGGTACTTCCATGTCGGTGAGATAGTGACGGAAGGCTCGCCTTGAGGCGCTAAATATTGCCTTTTGGTGGGGCAGTGTCGTCGCGCGTCCCAGAAATGAACTGTCCCGTCCTCAGAAGCAGAGGCCACCGATTTTCCATCGGGCGAGTACGTCACGTATGTTACAGGTGCCAAATGACCTGTCATGTTCCAGCCAACGAGATTACCTTTCCAATCCCAAAGACACACAGTCTTGTCGTCTGACCCAGATGCAATCTGCATTCCGTTGGGAGAAATTGAGATGGACTGGACGGCTCCTGTGTGGCCGGTCAACGTTGTGATGAGCTGAGAGGTATGTGCGTTCCAGACTCGAATGGTAGAGTCGTCCGAACATGACACAATTTCCTTCATAGTCGGAGAAAATTTGACGCAACGAATAGGTCCATCGTGGCCCACGAACGTCGCAAGAGCACGACCGGTCTCCATGCTCCATGTTTTCAGAGTCTTGTCAAAAGACCCTGAAACGAGCTGCTGGCTATCTGAGGAAAAGGCAACTGATGAAACACGTTCGGTGTGACCACTGCGGATGGCGGGGTCAATTTCCGAGCCATTTGCCGCATCCCAGTGTCGGGTATGATCTCCAGAGGACGTAAGAAATCGAGTTTTATCCTGAGATAGGGTAACGTGCAGAGTAGGACTGCACACCGTCCGTATTACGGTGACGGCCGTATAAAATACGGCCATGTACGGTATACGGCCCACCGTGTACCGTCCGTATAAAGCAGCGACAAACTCCCTGACGGTACGGTACGGCGATGTATACGGCCGTTAAACGGCAGTACGGTATGACGGCGTGGTATAAGTGTGCTAATGCTACGGGAGAGAAGAGCATACAAGGAGGTACTACAGCTATTTGAATGTGTAGGACTCACGCAGCGCTGCGTTAGCCTTTGCGCGCGCAAGGTGTAGCTTCTTCTTTACCAACATTAGAACCCTGATTGTGTCAGGGTGTAAGCTAGCACGACGCAGGGATATCACCACTCCCTAGCAGAGTGATATATCATATACCTCAATTGTATAACTTTTGGTCATGTATCAAACCCTACAATATGAGACAAACATGATATATCACGTATTACTGTAGTATTTCGACCGAGTGTTCAGGTCACGCATCACGGAGGGTCGTGAACTGAACACTTTTGCTACCTGTCACGGCTCACGGTCAGCCGTGAACACTTGTAAAATTAAGACAAAAAAGGATTTTTTTCGGGCTGCAGGCGCTACTACAAAATGCACCCTCCTAGGGACTGTGAAGAGCAGACAGAACATGTGAGGCAGGATTCTGCTAGATTATTCATTGCACCACCAGCTCAGTGCTCACCAGGCTAATGTTTTTGAATCACTTATCAATGCTGATCAATGATCATTATATCACATATCAATTATTGATTTTTCAACTACCTGAATGCCTGGAAATCTTAATCCATATTCAGGCTGACACTACGCTACGTAGTCCTTAGAAAGACAATGTGAACACTTCTGCAGAAATGAACACTTTCAACCTCGTCACGGATCATCCCTACTCGTGAACAGTTAGCCCAATGAACACTATAGGTCACGCGTCACACCCTGTGAACACTCGGTCGGAATACTACAGTACAACAGCTCATCCACCTCAGCCACCTCAATTCAAGCTCAGCTGTCCCTCCCACATTGCCGCCGCCCATCCCACCTATGTATATTTATAAATAGTCCCATCATCCCGCCCAGAATCATCCGCCATCATTCTGTCCACCCCTCCCCGCCATCATGGCCCGCAGATTTATAAATAGTCCTATCATCCCGCCAGAATCATCCGCCATCATTCTGTCCGCCATCACCCCGCCCCGCCATCATCGCCCCCTCTCGCCGCCATCATTTCCCTTCGCCGCCATCATTTTGCCCTGCCGTATCACTTCCAACTCTTTCTATTAATAACACTCATTTGCCATCATTTCTACGGTCAGAGAGACAACATTTATTCGTCCTTATCATCACATGGCTCCCAGCGTTGTAGAATTAAGGGGACCTCCGCCCAGTGAGCCTGAAACCGGTATTTAAGCTTTAGTGCGAGAGCCGCCTGCTGCTGAGAATACGCAGCAACACCTTCCATGGTCATGGAATCCAGGCCCATCCTCCGACACCGCTGCTCCAGCCACCATCCAGCTTTCCATGAGAGGGTTGCCAGTACCCGACGCATTTCCTCCTGCAGTAGCTCGACTTCTTCAGCCCACCTCATTGCCCTAGCTCTGGCGCGACACCATTCGATCCGTAAACCTAAAGCTTGTTTTAGTACCTCCGCAACGGCCACATCATCAAGCGCTCACCATCGTTCAGCTGGGGATCCTCATCATTCACGGCAACCACCCCTGGAGCCGACCAGATCCAGGACGTAGTCTTGCTCCCCTCCGTCTCACCGAACATTCCCTCCGACAATGCTCGGATATCCGTATCCCTCAGTACCCGGATCGTGGTCTCCCAGACTGGTGTTTGTCGTCCCTGGGAAAGTACGACCAGTGCTTGGCGTGCTTTGCGGTATTTATTTGCAGCCCTTCTGACGGCCTCGTTCGCTGTACCAATGGCTACGTTGGAGCGGGTATTTGCTTTGACTCCGCGTGAGTATCGATCTTTGTGAGTATAAAGGTGAGAACGTAGTCGTAAGATGCGTCGAACCTCCTCCAGTGCGTCATTTGCCTGTCCTTCTCTCAACCTCCATTCGTACTCTTGCAGCGCCTCACTGACCACGATTCCCTCCTTCTTTAGGTCGGAAGGAAGCCATAACGGGATATCGTGGGCTTTTGTAGCAGGTAAGCCGTCCGGACCCACGTTCTGCATCGCTTTAGCTCGCTGCCTCGCCGCCTCTGGAAGAAATAGCATTTGGATCTCTATCCACGATGATATCTTGCGCCGAAGTTGATTGGAGCGCTCGAGAAGACTTGAGAGCTGGTTGGCTGTCGGATGATCACCCAGATCTGCGGTATCAGCAGCTAACTTGTGTCTGATCAGGGGGGCAGCTTAGCTATCATAGTCGCCAGAATAAGATGGATATCACATACTGCTCATCTGCCAATGCGAGACCGTTTGCGATCATGACTGTCGGATGATGATCGTGGACATGCTCCGAGTTCTGATCGTTCAACCCTTCCTTCACTGCCACCTCCTGCGCGAGCTTCAACCGCACGTCGCGCTCTGACATCACTAAGGACAGCATCAGCGATTGAAGGGTACAAGTATCAGGAGGGAACAAATACCTTTGCTGTTCGATCTATAAGGATTCGCTGGCGGCTCCGGTTTCCAAGAATCCCTCTCCCATAAGTCGACCGCGTCGCCCCATAATTTGAAAACCTGGGGCGGGATGCTGTTCTCAAGATCCCTCAACGCGGTCGCATACTCGACTCGTGCAGGTGCCGCTTCTTTCAGCTTCGTTAGCAAACGCGAGCCTTTTACTTCACATCAATAAATGCCAGAATGAATCAATAGACATAGCAACGCACCAAATTGAATAACCTTTTTCCAGTTCCAGTCGTTGAAGTGATCGTCGAGGGTGTCGCGTCGTGCCCCTGGACCCATTTCCTTTGTGCTTTGTGCGATTGGGTTGATGTTGGCCCACCCACGTTCAGGCGCTTCCCCGTCTGTCCTCCCGACGCCCTTCACCAGGTTGAATGAATACAGGATGTTGCAATCCTCGATATGGGCAGGTAGATGAAATTTTGGGACGAGGAAGGACATGTATTTCACGCTACCCGAGAGGTGAATTTCATGTGGGTAGCTTAGCATTCGCTCACGTAGCTTTTTGTGCCATTGGCATACGATATCGTAGGATACTACGATTGTTTGGATATTTGTGTCGCGAAGACTACTGAAAAAAAGGTAGTCCATATTCAAGTATCTAGGGCTCGGTTCAGGTGACTGATTCTGACGCACAGGTGCAAGACTTACCTTTCTCCTTTCTGTAAATCGCCGACCCCGAGTGGCCGTTTGAAATCATGGCGCGAGCAATCGATAGTTCCCGCGCCTGATGCTGCTAGACCCCGGGCCTCTCGATCTGGTTTGTTCACCGCATCGTGCGACACACAGTCACTTCGCTGGTGAGGGCTTTATTCAGATATGTATAGTGTAATAAAAACAGGCGACATACATCTTGCTTCTGATCCCAACGCGCCTTAAGATAGTCCTTGTAACCGGTTTCTTCGACAAAAAATGCCCAACCTCCCCCTAGACTAGGATCACGTTTGTCGGATGATACGATCTTCCGCTTGAGCCGAAAATTGGCATCCATCCCTATGAATAGCGCATAAAGATATCTAGAAATAGACAGATCAGCATTGAGTGAGTTCATGACAAGTAAAATTTACTTTTTGTCTTCCGGCGCCATTTCCCAGTTTGGTGGGAGGTTGATACCGGGTTGTGGGCATGCAGGACATGACACCGCACATTGACCCGGTCTTGTCGCGATAATGCCGTCCGGTTCGTTCCCAATGGCAGCGCGTTTCAGCATCTTCAGGTGACGCCATTGACGGACCATCCACATGAACTCATCATATCGATCCTATTTTTGAGAAAATTGAGCTCGGGATTCTGATGTAAGGAGAATGACATACTCGAGGTACGTACAGACCGGTGTTATCGGTCTCTCGGGATATGGCACCGAAAAACTCATAGGCGGAACATTTCGACTCGAAGGAAAGAAGCTGAAAGTGTTTGAGGCAGTTGAATGTTGTCGCTGTTTGTGGTTGAGTTGCGGTCGACGGATAAAGGCGAGCCCTCAAAAGCTGGAGGGGGTCGTCGATGGCTTGCTCGCATTTGCAGAAATCCAAGCCCACTTCATGAATGCCGTATGAGTCGACAACCACAAAGTCGTCACCTTTTGCGGGTTTCGGGTTAAGGCAACGTTGACCTGGCGGATGGTTCAATTGTATGCGAAGCCCCAGCTTCTTCAAAGTTTCGTCTTCGAAGAAAAAACCATTCCATTGCTAAGTACGCATTAGCATTTAGTTTAACACGCGAGAAGAAAAAAAGCATACCTCAATGCGGTGGAAAGGATTACGTGCATGCAATAACACCATACAGGGAGCACATAAGAGCGGACCAGGGAGACAGTCGACACAGCGGTATTTAGCGGGCAGGGGCTGACCACAAGGGCAACAAGTATTTGTATATTCACCCCGCCCTTCAAGGCGAAGGAACTCGTCGAGAAATACTTGGCGATCTAAGTCTACCCACGTTTTCATTGGATTTGGAGTGTCCTGTGAAGATATCAGTCTAAGGAATGTTCAACACCTATAAGGACACGTACTAATGCTGAGCGGGTACGCTGTTTTGTCTGCAAGCCATGTTCTTGGTCCCATCCATCCCAATACCCTGGTTGCATAAACTCGAAGCCTTCCAACATATCCTCCAAAGACGAGACCCCTATGTTCCCGACACCGCGAACTTTCGATGGAGTAGTCGAGCTTTTCTTCGGGGAAGCGGCTCCAGCAACGGTGCCGGTTGTAGTTCTTGTCCCTCCATTAGAAATGACAGAGGTCGTATGGTGGAATAGGGTTTTTCGAGGCCGTGGGTCATCGTCCTCGTCCTCATCGCTGGTATCCGGGTACACCACAGACTGAACTTTGGGGCGCTTCATGCGTGGAATAGGAGGCCCGAGATACCGGGTGCGTGCACGAGATAATTTCGATTGAATCACAGATTGTCGAATTAGCCGAAGGTCTCGGTTATAATAAGGTGCAAGTATCTGTCGGTGATATATCACAGCTTGAAATCCGTCCCCACTTACAGCATGGCTAAGCAAGCAATTGAGAAGCGCACCCCTGCCATAGAAGGTGAGTCACATTGTGCATTGTAACAGTGCTGGCACTCACAGTCATAACTTTTAAACGTCAAGAAACGAAATCTGATGCAGAGGTAGGGAAGGAGGAAGAGGTCTCGGTGGAAAGCGTCGTGGATGAGCTGGATCGGCTGAAGATAGAGCGGAATTGCGATTTCTGCGGGCAACCGAAGGTCGCGAAGGGATGGGCCCTGTTTCCGGCAAAAGCATTGCGGGATCGCTTGAAGGAGGGGGAGGAAACTGTGGAATGGGAGGACTGGACCACGCAAAGGCGCCGCGTCGTCTGTAGGGCCTGTATTGAGGCACTGATCGACGAGGGAAAGGAGACATTCAGAGGGTTGCGCATAATAGATGCGTGGTGGCCGGAACTGGAGAAACCGGTCGGGTGGAAACACAGTGACGGATGGGAGGCCGATGAAAGTTAATCCGTACCCGATGATCTGCAAAAATGTATATTAGAATGATACCGTTGCAGCGCTTCTAACTCACCAAAGACCAACCCCCCTGACTCACGCATGGCAGAATCACAAGCGCCTGAAGGTAATACCGCGAACATTGAGCGCCGGCCGAAACTGACCAGCTGCTAGGAATGATGCGCTGCCGCTTTTGTCGCCCCGGTCCTCTGTCCATCTCACAGAACAGTAACCGCCGCACACGATCGCGTCATATCTGGGTAGATGTTGACGTGAACGAGCTATGTTCACAAGGTCCCCCCGCATACTGGAGCCGTTTCATTGACCAGCATGGAGTCGAAGGACTGATATGTTATCTGTGCCTGATGTTAGCATGGGAGGATCATATGGACTTTACCGTCGGACAAACGGGAATGACGCACACGGCAGATTGGAGGAAAGAGATCTTAGCAGAGGGATGGGGACAGGGGCGTAAATCTAAATCTGGAAGTCGAGCTTAGCCACGGCACATGCACAGCACCTAATCATGACGTACCTTACACCATATGGTTCACTATTATTATGAATTTCGCCTTCTTAATAAACTGATTGGAAAAAGGCGAAGGCATATTTCAAAAAGAGTATAACAAATTGTCCGATGGTAACTAACGATGGATTACAATACGACGAGCCCCAACCCTCCCAACCTTCGTGAACATGTCCAACCCCTTCTCCCACCGACCAGCATCGATCTCCGCCTTCTCTGCAATGCCGGCGCGGGTGGAAATGAAGGAAGCGACTGTTTGGAAATGATACGAGACCCAGCGAAAGAGACCACCCGCAGCATATTGAGTGAGTGATAGCCGTGTTTCGTCGGGGCCAACAGGGGTGTTGCCGTGTTCAACAGCACCCGAAGGGATAAGAGCGGTGGAGCCAGGGGGAAACTCGACGACGAGTTTCAGAGAATATAGAATAAGGTGTCCACCACGCTTAGAGTTGTACGAACCCATTGCGGTGAGGGCACAGAGACCATAACAGAGATTACCTGCGTCAACGTGACGACAGGTGCAAGTATGAGGACCACAGTTGAAGGTGCAGGCTGGAAAGATTGAATTATTGAAATTGTGTTCGAGATTGGGATGGTGTTGGAAGAGCGACTGGAGGATGTCCGCATAATAATTGTACAACTTGGGGGCGAAGGAAGCGAACGTGCCTGAAGAGTGTTGTCTTAGCATAGAATAGGGGAGGGGGACCGAGATGGGGAGGGGGAATCGTCTCCGATGAGGGGAGGGGGGGATGAATCACGCGTACTTGATTGAAAGCCCGCGATGCGACGGATGTTGCGGTCGGAAAGGAGACGCCGAACCAAGCGGCCGCATGGACCACTGTGAACAAGGTTGCCAGGTTTCTAGAAGATTTCCGTCAATGCGTTCGGAAGCGCATGGACCACATGGAGCACGTACCGTCTGGCCCCCTCCGTAAGATACTCCTGTCGCGAAGGCGGCAAAATTGCCCCGACGGTGGTTCACGTCGTCCTCGTTGATCGCATCTGTCCTGATTGCGTGTTCCCGGGCATCTTCCATCGCAGAGGTGGCTCCCGAGATGACGTCGTCCCAATGATCATCTTCAGGGCATCCAGGAAAGCCTGCGATGGCGCGTCCCTGGTCATCGACAATCGAGAAAGGCGTCCTACAAGAAAGGTTTGAGCATAGGAAAGTGAACGGAGACCTGCACACGTACCTTCCGTCCCACTCCACCAGACCGAACCCTGCATCCAACAAGTCCTGCAGCTCATCTGGCTTCCGCGGAATCACCGTCTTCCCCATCTTCCCCTTCTTCCCCTTCTTCCCCCTCTGACCCTTCCCCCGTTTTCCCTTCTGTCTGAAAAACCCTGTCCATGCCCCTCCCTTGGTGTTCGGAAGTGTTGCCGCATTGATCCCGGCCTTGAGCGGTGCCGAAAACAGTTGGGCTTTGGCGGATTTTGAGGTGCGGACTGGGCGGCTGAAAGGAGTTGCGGACACCGCCGCAAACGTCCGTTTCTTGCTGCGCTGGACTTTCTTGTTCATTGACTGACGTTGAGCTTCGATGGTACCAGCACGCGTGTTGGGATGTACGTGAACAGAGGTGGTGGAAGGGTGATGAATGTCAAGACCTTCGTGGGAGAATGTTGGGCCGTCTGTGAGGGGTGCGCCTTCAGCATCGTCGCCATCGGCGGGTTCCTGGAGCATGGCCCCATGCATCAGGGTGTCAAAGCTATCAGAGATACGGACGGGAGGGCCGTGGTGAAGGGTGGGGCTGGTGACGGCGGAAACCCGATAGGGTGCGAAGTCATACGCCGAGAACGAGGCTCCTGAGCGGGTCTAGACCATGGTCAGCATATCTGACCATGAAAGAAAGAGTTTGTGCCTTACCTGACCGTGAGGCATTGTTAGAGCGATGATATGATCTAGTGCGAGGGATAAATGAGTCAGTATAAGGTACCCAGCAAAAGATGATGCAAAGAGGAGGCGGATCAGCACATACACCCGCCGTAGGGCCTGTGGCAAGTCCCAATGTACGGGCGCAGTGCGATAAAGGAAAGTAAAACCGCCGTAGGGCCTATGGCGAGTCCCAATGCACGGTCTCACTCACCAGAGGGAATTTCGGAGGAAAGGTTTCGAAGTGCGCCATATCCAAAGGCGCTGCCATTTTATAGCCAAGAGCGGGAGTTTGAGAGCACGGGCCTGTCTAGGGAGCAGTGAGATGGCTAGGGGGCTAGGGGGCGGTGAGACGGAACAGGGTCATCGGCGCGGAAGAGGGGAGACGGGGAGAGATAAGGTCCAGATCCGACTTGCACAATCGGTCCGGTCGCAATCATGTTCAGGGCAGGCTGACAATCTTATCTTATCTCATCTTATCGTCGCATTTCTATGAGAAACCTATCACAAACTCGGTGTTTATCTCTATCATAACTCGCTTAGGCCGCCTAAGTATCAGAAACTGTCTATGGTTGCGGCAGTATGGTTACACCTTCCTGCATTTAATGACTATCGCTGGCTGTAAGCCTCGTTCTATACACTTCTTTTGTATCTAACATATTTCAGGCAAATCCTACGTTCAGTTATCCCTTCAAACATTCAAGCTATCCTTCAAGTGTTATCCGTTCTGCGGTATCGTCGTTTTGCTAACCTTTCAGACATTCAGTTACACCGTCCAAGTCATTGAACGGCTATCACTGCATGTAAGTCTGGTTCTCTATTCTCCCTTTGCATGCATCCGACTTTGTTCTGGTGAACCTACGTTTGGTTACACCCTCGAACATTCACTTAGCCCTCCGCCCTTTCGTCAACCCTTCAAACATTCGGTTACATCGTCAAATCCGTCCAACAACTCTCCTTGCACGTAAGTCTCGTTCCTTTGTCGCTTCACATGTATCTAACCTCGTTCAGGTCAATCCTACGTTTGTTTAACCCTTGGAACATTCACTTAACCCTCCGCCGTTTCGTTAACCATTCCAACATTCGGTTACATCGTCAAATCCGTCCAACAACTCTCCTTTCATGTAAGTCTCGTTCTTTTGTCGCTTCACATGTATCTAACCTCGTTCAGGTCAATCCTACGTTTGTTTAACCCTTCGCGGTCTCGTTAACCCTTCAAACATTCGGTAACACTGTCAAATCCATTCAACGACTATCGCCAGCTGTAAGTCTCGTTCGATTATGCCTTCTTATGCATCTAACCTCGTTCCGGTCAATCCTCCGTTTGTTTAACCCTTCGCCGTCTCGTTAACCCTTCAAACATTCGGTAACACTGTCAAATCCATTCAATGACTATCGCCAGCTGTAAGTCTCGTTCGATTATGCCTTCTTATGCATCTGATCCCCTTCAGGCGTATTCTATGTTTGGGTTATGCCTGCGAACATTAAGTCACAGTCTCAAATGCATGCGACGACTTCTCAAGTTCAAGTCAATGTCTATCCACGTGTAATAGAACGTCCCTTAGGTTCATTCCGCATGCATTTAAGTGGAATGTCTCTCTGCGGGTGCTCAGCACCTCTTCGCTTGCTTTTCCTGTCAGTACTAATCATTTGTTCACAGCCAGACATCCGACACCCCATCTACCAGTTTCCCTACTTCTACGTCACCAGCCTCATCAGCTTTACCAGCGACTCCTGTGAGCGGCAAGGATTACAGTGCTAGGATTTGCAGGTTAGATGCCCGCCGGCTTTCACACTATCTCGGTAAGGTGTGCTCTACTCATTCAAAGATTCGACTGCTCATGTTCTTCTACATCCTTCTAGCTTATCTATACCTAAGCCGACGACTTTGAACAAATGAAACTAAGTTCGTGCCGCTATTGAACAAATGAAACTAAATTGTTATTTCTCGTCCGTCACCTCTCGGCCCACCACTTCTTCGCTGTTCTCTCTCTTTGCAGGGAAGACCCACCAACCAAGGCTTCGATCGTCGCATTCTCTGTGCGCCATCTCCAAACAATAGACACAGAGCTGGCGGTCTAACCCAAAGTAATCCACGCAGGGCAGTACAAAACGATCGGGATCGAGTATGCGGGACATGTCCAACTCCGGCAGAGCAGCTTCGATACGAAATGCCTCGGCGACACGAACACGGGTTTTATCCGAGACTCTGCCTATCACTCGGGTACAGATAGTCCCAGTGCAGAAATCGCATCGTACCCAAGGTGCCGGCTTGGTTGGACCTGGTTTAGGGTATGAGTGTAATGCGATCACGTAGAACCCTTTGCACCATACCTACGGGCCTGCGTGTTTCTTCATTATCGGATTCGTCGGCACTGGTTAGGGTGTCTTCCGACTGCGGCGATTCGTCGGCACTGTCTGCGGTGTCTTCCATGAAAGGCGATACTGGTGGGACGACTTCTGGCTGGGATGGGACCTCTGGCAGGTGAATATAATCCTTTTTCTTTGTGCGGGAGTTTAGAGATGATTGACGGAGATCCAGACCTTGATAGATGTCAGTTTTGATTGAGAAGAGATGAGTCTGCTGTCATACGTGGGCCTGTAGCTTTGGACTGATCTTTTGGCATGGGTATGTTGAAGGGCGTAAGTTTGAAAACTGGACATGATATCTATATATACCACCCAAATTGATCACGCATTGTGAACCATCTCGATCGATGTTACAGATTCAGTAAGGACTTACTAAATTACAAATTCTTGTTAACCCTCATGTCTGAAAGTGCCAAATACCCTGCCTCTACTCAGGCTGCTCGCCGACAAGCCTCAAGCAACTACTACTATCGGTATGTGGACACACCTGGAACCCTCAACACATTTTACCTTACTTCTTACTAGAAACCGCGAGGCTTGCCGGGAGAGAGCTCGAGTCGCAGCTGCAAAACGTCGCGCAGAAAAGTAAGAAAAATTCCTTTGACCGTACCGAGCTCACCTACTCCTTAGGAAGCTAAAAGTCATAGCAGACACACCCTCCTCGAAAGACGAAGCTGGCAGCTCTGCCCACGTGCCCCCTCGTCTGCGACATACTGCTCAGAATGAGTCGCTCAAGGCCGCTAGGGAGCAGGCCACTAGGGCAAAGTATGACCAATTCATGAAGAGTCACTATGTTCTTGACTACGCCTTAGCGGAGAGATCCCTCGGGTTTGTAGCTCCGTTTTACTGGCACTTGAGGCAAATCGGGCTGATATTTCATGCGCTTAGGAACTTCGAAGTTGCAGCCGAGATTGTGGACGAGTGGAACATCGCGCACCATCTCTTGCATGAGGAGTAAAAAGGAGCAGATCGTGTTTCATATCGTAGAGTAAAATATTTACCATGACCGTCGCATGGTCTTGTTTTTCAATTTCAAATATAGACCCGATGTGAGATCAATCGGTCGGCTTTTATTGAGGCAGAATAAGTGATATATGACGTGCTTACAGTTGGATGAGCATAGGTAATATATTACATGTCTATGGGACAACGAAGTCTCGCACATCGAATTCCTACCCCTCATGGCTCCTCGACACTGGGCATCTACTGATCAGCTTCAATGGCTAGAAGAGAGGCTGAGTACTTACCTTGTGGTGTATACAGCGAAGCAAAATGATGGTAAGAACAGGGGGCTTGGAAAGTTCTTCAATGACGTGAACCGGGACTGGTTCCAACAATGGACGGAATTGGATGCTTGTATTGCGGCCGGGAAGATCCCAGAGGGGGCGGTTAGGGCTGACGATTCCAACTCGTGGAGTGACGAGCTGGAAAAAATTTGGAAGGATGCTGTTATCACACGTCAAAAAGTGAGCACTCCTTATAACAAATTGAAAACTCACTAACTCACATCCGAATGACAGCAACTGAGAAGTTGGTTCAGAAATTCCGAAAAGAGGGTTACCGGGACCCAAGGCACCGCTCGGCGAAAAAGCACCGGTCAGATGCTCTCCCTGCTGAAAGGCTCGCGGACGCGTTTACACAAGGCAGAGGAAATGTATCAGATCAAGTACAAGGAAAAAGTAAACTTACTTATCAATGAGGCGCTTGGCAGGACCGGTGGAGAGGGTAGTAAGGGAAAGGGCCGTGGAGATGTCGAGGGCGAAGGCGAATACGACGATGATGGTGAGGGCGAGGGTGAGGGTGAGGGTGAAGGCGAGGATGAAGGGGAAGGCGACGGTGAAGGCGAGGTTACGGGCGGCAGGAAGTCGCGTGCTTCATTGTTTCTCACGACGAGGCATGAGGTGGTTCGGAAGGCATGGTTAGCGGAAACAGAGGAAGTCAAGGAGGTCGTACGGCTGGCCCTGGAAGAGGAGAAGAACCAGAAGGCGGCGATGCTTGAAGGGAAAAAGGAAGGCCTGGAACGCACCCCTGAACAGCGCAAATTGTAAGTCTAAGTTTCACATTAGAGACCTGCTAAACATGTTAACGAACCCTTGATAGTGCGATTGCGCACCAAATAACTCTTATGGAAGCCGTCTGCGAAGAGATCCACCGACTTACAGGATGGTCGACGGTGATAGTCGCAGGTGGGCCCGATCCGTCGCAAAAGGAGAAGATTAGATTGCAGACGTCAGTTCTTTGTCGTTGTTTATATTGAAGTCCACTTACGCGCGAATTCAGCGTCAGTTATGGTACCAATCAAGACAACAAAAGCTACCCTATCAAATACAAGGCAGACAAGCTTGCTTTTGACGAGTCTTACACTGGGTGGTTAAGAGAGGTTTATCGTAAGTTGACTAGTCTTTCTGCTTGGATGAAACAAAAGCCTCAATCCTTTTATTAGCGAAGCACGGTATTCATGGACGCCGAGGTTTATCCGGCTCTGAGAGCAATGAGCGGATCGCTGATCCGTCAAATTTGTTGATCGCCTTTGACAAGAATGATGAAGAATCATCGACTCCGAACCGTACCTCATCGACTCCGGACCGCACCTCCACTGCTGATATCCCTGGACCGATTTCAAAGCCTTCCGACGTGTCATCGACTTCAAACACGGGTTCAGCCACTTCGACTCCGTCGACTCCGAAGCATAACTCCAGGGCTGGAATCGCTGAACCGATCTCAGATCCTTTCGCCTCTCAGGCCGACGTGGACACTACCACAGCTACTTCAGAATCTCTATCGGGCGGTGCGGATCAATGGTCTATTTTTGACCATGATTTCACATTGGATTCAGATCAGATAGGGGATCCCGAGGCGACATCGACAACCAGTATACCCGTGCCATCAGAAACAGTCGGCAATCCGTCGCTCATCACACCCACCACGACGCACAGCACACATGCACAAGGCGTAGCGCATCCTGCCGTTCCTTTCTCCACAGTCGATGGCTTCTCGTTCAGCAACGAATTGTTCTCGGATTCCCTGTCTGATTACGAGACCATCACTGAGCAGCTGAACAGAGCCCACCCAGCCCACTCGATGACCACTCTTCAACCTCCGGTCCCCCTTCCCCCTCCTATTCCGATGTATCAGAGTTCTACTATGCTACCGGTGCCGATGAACTTTTTCGGGACACACCCAGCACCCCTTCCAAATTCGCCATCGACAAGCGAATTCCACAACTTCTTTCTCCCTGATCAGTCACTTCAGCAGGCACCACCATTTCCATTCCATATGAACACTCCGATGTCCAACCACCATCAAATGGCCTCAACGCTACTTCATCCCATCTTCGCGGGCTTATCCATTCCGTCTGCTCCAGCCCCTGCGCTGCCGGATCCTGCTCCTTCAAGTGTGCAATTGGCTGAGCTGGATGAACTTGAACAGGCTGCACTCGGACCTGTCGATCGCGGAGACACGGGCTTCCCTATCACCCGACCTGCGTTACCAGTGACCAAGGTTGGAGTGGAGATTGGAAGCGGACGTGGACGTGGGGGCGGACGTGGACATGGGGCTGGACGTGGAC
Organism: Lyophyllum atratum; assembly: GCA_014905825.1. Taxonomy (NCBI): domain Eukaryota; kingdom Fungi; phylum Basidiomycota; class Agaricomycetes; order Agaricales; family Lyophyllaceae; genus Lyophyllum; species Lyophyllum atratum. The sequence goes on along the minus strand of JACGCN010000011.1, from coordinate 830,347 downwards.
GTGGAGGTCGAGGTGGAGGTCGAGGTGGTGGTCGAGGTGGGAAGAAGAACATAGGGACGGACGGGGTAAGCTCAAGCCCTGCCTCGGCTGGCCCGGATCAGGTTCAGCCGCCCAGTCGTGGACCGGATCACCATATCGATACCACGAACAATGTTGCCGATGCTACCGCGAACGCCCCAAAGACCACGTCACCTAACCCAGCTGAAGAAGACCCGACCGACACTGTTGGCCTCCCATCGCGTGCGAAGCGTGTTATCAAACCCGCTCGAGATATGGATGGCATCGCAAGACCACTTCCAGGAGAGGCTGCTGCAGCACGTGCTGCTGCTGGCTCCTCAAAGCGGAAAGCTGCTGGTTCGGCCGGCGCTTCGTCCAAGAAGAAGTGAGTGATCTCCGTTATTCTGTAGACACGGGGCGGGCTTACAACAATTCTGCAGGGGTAAGACGACTTAGTCGTTCTAAAGTACAGTCTATATACATGTCCTGAATACATATGTTACCTTGCAAATAAACTCTTATTCAGGTCTTCAGATAACAGTTACAATGCGTGATATAACATGTTGCAGAGAACTTACGAGATTTCGAGAGTATGTAGATGATATATGACCTTCTACAACTGAAGACATAGTATGGTAAAACTTCGCTACAGGTGGGAGGGAATGTGTGGATGATATATTACCTGCTACAACTGAAGGCATAGCACGTAAAAACTTTGCTATAGGTGATATATCACCGGAGTCAAACGTTAGATGATGTATCACCTGCTACAACTGGAGACATAGCGCACCAGAACTTTGCTACAGGTGATATATCACCCATAGAGCACCCTGGAAGTCACTACAGAGGTGATATATCACCAGTTTCACCATACAGAGGTGATATATCACGGACAATAGAGGCGATACAGGGATATGTGAGATAGGCTAGCAACAAGAAAGTGATATAACACTACTTACAATGGTATGTTGGTATCATCGAGTTCAAACGTGCTGGAGGCAAACATTCATGGGGAGCCGGGGAGTGGAGAAGGGCCCAAAGAGGGGTCGGTGGGAAATTTGACGAGCGTTCAGGGAGGAATGCGGAGGAGGGAAATGTTCATGGGGGACCTGGAGCACGGAGGAGGAAAGAGGAGTAGGTGGGAGAGGATCAGCGGGGTGGCGGGGTACATAGAAGGGCGTAGAGTCACGAGTGAATGGCGGACCGTGGCGGGAGTACATATGGCCGTGACTACATGATGAGCTGCGAGAGCGGGGTGGGGTGGGGATGAGCTGCGAGAGCGGGGTGGGGTGCGCATCCGCATAGAAGTGGCATCCATAGATGGAGATCCCGCCGTGTCTCACGGCCCTGTCCAAGCGCGCAGTGTATTGGAAATACAGCCTAATTGGGAAGGACCGGTTTTGGAAATCCCGCTGGATCGCACCGACGTGGCCAAGGATCCCAAAATAGCCGAGAGGCGGGGTATATTTCAAATGCAGCCCAATTGGGAATGAGGGAGCGCCAGCATGGAGGCGGACACTGTAAAAATATCGTGTGAAATCAACAGCAGGTGGCATGGACGGGCAATTGCCGGGAATGAGGACATGCCGAGGTGTGCCGAGCCCTACAGCAGCTTTCAAGGGCGTGATATATCACGAAGGGCATGATATATCACCTTCCTTAATAGACATTGTAGACATTGATGCATCACCAAAAGTTTTACGACTGTGGTCATCTGATATATGATACACGCTGCTACGCCTGGGGATATTGTATCACGGCCTCCCGAAAACACTCTCTCTACCGCGACAGCAGAGCCTATATAGATGACCGTATGAGACAAGAAAAGATGGCGAGTTGAATTATTCATGCTTACCAGGAATCGCAAGAATGTCCCGCGCGAGCCAGAAAAGGTTTGGAAATTGGTCACGGTGCCCCGTCCACCAATGTATTGGATTACACCTCTCGAAGTCTGCTGGTTCTTGTGTGAGTTTGAAATACTCCTCCAGCTCGTCACCTATAGCCCTGGCCTTCCTTTTGTAACGGGCGACGAAGTTCTTCTGCGGTGAATGCGAAGATGAAGTGGCAGAAGGAGCAGGAAGTGGGACAGATAGCTGTGATGGTGTTGAATGTTTGTCGGCATAGTGAGTCTTGAAATATTCGTGCAAATTGGCCTTCGAGTGTTCTAGGTATCGAGTAAGAGACACATCATCCGCATAATCTTCTTTCATGCATTGATATGAAATTCTAGGATCGAGCACTGTCAGGAGGGATGATTAGCGAATGGCGAAAGCCAAATATAACAAACATACTCACATGCTGACCATGTATAGAAAGGAGACTCGTCAAACTTGGTGTAGTAGTCACTCAATTTGCCGTGAGCATCCGTAAGGCCTTGTTTGATTTCTGGAGCGACACCGGCGGGTAAATCACGAAGAATGGTCTTTAGGTCATCTTGTAGACCACGGAAGATGGCGTGAGTCGTTGAGACCATAGGCGTCTTTGTTGCTGACATCTGTGTGGTGGCGGCACGGAATGATTTGACTCATTTGAGCCACTCGGCGACTAGCACGAGAGAGTCCCAGTCTGACTCAGACAGCTCATAAGCGCGAAGCTCTCGATGCCTTGAAACAAAGACATCGATTGCATCACGATAATCAAGGGCGCGGCCTGCTAAAACGTTCAAGAACAGTCGGAGCATGGCACACTTCAACTTACATAGCATCTGGTGTGTAGACGACCATCGGGTCCGGACATCAAGGATCAGCATCAAAGCTGGGCTCTTGTCATCGTCATCCTTGTTCATTGTAAGCTGGATCTCCCGGTACCAGGTTTGGCGACGTTGCGGGCTTGAGCGAACTGCTCGAACAACAGCGCGTAGCTGTATCAAAAGTTCGGACAATTATCATCTGTTCTGCTAAATGTAGCTTACCTTCACAAACGCCGACAGGATCTCGGCCGCCATCCCATCAGGAGCACCACCTTCAGCAGCAGCATCGCCGTTATCGTCCTGCTGGGATACAGCACGATCATCCGCCTCGCGATCAAGGGGAACAGCAACCTCCTCTTGGTAGTGTCCACTGCGAGATGCCGCTTTCCTCTTCTCAGCCTTGGAGATTGCACCAATAGCTTGAAGTAACTATGACCACCAAGATTAGAACTTGAAGATCTCAACGACTGAAGTTGAAGCCTACCTTGAGTGCAGAGAGGTGAACCGTGTGCAGCATGCATCGCATGCGTGCGTCAGAGGCAGAGAACGGAATAGCATTCTCACGACAGAGATTCTCGATGCTGGCAACCATAGTGTCGTTGTTGGTGGCATTGTCCATCACGAACGCAATGACCTTGAAGACCAGTATGATATGTACGAGAAGGTTTGTGACTCAAAGGGTATAAATGTACCCGGCCGATGAGCCCATATAGCTTCATTGTACCCCAGACCGCTTCTGCCATGTTCTCTCCTGAATGCTCGCCGACGAGTTCACAAAAGTCGATAAGTAATTCTTCTATAATAAAAGATAAGCCTCGACGACAGGTATCAGAGTAAATATGTACCTAGCTCTCCTTCGTTTGTTACATAATGGGCAACAATGGCCAAGAATGCGTGCTGATTACTCGAAGTCCATGCATCAAGTGATAGGGACACCTTCCCCTCAAGCTCCTACGGGTTTATTCAGTAACAATTGTGGTCATAATCAAACCACTTACCTCAAACATCTTTCTGATACCCTCGACTGTGTCTTCACCCATGTTCATAACCCGTCGCCGAATCGCGTTTCGCCCGGGTATCTTGATTTCGGGGGCGGGATGGTGTGCGTAGGTCATCATGTCAACGAATTCCGGCCTCTCGACTTCTTCGAATGGCTGATCGCAGGCGACGATCCATTCAGCAATAAGGTGCTCGAATTTCTCTTGGTCCCAGGGACCCTTAAAAAATATTGTAAGTAAAGTTCAATACAAATAGCAATCGATGTACCGCAGCTTCAGCTTTCTGTTTTTCAAACGCTCGCTGTATGTTTTCTGAAGCTGTCTCTAGCTGGCGGAGGTATTCGGCTTCGGCCTTTGGGTCCAGCGGTGATTTACCCGATGCGATTGCGATCTCGTTCGGTGTCGGAGGCTCAGAGCGGCTCTTGAGAACCTGATAGAGGTGCTCCATGGAAGGGAAGTGCTTGAGATGCCCCATAAGGCCTGAAGTAATAACAATCAAGTCAGAGACGAGGTCTGTTAACAAGGACATACCATTGAGATTGCCTTTCATCGCCTTTGTGATCACCAGAGTCTTCCGATTGCCGTGATAACACTTGTAATACTTGCTGCCGGATTCGCTTTTCCCGTGGGCATCTCGAGTGACTTGCTCGTAGAACAGGTAGATGGGATTTCGCTACAGGAAATTGAGTCGAGAAGTAGAATATGAATTTAGCCACATACCTTCTCCTGACCTGGCTTACGGATGCCCGACTTGGCAGGTTGAGGATCCCTATCACCCCCGAACTGCGGCTGCCTCACAGCTATATTACGAGGACTATCCTCGTCCTCGATCTCCTCCACCATGGCAGTACGAGATTTCTTAGCGCGTGGCGCAGTCGGGTTCGTGTTGAACTTCTTGCTTGACTTTCGCGTAGTGGGCTTCTTGGGGTTGGCTGCAACGGGCACTGTTTTCGATGGTAACATGTCGGCAAGCTGTGCAGTAATAAGTTATTAGACATGGCCGTCACTCAGTGGACGGAAACCCTGGATCTTACCTCGTCATTGGTTATCTCTGCCAGATCAGAGTCACGCTCCGATTCATCGTCGCTGGATTGTTGGGATGCGGAAAACGTGGCATCCTCGCTGTCCTCATCGTCATTTCTGTCAGCTGCTGCTGGTGATGCATCCTCCGAGTCCCGCTTGCGCTTGGGCTGACGTGGGCGAGAAACACGGTTAGTTCTAGGGATGATAGATTTGCCCCACTCGTCCAGATGCTGATCAGCAAGTGCAGCATTGTATTTATCAGTCTTCTTATCGCGACGCGGACGGCCTAGAATATACCAGTAAGCGGGTTATACCTTGGATATTGGTCTCGTAAAAGGATAAGACATACCTTCGGGTGCTGGCTTGGACTTTGCAGGATCTTGGATGTTGCTATCCGGGTCGTACTGCCAGTCAATTTCCGAGGCATCTTTCAGAGTGCCGTCTTCATGGACAGCACACTGTTCTGACATGCTGAAACTAAAACGGCAGGATGAGTCTCGATGACAACTCCAACTCAACCGACAGACCTTAGCCATTAAATACTGTTTTTTCGAGTTGATATGATGCTATCCACAGGTCTATTGCCCATGCGCTTTCGCAGTCTCAAACGCGCTGTTCACATGGTGCACAATTTCTGACAAAAAAGTAAATTACTAGCAACATGAGAGCGCACGGCTCAGGTCGGCAAGAATAGCGGGTAGCGAGGGGAGGGTTGGAGAGGTGCATGAGGAGCATATATTTGAAAAAGACCTGAAACTCGGTGTCAGCATTGGAATAACAAATTCCCGCACTGCCGCAGTGGTGCTACAACAGGCATGGAACGGAGAGAAAGGAAAAAGAAACAAAGAAGTCCATGGATATGCCAACTCACCGAAAGTGATGATAAAGGTCGGAAGGTTTCTTAAAACACATTCTGCGGTAGGTATCTTCAACGCAGATTGAGGATCGGGCTGCGCAATATCTATGATCGACGATTACCGCGTTGTGGTCGCATGTGAGCGTTGCTTGGACTGTTGACAACGGCAGTTCAACTCAGCGCATTCTCACGCATACTGCAAACTTTAACTTTGCAGTGGCTGAGCACATGGTCAGGCCCGGGAAAATTGGCTGAGTAAGCGTGAGGGGCGATTTTGGGAGCACTTGAACAAAATTCACCCCTCAAACAGTGACGTCATATATTGATCAAACCGTATAACCGTGCACGGCCGTGTATGGCCGTATTTTGACGGTGAAATACGGCATTTACCGTACCGTCTACCGTCTCCGTCGGCTCGCGCCAAAATCCTCGACGATACGGGGACGGTAGCCGTACCACGGTACCGTATAGCCGTGTTTGTACGGCACGGTGTGCAGTCCTAGTGCAGAGGATGCAGTCGCTCATCGTTCGAAGAGCGCTGTAGGAGTTGATGAAGTTCAGTTTGCGTTAGCGAGCAGGTATCTTGGGTTATTATGCTGGGTATTGTGCCCGCTGCCTCACGCAGATGTAGGGACCAAAATCGGAATGCATATCGCAATGATCCCGGCAGGGAACCAGCAGACGAAGGTTGACCTCCTGTCATACCATGATTCCGGAATTGAAGTAGGCACTTGACAGCAATGTCTCCGTCTGCGTCCCTGGAATCAATGCGGAAACGAGGATCTACGTGCTGACTTGTGATGAATTCGAAGAATGATTTATGAAGCCGAGGAATAGTCTTGCTGTTGATGATCTCGCCTGTCCCTGCGACAAGTACGGTTCGAAGTCGGCGGACAAAGTTCACCACATCAACTGGTGCGCTGGTGGGAGTTTGTCGCAAGTCGAGGAGTGCGCTAAGGTCTTCTAGACATAGGGGCTCGTGGAGAACCACAATAGCGCCCACGATGCGACAGAACTTCTCGAACTCCCAATTGCTGGCTTGGCTCTTGAACGTCATCCGGAAGATGATGCTGTATAGGGTATTGATATCGCCCAATGCGTCAGCATTAAGCATATCGAGAACACCATTCAGACATTCAGTGCCCATCGTGTCGATCTATTCTTGGAGAAACTTTGCCACTGTCACCGCCCAGATAAAAAGCCCTGAGGCTCGCATAGCAAGTATTGCCATCCGTTCCTCGCCGGGCCATTCTTCCCAATTGAGACCGTGCTCTTCGACGATCTGAGCTACCTTCCTCCTCAGGAAGGCGGTCACGTCGTCGATAGATGACTGAGCGGCGGTGTCGAGATGAACGTGTTTGACATGTTCGCGTTCCATATTGGAGAAAAAGGGGTTTCGTATTACATCCTCAGTTCGGCTCGAGATGAAAACTTTTGCGTTGGGGTACTGCGAAAGACCTTTGAATAAGTGCGAGAATATGACCGCAGTGTCCTTGAGGCGCCCCCGGTCTGTCTCGTCGAGGCCATCAATCACGACTACCACAGGCTGATCGCGGTGCAAGTTTGATGCAACACCGATGGCGTCAATAAATAATTTCGCCGCCTGATCAGGCGAGATGCGATCCATGAGTGAAGGCTTTTCCTTCAGCGAATCGTGGATTGCGATCTCAAGTTCGATGGAGTGGTTAACAAACTGTCGAGCTATTGAGGGAAAGTACGAGTTTGGATCGGTAGTCTCAACATTGTTTCGATTGATGAAAAACTGGGCCCATAAGATCTTTCTGTCTTTGCATTGTCGGGCAATGGAGGCTGTTATAGCAGATTTTCCGCATCCCGGGTCACCCGTAAGCCAAAGGAAGTTCTGGGATTCTGCCGAAACGTCGTTCACCCAATTCATGATGTCTGCCAGTTCCTCGGTCCTGGTATCTTCATCACATGGCTGCTTGCCTTGCTCATCGTATGTCGGGTTGGCAACTGTACGGGAAGAAAATTTCTGGGATAAAGATTGTCGCCGTGCCTGTGCTTGCTTTTGCTCTTCCATCACGTCGAGAATATGTCCCTAAAAGAGTCCTTTAATTCGATATGGGATGTACAGGGGTCTGCTCACGAATTGTTCCTTCTGCTTTTCTTGGACTTCCTGGATTTTCTTGGTGATAATATCGTCGGGCTGCAGAAGAAGCCGAATTGCGCCCAGAATGGCATCTATACCTCCCGAAAGATTGATAAGACTGAGGTCCTAAACATGTCGTCAGTGTTGCAAAAAATCCTTCAGACATTGCTCTAACTGTGAACAGCTGTCTAGCTTCCATGATCCGTTTGTTGAAATCCAATATTTCGTCCTGGACTTTCATCCCATTTCTCATTCGAGTCCAAGTCCAACGCTTATCATGCTATGATGCAGCTCTCAGTACTGAATATACCGATCACGAGGTGAAAACTTGCTAATCTCGCGTGCGCCCATTGACAAATTGCATCTATCAAATCTCTGCAAGAAATTGGTGTTTGCGTCATAAGAATGAATCACTACCCACTCACCGCATTTTCGCAAGGTTTTTCCACGTTGTCCAGGTGAAATGCCCACGTGAAGATGAATCAAAGGCAGACTTGATTTTGATGACCCAGTCAATGACCTCGATCGAGAATTCAACGACAGTTGCTTTCGCCCGAGTTACATTCTGCCATGACATTAATGATTCACCAGGAAAATCCATTGACAGCAGAACGTACGATGCCAAGTATGATGAGATGAGCCAACGCCTTAACCAGACCACGAGCAGGAAATGGATTATCTGGGATGAGATCGGTGAGATTTCCATGGTTCTCGAGCCCAGTCCGGATTTGGTCAAGCACACGGTGTAGGGTAGTTTCGGGATGGTCTTCAGTATACTGAGCAAGGCTTTTGAAAAAATCTTTGTCAAGTCTCCAGACGTCCCATGGAGCCTCCTGAGGAGTCTTCTGGAACCTGTGACGGTCAAAGCGTCAACGCTAGACAGTCTGCTCTTGAAGTTAAATGCTGACCTTTTCTTTAACATGCCTGCTGAACGCAGGATATACGACAAAAGTGGATGTGTTGGGAGGCCCAGCTGCAGCTGGGCGCTTCTGAGTGTTCAACAACATCCGTCATTCAGGGCCATGCTCAAGCCAAGCTGCAGCTGGGCGCTTCTAAGGCGCTTATTAGTGACCAACAACATTCGCTTTACTATATAGGGCCCCGGTCTGAACTGTCAGTCACGGTGACTGTCACCTTTGGCAGAGTATCCACGTGACCATCGCGTCGCGTAGCCTTAGGGTAGGCCATCCTCTCTTCCTCCCTGTACACAGTACAACGTCAACCAGAATATGGCGAACCCAAACTTAGAAGACTCAAATCAAGTGTGTAAATCACACGTCTTTCTTCGGTTCTTTGCTTACGAACACAGACTGTCTTCTGCATTCCTTTCGCAGGTATGAAAGACCACCCTCAACTCGACCGAGTCCTGACTGAGAGACCGCAGGAAATGCAGATGAAGGCGAAGAAGACTTTGACGTGCCACTCCCTCAGCCTGCCTATAACGATCGCGATCTACCCGAAGGCGAGAAAATCCGCATTGAAGCTTATACAGAGGCTTGGGGCAAATGTTTAAACCGTGTAAAGGTACGCGTGCGGTTTCGCGGATCATTAATCTTCAAAGATCATTAGAACTCTCCTAGTCTCTTATACATGCGTTACACGCACCCATTGCTGCCGATATTGTGCATCAGGTTCATGCATCATATGATAACGTTCTTCCTGGCCTACCCTATCCTGAACTTCCGGTCATCAGTATCACGAGTATGCCTTCCGTTTCATGCACCGATACACGCTGATGATATTTGACTTTTAGACCCCACATCTGGCTCGGCCATTCTGGATCAAGTCACAGCTCATACCGATTCATTTGATCTCGAAAACGGAGATTTGTTCGAAGCAACGGCTTTCACTGCACACCTGTATCCTAGTGATTGCGTAAATCTTACATCTGCTATGAAAGCCATGATCAGCGGATTTGTAGACAGGTCTCACGTCCTTGAAAAAGGTTGGAAGCTTTGCTCGGTATCGTGCCTTTGGCTCATAACCTCCTACAGTGAAGGGAAGACCAGCAACATCACTGGTCAATTACGATATAGAAACGCTCTGGGTCTGGTATATGGCTGCCCGCGACGCTTACGGTGCGTGGATCTTGAAGCTCCAGCAATATGAATCTGAAGTTCCGCAGATCTGACAGAAGAGCATCAGCCGAAACTTGTTGTTCTCTTACATGACTTCGAACAACTTGACCCGACTGTGATCCAAGATGTCTTTCACATATCTAGGTATACTCTCATTCAACGAAGATACTTGCGTCTTGATTAACGGAGATTTCTAGTCTGTATGTCCCACGACTCCCTCTTGTTTTCATCCTAGCGTTGTCTTCTCCCTCATCCCCATCATACCTCCATACCACCTACCCTCGTTCTACGTTGGCTCTGCTCCGTGTCCGCAACTACACCGTTCCGTCTGGAACAGAAGTTCTGGAAGAGATTATCCTTAAGGTCAGTATATCCCGTCTTAACTTCTGGACTCTTGCGGGTTTCTCACGTTACCTCAGACGTTCTTTGATGTGGAATTCGAACCTGACATCATGATTGGACCCTCCGTACTTGTGTTCCTCACGGATCACTATAGCCGTCAAGACTCGTCTCTAGACGCTACCCTCAAGGTCCTCCACGTACGCTCACATCACCCTTGTTTTGCTTGGACGTTTCCTTACGTGTTATCTTGAAGCTTGCTCATCTAAAACATTTCTCGGTTGAACCACTCACGCTCTTAGTTAAATCAACGCCATCTCCCGACATCCTTGGACAACCTCTCTCCTTCCCATTCATCGATGCCTTGTTCGCTCGATTACAGGCCTCTGAAGGGTCGCCCTCGGCTGATGCTTCCGAATGGTCCCAAAAATCGCTACAGTCCCTCGCGACCTCAATAAATGATGCGCGAACCTTGTTTTATGCCCGAGCGAGGCGCCTTCGCATTGGCCTCGGCATCATGCGACACGTACAAGAGTTCATGGCGAAGCAAGGATATAAAGGTTTGGACTGGGGCCAACATCCAGGGGGAGTCGGCATCCTCGACGTAATAAATGACCTCCTTTGCGGTAAACTAGGTTCAGACATCAAATTCTTGGGCAACATGGTCAGGTAGCTGACTTGATCTTCGACTGACTGCACGCAACCGTTGACCTCTTGCTTATTTAGAAAACTGCGTGGAGCACAGTTGGGAGCGCTTCTAGAAACATTACACGTCTATTTCAATGACATGCCTTCGACAATACGTTCCAGCGAAGAGGAGGCACGTACAAAACTCGTTTTTACGATCAATTCGCTCCCACAGCCAACGAACGACGATGACGTCTCAGGAATTGCCTCGCAAGTAGCAGGTGGTTTCGGAGAGTGGTTAATCGAGTACCTAAAGTGAAGACTCTCTTCGGTCATCGCGTTTATCTCCGCTCATAGTCTGTGCAGTACTCTTTTAGCCCCACTCGAAGACGCGAACCTTTGGGACATCTGGTATACAGGGCTATCGATGTTTCCGGCTGATGTGCGTAACTTGTTCGATCTTATATCGACTCTGCTGAGCAAATACCTAGCTGATAAACCCTTCCGCCCGTGCGTCTGTGATTGCTGGGCTACTTCAACCACACGACTTCGCAGAACGAGGTGACGAAGAAGACGACGAGCGAACCAACTTTTCGTTATGGGAACTTCCCGATACAAGCATCTTATTCAGGCGGTACCTTGACAGCGGCAAGCTGATCAATCTTTATGACTGGTTCGAATCCTTCCAGGTGGAGGCGGAGACCCAGCGGAAAAACCTCAAGAAACGAGCAGCGGTAACTAAATCGAGACCTAACTCCCCGACTAAGCGTGGTAGGAAGGATAGAGCGAAAGCTGCAGAAAAGGAGGTTGAGGTTGAGGAACATACGGACAAGTGGAAACTGGAAGTCCAGGCTCGTTTCATGCGGGCACTGCAGGAGCTGGACTACCTCGGATTCATTAAACACACAGGACGGAAGGCCGATCATGTACAGCGGGTGGCGTTTGACATGCATGACTGACACGAAGATTTCTGCAGCCGTTTGTATTCGATACCCCACTATCTATTCATTGGGTCGACTTTATCTTTGACGCTTGGCAAGGACGTGACGTCGCAAGGTATGACGGAAACAATGAGACTTGGTTGACTCATGCTTCTCAAGCTTTCTACGACAACAATCCACCGGCCGAGAGACGTACCAAGCTGCACCTATCATTTACGCAGGCCTGCAACCTCGTTCAAACGATGTGACGCAATCAGGGTCTAGATTCCACAGTCTCACCTTTTGCACGAATTCACATCTAATATAATCGTCATGGCTCGACGTCAGCCATGACGAAGTCGAAGTTCCCCGAAGGTTTAAGAACACCCAGATCTGCCTGGCCATCCAGGAAATATACACTTTCAATCTAACCCACCAACCACGCACCTCTCATGTCTACTAGTAGTAAGCACATATCTTACCTCCGCCGCTCGCGATACCATTCCGCTCCCTTTCTCGCAGATCAGAAACATACCAGTCGCGTAGCAGCAGGTTTGAAAGCCTCTCTTCATAACCCGAACGTCTCCGAAGAGGCAAAGGCTAGCGCCAAGGAACGCCTTCAGGAGGTAGAAACGAAAGGTTCTCAGTCCGATTTCCTACCTTCCACGTAGATGCTCAAAGCCTTTCTCATAGGACGAACCATGAAGTCTAGTAGAGGTACGTTTCATGCTTCTCACACAACCGTCTGTGTCTCAAATCCTTGTTAGCCAAAGGTGACGAAGAAGAAGAGTCAGAGGAGTACAGTGGCGCTGACGAGCGCAGAAGGTCTATGGGTATGTTCTATGCTATCAGCTAGCCTGACCATCATTTTCTAACATTCTCGTTACAGACGAAGAAGACGAGGAAGAAGACGAGGAAGACGTACGTGGCAACAGACGCCGTTTGGCAGGATACAAGGGTGTTTTGAAAAGTGCGTCGCTTATCCTTTACATCCTGGAGTAATTCTGAAGTCGATGGTCAGATCCCAGAGTGTCCGAGGAAGCCAAAGAACGTGCTGAGAAGGTTTTGGAAAAAAACGATGCGCTCTGAAGTACGGCGCCTCGCAGCAATTCCTAAAGAAATTAGTTACCAGTTCTTAAATGTAATATTACTGCCCCTCATTTGGGCCAATTCCATTCGGAATAAAAAATGAGCTATCACCATCGTGGCCTCCACGGACTTGTGTCTCTAGGAAAGACTGCTCCGGAAGGTGATGGTGTTTTGCGCCACATCATGGGCCACAATTTTCCACGAGCTCTGAAGGGAAGCGGCATCTCAGCGCAGCACCTCTCGCCTAATACATGTCCCTTGACTCTGGTCGAGAACCGTCGGAGATGATCAAGTTAGAGATACCACCTGGAGGACGTTACTCCGGGATGACTCAACGTTGACGGCGATCCATTCAAGTCCTCGGAGCCTCGTTATATAAGAACAACCTCGTACATAACTATGATATACCGATCTAACGATATCATCAAGGAAGAAAACTCGACATGCCTTGCGCATTCCCCGTCCCCTCGTACCCAAAGCCCTCTGTCCACTCCCTGATGACGTCCCACGTCTCTTTGCAGGCCTTCGGATCCCACCAACCTTCCGCCATGATCAGAATATCATGCACCGCATCCTTAACCCACTCCGTCCTGACATCCACACCATCCCTCTCCATCGCTTCCTGCAAGCTCTGAATCTCACGCACCAGCCTCTCTGCATCCCCCACAATGATCAGCGTCCTCGGGAACCCCTCGAACAGCTTCTTAAACCGCGACGTCGTGCGGTACCGTGACGCCCTTTTCTGGTCCAGATTATCCGGGTCGCGCGTGCGCTGCACATTTTCCGCCCCGTGTGTGAGTCTCGCCTCGAACGCCTCCGCATGCTCGCCGTGGACGTCCTGCTCCACGGTGTGCAACCACGCCTGAAGCACGCGCGGAGAGCAGGGTGACACGTACTCAGAATGTACAATCTCCATGAGCTGTTCTTCTGGGATCTCATTCAAGTCCCGGCGCTTGAAGCCGAGGAAGGTGCGCTGGAGGAGAGCGCGGGGTTCGGGGGTGTCGACGAGATAATCCGTAATCGCGTTGGGTCGGGGTATATAGGCAGAGAGTGTCTCGGGAAGTGCATGTGATACATCGCAGGATGGCTGCGAGGAAAAGGTGTCCTGGTCAAGATATAGAGCAGCGTGGATGGTAAGGGTCTTACTGATAGGAGTAGGAGCCCGTCTGGTATGGGTAGCTTTCCCTCGTCCCGCAGCCAACGCGCAAGTGCAAGTACAAGGTTTCCACCAGAGCTATCTCCGACCAAAACTATTTTGCAAGCCTCCTTTTCCTTTCTATAGAATCGTTCTACAACGTGCGTGTACACCGCGGCTGCATCCTGTATTACAGCAGGGAACGGGGCGTGCTGCAGCAGTCGGTATTCCACAGAATATATCTCCGACATCATCTTATCCTTTCGACAGGCTTAGTTCATCTGCGCAAATACATCTGACTGCACACTTACGTTGGTCAGCCGTCTAGGAATTCTAGAGGTACGAGATGACTCGTGAGCGGACATATGACAATAGCCTCCGCCATGCATGAAGACGCCAATGACTGGGGGCTTGTCTTTGAGATCTACACCGCTTCCCATGAGTCTCATATATATTCGTCGCGGTTTTGTGTGCTGACCTTCACAGTCCCTCCCTTGTTTGATACGTTCCAACTCTGGTGGGGGCTCCTTCGGCCATACGTAGCATCCAACAGGCTTAAATGGCACCTGCCCCACCTCTCCATTCACAATTCCGGTCTTCAGCGACTCCGGTAGGGGTTCCACCCATTCGAAGCGAGTTTCCTTCAAAGAGCCCTGCTCGGGCGCTGACTCGGGATCGCGGGTCCCATACGTGACGCCTGCAACTTCTGTGATCCTGTATATCCTGCGAGTGAAGTTCACGTTGATAATTTGGCGAAGGGACCAGGATTCTCTGGGGCGATAGCTCCTAGGAACGATCGAGTAGTAGAGGGCCCAGCAGGGAACCAAGGCCAGAGTCGTGAACATGCGTTGCGAGACATAGAGTGATTTGAGGGGCTCCCGCGAGTACGGGAGATGCGCATGGTGAGGGTATGGGCGAACGTTGTGTGACGACATATCTGTGATATCCAGGGGTGGTGTGGGGTCCCTACGCGGGGCTTTAGTATTCCAGCAGAGCATGTCTGATGTCACTTCGGTGGCTCTATAGATGGCGGACATGGCTACTATGCGCACCACCGTGGCGCGGAGTGGTGGTGCAAGGAAAATGAGGATTTGCCTGTAAGTGGAGTACAACTGTGGTGTATCCAAAATTGCAAATGAATGACAATCCGGCAAGAAGGATGTTGTAGCTGCGTACTATTATCAGGCATGTAATTGAGTTGCCATTAATATTATCTTGACCATCGAATGACGCATGTCATATTGCCAGTGCACTGAACATCGGAAGATCGGGAAATTTGCCGAATGCTTTGTGCTGCTTGTTCTTGTTAGGGCTGGATCCTGAGCGAAACAAGTCTCGGATCCTCGGCATATGGTGGCGTATCTTGTCAACGCTTGCCCTTGACTCCATATAGTCCATGAGTCTGAAATAAAGCATCTCATACAAATTTATCACGCCGAGGACTTGAGATGCGCACTACAGTAAGTACAAGTATTCCATCCACAATCCGAAATTTACACCACTATGAAGTCGAGGACAAACTGCTAGTAGTACTGACACATCATCAAAAGAAACACGCAAGTCGATGTCTATGTAACTACTCTAGAAGAAAGTCTCCATCTCCGAGATCCAGAAACAGATAATCACAAGACCAAAGTTTTGGCATGCTTTCCCTGAAAAAGGTTATAACTGATGAACGGTTTCTCCTGGTAAGACAGAGACGAAGAACCACACGACGCAGGTGTACCATCTCTCTTGTCAGCAAATCATCAAACTGGTGCCACTCATCCCTCGTCAAAGGGAGCTCTGCGTAGACGACTTTTTGAATCAAGCTAACGATAACTTCTGCGAGAGAATTGGTAGCTGGGATCAAATTCAATGTACTACGGATGAATGGAAGGTGATCCATTGTGTCCCCTGAAAGTTGGAGATGTTTCAGGTTGCTGAGATTATGCAGGTCTAAGGGCTGAAGATTGGCTAGAGCTAGAAGATAGTGTCTGAGTACAATCCGACTTAAGTCTCAAAACCGAATGAGTGACTAACGCGTAATACCCTGCAGGCCGAAGACAAGGAGTTCCAGCGATGATGCACACATGTTGAAGATTTCTTGACAGTGAGACAGCTCGACGTAGGCACTTGCCTTCGAGTGGTCATAGGATCGAAGCTTTGATAAGGACAAGGAAGAGGCCGGGTCGCGGAGAGCGTTTAGAATATGTTTGGCAGTGTTGCTTCCGCATACTCTGAGGGAGTCGAGATACCCACGGCGTAACTGTGTTGAGGGGGGTGATGGTGCAGGAATTGGGATAGTGCTCCACTCCGTATGAGAGTTGGATTGAAGGGCTTCTAATTCGAGTGACTTCAGCTGGGGACAATGCCGCAGCCCATTTATCGGGAAGCCTCGGATATGCTTGAGAGAGACTTCTCTAAGTGTCGGAACTTGTACCAAGGACAATATATTGCTCCTCAGCTCATCTGAAAGAGACGCCCAGTTCCATGTAGCAAGTTCGCGATACGTGAAATTTATAAACCCGACCATGACACGTAGACGACGTAAGCGAGGTAGTTGTCGTAAAGCGCTTGGGATGCTGGGGATGTTGGGCAGGATCGGGTTCAGTTCGAGGTGCAGAGTCTCCACGTACGACGCGAGGTGAGGTGAAGACGTTAGGATTTCGTGTAGGCGTTTAAGGTAAGTTTCGGCCCTTAGCGATAGATCGATCTCGAGTTCTCGAAATACATGTTTCTGTGCGGCGCTGCAAAAGGATGATGACACGGCACAGCATGCTCTGAGCCAAGCTCTACGACACCAGGGATCCTTCGCCACCTCCTCGATGATGCTATCCACGATTTCCTGAGGAAGGTGCGACATGCGTGGTGGGGAGAATCGAAGAGATTTACTATGATCGATTGCCAATCTGATCTTTGATGTCCGGTGAGTGACTTGAATGGGCACAACTTCGGCGGGCCGCTGCGCCATACCTGCTTCCTTCAGGCACATGTTCGTCTTCGCACTATATCCCGTCCCGGGCTCATGGCAGATTCCTCTTCCTCGTAATGTGTTGATGGTATATAGCGTACACCTTCAAATATCTGAGCTAGATAATGTACAAGAGAAAGGATTGATCATGGCCCATAAGCGTTCCAGATATAGATCTACAGATATCTATACTCTAGATAACACCATCGAGGACAAACTTCTGAACGCATCATCCAGAGAAACACGCAAGTCGATGTCTGTGTACTAACTACTCCAGAAGAAACTCTCCATCTCCGAAATCCAGAAACAGATAACCACAAGACCGAAGTTTTGGCATGCTTTCGGTGAAGAAGGCTATAACTGAGCCGTCACCCATGGCACAATCAAAGAGGCAAATGACCACACGACGCAGGTTTACCATACCCTCTCTTGTTAGCGAATCATCTATCTGATGCCACTCACCCCCCTTCGAAATGAGCGCTGCGTATTCTGGAATTCGAATAATGCTAACGATAACTTCCGCGAGAAAACTGGTAGCTGGAATCGAATTCAACGTGCAGCAGATAGATGAGAGCTGATCCATGCTGGCCGCCGAAAGTCGGAGATGTTTTAGGTTGCTTAGATTGTGCAGGTCCAAGGATGGGATAATAGCTAGAAGATGTATTTTTAGTACAAGACATAACGAGTGACTGACGCATATGCATACTCTGGAGTTCAAAGTAGAGGAGTTCCAGTGATGATGCACACATCTTGAGGATTTCCTGAGAGTGAGACAGCTCCTCGTGGCTCTGATACTCCAAGATCGAATCGTGATAGGATCGAAGCTTTGATAAGGACAAGGATGAGGACGGGTCGCGAAGAGCGTTTAGAATATGTTTGGAAGTTCCCCTGTCGCATACTGTGAGAGAGTCAAGATACCCAGGGCGTAACTGTGTCGAGGGGGATGATGGTGCAGGAATTGGGATAGTGCTCCACTCCACAGGAGAGTTGGAAAGGGCTCTCAATCTAAGTGACTTCAGCTGGGGACAATGCCGCAGTCCATTTATCGGGAAGCCTCGGATTTGCCTGAGAAAGAGTTCTCTGAGTGTCGGAATTTGTAGCAAGGACAATATACCACGCCTCAGCTCGTCTGGAAGAGACGCCCAATCCCATGTCCATTGCGCATCTGGAAAAATTATGACTCCGAGCACGACACGTAGGCGATGCAACCGAGGTAGTTGTCGTAAAGTGCTTGGGATGCTTGAGATGTTGGGCGAGTTTGGGTCCACTTGAAGGATAAGACTCTCCACGTACGACACAATGTGAGGTGAAGATGTTAGGATTTCGTGTAGGCGTTTAACGCAAGCTTCGGCCCCGAGCGATAGGTTGATCTCGATTTGTCGAAATATATGTTTCTGCGCGGCGCTGCAAAAGGATGACGACACGAGGCTGCATGCTTTGAGCCAAGCTTTATCCCAGTCATCCTTCGCAAGCTCCTCGATGATGCTATTCACGATTTCCTGAGGAAGGTGCGACATGTGTTAGTGGGGAGACTCAGAAGAGATTTACTATGATCGATTGCCAATCTGATCTTTGATGTCCGGTGTGTACCTATCAGTGTCACAAATGACTTCAACTTTGGCGCGCCGCTGCGCCATACCATTCCTCGATGCGCCATACCACGAGTCATCGCCACATTCCTTTCCTCGATGGCAGATGCCCTTCCCTCCGGCTCACATTCGTCTTCACATCATCATTCTTTGGACTATATCCCGTCCCGGGCTCATGGCAAATTTCTCTTCCATGTGTTGATGGTATATAGCATACACCTTCGAATATTTGAGCTAGGTAGTGTACAATAGAATTGATTTATCATGGCCCATAAGCGTTCCAGATGTAGTTTATAGAAAGTTATACTCTAGATGGCACCTACAAGTAGACTAAAAAGGTAGGGCGATGGCAGGAATGCGACGAATGGAAGCAGTGAAAGCCTGTGCCCCCCACAGTCGCCCAAGTGGAGCCGCAAGCCTATTTTCTTAGCAGCTTAAGCATCGTATTGACGCCATCGAGACCAAACCCATCCTGCGGGTAGCACACATACATCGGCTGGCGCTCCGAGTCGAATTTCCTCTGCAAGAAGGCTGAGTTCAGAAAATACCAGAACGCCGCACGAAAAAAACCACGTACCCGGAAGTTTCCTCTCTTCAGCAGCCCCGTTGCACGTGTAACTTGGCCATAAATGGATGACAGGAGGGTTACCTTCCACCCAGCCAGGTTTTCCACAGGCTTCATCTCGTCGGAGGCCGTGATCCCGAAAGACAGGGTCACACGTGGGCGATCCACTTCGTCTTGCTGTGGCGCATCTGGATGGGTCTCATGGTATAGATCTGAAAGGGCAGTGTATATTAGCGCTTCGGAGGTGCCGCGTGGCGCGTCTGGAAAGGATATGGCGTTCTTGATTTGCCAGTTGTGCCCGTGAATAGGGGTGAGGATGAGTAACCCGACCGTCTGTGAAGTTCAAGTCAAATCGCTGTACGACTGATCGCAAAACATGCTGACCTTGCCATCTTTACGTGCAACCCAGTAACGGCGGTGCTCGATGTCGATCCAGGGTTCTAAGGACGTCTGAAAGAGAGACTAAGTTGGGGTGGAGTGGCGCAAGAGAATGAGGACTTACCGACGCAATTTGTATGCCTGGTCTTGAGTTCTTCCAGGCAGTTATACCCCGTTCAACATCCCGTTTATTCTCGTCAGACCAGTCATTTGCCTTTACTTCCGCGACATGCACATCCTCCTTCTCCGCCCGTCTCAAATTCTTCTTCAGGTCTTTCACGACAGACGCGCCATTCTGTTGACCGACAGCCTCAGGACCGGTCAGCTCAATGACGTGGGCGGGGTCGAGTGTCTCCTCGTATATACACTCGATGACGCTCCAGTTGAACGGCGGCCCTGCGAGAACGTGTTCAAACTCTTGGTCTACACACGCCCATACTACGTGGAGTTTGCGGACGTCAGCCCACGACTGGAACGCCTGCGCAGTCGGTTGCAGCGCGGCAGAGTCGGACACGAGAGGATTACCCCAGGCAAAGACGTAAGGGTCGTGGCGCATGTACCCTTGAACGGGGAGGAATGAGGACTCCGGGATGGGCTTGGAGGGCCGCCATATTTTGTAACGGTCGAACTCGAGCCATGCTGTGGCACTAGATGAGCCGTACTTTGCGACGAGGCTGGCAATGTCGGCTTTATCAGCTGGGGTGGTACTGGATTGCTCGGAAATTGGGGAGTGGGTGTTCGAGCGGCTGCTGGAGCTGGAGTCTGAGTTGTCCACTGGGTCGACGTCGGGTGGCGATGGTTTGGTAAATGGGAGGCGCATGTTGACTTATACAACGTTGAAGATTTGAAGTCTATCCCTCGTCGTTAGCGTTTAAAAAGTTCCCTCAAGCTCGATGATGTCATTTGCGATTATCCCGCTCCGTCAATAATGACGATCGATTGTTCTAAATGTGGAACTATGGACTCCTCCTTGGCTCCTCCAAGATGCAATAGTGACTCATTAGCGTATCGTACAACTCGTCAGAAAAATACAGATAACAATACTATAAGGCAGTTCCGCGCTCGAAGCTTGCCCGTATTTCTGCCGTATATTTGTCGTAGTATCGGGCAATCTATCACGAAAGTGTGAGGAGCTTCCAGTATCAAATCAAGCGAATGTACCTTTTTGTTGAACACACGATTGTGCTCGTTGATATACGTGATATCCCCTTCGTCCTCGTTGAGCCGCTTCCGTGAGAACTTGCCCTTCTTATCAATACTGCAAAGAAATATTATCAGTACCAGTGATTCCAGAAACAAATAAAACATGAAACGCACTCTTGGTTGATCTTGCCAACCACTCGGTCAATGGCATCCTCTGAGGGCTTGTTGTCGCCATAAATGAGAGTGTTGGCGTCCCGGTACAGATTCGCAGCCGCGAGTTGCTGCTCTTGGCTCGTCGGAACAAGCTATCGAAGTTTAATCGTCAGCGATATGTACCAGTGTTACAAGCAAATCACTTGGACGTACCTGCGACGGTCCCGCTGTCGGGTCAAATGACACGAGTGAACCAGGAGCAAGTCCCATAGCAATTTCCTTCTGCTTATTGTACGACGCCATGTCCGGCTTGATATGGTCTAGGTCCTTCTTATACCGCCGCCTCGCAGCATGCGCATCGTCTGCGCGATAGACATGAGTCAGTAACCGAGTGAGACCAACGAAAAGGAACGAAACCCAGAGACAGCGCTGAGCCCATGTATGCTACGGAATGGGACGTACCATGGAACTCAAAGTCTGCTCTGCGTGCCTTCCGCGCCAACTTCTTTTCCCAGTTGTCGTTCTCCTCGATGGTCCATTCCCAGTTCTTCGCTCTGTCTACGTCCTCGCCGTTCTCTTCGGCATCAGCCTTTGCGCGCAGCGTCTCCGCTAGCTTGCGTTGCTTTTCTAGTCTCGCAGCGTCACGCGCCGTGATTTTTGCTTTAGCGCTCTCCTCAATTAATGAGGCACGGTTGGCTCGGGAAGACGCGGCCTGAGCATTCGCAGAAGCGTCATAGCGAACATGGCAGAAAACGGGATGACAGAAACGCCGAAGGTGAGTGGTGCAACTAGCAATGCAATGATGACGGATATACGCACAATCTTTTTCCGCAATTGCTCCATCTTGGCCTTTCGCTGCTCCATCGTATCCCGGGGTGCGGCCTCGTTCCCCTCTACCAGCGTCTCCTCTCCATTCGTCTGTCCCTGTTCGCTACTTTCTGCCCCTTCGCTACTTTCTGCCCCTTCCCCTTTCTGCCCTTCCTCTATCCCGTCCATCTTCTCCACGAACTCTGCAGCAGCTTCAGCGACGTCCTCGACCATGGCCGCAACCGCCGAAGGTTCTTCCTGCTCCTCTTGTGCTTGCTCCTCTTGTACCTGCTCCGGAGTTGTTGTTTCTTCAGGTTCTGGTTGTGGAGCGGCCTTCTTGGTCCGTTTGGCTTTGGAGCTTCTTGTAGGTGGCATGGCTGGATTCGCGGGAGTCTGGGTGATGTGCACGCGGTTGTGACCTGGGACAAGAGCTGGAAGGAAGATGGTGAGGAAGAGGATGAGTGACGGTTGAGTACAAGTATCGACTGATTAGGTAATAACAACTCTGTTTCCCAACCGCGGTCACGGCCACCACGACCTCGGATTCGTCTGACCCTTCTTTTTTCATGTTGCTCACAAGTCTGTAATTCGGAGACACGGAAAATATGTGAATGTGCATTTTTCATTGAAGACCGTACAACGAGGATTCCGATACATAAGGTTACCGGTACGACGACAAAAACCATACTACATTCCACTGGGATCAAAGAATACAAAAAGCCTGAAGGAAAAGGTAATGGTTAGCGTCTTGTACGTGGTCGCGAGGAAGGGATGAGAAGGAAGCGAAAAGGTCAGAATTGCAGAAGTTGGGTCAGCAGAGGGATCGCTCCCTAAGACTGTTGAGCTTGATATGTGACTTTTTGTTCATCACACATTTTGGAGCGGATTGAGGATGATAAAATGAAAAGGGCGAACTCACTGGATGTGCTCTGCGACGACGACGATGACCGGCAAAAAAGAAGAATACCACCAAGACAGGTGGATGAGTAGAAAGAAAAAAAATCATGTCGGTTATAAAGGGTACGTTCAAGCTCCGCTTCTAATAGCCGCCGTTAAGACCGAGCACTGAGCTGACTCATTCGAGCTCATCAGCGTTCGGACCGTTCTCCAGATCGTTGTCCACAATGTCGACCATGACGGCGACGGTCAAGACCTCGCCTATGAAAGTTAAGAAGGAGCGTGAGCGCAATCTGAAGCAAGCCCCTGTCTCAGAGCGTCTCAAGACCGTTGTGCGCAGACTGCCGCCCAATCTGCCTGAAGACGTCTTCTGGGGAAGTGTGGGTACTTGGGTTACGGAGGATACTGTTACGTGGAAATCGTATTATCTCGGAAAACTAAGGAAACGGTGCGTCTAGGCGTTGTTAGTGTTAGGCCAGCTGTGGCTGATTCGTGACGGTGTTGGTGGGCAGGTTGAACAAGGAGAGCATACCCTCGCGTGCATATATTGCTTTTAAGGATGAAGAACAACTAGCGCTGTTCAGCAGAGAATACGACGGACATTTGTTCCGAGATAAGACAGGTATGAGCGATTATGTGGTGGTGTTTCGTCGGAGGATTGAATATTGTACTCTCCAGGGAGTGAATACCAGGCCGTCGTGGAATTTGCTCCGTATCAGAAGGTCCCATCGGATAAGAAGAAAGTAGATGCGAGGAATGCAACAATCGAGAAAGGTAAATTGTGCTGTGCAAGTCCAGCTAGTGTCTCCGTTGCTCATGACAATATCGTATGCAGACGAGGACTATATTTCCTTCATCGAGTCGTTGAAATCTACGACTAATGCTGAACCTATATCCATCGAAATTCTTGGTATGTATTCCATCAATTTCAGCGAAGTATTGACTCTCAAGTCAACCATCACGCAGTTGCTGCCAGCCAGCCAGCCCCACCACCCAAGACCACCCCTCTGCTCGAAGCCCTCAAGGCGGAGAAATCTGCACATAAAGACAAGGAAGCCATACTCCGTAACCACGCTCACTACAAGGACGCCACCATCCTTGCCTCCCCTCGCAAGGAGGAGCCCAAGAAGAAAGGCGCTCTCCCACAGAAACCGGCCGAGCCCAGCCCCAGCAGTAGCAAGAAAGGACTGAAGAAACAAGCTCCACTATCCGTCCCATCCGCAGCTCAGAAGCCTCCTCCTGCAACCGCCAACACAATAAAAATTCCCGCAGCAGCCCCAGGTCCATCGCATGCCGGCCCCAAATCGCCGAAGCCTCCCCGGGCACCCAAGCCCGCTGCACCCGCCAAGCTTCCTCAAGGTGGCCCTAAGCCTCCCCCCGCACCCATCGCGACGACACCAGCAGCTTCCCCCGTCATAGCACAGGCTCCAGCCCCTGTACCCGGTGTGCAAGGCGGTGCCGCACCTGCGGCACCCCCACGCAGAGCACGACCCGTCATTGGTCTTGCATCCCGCCAGTTTGAGGCTGCTCTGAGCGGGGCGGGGGTTGGTGCTGGAGGCGATCGTAAGTCTCGCCGCGAGCGGGAACGCGAGAAGGAAGCGCAGGGAGGTGCTGGCCCTGCAGGTCCCCCGCCGCCTGCTGCTGCCAAACCTGCACCCCCATCACCTCGGCGGGCGAGGAATCCCAAAGAGGCCGGCGGTGGTGCAGCTCCTGCGGGCTCGAATGCGCCTCCTCCCAAGGTTCCTGTGATATTGCAGCCTCCATCGACTGCTGCAGCGGCCGCTACACCTCTAAATGGTACCTCACACCAAGAAGGCGTGCCGTCGAACAGGGGTGCCGGTGCCGGTGGTGGGGGAGGTGGACGGGGCGGCAGGCGGGGACGGGGGAGAGGCCGTGGTGGTGGAAATCAGGACGCACCAGTTCGCGGAGGATGATGACCCGTGATTTTGTTCTGTGCACGCTGCATTCCGAACCACCATGACGCATACTCGACGCTCCGGATACTGTCTGGCATCCATGAGTCCTTTGGCGACCGAGCTCGTCACGTCCCTTCTTGAGACCGCTTACCGACGTATGGCTGGTGTCATATTTCCCTGTCTCGTCTCTTCCACGTGGCTTCGAGGCCACTGGTACCACCCACTGGCACCACCCACCAAGGCCACCTTTCGTGCCTTTTCAATCCTCGATCCCCAGTTTGCGTCTGGTCTCTGGAATGGTTGCCATATACCGCCCGTTTATGAAGATGTGCACCGTACTTGTATTACCTTGGTATTACCCAGACTCAGCCTTGCGTTCCTTACACTCGAATTATTTGCCTCCTCACTTGTGTCTGCTTAGTCAGCGTCCAATATGATATCCTTTGCAATCGTCTTCCCCTATATCCTGGACTCGAACCCCGACAACCAACTACCAACCCCATGCTTGTAGCCTCGTGCTCCCCGCGCTGGCCATTCATACGATCAGACTTCTTGATCACTGACTCTTCATTGATCCTTGGACTAACCTTCGTTGGACAGAAGACATTGTAACGAGGCCTTACGTACCGGCGGCGCCAAACCATGGGCCGCAGTCTGCTGCGTTCCCTCTACCTCCATCAGGACGAGCAGACCCTGGTACTCACTGATGATTGGTGACGAAACCTGATACCCAGTTTCCCTTCATAACGTCTTGAAGAGCGAGACATTGAAAGGCTTGCGATCTCTCCGCTTCACGACCTCTTCATGGCCTCCTTCCTACGAAACTATGCCTACTCGCCTGTTCCTATGAGCCAAAACCCAAAGCAGCGAGGCCGGGGTCCTAGATGGCTGGGCCTCGCTGCCACGGCGGTCGTAACATGTGGTGTGTTGTTTTGGGTTGGGCGGCTCTTTTATGGATGGGTGCCCTATAGCCCGTTGGTAAACTATCAGTATCTGTGAGTTGTAATCATAACTTCGGCTGCTCCTCACTGAGAGTGAGTTTGATGCAAGTGACCCCACACCTCTGGTATCAGGACACCTCCCCGCAGCACATGATAAGCGCGCGATCGTTTCGACGTTATACAGCGACTCGTACGCAATAGGCGTAGCCGTCCTGGGCCATTCCGTACGCAAGGCGAACGTCACCGGACGCCTGCTTCTGCCGCATCTCGCGGGACGCATATCAGAAAAGGCGCTTTGCATAACACGGGCAGTTGGCTGGGAGCCCATCGCCGTGCCCTTTATTCCTCCGCCCCACCATGGCAAGGGCATCTTCCACCGTTTCTATGACCAGTATACAAAGTTGAACATATGGGGCCTGGATAAACACGGTATTGAGCAAGCCGTCTACCTGGACGCCGACACGCTCGTACTGAAGAACTTTGACGAGCTCTTTGACCTGCCCTTCAACTTCGCAGCTGTACCAGACATCTACGGAGACAAACGCGGATTCACTGTCAACTTTAACGCGGGGGTTCTCGTGTATCGGCCCTCGACAGAAGTGCTGGATACAATGAAGAAAAAGCTAGAGATCGCCAAATACCCCCTGGAACAAGCAGAGCAGTCCTTCCTAAATCTCTTCTTCTCCGCCACCGTTCTCCGACTCCCATACGCGTACAACGCCAATCTCGCGATAAAGGAGACAAGTTCCGCGATGTGGAAGGGCATGAAGGACGAGATACGGATCGTGCACTATACGCTCACGAAACCATTCGTGGACGAGAACTCCTCCGATCCAAAGCTCTTAACGGAGGAAGAGCTGCGGCATTTCATGGATCAGGCTGCGGGGCGCCGCGGTGGGTTGTTCGCAGAGGAGGTGGGTTGGTGGCGAGAGGCTTATGAGCGGATGATGCTGGAGGTTCGCGGCAAGATGGAAGTTTGTTATCAGGGAAGCTAGGATGCTTGAGAAGTCAAAGTAGGACGTCGGGCGCTCTGCGTTGCAAATGATGTGCAGGGGCATTGTGGGCCTAGGCCGATGTTCCCCGGGGATGGTAGCTCCCGAATGATTCGAGAACAAAGACGGGAGTGCGGGACCTTATTCCCGTCGAACACGGGCTATTTCGAGGATCATGGCCCTGATACCACCAAATCACGATCTTAATTCAATAGCCAGTATGCGGCTCTTTTCCTTCGTACCCTTCCAGACTAGGTCGACATCGTCCCAATCATGTCGCACTACATCAATATCAGGGAGGCCTTGCTGCGGCATCTTCTTATTGAAAACCCAAACGACCGTTGTGCCATGGCATCTCCAGTAGCCATGGGGCGATACGATATCATTAGTATGGTCACGTGAGGCTTGACAACTTCAGAGGAAAATGTATGTCCCCGTGGTCTAGGTATTAGTGAGGCAATGCAAGGAAAGCGGAAACGTAGGTACAATAAGAACAGCAACGAATGAACCGACAAATAAAAGCATGATATCAGGCTAGGATTCTTGGCCTCAACTCGCTTGTCGAGGGATCCTGCTCAGACCCAAAGAACGGAGTATCATCGTCTTCATCCTTGACCACGGGCTCAACTTTAACCTCGACATCTTCAAGTTCCTCGTCGATCCAAGCGTCCTGTCTGTCACTGCTCGGCGTGCTGAATTGGGTTGGAAGATTGCCGAAAAGAAGGTCCGACATGTGCCCAATCCACTTGGATATGCCCGTACGCCCATTCGTCCGAACCTCGTTCAGGAGAGATGCGAAGGAATAGAGCGATATGCCCGACAGTGTGAGGACCGCAGACGCGGCAAGCGCCGCCAGAAGAGTCAGGACCAAAATGGTCACTAGATGAGACGATAAGTATATGAAGGAATTGACAAGAGGGCTTTCAGCGTACATAGAGTCAACACTATGCCTGCTGAAATGATAATAGCCGAAGCCACTGCTAAAATGGTGATCGAGGCGACAGCAAACAAGGAGAGTCCTCTGAATCTGAATAAGCTGCTCATCTCTTTTTTCAGAATAGAGTGTGCTTACAAAAATGAGGCCACAGGAATGAAGCTCAAGAACGAAAGTATCACGATGAATGTCTGGCGATCACATAGTCTGTCAGTCAAGCTCAGTCAAGCACAAGTCAAGTCCACTCACAGCAGTTATAGCATGTTCGTCAAAGAATTCCTGGACCGCTCTAAGAGCAGGTCGCGCGTATTCTTGCTCGAAGCTGAAATCCTCAATTTTGAGTCAATATGGGAGAGCGAACTTGAGGACTTGGCCGTTACTGGTCGGCATGGTCTTGCACTGCAGATACACTCTTGTTGAAATAGGAATACAGATCGTCTTCCTCGTCTGGGAGTGGACTTCGTGGTCGTGTCATGGTGGTCGTCGTCTTGGTCGTGGTGGAGAGACTCAGAGAGTTCACGTCAAGGTTTCTCACGCATCATCGTGGTTATTTGGCGCTGGGGCACGCTATACCCGACTCGTCGCGCTTGGACCTCGCCTCATTACATCGATATCGCAACATGCATCCCACTTGTTACATTCCACTATCTCCCACTGCTCGGGCCTCCGGGGTCAAGATATCATGTCGCTAAATACATTTCGGAATACGGTGTGCGACTTCAGAAAGCACTATGTTTCCAAACCCCGGTAAAATGCTTCTTCGACCTGTTGCCAGACTTTGTTCACTTCCGGGTCATGTTTGGGAACTATTTGAGAACCAAAAACGAGCGCTATGCCTGTCTGTGGGTCCATGAAGTGCTCGGTATTTGCCCAGCCGTACCCTTTTATACCATTAGCAGGCGTTTGTAGGAAAGTAGTTTTGCGCTTACATCCAGCAGAGCCTTTCCTACGCCTTCCAGGCGTATCGACAGTCTTCAGGGCTAAAGCGGTACTGTATTGGTTCCCCTTTTTACCCACCCAGTCATCTAGTGCTTGCACGCCGAGGGGCGTGAGGGTGGGCTGGAAGAACGTCTGCACCGAGCCTGAAGTCAATATTGGATTGATGGCGGTACCAGCTATCGGGACAACTGAGGGATATTGAGGAAGAATAAGTATGCATGACTTTACCATGGATCTGGAGTATATGTCGAAGGAGGGTGAGGTAGTCTTTCATCGAACAGTGAAGCCCCACCCCTGACATGTGCAGGTGTACTTGAAGGGATTCAGCACAGTAGCTAATGGTCATAAACCTTGGCCCAATACTACAGACCTTGTTCTGGGTCCTGAACCATAATTGGAACTTGCGAATCCCAAGGTACGATCTTTCCATCCGGTTCGCGAAATACAAGTGGAACCGATTTCGTTTTCAGATCTGGAGTGAGATAGAACGACGCCGAAGTTATGCCCAAAGGTGTAAATATGTGCTCCTTACTGAAAGCCATTTAGCCAGGACGTGCAACGACGAACAAATACTTACTAGTACTCTTCAAGGCTTTGACCCGTGAGTCTCTCCACTATGAATCCCAGTGAATCAGGCCCATAACTATACGCAACTACCAGGTTTAAGAAGTTAGTGTCACAAACGCCAATAGCAAGGAGCATCCACACAGCTTGTTCCCGGCTCGAACTTCAGTAATTGAGTAGGATACAATCCCTGATAAAGGTTGGGATAATGTGCGCTCTCAAGTCCTTTTAGTATGTAGCGCGTACCTTGCGTAAATTGTAGAAATGCTTCACTGGATTCAGTTTCTCGTGGCTCGACGTGTACAAGGTCGGAAGATGGTATCCACAGATACGGTCTTTCTCGGGACCGTAGTCCAAGCCGCTGGAATGATTGAGTAAATGTCGTACAGTGATCTCAGTGTTCGGGGATCTGAAGCTAGGCTGCCTGAGCTGTGAATCTTTGTCCAGGATTACCGGGTTAGCGAGCTCCGGAAGTATGTCAGCGACCACCGTGTCTAGTTGCAATTTGCCTGCTTCGATAAGTTGAAAAGTAGCAATCTATCGATCATAAGTCATTGTCGAGACACAGGATTAAGATGAAGTGTACGAACAGATGCGAGCATCTTAGTCTGACTGCAAATCCACATCACGCTATCATCGGTGATCGGACCACTCGATGGTTCGCCGAAAACTCTGTCCCCAGCATGCGCGAAAAATAGCTCCTTGTCGACAGCAGTGGCACCGAAGACTAGACCCGGAGTCCGTTTACTCTCGACAGCTTCTGACTAGGCAAGAGAGATCAGCATCAGCGATCGGGTGCAACATGAGGGAGGACAAGTACGATGATGCTATGTATCTCATCCCTCGCTGCCTTCGTAAGATTGACCATATTGATGCGCTCACGTACTCGATCGCGAGTGCAGGTCCAAGTCACTTAAATACAGCCCAGAGCCTGAGATTGTAGCAGAGAAGTTTCTCAGGAGCCAGGACCAAGCTAAGACGCATGTGGGAGTTCATGACATCCAGAGCCGGCTATGGTTAGTAGCCTATATCCGATGTTGCATTTCCTCACACCTAGTGACTATGACTTAAACCGTCTAGACTGCTCGGATTCCTGCACAAACATCCAGAGAGGATGGAATTTACTATGTCCAGCAACATGAATGTCAAGTCATAAAGACGTATCTGGGGTCACTATCCCAAACCTCGACTGCATCGTCAGTATTCAAGGCATCTCTCTCCTCCGGAGAAAGAGCAGCCAAAGAAGCCTTGCGTTTCTTGTTCAACAGGGAGAGGCGCGTACGAAGGATCAATGCAACACAACACGACAATAAGAGACACCTAGAAGCCGTTGATTACTCGACAGGTGAGCTGGATATGGGTGAAAGCGCTCACGCGGCCGATATCGCGTGTCCTTTTCGGAAGTCGTCCTCGGGGTCAAAGTAAACCTGTGGTGATGCGCTGCCGAGAAGATTATGAGCATGGTGATCGAAGTAGGCCTTGATGGCTTGAACTAACATAGAAACACAGTTTGATATTGACACGATGAAGGCCGTCCCAACCCCACGCTTAGACGTCGGCGAAAACGCATTGGCGGCCCAGCTCCTAGAGAGACGTCCGAAATGTAAGTTAAGATCCACGTCGGAGAAGCCATAATTACAAGTACTTACATTACGAGGGGGAATAAGCTGAAATTCCCGCTTACGACAAGGAAAAGGGCAAAATATGCTGCCGCCACACTTTTTTGTACAGATGTCGCCAAGATGACATATCCGATGAAGGATATGATGCACGAAGCCACGATGTGCCAACCTCTGTCTCGTGTACGATCACTGTGCCATGCCTGGAGGAATACCAGAAGCCATCCGACGATATATGGCGCAACCGTCAGGCCTTGTGCATTGATAGACGAGAACCCAAGGTTTCTGATGAGCTAATATTATTTAAATTACCACTGTCAATACAAAGATGACAAGGGAAAACAAACTGTAGGCAAGAAATACGAAATCGTCGCCACTCCGACATTAACTATGACACGGGTAAATTCCTGTTACGCAGCGCCTTTGGAAACGAATGACTTACAGCTAGCGTAGATCAACATGAACATCCATGCATTGACATCTGAGATGACCGCCTTGAAGCCCTGCCATCCAGTCATTCCACCATGAGACTGAGGCTTGTGGTCTCGGTTCAAGCGAGCTTGGGCGATAGCCTTCTCGCGGGGGCTGAGAAATGTCGCAGAAAATGGGAACGATGGCAGGAAGAGGATAATCAAGAACGCCATCACAAGAGTAGGAATGGCCTCGGCCTTTAGATGACGACGAGTCAATACTTTATGCCAGAATATGAATTGAACATACGAGAAAAAGGAACTGCCAGCTGTCGAGTCACGGGAGATATGTGAGATCTATTCGCATCCGGCAGGCTGCAAACCTACCCTGTTAGGACGGATGTCTGTGCTCTGACCAGTCCAAACGCAAGGAGACCCTACAGGTAAACAGTCAAACATTGCTATGCCAAGGTGGGGTGCGTTTATTCTACCCCGATCGCGCCTGGTAATGTACCAGTCATGCAAAGACTAATCGCAACCAGGATATCAACGATCCGCAAGCAGAAGATGAGGGCGTGTCATATTCACCTTATTCGCATCGCGAGTTCTTGCCTGGTTGTCGTCGATGAATAGACAGTATGTAGAGTTCTCAACGAAATACTCACCGTTTGTACCAGAATGAGAGATAATAGATCATCCCTGCATAGAATCCAGCCTCTCCGATTCCCATCAGAACTCTGCAGGGAAAATAGCTAAGCTTAAATGGACCGCCGAACATGGAGGAGCTTACCGGAGAACGAGTAGACCCGCATATCCCTTCGCGTAGACGAAAGAAAGAGAAGCTACACCCCAAAACATCAACGAAAGGAAAAAGCTTGGAGGCCAGGTCAGGTCCAGCTGTCCATAAGCCAACGAAACTCACAATCTGTTGGCGCCGATATGCCGCTGGAGGACTGAAAAGTGGGCTCGTCACAAGACAGACTAGCTATGAGGTTTGAGAGCCAACCGTTCGCAGGCATTTCTAAGAGACCTGGCGAAAGAAATCAGAGGCAGAGCTGTGAACGCCTGGTCGGTCTTACAGTAGCCAACATAGAAGATGCTAAGCGCCAGTGTCCACTTGTCATTATTCGTTATGCCCTGCATTAATAATAATGTAAGACGCAGGTCGTATGCAAAGTGGCAATCTGACGAACGTAATTCTCGTTGAACGCATTGATCACATGGGCGTTTCCGCTTTGCTATTGTCTCAGTCTCGGTCAATGGCTTGAGTTGATTGACGACAAACATATTTGTTCGGTCTGCGAGGCGTAAGTGATGGTTCGAAGAGCGGGGCTGAGAAGGTGTCTCTCACCGAATTGATTGACTGCCAGGGACCGATTTCAATCAATTACTTTCTATGAGTGTTGACGAGAAATCCAGGAAGACTCACAAACGAAACTGATACATGGCATCCGTTGGGGCGTTGCGCAGCAATGGGGAAAATGACATACCTGCAGATAACCAGAGGCAAAATTCTGTTGTCGATCTTGCGTCTCACGGCTCTCTCAAGTGGTAGACATAAGCCATAGATCTTTTCTTCGAATTGAAACAAGTACCTCTTCCTTCTCTGAATACTCGACGGTCCCTGCGTCGAGATGCACCGCTTCAGCATATGACCGATCGAGCGCTGAAAAAAAATGCGCTCTCTGAGCTTTCGCCCCCTTCTTGGCTTGATGGAGAGTGCCGTCCTTTGGATCATTCGCGTGTCCGTCTTCTTTCACATCACCATCGGAGGGTTGATAAGATTCCGATGCGCTTGCTTCATTCATATCGTTGGTCCAGGATGATCAGGGAAGAAGAGAACATGAAGTCAAGCTTTCGCCAGGATCCACACCCATCAGGGGGTGGGAATTTTGAACCGCACCCGGGACATTACTTTATGACTGAGAAGGTCGGATCGCCATATGACCTTGAAGTTGATGAGAATGGTTCTTCGTAAGTAGGCTCCACGGAGCGCCAATCGCGGGCTCGCGATATCAAAACTTGTATAGGATATATTCCGCTGATACCTGAATACATGGTGGCTTTGCATGATAATGACATCATAAATCACCTTCGAGTTCCCTTGTCGCGTCGTTAGAAACTTCGCTGCCGGGGCAAGGAAGATCATAACTCACTTAACCTTCAACCTATAATAGAGCTAGATAGAGCCTCGGTGATGAACAGGGGGGGCGAGCACAGAGAAGGGGATCCACGGCTTATGTGTATAGGACGGTGCGTTATCGGGAATCGCTGCTTCAAAGGCTGTCTGATACTCGTATGCTATGCGAGCAGCCGAAGATGCCACAACTGGTGCAGCGTGTACTATGATATCAACATTCCTCTGGAACGCTCATCGACTAAGGCGAGCCTAGCGCCTTTGAGTATTCTGACCTTTATTTGCACCTGCGCCTCTGAGTCGGACGACGCGACATATGACCAAAGGTGGAATAGATTCCGTAGATGCATAGCATTCGGCGCTTCATGATAGACTTTGATATAATCCACGCTCGATAGAACAGCGCGATCCGTAGGAAGAGTTGTTGGTATTGTCGCCGCCTCCAATGTGAGATGTGAACCGGTGGTGGCGTGTTGGTTACTATGTTCTACTGCGGCTGAAGCAGGCGTTTGAGTTGGTCGAGATATCTGAGCTTCGTTCCGTGAGGCATGGAACGAGACGCCAATAACTCCCGCTGTTCGCTTTTCCCTGACTTGGAGTAGGAAGGTCCAGAAAGATTGAAGGGAAGAGTGTGTCCACGCTACGGCGCCATCGATCTTTGGATCTGGACCAGCGGGAATCCCGTGAGGTGGACGTAGCATGATCGCAGGCGTACATCGGTCCCAAGGAAAGCCACCGCGAACAGGAATCAACCACGCAGAGCGTGCATATGGAGAGGGGGAGAAGGGAAGAGTGAAAGGTGGGATGGCGATTGGTCTTGACTTCCCGTAAGGAACCAATTTGGATGACCTGGGTTGAGTGGCGCCTGATGATGGGTGGACATGTGGCTAAAGTATGGCTGAGGGCATAGGATTTTCGACAAGAACTGAAGGCGCACCAGTGGAATAACCTCGTGCAGGAAGTCGCGATCTAGTCTGTCTTGCGAACACGATGGCGGCTTTGAAGATATCGGGATAGTTTTGAGAGCCTGATACGCAGAGTCAACGAGAAAGCTGAAGTCAGTGGAATTGAAGAATTCCAAGTCATCCAAGGCAAATATATCGGCCTCGTCCAGTGGCGCTCCCCAGTCCTTGCAGACTTTGGTCCTTGCGTCTTTGGCTTTTGTCGTGACGATCGGTATATCTAGAGGTGGGTATAGAATACTTCCTACTGATATTTAGACGAACCATTGGGTTTGATAGTAGGACACTTACTTGTAGATGCCCGAAGAGATGCTTTGAAAGGAGGGACACTCTCCACATTTAGCCAAGAGGAGGGCGAAGTTGCGGCATGTATAAGTCTATAAGCACAGGAGAGGAGCGATGGCTGTTGAGTCAACCCTAGATAGTTATAATTATGCACCACGAAGTCTGGAGCGTCGTCGGGAACAGCATTTGAGCATCGTGAGTCCATCACAAAAGTGAACCATTTCTTCCACTATTTGGCACCTTAGACCAATCCAAATAGACTGCTTCGGTCGGTCCGGGACTCCGGGACTTCTGCTCAACATCGTCGTGAAATGTACGTGGGGCTATGTTTTCAAGGAGCTTTACGTTTGGATTCGCGAGGAAATTTTGTAATTATTTGTACAGCTTCTATTGCGATTATCCCCAGAGCTATTTGTTCGACTCGTAGATGGATGCACGGCTTTGAATCACACAGGTATACTTAGACGTCGAATCAGTTCTTTTCCGGATCTCTCGAAATGCGCCTCAGAAGCTGTCAAAGGAAACGTGGGTGAGGTGATGCGCCCCTATTTGGCGTGAATGCTGAAAGCAAGCGAATTCAACGTAATCAACATACCTAAGGTTTGCCCATGCAGAATAAAGCGCAGCACCAAGAACACACCATGGGTAGGTAGATCGCCACCAGGTTGCATGTGATGAATCTAATCTAACTAGATATTTCGGTATCTGTACAGTGTCATTCGTGAAGCTATTTGACAAGCCTGCTTATTTTTCATTCGTGGGCGGCGATTGATTGGGGGAGCGAACGTGTGTCGGCCATAGACCAATCAGGTTGCAGAAGCACAGTCGCGTGCAGCCATTTTGGAATAAACGTCCCGCTCGCATGACACGTTTCAAATGGCACACGAGCGCGAAGGAGGTACGGGGTTTAGGCCGATGATAACAGGAGAGCCCCAGATTTCCTAAAGAACTCTCATCTGCTCTTTTAACAAGTGGTCCCTCTTCTCTCGTCTGTCACCAACCCTCCTCCACTTGTAGTTCGAAATGCCCCAAGAGCCCTACGCAGGAAGCTGTAATCCCTCTCGCCGCGCAAAGCAAACACGAGCAGATGACGCTCTTGCGAAGAAGACGATCGCTGCGCCATCGAACCCGCCACGGAACATTTTACCTCTCCCCAGCCAGAACGCTGACGACCTTTACAACGACAATGCATCTGTCGTAACCCCGCAGCCTGGCCCCGCCAAACGTGGGCGCAAGCCCGGGCCCCTATCTCGCTCGGCGCGAGAAGCGCAACGCAAGCTGAACCATTCCATCATTGAGAAAGCACGACGAACGAAGATCAACGATGCGCTCACCACACTCCGGCAGCTTGTTCCAGCAGACTACGGGTACACAAAGAGTCGGACCGATGATGAGACGGAGGAAGGCTCGGACACGGAGGAGGATGTGCGGAAGAAGGAGAAGACAAAGAAGCCAGGAAAAAGGGAGGAGAAGGAGAAGGAGTTCAAGCTTGAGATTCTTGTCAGGACTGTGTCCTTCATGCAGGACCTGTTGGCGCGAGTCCAACTGCTCGAGAGCGGCTCGGAGGGATGTTCTAATTGCGCCCAGAAGGCGCCCTCCAAGAGAAGACACGATCAGATTGACGGTGAAGCTAATCAGAACCGCGAAGGTTTCGCGAAACGTCCTCGCATGGAAGAGAGTGGTGGGGACATCGAGCCAACCAAAGACGCACACAAGGATCAGCCATCGCCTTCCTCCCAAGTCACTCCGCGTCCTTACCTGGGATCTCGTCTCCCATCCATATCTTCCTGGCTCCCCAACTCCCACATCGACCCTCTTCTGCTCCCTCACAGTCAACGCCATTCACCGGAGAACGTCTCCCAGCTCCCATCTCCCCCATCCTCTACACACTTCGACCCCATCCACCCATCACACGTACCACCCGTCTTGAGTTTAGGCCCTGTCGCTAGTCTGTCCTTACTCTCATCACGGCGAACACCCGAAGACGAATCTGCCGCCTCATTGCTCCTCCAAATCAGTGCCAATTCGCCCCAGCTCCTCCCCATTGCGTCATCTGCCCCATGCACCTCTTTCGACATGTCCACGATGAGGACGTCTTGCGTTACGCCGGTGGACCGCGCCACCGTGCCAGTTCCACAGGCGCATACTCCTGGAAGTATGCTTGGGTTGGTGAGGCGGAAGTAGAGAAATTATACGGACCTTACCTGACAGCGGGGATCAATGATCATACAGAGTCCATATGTACTTCTACCATATTCAATCGAGTCGCTCCTGCTAGACTCTGTAGTCCCTGAATAGTTAAAGTCGGGTGAAGACTGGGGAACGCTTACTGGAGTTGAAAAGATCCATCTCCTCCAGGCCAGTCGGCGTAACTTGTGTGCCAATTCCGGCTCGGACGCTCTTCAAAGGTCTTGTGTGAGTGAAGGACACACTATGATCGGAACATGGGTGAATCTGCTGCCCACTGGCAAGGAATGAGAAGTTATGAATGACTTGCCGTAGAACCATTGAGAGTATGTCCCTGGTACGGAAGGCAGCAGATGCGTACAAACAAAAGGGAGTGAACGAAGAACCAAAGGAAAATCACCTGACAGATGTAATTTGCCGCAAGTTGAAGGTGAGGTGAAGGTCAGTCTGGTCACCTCAAAACGGTGATCCGGGTTTCCTCTCATTGTCAAAGCACCTTGAGGATCTCACGTAGGCCGTTTAGAGGCGGCGTAAACGGTCCGTGTCATTCTGCTGTAGCAACGGCCCTCGAGACTTGAAAGCCTCGAATGGCCCATACTTGCACGTTTTTACCACACTGACAATGAGATTGCGCCCTATTCCGCATACTTATCGCCGAGTGTACAGAGCCCTCAGCCAGTCCAAGATCCATGCGTCCAGCAACTTGGCCAAGATTGGCCAAGGATAGACGCCATGCGCCCACACCTTGGCCAGGAATAGATATTCACTGCAGATTCAGAATCAAAGTAAATCAATCGAAAAATCAAGTGACCAGAGAAATTCACTAACTCAGACTCCGAGATCAGAGGCCTATTTCAGGCTGCCGTATGTAGTCTCCTGACGTCCTGGATGTCACTGAGATATCTCCTACCTGGAAGAGGCTCAGTAGAAATGAAGTCGAACATGAGGCGCTCACTCTGACAGCCCGGCGGCCCACGAGTACATACGGTGCGCCCTGCAGGGTGGCCAGCCAGGATTTTAGGTTTAGCGTTGGAAAACAGCATGTGTAATAATTCTGTAACCGCCTCTTTCCCAAAAACCGCGTGAGTAATTGCCATTCCATGGCGTCTAAGTTGCGTCTAAGTATTCTTGGCCAAGTTGCCGGGCCGGGAAGTGATTGCTATGGAGGAGGAGTATGATGTACTTCAGTACTGTAGCCTTATTCAAAGTTGGCCGAAGTCGAAGTCGAAGTCGCAGCTGAAGCTTGAAGCTTGAAGGCTTACAAACATGAAATTTCGAGCTCCGCTACATGCGCGATGTCACGCTCGTCGATCTGGGCTCGTCGATAACGACTTCTCCCCATCGTACGGGCGTCATGGCCATGCTCGATACGCGACAGGAGTTAATAAATTCACACTTGTATAACATGATGTCTCGCAAAGGATTTTCTCCATAAATTTCTCTCAAGGATGCCTGCTTAGAGTTTGATCTCGATATGTGGCTATCTCTGCTCTATCTGACACTTGTTATATTGATAGACACGATCACCATGTACCAAAGTGATGGTGTATGACGGCGATGCTAGCAGGGCTGACGCCTTTCTATGTGGTGCGGTTTACCAACTGCTTTTGAACTGCTTCTGAATCCAGTCAATATCGGTTCCCTCGATTCAGTGCACAAGGCGGGGGATCAACTACCAATCTCTACATTCAGGTCCTAGTACCAATACATGTCATACAATGTCTTCAAGTTCTACCAAATTTCCAGAGGCACACCTGCAGATGCCAGCTCTGCGGCTTGAGAGTCCGTCGAGTCCGGCCAAAATCCCGATATGGACGGACGGACGGACGGACGGACTAGGCGGCTTTTCCAATACCCAGATGTCCTCCAGAACAGCACGTGCGACAATATCGACGTGTGAATTTCATTCGATGATTGATCAACACTCCTCAACCACGACCATCGCCGCCTCACCCTCCATCGACCGCTTACATCCCTACCACCACACCGGCCGGCCTCGTTTTGTCCGTAAAGCTTATTTCAGACTTTAAAACAAGTTCCAGTAACGACGTTTATAAGAGGAAGTGCAAATGCCAAAGATCCCTTACTTCTCTGTGCGGCTGCGCTATCGCGATAGCCAAGGGAGCTGTTGGGACGCCTCATCCATCCAACATGGGCGAACTTGCGGTCGATGTTGATCTACTTTCAACTCTACGGCTTGGCGCGTCTCTGTCACCCAGCCCTGCTTTGCAGGCCGCGGCTCGTCGGGCGCTCGGGATCACCAACATCATCCAAGTATGCGAACAATTTTTCTACCCGGTACCAGTCTGATCCGTGCTTCCGACGCTGCAGGCCCTGGAAGACAAGACCGAGAACAGAGCACTATCACGTTTGGCGAAGGATTCCTGTGAACTAGTGTATGCCATCCTCCGCACAGGTGTAATTGCTGAAGGCCCGGTACCTATGCCGGCTGAGCTCCTTTTCCGCGACCTGTTCAGGTTAGTGTTACGTTATGCATTTTGGGCTACAGCGTATCGAACTCTTCACAGCATCTTATCCTGTATAGAGCGGTTTACAAGAAAAACAACCTCTCGCACCATGTTTTACCGCATAATTAAGCATAGATCTGACATGAACACTATAAAGGAGTATCGAAAGCAGCTGACGCGGTTTCTGGGCATGCTCTCGGTGAGTATCTGGTCTTTGTTTTGCAGGTTGTTGCTAACCTGTTTTTCGCGCTGCAGTTGGAGTCCAACTTTTCAATTAAGCAAAACCTCATGCTGATCCATCAGACGTTGGAGACTCACGAAAGCCGGCGCATGGAGGAAGAAAGGCTACAGAGGTCAGAATATATGAGGCTGAGGACGCCGTCAGTTTCGTCGAACCCATTTCGTCAGTTGCAAGGCCTGTTCTCAAATCCCGCCACCACGATCAATTTCACGGGCAATTACACATCGATCGGTGGCGACCAGAACACGCATACGTCCGAGACAGCCACGAGCAACGTCTCTGACTTAAATGGCGGCTCCGCAGTTGCGATGGCAGGAGGTGAAGACTGTTGATCCTCACAGGGATTTCTCACTAATTCCCAACCTTGATAGGTATCTCGCAATCCACACGTTCCACTGCTTTGTAAATCTATGTATCGACCACAGGTCCCTGTATTTCTCGGCCTTCTCATTTATAATCATGTAAAAAACATCTACTCATCCGTGCTGCATTGGCAAGGGAGTACCATTACAGACGTTCTCGCATTGCATAAAGCTGGCGGTCTCGTCGAGCGAAAGGCATAAGCCTCGACATGACAGTACACCCCCGACCACTACAAAAATAAGGTTAGCCAAAATACTGTGTGCGCTAAAATCCGCAGTCTCGTGCAAATGGCATAACATCTACATAACAATAAGCCCCCAACCACCACAAAACGAAGGACGAAGAAAAAAAAACTATGTGCTCTAAAATATCTAATACAAGCAGTATGCAAATGAATGTCAGCAATCCATGGACGTAAACCTAAACAAACCATCTCCGTGAGGAACATCTATCATAATCATAAGCGCAAAAGCGTCCCGAAATCTAAAAGTTAAGAATGAGCGGCACTATCTACTCGCAGCCAACTTCTCCGACTCCGCCACCACGCGAGAAAACTTGCTTTTTCTCCTGATAGCGGGTCCGAAGAAGAAAAGCGCCTACATGAGAGCCAGATGTCATTAGTACCATGCTTGTTAAACCAGAGAAAGAAGGAAAGGGAGAGGTGTACGCACGAAGGGTATAGGTATCATGAGTACAGCAATGAGTGCGAAAATGGTGTTCCCCCACGGGTAGCCGAGGGCGCGGAACATCTGCCGCGTGAAGAGCGGGAAAACCATGGCCATGAGGTTTCCTAGTGTACC
The DNA here is from genome assembly GCA_014905825.1 of Lyophyllum atratum. NCBI lineage: Eukaryota > Fungi > Basidiomycota > Agaricomycetes > Agaricales > Lyophyllaceae > Lyophyllum > Lyophyllum atratum. Next base: position 790,243 of record JACGCN010000011.1, on the reverse strand, counting down.
AATTGTCTAATAACAAGTCCGTGGAGTCAAGCGGAGGGATACTGACGGAATAGACTTTGCCCTGCGAGTGCGGATGATGCAAAGGGGCCGTAACTACATAATATTTCATTATTTAGCGCTTGATTTGTGAGGAAGGAAAGGTTGGGAAGCCACATACCAGTCGGCGAGGTAGGAGAAGACAGCGGAGTAGATGATGAATGTCGCCCACATGTATATCTGGTGTTAGTTAAATCATGAGCCGCTACCCGGGATATTCAACGCCGTGAGTTGGTACGCACCGTAATACCAATGGCACCGGCGATCCAGTGTATATGGGCGTAGGCAGTCCAAGCGTATATGAACATCGCAATGGGGAGGAGCAGCGCAGCAAAGCACGCGGTGTGGAGACGCGCTTCATGACCGCGGGCTGCGAATTGTTTGCTGTTACCGGCCGGTTAGTTTACGGTGGCGTACAAAGGGGCGAGGGAATGCGTACTGGTAGAGACGGTCTTGGTAGAGATTGGTCATGACCCCAAGAAGGGCTGCAACACTGATGGTATGAACTAGTTAGCGACCTCAACATGGGTATATGTGGCGTAGCAAAACTCACGCCATGGTACAATATAGAGTACCGACTTCACCGATGTTGAAGCCATGTAGGGTGGTGAACACCCCTGTAACTGAACTATGTGCCACAACTACATGTTAGCTGGAATCTTTGTGGCAGAAAATGGAAGTATACTGACGTGATGAGGCAGTACATGACACCCCAGGCGAACCCAATCCAGATCTAGAGTAAGATGATGTGTCAGGATTTCTACAAGGTAGATCAGCAACGAGCCGTGGCGTACACTGAAGAAAAGGACGATCGGCTCCGTCAACATCAGATCTGCAACCCACGTTAGCTTCCTTCTATAACCACAAGGATACAGTCAAATAACGTACAAACCGGCCTGGTACAAGAAATGACGATAAGCGTTCTAAGACTCGCCCGCTCGTCTTCCACTCTAGCGCGGTATCTCGAATTCCCGGTCTTCCTCCGGAGCTTCTTGACTATCCGCATGAGGAGGACGGACGTCCGCGTTTCTTTCATTACGATGGGAATGGATATCAAGAGGCCGGAACATAGTCTTGAAGGCCGGTAGCAATATCAATTTAGTCCTGGTCGGAGCAGTGATAGCAAGCAAGGGACGTACATCATTTGTATCCACTGTATCCATCGCCACTCGAGCTTGGGGTTCATTTCGACCCATCCTGACCATACGGGACCCAGGCCTGTGCCGGCGATGGAGGCTACAGTGAACATGGTCATGGGTAGACCACGGCTGTTGATTTGTCAGAGACTGGGGCGGGGGGTAAAAACAGTGAACGTACTCTTGAGGAAGCCATATGTCTGCAACCGTCCCTCCGACCATGGTGGATCCCGTCGAGCCAAATGCGCCTTGTAGTAGACGTGCCAGGATAACTGTTTGGATGTTCTTCGAGCTATGGAATGGCGGCGGTCAGGTATGCATACGGTGTGAGAGGCAGGGGAAGGATATACTTACAGTGCGACCATCATATACATGAGGAAGAATCCAAGGAATGAGCCAATGTACAGCGGCTGGCGGCCAAATTCCTCGCTGAAGGAGGCTGTAACGAGAGGGACGACGCCGAAGCCGAGGGCGTAGACGCTGAGGCCGATGAGGCCTTGGAATTGGGTGCAGTTGAGATCCCGGGTCATTGAGGAGAGGCCCATGTTGTAGGTGGAGGCGGTCGAAGCTGTTGGGCTTTAGGTTTAGAGATGGCGAGGGGAGCAGTGGTACTCACCTGCGAAGACAGTTGAGATGCAGGCTAGGGTTGTGATTGCCCATTTCCGACGTAGGCTAAAGTTGATAGGGTTGCGTTTGTCGCCTTCCTCGAACTCAATCTAGATTTTGAATGTTAGGGAAGGAGGTAGAGCAAAAAGTCGTTGCGAGAACGCACGTAGATGGGTTCATCTCCATTTGGGGTGCCGGCCTTCTCCCTATGCGAAGGCGAAGGGGCTTCGTCTCCTGCAGGCGGCGGCCAAACCAGATTGCTTAGTTGGCGGGTCAACGTCTCATCGAGCTGCGAGGCGGTAGGTCGGTCCCCAAGACTTATGCGAGGGTCAATAGATTCATTGAGGTCCTCGAGAGATTTGACGACGAGGCCGTCACCTAAGACGGTCGGCGTCGTGGAGGAGGGGGTTGAGTACATGGATGGCTGCAGCCAAGAGCGGGCCGTTCGCTTTTATTGAGATCATAGTGTCCGCGTTAAACCTCTGCCTTTGTGGATGGCCGTCGGCCGTTGTGACTCTGAGTGCTGGGAGTGGTGGCGGCATGATCGAAAAGGTTGTCCCGCCGGCAAGCGGCCTCATTTTTGATCGAGATCACCGGGTTCGTAAGCGCCGAATAAAAACCGCCGAGGCACCAGTTTCTGCGCAAGGCTACTGGTACCATGGCGTGTACCGCTCGTATAGATCAGTTTTATATCTGTGAGGTGGTGAATCCGGAGGAGGTGATAGCGTGTTGCTCCAATATTTGTTTGTGAATTGATCCGGCGTTCTTCTCGTCACTGACTTGTCACGTCTCATACCTATACTCGACCAGCTCAAGGACGCAAGGCTCAGGGTCTTTCCAGGTCTGTGCTTTTATTTTCCAAGTGGATCTTGTCACGACCGTCGTTCAGCTGCCCTCCCGATCGTCCACCAGAAGCGCGAGCTCCATTGGACCGTATTTCTTCAGGATTCAGATACCGAACACACCATACCTAACTTGAAATACCATGAGCAATCCCACCACTATCGCAACACCCCGCCATGTGCCAGGCATGGAAACATACCGAGAAAAAGCATCGCGTAAATTCAAAGAAAACCCATGGGTCCCTCTCGGTGAGCACACCCTATCTCATCTCCTCCAAGCCCCGACATACCTATCCTTGACCCACAGGATCCCTCGCTACCGTCGGCGCACTCGTAGTCGCCATGGTCAAAATGCGACGTGGCCAGTCTCACTCTTTCAACCACTGGCTCCGTGTGCGCGTCGCAGCCCAAGGTCTCACCATCGTCGCCATCGTAGCCGGGACCTACAGCATGCGGAATAAAGACGTCGGAGCCTCCTCGGACCCCACGCTGACCCGTAACGACGTGGATGTGGAGCAGCGACGGCTGGAGAAGGTGGCACGGGAGAAGGACGAGTTTGAGGAGAGGTTGAGGGGTGCGGAGGAGGCGCATGACTTGGAGTCTGAGCTCAGGAAGGCGAGACGGAATGGGAGGGAGCCTACGAACCCCGGGAGCGCGAGCGAGGCGAGAGATACCAATACCGGCTCAGCGAGAAGTTCGGGAGGTTGGATGGGATGGCTCGGCTGGGGTCGAAGTTCGGGATCCACAGACTCCTCGAAACAGCCTCCAAGTACAAGCCCTACGGACAACTCCACCACGAAGTCATAACGACCACTGCGCGCATAGGTTCTACGGACATGTATTATTTCGCCTCGTAGCATACACGAATAATTTACTGCACGCCTCTTCGAAGACTTCGCTACCCGGACAGGCGTAGTATTATCCACAACATCGACGAACGCCCGGGAGAGCGGTATCAAAGTACTAGTAAGTACACGGCTGGGCGTCGCTCACGCCTCCTCGACTGTATCCCCAGTGCCCCGGTATTTCTCGGAGGTCCCTCGCCTCTGAACTTGATCCAAAACCTAATCAGCTCCGCCTCGACTCCACTCCTCAGCCCAATCTCAATTATCCGACCTCTCCTTAAACGTCCCCGGCTCTCTCTCCTTCTCCACAGCCAACCTCCAGCCCCCATAAAGCTGGTTCACAATCGCGCTGCGCCGGAGTACAGCAAGCTCCTTCACGGCGTCAGAGTACAGATTCCGCACCCTACTTGGGTCCGTCTCCGCCTGCACAAGAACACGAGTAAGATCGCGTTGACTGGGAAAAAACACGCAGAGGCAACGGACCTGCATTTCTCTGAAAGTGTCCTTCGTGCGACGCTGGAAGTATTCGCGGAAGTTGTATGAGCTGAAGGAGCGCGACGTGCGGAGCATTGTCGAGTAGAGGTCGAGGATGGCGCGGCGGGTGGGTGGGGTCGTCATTGTGATTTTATGGTTTGTCGGTCGGCGACGTTGGCGATTGCGTTGGCGTCGTGGTGGGCGTTACCAAGCTCTGTTTGCCTATGTTGGTCAAAGGCTTCCCGTCCTCGGGCCGCTCGCTCTCGTGTTCGCTCCGCGAACCCTTTTCACCTTGACCTCATGAAGCCTGTGTACCATCCAAGTACCACACCGGTTCAGCATCCTTGTCTATCAAAAGGACAACACAGCTACTGCAGAACAGGTCGTTTACGTAGAGAGGAACGCGCCGCTTGCTATCTCCCTCCCTTGCGTGCTTCCTCGAAATTCAACCACTCCGATCGCGCCTTCCCATATTAGCCCATATTCTCAAAATATGCATTCATGCGTTTGACCCTCCTCCAGCTATTGACCTCGTTTTTCGCTTCAAAATTCCAATGAGTACTACTACTTCACCGACCCCTGGGATAGTGGAGTTGGTCGTAGAGATATGGGTTCAACTGTTGGATCGACCACCGAACGATCAAGGCGTTCTCTCCGACATGGCGGACACAAGTTGCTCCTTATCAAACCAAGGCTCTTCTCCCAGACCTTGTCTCGAAGACTGTCGCATGTTCTCCACGGGTTACCTTTGTTTCCTGGGAACTTATCTGCGGCTAGCTTCTGTTGATAAAAAGTCGGACATCCAGCCAATCCATTCAAGTCAGAGTTAACAGGTGAAGATCGTTAAATTCAGTGCATCGCATCTATACCCTGTACGTCACATACGGCTCCAACTTCCGGAGTGTGCGTGATGTTGCGCCTGCGCCTTCAGAGCGGCATCAACGATCCCCGCCATTGCTATGACAGCTTCCTCCTCGTGCGTCCTTCCAACAACCTGCACCGTGACAGGGCCATCTTTGAAGGTGGCCGGCTCGTCTAATTATGATACACAGGTTAGACCATCGACCGAGTCAATAGGGTAATTCAGGTCGACGCACATAATTCGTAGTTGACTTTATCCTCGTCACCAAGGAATCCGTGGGCTGGCTTCTTCTGATCGAGAACCGGGTCAACCTTAGACACTGGGATGACTAGGGCTGGGTAGTCGAGAGTATTCCAGACCATGGTATAATTCACATTACTATGTCATCCTTTGAATGTGAGAAAAACCGCACCACTTGAAAATCACCGCACTCACACATTCTTCCCATGAGGCGTAGCCGTGTAAGGTGCCACAGGAGAAATAATCGCATCGACCGGTCGTCCAGTGCCCGTAACGCTCGCAGTGGCCAGCCAGTACTCCAGATGCTCACGACGCAAGTCGCGCTTCTTCTTCTGGATTTGCCAGAGGTCATAAGCGGAGTCTCCACCAGCTACTGCAGCGATGACTGGTTTACTGATGGGGATCTCCTGCTCCAAGCCCATGTGGCTTATCAGAGGCTCGCCAGTCAAGGTGGTTACCACGTCAAAGTCCTGCGCCATGCCAGCGCCGAATATGGCACGCTGGAAGATAACCTGATCAGAATCTATGTAACAAGTGACGGGATGCCGTCTCTATCTTACAGCGAGATCGTTGATATCGTTATGTTTGAGGGGTTTCCAGTCGATCACTGGACACAGCGGTGAGTTTCTGATCAACAGAAAAATAGGTCGACTTGCCCTTATGGCCGGCGGCCAGTAAAGCCTTCTTTGTCATTTCTAAACCTCGTATAACCGGAGGGTGTGGCACGACTTGGCCATCGTTCCAAAGAATGGCAAAACAGAGGTCCTTTCCTCTTCCATGCTCAGCCAGACGATATTCGTCTTCGTCCCAACCTTTCCTTATGACCAACGGATCCCGCAACCAGGTCTTCTGGCTAAGGACACCCTGGATAAATGCTTTAAGCCCACCGATGGAGTTGGAAAGGGGCCCGAGCACAGATGGAAGGGAGTCTTGGCCCTCGAGTGAATTGACGGAGCCACCGTACGGGACTCGTCCTGTCGAAGGCCTGAAGCCGTACGTTCCGCAAAAGGCGGATGGAATGCGAACCGACCTGTTACGGAATTGTCATCCGAGAAGCTACACGACGGTGCTGAAAGGACTGCCTACCCGCCAATATCAGAGCCGACGCCTTGAGGAATTTCATTATGAAAAATGCGCGATGCAAGCATATACGGGTGGACGTACCAATTGGTGCGCCCTTGAGCGCTAGGACATGTGTAAGATCAGGGACCGAGAAATGAATGCAACACAAATACCAATAAGAGCACCCTCGCCTCCTGAGGACCCTCCGGAGGTGAGGGAGCGATTATGAGGATTCGTCGTTCTTCCGAATACATGATTAAATGTCTCTGGCCACTGTCCTCGTGTGGGCAATCATGCAAGCGAAATCGAAATCAACTCATACCATGAGCGTCTGCGGGATATTAGTCTTGACGTATAGGACAGCGCCAAGCGATTCTAGCGCGTCGACGAGGACAGCGTTGCGCTCGGCATACTGCCCAATCCACGAGACATACCCTAGGGTTCACTTTAATTGACGGACCCTACTTTGTGATGCTACAATAATCATACCCATCGTAGATTCGACGCCCTCGAGGCTGATCTGGTCCTTCAAAGAAACGGGCAGTCCTGGAAACATGATCAGGAGACATTTGCACTTCAAATATGCTAGCGTAGTCACCATGCAGAGCGCCAACTACCTTTCCTGTTGTTTTCAAATGCTCATCGAGCTCGGAAGCTCGGACCAATGCACGGTCGATGAATATTTCGGTGAGGCAGTTGGTCTAGAATTCATATCAGGTATTCGGTACCCTCGACATATTGATTGGTCGACTTCATGAGCGAATACGCACCAACTGATGTGCGATGATAGCTCGCTTCGCGAACGCGGTCGTCACCTGTACAGACGACCATTCCGCCCTCGCGAGCTTCTGCAACAAGACGTCGACATCTGAGTTCGTTATTTCTATCTCGTGGGCAGAAAGGAGGCCGCTCGATTCGGGGAATCTGGTGACATTGAGCTCATCCTGAGACGGCAAGTTCATTAGGATCCATTCTTTCGGGATTGACGCCTGCTGCCTGAGTTTCTTTGCTGCGACGATATCTCGCCAGGTCGTTGCCATCGTTATAATGCGAGAGGGAGGAAGTTAATACCTGTGGGAGAGGGCTCTAGATATCTAGATATGTCCGGGGAGAACGATTAGCATATTGGAGCCTGGTCATGATAAGATCCTTGTGTAGCGATCAGGTGATAGTAAATATCATGTCATAATGATACAGATGTGATCCTCGTGCTCCTTCTGTGCGGGGAGATAGAGATAGGGATCGCATGAACGCGGCGCCTACCCAAATCAGAGAGCTACCAAGCAGGTCAAGATTACCCTAAACCTCTTATAAGGTCTCAAACCAGACCCTAGGCTATCCTAGGCCTGTATGCACGACGAAGAAAAAATTGCCGTTCGAGCACGAGGTCAGGTCTGCAAGTAGTTCCCGGAAAGCATTGAACGTGAGAGTAGTCGGCTGTTGTGAAGAGCCTAAAAGCCGAAAACGTGAACGCGAAGAATCACAGAAAGGAAAGGTGCACCCCAGGCGGCCGGAGCGCGAATAGAGCGATATTGAGACGGCTCATATCGAATTGGGATCTACGGATTGGGCAAAGAGCAGACAGGTCGCGAAGTCGTGTGCTAACAGTTGGATGACTGGGACCTCACTCATACAACTTCAGTCGAGGAGGAGAACAGGTCTGCAATCGGAGCTTCAATTATCTTCCTCCCAATCACGAACCATTCATTTGCCCGCTCTGCCTCCTTTCTTTTCTATCATACAGGACTTCACGCTCGTGTGTTTCCGGAACTTTGACTTCATTCTCTCGATGACTTCTGATACCCACGGCTCTGGTCATTCTATTCTAGAGCCCCTGCTCTCATCCCGATTCGTTTCAAAATCGTGCGGCGATTAAAGCTTGCTCGCACCTGGCTCAGAATCTGCAAGGTCCAATGTATTTTCCTTGGCTCCATTGACAGCGAACTTGGAACACCGAGCCGGGGCCACTAGCTTGCCGCCCTTACCCGATGGCCTCTCAGCCGTTCAGTGATTGCTTGCAACCCCTCGCGCGTGCCAGGGTGGTGACGATATGGAACTGGCTCCCGGGGATAGAGTCCAGCACAGTCTGGAGTGCATGCAGCTGATTGGTTTAGTCGTGCCGCTGTCCACTGGAATCCAGGACGGCGAGGGCCCTGGGGAATGGCAGTTCCAATTGTTCTCCGCTGCTTGCTTTGTCAAACACCCTCCTGTACGCCAGAATGGTGCCCATATGGAACTGACGCACGAAGCTTTGAGCCTAGCAGAATCTGGAGCGCGCGTGACTGCGATATTTCGGGGTGCAGCCGCCTATCAAGGACGAGAGGGCTCTGGGGATGTCAATTCCAACTGCCAGTGTCCGCTACTACATGCATGCAATGTGTCAACCCCCTCGTGCGTGCCAGGATGGTCTATACTGCAAGTATATGGAACTGAGTCGCGGTCTCTGAGCCTAGTATGGTCCGGAGCGCGGGTGGAAGAGATGTTGTGGAGTGCGACTGTCTATTCAGGACGGTGACGGCTCTGGTAAGTCAGTCCCAATGGTATTCTGCCGTGTGCAGGGTGCCAACTTCCTGGCGCGCGCTAGGATGTTGCCTACATGGAACTGACTCAGGGGATCTTGAGTCTAGCACAGTTTGGGGCAAGTAGCTGAGGACCTGAGGTGCTTCAGGATAGTGCCATGTACTCAAGACAATCAGGCGTCGGAACGTCAGTCCAGATTACAATCACTCTTTACTGCCTGCATTGTGCCAACCCGCTCCGGCCCTTGCCCTCAGCGTGTGCTCCTAGTGCCTCTCCGAGCCCGTACCCTATCTCTTGGATCCCCTTTCTCCCTTCTCCTTCCGTTCCTGGTGCTGAGATGATACGGGAAACCCTGGAGTGTCGCGACGCGTATGCTAGAGGATATCAAGGAAACATCGCTTGCTCATCCTTGTGCTACATTCATTTCCGTACGCTTCAGTTGTCTGAGTCTCAACTGAGCCTACCCGAGTATGTGTACTTGTCCTACTTAGCGGGTTAGCTGTTTTACAGCCTTCCGCATGGCGAATCGAAGGTTGGCAGTTGTAATCGTGAACCTTGAAACTTGAATAATTACATGGCCTACTAATATTCTGTACAAATTCATAAATTTAAGGGGAGATCCATGAAGTCCCTGTATCATGAAGCTGGGCTTTGTCGATCGCTCCGGAATAGCTCTACCTTTTAGAGGTTCCTCGCTGTTCCTCGTCTAACCGGATATGTACTGTGCGCCCCTGGTTGGCACGGTGGTTCGTCCTATTTGCCCCTGTTTGATCGCAAAGCTGAAGGGGTTAAGTATGTGTTGATGGTGATCACTTTCATAGTTTTACCCGCAACTGCAACCATCTTCTCGCCAATTCTCCTCCATCTGGGGAAATCATCAAACATCAAAAATTTGGATCCGAATGGCAATCTACCTTGCGGTCGACACTTTTACGTTGTTACTTCGTCGCAGAACAAGCTTGACCTTGATATCTAGGCCGAGATGAATATGGACCCGAGCAACGCAGAAATGGGCGGTCAGGCTAGTGAAATTGAAACATTCTCGTGCTTTTTTTGATACCCAGCACCTCCTACGATATTTGCGGCAGTCTTGATCAGCTTCGATGCCTAGAGCGCCGTATGACACGCGTCTCTTACGCGCTCTAAAAAAGCCACATGCTATGCAAGGTCAAGTGACGCGAAGTGAAGTATTCTGCGAGTGAACCGCACAACGTCATTCAAGCATCTAGCCCCTTGAGCAGTAATAGGCACACAGATACATATGGGAACGACAGGCAGCACCTTCGGGAACCCCCCTAAGCCGGGGACCCTACAACTTCATTTTCAACTGTTTACTCTCTATCACGGAACCCGTTCCGGGTAGTTCGTATATATATGTGGGTGAGAAGTTCATGGTACCTCACAAAAAACATCTGAACGATGTCCCGGGCACTGTCAAGGTCCTCCAGCTCCATCCATGAGAAGCCTCACGGCGAGAGCCATCATGCGGAGATCCTTGCGACCCCAGAACTGACGACAGCAGACGTTGCTGTTGATCCTAATTGGTGGTGGAAGTATAAGTGCGTTCTTCAATCCTGCTGTTTCTTCATCTACATAGTACTAATTTCGTGATGGTCTAGACAAATGCTCCGGGAACCTATGGCTGAGTTTGCCGGGGTCATGATTTTGATCATCTTCGGCGTTGGTGTCGACTGCCAAGTCGTACTTTCGACCAGTCCGGGAGTCGCGGCAGGCCACAAGGGTGTACGTCATAGCCGTGCCCACCGAATATCAGAGGATTGTTGACACTCTGTCGCAGGAATACCTCTCCATAAGTTTTGGTTGGGCCATCGGTAAATTCGTCCTGCATTCACTCATGTACAGAGGCTTATTTTCTATATTAGGTACCGCGATGGGCGTATGGGCTAGCGCAGGAATTTCGGGTGGCCATATCAATCCTGCAGTGCGTACGCTTATCACCGTCGCCTGTAACGCTTGACCAAGCTTCTCCAGGTGACGTTAGCATTAGCGACTTGGCGTGGCTTCCCATGGAAGAAGGTACCAGGTCAGTCATTTATTTGGGTCATATGATACCTCTGTTGACCGTAAATGATCAGGCTACATCTTTGGTCAACTGATGGGCGGCTTGGTCGGCGCTGCGCTTGTATATGCCAACTACTTCCATGCGCTCGACATCTTCGAAGGCGGGCGGGGCGTTCGGACTCTCAACACGGCCGGTCTTTTCTCTACCTATGCGGTGTGTCCGATGTTTGTCAATCAGTCATGCACATTTCTCATCAAACACTCTGTGCGGCGATACAGTTAGATTACATGACCCCCGTGTCATGCTTCTTTTCTGAATTCCTTGCCACTGCGGTCATGATAATTGTCGTGCTTGCAGTTACTGATCGCGGGAACTCTCCACCACCGAACGGTCTACTCCCAATGACGCTTTTCCTACTCATTCTTGGGATCGGCGTTGCTTTGGGCATGCAGACTGGTAAGTGCGACCCGTGATCTACTTGAAATGCCGTTGAACGCCGTCCGGATGCTAGGCTATGCACTCAACCCGGCTCGTGATCTTGGCCCTCGTCTTCTGACGTCGATGGTGGGTTACGGGAAAGCTGTATACACCTTCCGGAAGTCAGTAGAGCCTCTGTTTCACATGCTAAATATCGGTACTGATGGACCACCATCAGTCATTACTGGATCTGGTGCCCAATCCTTGGGCCATTATTGGGCGCTCAAGTCGGGACCATGTTTTACGATGCGTTCTTATATAACGGTGAAGACTCGCGCTTTAATCAGCCGTGAGTAGCCTGTCTGCCATTCCTTTTGCGCTTGTCCTCATCCCAGCAATAGTGATCGCGCGACGAAAAAACGATTGCAGTCAGGAGCTGGATCGGTATGATGTGGTTACTGTGCTTTCAGTACGTCACATGGGCTATTTTCTATCTTTTCTGTATCGGACCTTTCGCATCGGTTGTATGGGGCGCACTTGTTGTATCAGATCTTCTGGGTTTGTACAATTTCACCAGGTCGATGGTGTTGTAATATGATCATGATTCTACGGACAGCTCGAAATGCTATTTCCAAGTCATTGATTACCCTCTAGCCCTAGAATCGAGGAGGTGAGGCTCTATTTTTGGCAAGTACAGTAGGTTTTATCCTATTCTGTCATGCATGATTGCGATCGAGGCACAGTAGAAAAGAACATGATCGAAGCTCGATCAGGGGGGAACGGAGATAAGCATAGAGCAAAATACGGACTACTCCGCGGTTGATACATAACGCAACGGGACCCACCGCCTTCACCGAAGCTCGAAATACCACATCTCTCCCTCCTCCATTCGACCTCCAATCAATTCTGCTTCAGTAGATACCCGGAAACAAGGCATACGGAACTCTGTCAGCCCACTGTTCCCATTCGGTGGTGAACAGCTTCCGCAATTCACCGTCCTCCGTAGGCACCCTCCTGAGCGTCCCTGCCAGGCCGGCCATCGAAATCGCCGTGAAAATGAAGGCAGCTACGATGCCCCCCACCGTCTGCAGCAGACCCGACTCCCAAAGCCAAGACCCGCCGGACCCGTACCAGATGTACATACCCACGTGTACGGCCACGAGCCCGGTATAGCTGGGGTGGCGTACCACGCTGTATGGTCCATTCGTCACTAGACGGTGATTCTCGCGGATGCTAAGCTCGAAGGTGAATAGTGATTCCATCGTACGATAGCATTTCCATCTGATCCATGACCCTGATATGATCAGTGCGAGGGCGACGAGCGTGACCGGTGTGAGGTACAGGTCGTCGATGTCTCCACTCCGTATCAAGGTGTGTAGGATACGTCGGGTGATATGCGTTGATGGCATCTGCCCCACGGCGATGGCCAGGACCTCTGCTGCTCCCACAGCCCAGTATGTGCCCTATTCGCAGTGAGGATCTTGTGAGCTGGTCTGAACTCCTTTATGCTGCTTACCTTGATAGCCTTGATGATCGCTCTGTTGAATTTCAGCACTTTTTCACCCGCTCCTTTCGTAGGAGCCTGCTCGTGTGGTGCGGCCTTGCCAGGAGGGGTGTATGTTATGTGAAAGCTAACGCAGACGGCCACGGCGAAGACCACTCTGACGATGGCGGAGAGCGGGTCCATTCTAGGGATCTGGGGGGAGTGGAGCTTAGGGTGCCGTAAGGTATCTCAACCTTGATCTTTTATGCTGAGCCAAGTCAAAGAGACTCTCCAACAATAGTCGGTGATTCTCTTCTGATCCGCATGCCTATTGGGAACGGTTCTGAGGTGCGTCCTCGTCGCGCATGGTGTTATCATCATTGTAGTTGAATGTGTTTGACATATTGACACGAGTCGCTGAATTGCGTAAATTCAGCCGAGCAGATTCGATCTGACTCGCTCCTTGCCTGCCTGTTCCGAGTTCAGTCGTCTTATACTAGGCTTTCAGGAGTTCTATATCATTTGCAACAGATGTGGTCGCTACTAAGTACGTCCATATCAGATCGGTTCAGATTCGGTGTATCGTTCAAATGGCTTACTTTCCTCAGTCCTGCGGTTGCGCAGGTTTCGGCCGGGGGCATGTGATTCTAGAGGCAGGGCCAGACTAGCAATGCTGTTCCTGAAGCCCAAAGGCGAAAAATAATCATTTTAAGCAGGGACGCGTTCTTATATTCTGGTCAGGGAGGTCTCAACGACACATATGCCTACACGCCTTCTGTGAGGAATTCCGGGTATTCGGAACTTATACTGGATCGTAGATTCACCCCGACTTTTGTATACGTTCCACTGCCAAGGCTCCATTCCAGGTGGGTTTAATCTGGCTGGCGTTGATCACCACTGAGTTTTCAGGTCTAGTAATACTATCACTGGTGGGAACATTACAAGGGGTGTTAACGTTACAAATCGCCTTTTTGATGTTTTTGAGTCTCTCCTGCCTTCCACACTCATACAAATAATCTGAAGATTGATAGAGACACTCTTATACATGTTGTGTATGCGATCCCCACACCACTTCGATGAGATAATCGGTTGAGACAGTCTGAGGAGGGCAGAAATCTCCTACACCCAACTTTACAAGCATATCACGCTGTGATGGTCATTCAAGACCCGCTAGGTGGGCGATTGATGGGCGATGGCAGAGAGCGGAATCTGCCGCCGTGACTTTTGATGTGACTTGATCTTGTAAAGTTGTCGTGGATTTCAAGCATCTGCGCATTCTGCTCATCTTCCCTTTCTCCCCACTACGTTTCAGCTAAATTTTGGTTAATCGGTTCTGTTAGCATCTCAGGAATAATTTGTCTACCAAACTTGTATGAAAAGGAGTATGCGATCTCATGTTACTGACCTTGTATTGACAGGTGTTGACAAATTTGTAAAGTGCACACCAATGATAGTAGTATGCAAACTCGTAGCTGCATTGCACTGTATGATTCGAACCAATCCATCAGGAAATCTATTGTGTCTCGGAGGGAATTCCCGAACATATTTGATGGGACGTTGATGGAAATGGTGCCCAACACTCGGTGTGTATTTGTAGTTTAGATATGGCACCGAGAAAATGTATCTCATCGTTGTAGGTCGAATATGACAGTTTAAATTAAAAGAGGAACGCCACAGTTTGGGAGAAGTACCTCTTTTGCTCTCTTTTGACCTACATATCATACGTGACGCGACGCGACGCGACTCATTAGAGCCACGTGAGGTCCTTTGCAAATGTTTAAAATTAGAACCCTCGCGTATACATACTTCATGCATCTAGGGCTGCATCGCAAAACAGAAGGGGAGCTGCGGACGATGTGGTTTCAGCAAATACTGATATTGTTTCTGTTCTTTCGTAGTCGACACCCCTGTACCACGGGTCACAGCTCCGTCAGAAAGTTCAATAAAAGTCGATCATCAGCTTCATTAACTAGCTCAAGAAGCCACGAGACCGCACTGGATTAGTGCGGCCGAGCGGCGTCAATTCGGGAGTTGGCTCTCCTGTTCTCGTGGGCGGTTAAATTTGACTTCAACATCATCTGCTGTTCTCGTGGTATGCAGGATTTGCGCATGGTGCTCGTGACTCCGTTTTCACGCACCTCCTCGTAGCCTGCACTCATGTTGCAAGGTGACAGTGTACCTGATTTGAAACTCTACTTGATCATCATCTGCCTCGACGAGGAGCCTTGATTATCGGATTCAGGGTCGGTGATGCTGAGCTTTAAGACATATTGCTGACATAATCCCATCAGAAGCAACTACTGTCTGCTAGTGTGAAGTCGGTATACCATCTCTTTCCTATCCCACCTCCACCACAGCTTCTGGGCGGACTCTGTGGTGTCCTGGCTACCATGGGATTTACTCCAGGCCCCACCGACCCTTTCATAGAGCTCATGCGTCCGCCGCCTGATGAAACCCCCGCCCAGGCTATGGCGCGACAGAAACGGGAGCTTGACGCTCAGAAACGAAGCGATGCAATTGACGAGAGTATCAAGCTAGCACGGGACCTCGCGAAGAAAGAGAAGGGCGTTATTAAGGTGCTTCTACTGGGCCAGTCAGAGAGTGGTGAGTTCCATATACACTGTCGCGTGAGCCTTTCAAGATTCATGTAGCACTACAATCCAGGGAAGTCTACGACGCTTAAGAGTACTGTCTTCCCTTAACATTTGACGTATCTTGCGCACTAAATCCACTCGATAGATTTTCGCATGCGATACTCCAGGGAGGACTGGGAGAAGGAGCGGCATGGCTGGCGGGCTGTGGTTCAGCTCAATATTGTTCGCTCGATCACTACCATCCTGAGTGTCATAGAAGCCGAGCTAAGCGGCGAGGTCCCCGCCGAATCAGAGCACGACCAAGTCGAGGATGAAGAAGAAATGAAGTTCACTGACGCGCATCAGCTGCTCATGATTCGTCTTGCACCGCTTCGTGGGGCGGAGGCTGAGCTTAAGCGCCGTCTGGGTGCGGGCTCTGAGCCTGTGCAGCCGGCGCTACCGATGATTGCGACGCCCTTTGAGGTCGTTACGGAGGCTGCTAGTCTGCGACGGACTGACCCTGAATTCGCTGTTCGTTCGTGGAAAGATGTCCTTGATCCCGAGGGCAAACCCGTGCGGATTGAAGAGACTAGTGGGGATCTGGATTCGGTTACAGACCTGATTGCGGGGTGTAAAGATGATATGAAGGCACTTTGGGACGACAAGAGTGTACGGTTTGCTCTCAGGCGTCGCAAGTTGCGACTGCCTGACTCCGCTGGATTGTGAGTAATATCCATCTGCTGCGTTGTCAACGTTCGTTGAAGATGTAATATCAGCTTCCTAAATGATCTTGAACGTATCGCATCTCGCGCCTACGTCGTTAGTGACAACGATATCGTGCGAGCGAGACTTCGTACTGTCGGCATTCAGGAGCATCGACTCAAGTTCAAACACGGGCCGTTCGACAGTCCTAAGGGTATGTCCCATTCCCTGTCCCGCGATCTCGTGTTGATGTTTAGTTGGCTGAAGGCAAGGCCTCATCTGGTTGGGAGTGGCGCATCTTTGATGTTGGAGGATGCCGTACATCTGTCTGCGTGTTCTCTGCCTACGGACTTCATCAGGAACTCACTCCTCGTACAGCGTGCCGCGTGGCTTCCCTTCTTTGACAATGTCAATGTCATCATTTTCCGTGCGTGTCTCTCTCTCGCTGGGCATCGTTCGGTATTGGACTCGAGTTAACACAGTGTCGCCGGTGTCCGTTTTCGACCAGAGGCTCGAGGAAGACCCTCGTGTCAATAGATTGGAAGACTCGATAATCCTATGGACGTCGATATGCCAGTCGAAACTTTTGGCCAAGACTCAGCTGATACTATTCCTGAACAAATGCGATCTTCTACGCAGGAAGCTGAAACGCGGGATCAAAGTGAAGGCCTTCCTACCCAGTTATGGTGACCGGCCGAATGAAGTTATCCCTGTCGTCAAATGTAAATATCTTCCTCCTCTCACGCTGACCCTATTTTAATGGTATCTTCTCCACAGACCTTCGTGAGAAGTTTAAAGATATCCAGAAGCATGCATCACCAGAACTACGCTCCACATATATATACCCAACTACTGTAACGGTGCGTTCCAGCTCCCACTGATACTCCATCGTCGCTCACTACCACCCACGCAAAGGATACGGAAGCAACTGCGGTTACGCTTGAGTCCGGTGAGTTCACTTCGGCAGCTCCCTACCCCATGCAACAATTCTCATCCTCATGCCTGCCCAGTACGCGATGGAGTTCTAAGAGAAAACCTCGTCACATCTCAACTTATCTGATTTGATATATTTGAGGTCCATGATTCACGATACCCTACGGCGTAATTGCCATGTACCAGACTAATTTGGAGGACATTGGACATCCACACCCTGACATTCAGGGTACCACGCCATGGGGATGCCGTGGAGATGTTGTATTATTGATTCGTTATCTGTCCTGTGCTCTTGCCTTTCCTATTTAAACATTATAATATCTCGTCGTCGCTACCGTATGAGTGCGGGTGGCTTGTGCGATGGTGCATGATCAGTGACGCATGGCCGATCCATCATGCATCATAGGCTATCACAGGTGAGCGGATAAGCGAGATTTTCAACTCTTGTGTCTGACCACATGCCACCTATTCCTGCTGATGCGTTGTGAATCTGCGCAACACTCACAAGGTGCTGCGACCACTGATCGTATGTCTTTTATACTTCTTGGGATCAGTGCTTCCCTTAATTGTCCAGAGAAGCTGATTCCCAGGACGAATCTGCCACTGGTCCAGGCAAGGGTCCAACAATAAGGGTGCACTCTGGTCTTAAAGACAGCTCCCATGAATCCGTTTATTTGTACGGTCTGCGCCGTGGGTATAGTCATCTCTCACCTTGAGACCCACGTTAGGTCATTTCCTGGTCATTTCCTTCCAAAAGAAACCCCATTCGACCATTCGAAGTCCCATAACGGTATTCTAATCGACGCACGAGCGCTAAAGTCTTCTGACCCAGTGGATCCATACCTGCCATACGTGTCACTCTTAGTCCACATCGCTGCTACCTTCTTCAGGCTCGCCCACACACCACCACCACCACCGCCATTATGTTTGCCACCGTCGTATCCCGCGTCCGCCGCACCCTGCGTCGCCAAAAGTCCCGCCATCAGCTCCAGCCTCCAGATCTGCGGCGCTGGAGCGACTTCATGAATCCATTCCCGCATGTATCTCCCGGGGGCTACAGACTCTACTACGAAACGCACGGTATGCCCGAACCAAAAGCGCTGCCTACCCATGACCCTGCCAGCGTATCTTCTCCCAGACACCCGACGCCACGGCCGCGGCGGCAGAACGCCTCCTCACCTTCCTCCTGCCCTTCCTCCTCATCCATTGTACAACCAGCACCTTCGGGAGTGCCAGTCCCATTCCCACCATCACTACCTGAATCCTCCAAAACACCATCGTCCCGTCGCCAGGATGTGAAAAATACGACGAGAACCCTGAGCATCATACCCGAAACGAGCACAGGCACGCCGAACGTCCGCATACCCGCCCTGTCCAACACGTCGTCGTTGCGACGACGGCGGAGACGACTTCTTCGCACCCCGAGTGTGGAACGCGACTTTCCGAGCCGGGCACCGACGATCGCGTCGATTCGGACTGCGGATCTGGACGGGTTTTCGTCCGAGTCGGTGCAGTCCCACGAATCGAACTCGAGCCAGAGCCACATTTACTCCGTGGATACGCCTCCCACGACGGTCGAGGGTCTCGGGGATGAGGATCTGTCGTCGCCTGTCAGTGCCAAGGACGGAGCAGAGTATGATGATGATGATGACGATAGGGATCTGTACGAAAGACCCGATAGCAGGTCATCTTATTGCACCGCGAGGAGCGGATTCAGCGATGATTGACCGGCTTTCATCTGTTATTTTCTTGGGCGGCAATTTTGAGCACTGTATCCTTATACACTTGAAACCAACGACATATCTGTACTATTATTCAAACATAAAACGCTAGATGGGTGACCGGGAGGGGATTGGGAGGAGATGCAATGTTACTAGTAATCTTGCGCTGACAGACGTCATGTATACATCACCAAATTACGAGAATTGTTACGATAGTGCCAGACAGCTTCGAAACTCGAAACAAAATTATTTAATGACCTACGTACTCCATCTAGCACAGGGGTATATACGATATCAAAAACATATAACTATTCGAAGGTTATGGTTGTCGAGTTTCCCGAGCACTGGCAAGCAGCACAATTCCAGAACATGGAGCATTACTTTTTCGTGCCTTTCGTTGGTGTTGCCTCAGGCTCCTGTGCCTCCAGAATATTTTTCAAGAGAGGCGCAGTGACCTTCCTCGTCGCATTCCCGTTGCTTTGCCTGTAAACCCTTGCTCTAGCCCCAGCCGGCAGCTTCCCCGCCTTCTCCAAGTCGAACTTCTTATGCTTCTTCAGCTTCAGCTCGCCGCTGTCCTCAAGACCCTTCCAGAGCCTCGCGGGCAGCTTGTCGAATATGCCCTCAATCGGATCTGCCTCTGCTGGCGCCTCTGCCTCTGCCCCCGCTTCTGCCCCGGTCTCCGCATCTGCCCCGGCCTCCGTCTTGTCCCCCTCCTCCTTCTCGTCCTTCTCTTTATCCTTCTCCGCGCCGTCATAAACAACCCATGCCATCTCCCGCTTATGCTTCCCTTTCCCCTTCTTCCCGGCGTTATAGGACGTCAAGACACCTAGAATATCGATGCCCCGCTCCTTCATCCACGGAATCGCAGCCTCCTCGAGCGCCCCATCCTTGGCCCAAGACTTTAACGACACAGGCACCGACGCAATCCCAGCTTTGAGCGTCTGCCCCCCAGCCCACGGGAGCGTGTAAGAGTAGTCTTTGTAATCCCGGCGCAGCAGATCCCTCCCGCTCAGATGCGAGATGTCGCCTTTCTTCTGCACAAGCGTCTTTTTCAGCTCCCGAATCGCAGGCGCGTCGTGGAGTGCCTCAGGCTTCGACTTTGGATCGTCCAGGAGGGCCGTGACGAGTTTCTGCGGGAGTTCGGATGCGATGGTGGAGCGGGAGGCGAGGAAGCCTGCGGCGTAGATGTCCGTGGGGGTGGCTTTGCCGCCTGGCTTGAGGCCGTTCGTGTCTATGAGGATAGCGCAGAGGAGGAGCGTCGCGAGGTCAGAGGGCACCTCCGAGGGGCACAGGGCAGCGATGTGGGATGCACAGCTGCCGCACGGGGCTATGATGCGGGGGTTCGCGGTGTCTTTGTACAGGCCCTCGTCCTCGTGGTGGTCGATGACTGCGACGACCTTGGCGGAGGGGTTGGAGGCGGTGTAGAGGGCCCCGAGGCGGTTGTGGTCTACGAGGGCGAAGTTTTGGGCGGGGAAGGGTTTGAAGTCGGCGAGGTCTGTGAGGAAGAGGAGTTGTTCCTTGGGCTTGTCGATGCCGGCTAGTCGGAGGGCGTAGGTGTTTTCTGCGCGGAGGTCGAGGTCGTCTCGGTCAAGCTGCAGCAGAGGAATGGTGGGCTTCTTGTGGACTTCGGATTGGAGCCATGCGAAACCGATGGAGGACGCGACGGAGTCGAGGTCTGGACATCCTTATTTTAGCCTGCCTGTCCTGGAAGGATTTGATAGTTGAAACGTACCTCCCGCCTCGTTGCCCATCACGACAGTCCATTCGCCTGCCTTTGACGGCGTTGCGTGGATATCACTGAGGTATTTTTCCCTGGACTGGGTAAGAAACTGAACCAATGTGCCAGGAGCGGCAGGCGTCGCCTCCGGCGGTTTGTTCATCTTGAGTGCAATGGACAGTCGACGGATAGGGTTTCTCATCTTCTAGTTGCTGTGGCAGTGATGAGGTTGCAAGGAGGAGGAGGAATTATCCAGTCCTCGTTGCGGGACGGCTTTTTGTAGTCGATGACAGAGTCCATGCTGCTGCCCAGCACGTGGCGTGCCAACGAAATGAATACGATGGCTTTTTAGCTTCAGTGACTTTATGACTTCGTAGAAGCATGGAAAGGCTACGCGAAGGCTTCACATAGTACTAGCTGAGTCGGATACCACATTCTGTACAGGATGGTCAATGCTGTTGCTATGTATGCTCGTGAAGTGGTTCCGCCTTAGGAACCTTGACGGACATCGTAGAACCTCAAACTTAAAGGTCGGATAGGCCGCGGGCCGCAACCGAGGGACCTCTCGAGATCTCGAAAATCAACCTCAACGTCAGTCCAGACAGGGCTGGAGCACTCCATGCCTCCACGCACTGATCAATTGCATCACACTTCCATGGGATGGGGTGTCAGGTAAAAGTCCCCACCAGTGGTAATAGCACGGTGTCAACGGGGAGCTAACCACCTCGATACATGATTAGAACCTGTCTCCTTCTCTCCCCGATAAGATGCCAACACTCGTTCCGTCGCAAGCTCCTCGATGAGTTTAATCGTTTTCGGGATTGGGGTATCGGATGCCGAGGGCGAGTGCGGGGAAGTGACCAGCTGGCGTGCACACTGGATGAAGATGCGTCAGGATACGGTTTACCCTTGGCAAAAGGTCTCGTACCAGTTTTCACACCGAGCCATGCCCGGATGTTGATGCCAACGGGCGGGTCATCTTTCGAGGTGTCACGCTCGCCCATTTCGACGACGATGAGGAACATCTTGAACGCCAGTGGAAGGTCGCCGGCGGTGTAAGCTGTCTCGGCGAACTGAAGGAAGGTAAATGGGTTTTGAGGCGCGAGAAGCAGGGCATGGGAGATGGCCTGAAGGGCTTGTGAATATCTACATACACCCATTAGCACATCATTTCTCAAACGACGCGTCAATGGACGCACTGGCAACACGATGCATAGATATCCGCGAGTTCAAGCCAGCCTTCAACGTCGGTATAGAAGGTATCAAGGAACTTTGAGAGCTCCTCAACAGCCTTTTCGTACTTCCCAGTCCGTCTAATGACAGATATTCGACGCTTCCATATAGCCTGCAAGATAACCGTTCAACATGAGAAATTGGGGAGCACCCGCACTGGTTCGTACCGCGTTAGCAGAGTCGTCCTCCAACAAGTCCCCGTAGTATTGCAGCACTACTTCCGGTGATTCCGTCGCTTCCATCCTTATGCCAGTGAGCACATCAACGCGAGGTGATCTGGGGAACTTGTCTGCCAATTGCTTCAGACATTCCTGGGAGCATGGGGTATCTGTCAGTGCTACGGCCAGGGAAAGGCGAAGCAGTACAGGCATTACCTACATCGGCGATATCTAAACGGCCAACATCGATGGATGCTAAGGCGAGCTGTTCGAGGAAAGCCCAGCCTGTGTAAGCCAAGGAACGTTAACGTGACGTGGTTCGACGTATGCAGGGCTTGTGAGCGTACCTTCGTCCCCGAGCTTGGTCGTAGAGCCTGATTTCAAGACAGAACACCCTTGCTCGAAGGTTTCTTGGGACGCGCGGGTGTTGTG
Source organism: Lyophyllum atratum (assembly GCA_014905825.1). NCBI lineage: Eukaryota > Fungi > Basidiomycota > Agaricomycetes > Agaricales > Lyophyllaceae > Lyophyllum > Lyophyllum atratum. The sequence continues at coordinate 768,228 of JACGCN010000011.1, read as the reverse complement.
GGTGCGGTACGTCGCGAGCCTCGCGAGGGCAATGGAGAGGGACATGTTGAGGGACAGTCTGTTACGTAATCGTGTCCACCTTCCTTTCTACCACCACCAAGCTCACTGAGGCGGTCCTCAACAGTCATTTTTGTCGTTCTCATACAGAAAACAGTGCTAGAGTGTGCCTCTGGTCCACTTTGCACGATCGCAGAGCCGGCTCCGGAAGCAGCTGTATACATTTTTATAAACGCGTTCATGTGGCTTTGGCAATTGACAATGGAGCGTGCATCTCCTTGCATCTCTTGCTCTCCGGCATGGCCAGAGCATGTCATGTCCGACGACTCGGACGAGATCAGCGTTCTTGCTTGGGTCGTTTTACCAGATTTTACCCCGCGCTCCTCCTATCTCAGAGTACCGCACCGACGGTTGCTAATAATAGCATTTCATTGAAGCGTAAGTTTATATTCCGTTTACCCTCGAAAATGCACCACGTGGAATCTTGGCTGCTCACGAATCAGCATATTGACCAGCCCATATGATCTCTAGACTCCTTCTCCTTTCTGCGAGATTCACTTAACGGGACTCGCAGAAATCCCCCACTCGTTGGTGCTGAGGCAGCATCGATCCGATAACGCCTGGGCCCTCGCTTGCTGCTGAAATCAGGGTAAAATCTCGCGTTCACGTGCAGCGAACTGCAGCGAACCATCGCACCTCCTGTGCTCCCCTGTCTCCGAAGCGCCTCATGATGCCGCCCCACGCCATCTCATTAGCGAGTCAGGTGGACAAAAGAAGCCCTATCAGCCTGTTTCAGAGGGGTTGATCGGGCGTACGTACCGCATTGCTAAACCGTAAGCACCATGGGCAGGAAGAAGTTTGAAGCTTAAAAAGCGCTATTGGTCTTTGTCCTACCTTCTATTCTCTGTGGAGAACCTCCTGTCTCTTCGTCTCTTCCTCTGTCCGTCATGGCGCCGGAAATAGTCCCAGCGCGACAGTCATCATCGGGAAATAGTGACGTAGAGGAGACGAAAGGCGAGGTGGAGGGTGCGGTGGATGGGACCTACAATCAGGCGCAGCTGGGCTTCAAGGCGAAAAGGAAACATTTCTTTGCGCCGATCGATGCTGGATATGCCGATGCGGTTCATCGTGATGCTGAAACCGTCGAGTACACGGAGGAAGAAGAGGTACGTCTATGTTAGGACATCTTGTACTTCGCGGCTCACGGCTTCCCCCAGAAACAAGTCAAACGGAAAATCGACCGAACCGTACTACCTCTCGTAGTCTGCAGGTATGTACCCCGAGTATCCGAACATTGACGCGCTTCTCATGTTGGTGACCTCTTTCTAGTTATATCTGTGAGTACCGGTTATAGATTTCCAGTTTTACATGCTGAGGGCGTCTTCCACTCAGTCAACCAGTTTGGTAAGAGCACATCATAACCTGCATCGACCATCACTCACCACCGCTCTTAGACCGTACCAATATGTAAGCCTTGAGCTATTGATCCCATAGCGGACGGTGTCCTTACGACCATCTTCACCCAGCGGAAATGCTCATGTGATCAAAGCCTTCAACGAAAACTATGTATGTTTTGGTCCTCCGTCTCTTCTAGCTTGAAGTAGCTGCTCACGGCATATCCGTATCAAAGGGCATCACCAACAACGACAAGTGGACACTGGCACTTAGTATCTTCTACGTCGGATACTGTAAGATCCTACACGTATTTTCCGGCGCGCCATGAACTGATACCTCTTTCATAGGTCTTCTCGAGATGCCTGCGAACAGTGAGTCGTACCTCATTTCAAGCTACATGATCTCACCGACTTTCCCGCAGTCCTCCAACGACACATTGGCGCTAACAGATTGTGCGAATCACCGTAACGCGCCCTAACTTCGTCGACTAAACTTCCTTTCCAGCTTCTTCATCTCTTTGACAGGCTGGGGCATCGCATCTCTGTCCTTTGTGTATGCTAAAGGCTACGCCGGGCTTCTGGTCCTCAGGCAAGTCGTAAAGCTAGCTGTTCAGGCCATTTAACTTATCTCTCATGTTCGTATAGGGTACTCTTGGGAATCGGCGAAGCTGGGTATTATGCTGGCATGATTTATTATCTTTCTTTCTGGTATAAAAGGTATGTCGTGTTGTTGGTATCGTCGTACTTCGATCAATCTAAATCAATGCGATTGATGCAGGTCCGAACTTGCTATGCGTATCAGGTGCGAACACCCCGTCTTTCTTTTTGTTCCCCGATTATTGACTTTGACCATCTCGCCATAGTCTATGCATGACCGGCACTCTACCAGGCGCAATCGGAGTTCGTTGTGCTCAACTCTAATCCGATGATCCTACGCTGATCATTGGGTTCTATCTAGGGTCTCCTCGCTTTCGGTCTCGTCAGAGCTCACACTTCGCTCCTCGCTGGGTTCGTCGCCCTTGTCCCTCCCAAAATTTGACCGAGAACTAACGAGTTTTGAATCACCCAGCTGGCAATTTCTTTTCCTGGTACCTACCTCTTCACCCTTAAACTTGACCACAACTCATTTTATCCTGCAGATCGAAGCCATCCCTACTATGATGATGGCACTTGCAATTCTTCTGTTCCTCCCGTCGTTCCCTTTCACTGCGACGTTCCTCACTCCCCGAGAGCGGGCCATTGCTCAAGCACGGCTGAATCGGGACCACAAGCCCCAATCACATGGAGGAATGACGGGGTGGCAGGGAATCAAGGCTATCGTTGCGGAGCCTAATGCCTGGTTATTCACTCTCATCTACGCTAGCTGTATGTCTCATGCTCTCGTGGCGTGATGGGAGACTGATCGTCCGTTCATAGTCAATGTTGGAGTTGCCACCGTTTCCTATTTCTTGCCCACAGTATGTTCTAGGAACTTCCCGTACGAGCAGTTACTGATGCGCAAATAGCTGATCAAAGGCCTCGGATTCTCTTCAATCAATGCACAAGGCCTGACCGTCGCTCCATACGTCGTCGGCTGGTTCATGGTCTTCTTCCAGGCCTGGCACAGTGATCGCACCAAAGACAGGGGATGGCATATCATGCTGTCGTGCGCTCTGTCCTTCATTGGGTACGTCATTCTCGCGACATCGGTGCAGAAGAGCGTTGGGGCGGCGTATTTCGCTTTGTTCCTGGTTGTTGGGGGCAACTACAGTCTTTTCCCGCTTGTCATGTACGTCCAACGCGGTATTGAGGGTCGGCGGGCCGCTGATCACATTGCTTTCATACCTGATAGGAGCTGGGCGGCTAATACGTTTTCGCCGACATCGAAGCGTGGTGTTGGGACTGCGTTCATTGTCTCGATCTCGAATTGTGTTTCGATGTGAGTGCTTCTTTCCTATGACGCTTCGTTGCATTGCTCATCTTATTGTGTACCTTTTCGCAGCGCTTCGCCTCAAATCTACTTCGACCCCGAAGATCTATACCGCAAAGGACATGCTATTTCTGCAGCGTAAGTATCTCCCTCTCCTATCACCGAATCACCCTAAGAAGTCCCTGTCCAGATGTCTTTTCGTATCCTTCTGCGCCGCCTTCATATTACGCACCCGTCTATCCCGCAAAAACAAAAGCAACGCGAAGATCTTGGCTGCCATGTCCGAGGAAGACAAGCAAGCTGCGAGTTCGGAGGTGTGGGACCATGACCCCCGTTACGTCTTTATGACTTGATGATTATGTCCTTTTTCTTAACGACGGAGAGTGCTTGTGGTCTCTCCTGTTCTATCTCATGACCGTTTGTAGATACCGAATAGCATTTCTGTTTTCACTCCTGCGCCTCGTCAGGGGCCCGTGCAACGGCGTCTAAGTCCGCTGTTCATGCTGAAGACGTAAGTGGTCGCTCCATAGGAGTGCTAAGGCCCCACCTCGCTGGCCCCTCTATCTCAATCGATACAGTCACTCGGGTAGACGATGGCCGCCACTTCGCTGGCCCCTCTCTCTCAATTGATACAGTCACTCGGGTAGACGATGGCCGCCCTCCTTCCTTCCATCACGCATGAATGTCAATACGACGCTTAAAAGCTCGTATCTCCTCCACCGCGATCGTATCACATCCATCTTTCCCTGATGCCTGATACACCTCCAGCAGAACTTCCTTCGGATGGCGGCAACGTGGAGCGAGGCAACATAGAGACGGACGGCACGTTCCACCAGTCTCAGCTAGGCTTCAAAGCGAAGAAGAAGCATCTCTTCGCACCTCTTGATCCCTTGTACGCTGACGCAGTCCACCGTGATGCTGCGGTGGTGGAGTACACAGAGGAGGAGGAGGTATCATTATGTGATTATTGTTCTGAAGTTTTTGGATTTACCTATCTTTCGCCTCGCTTCCAGCGGCAGGTCAAATGGAAAATCGATAGGAATATCCTGCCTCTAGTGCTCTTCAGGTAGGTACTGCGCGTCATGCATTTCAACTTCGGCTGATGTTTCATTCAGCCATGCCTGTCGGTGAACCATTCACGTTTCCGTATGACTCATTTCCTGATAACAACTCCCATTACACAGTCGCCCAGTTTAGTGAGTCGCAGCTTGAGTACTGACTTCACGTTCCCATATCCACCAACACCTTAGATCGTAACAACATGTGGCCCTCATATTCATTCAATGATTTGTCTCAGCTAAACCATTGTCCCTTAGTGGAAACGCACATGTATTCAATGCCTTCAATGACAACTATGTACGTGTTCTCTCATTCTTCACTTGCTACAAAATTTAATTGTGCTATTACACGATCACAGGGCATATCCAGCAATAACAAGTGGACGCTCGCGCTTAGTATCTTCTACGTCGGAAACTGTAAGTCCCTCCTAAAGTAGATTTTCGTCGTGTCTTGAGGCGGCCTCAGGTCTTGTTGAGATACCCGCCAACAGTAAGGGATGAATTTGATTCCCGCCACACGATCTCAGGAACTCGTTTCCAGTCCTTCAACGTCGCATGGGTTCTAACAGATTGTACGACTCTCTATTATCTGTCCCCGCCCTGCGATAAGCTGAAGAGTTCTTAGTTTTTTCTTTGCTCTGATGTTCTGGGGTATCGCTTCCCTGTCGTTTGTGTATGCCAGAGGATTCGCGGCGCTGCTGGTCCTTAGGCACGTCGGAAAGGTCCCGCTCAACTCGCTTTCCTTACTCGTGACCACTGTAGAGTACTCGTCGGAGTCGGTGAGGCTGGGTACGTTGGTATTGTGTACTATCTTACTTTCTGGTATCAACGGTATGTCCGGTTTCTTGCATGCGATGCTCTCAGCGCATCTGTTGAGATACCTGACTCGTAATTTAGACATGAACTTGCCGCGCGAATCAGGTGCGTGTTCTGAGTTTGCTATCGCATTCCTGCTTTCTGATCCCAGAATCATAGCCTTTGCTTAGGCAGCGCTCTGCCGGGCATATTTGGAGTAGCCTGAATCCCAACTTATAAAGTCACGATCTTACAATACCATTTTTTCAGGGTCTCGTGGCTTTCGGCGTCGTCAGAGCCCACACCTCCATACTCGCTGGGTGAGTCGTACTTGTGGACGTTTTCGGGGTTCACTCGAATCACTGACGCCTTCTTCTGCTCTGGTAGCTGGCAATTCCTTTTCCTAGTACGCATCCGTTCAATATTGGGTCTTAGCGCTGTCATATCGACTTCCGTAATAGATTGAGGCAATCCCGACTCTGGTGATGGCAGTGGCCATACTCTTGTTTCTGCCCTCGTTCCCATTCACCGCCACATTTCTTACTCCTCGTGAGAGGGCAATTGCACAGGCACGGTTAAATCGAGACCATAAACCTCAGTCACATGGCGGAATGACAGGCTGGCAAGGGTTCAAAGCCATTCTAATGGATCCCAACGCCTGGCTACTTGCTTTGATCTTGGCCAGCTGTACGTCTGTCCTACTACCTATATTTTATCTCATCCGTCATCGATTATTACAGGCAACGTTGGAGCGATCACTGTGCCGTATTTTTTGCCGACTGTAAGGACTAAACATCTTCCGGTAGACGAATTACATCTTTGACTTTTGAGCGCCTGCAGCTGATTAAAGGCCTTGGATTCTCTGCGATCAATGCGCAAGGCCTCACTGTGGCCCCTTATGCCGTTGGCTTCCTCGTAGTCCAATTTCAAGCGTGGCATAGTGACCGCACCAGGGATAGAGGATGGCATATCATGCTATCCTGTTCCCTTTCCGTCATTGGATATGTCATTCTAGCAGCATTGGTTCAGAAGAGTGTCGGAGGCGCATACTTCGCTCTATTCCTTATTGTCGGGGGTAACTTCTGCATCTATCCCCTTGTCATGTAAGTCCCGTGTGAGACGAAGTGTCGATGTTAACAAAGGACGGGCGCGTATTCAACAGGAGCTGGGCTGCGAATACGTTTTCCCCTACCTCGAAGCGTGGTGTTGGCACTGCGTTCATTCTCTCGATCGGAAGTGCCATCTCCGTGTGAGTGCTTGTACTTTTCTGTGATAGTCTCAGCGTTCCTCATCGTCAATATTTGCCATCGAAAGTGCATCACCTCAAATTTTCTTTGATCCCGAAGATTCATTCCGAAAGGGGATTGCTATCTCTGCTGCGTGAGCATCGTTGTTTTCCATCGAATTGTCGTTATTCAAATTTCATCCAGATGTCTTTTTTTATCATTTTGTGCTGCTTTTATTTTACGTACCCGTCTGTCCCACAAAAACAAGCACAATGCGATCGCGATGGCTGCACTGCCGTCTAGAGAAAAGCAAGAGCTTACAGAGGTGTGGGATAACGACCCTCGCTATGTATTCATGACTTAGCATACGATATATTGATAAACATTGTAGGAGTAGTTTTTGTAATGTTCGTTTTGTTGCGTAAAATTTTCTGGGGATATCTCGAAGCAGAGGTACAAGCAATTAAGGAAAATCGTGGACCAACCTTTCTCGCTAAAAGGGCTACCAGCTTTGATGTCGTGGCACGTGTATACTTCTTCATTGGAGGTATCTTACGTCAAAGAAATGGCGTCTAATCTTGATAATTTTTCTCTTACAAGTGTGGAGAATAGTCGAACTTTGTATACAATACATACACAAAGTTCAAAGGCTTCAGCCCACATCGGCGACTGCAAATGAGGCGAAAAGCAATCTTCGATTCTGGAAGAATTTCAAGAATTGGGGGGTACAACCCTTACGAGTACTTCAATGAAGGTGACTTCGCATCGCCGAACAATTCCCATACCTCCTTCCATGAGTTGATATACCTTTCCTCCGCAGCACTTTCCGGGAAACCCCCAGGTTCTCCATTCCGATAATGTATCCAATTATTCTCCAACGATCCAAGGTTAGGAAGTAGCAACGTCAAAAAGGCCGCGGTGTGGTGCGGCTCCCTGATGGGGGACCTGCAGTATTGGAGGTCACGAAGACAGAGGTGCGGAGTGAGTGTGCCAATCTGTGCGAAGCTCGAGACCTTCTCGGTGGCGTCGATGCGGAGCGCGAGGTCTCGTAGCTTCGAGCAGGAGGATAGCAGCGGAATGAGGCCCGTAAGTGTGATCTTGGGAAAAGTGCCAAAGGTCCTTTCTTCCAGCTCAAGGACCTCTAGGTGTGGCCATGCCGCACCCATTTTCGCGAGCGCAGGGTTGTCGAGGTCGACCCTGCCGTCTACGTAAAGTGATAAGTCACGCAGGTTGGATAGTGAGAGGAGGGGCTCGATAGTTGGGAGATCGATGAGGGGAGTGGTACGGCGGGGTGGATCCCAAGGGAAGAAGGGGATTGAAAGTCTGAGCTTCTTCAATTGCTGTGAGATGGTCTTGTGCTTTGCGATCTCGTCAAAGAAGGCTTTGAGGTTCCAAACGGAACCATGTGCGCCAGTAATTTCTAACGATTGGAGATGCTGGAAAGCATCCGGAGGTTGAATGAGTTCAGTGCATGTCACTAAATCAGGGGTGTGGAGATGCAGCTTTCTCATGGTGGGGAAGCAGTCGGGCTTCGAACACTGCCCAAGGAACAGGACGAGATCCGCGGTTGATATCGTGATGGCTAATTCTTCGACCTGTGGTAGCCCGGCGAGATGTGCAAAAATAGTATGATCAACATCGAGGGACAGCACATCTATGACCTTTAGAGACGGATGGCTGCAAATAACTTTGGCGATATCCGGTGATACGAATGTGTGGATTCGGTAAGCATTCTCTGGCCGGAAAGCATGGATCCTGAAGCATTGAAGCGCTAATGGATGTTCCAAAATTACCGCTCTAACATTACCCCACGGAAAATCGGATGGCATGTCGCTGTCGTTTGTCGATAGATGCCTGAGGAAATCGGAAGAAATGCATACGGTGTTCACTTGAGGTCCAACAATGAGTCGGGGGTAGATGGCTTGGTCCCGAAATTTGTACACGTCGATGGTCACTCTCTGCACCACGGGAAGGATGGGGCCATTGTTCAGGCGCGAGAAGAGATGATGATAGACAAGAGGTTCATGTTTGTGTTTCCGGGGTCGCGATTGCCATCCTATGGGCACGACCACCTCTCGAACTTTTGAGCTGTATTTCTGTATAGTATACCCGTCACTCGAGCTTATATTGCGAGTCAAGCGCTAAAGAAGGCGCCATATTCACTCATCAATCATCAGCCAATTTAACAAAATGTCGCACCAGACGTATATGAGGATCCCTGCTACGTTCCAAATCCTCCGGTTCAGGGTTATCCCCTAGCCTCTGAAACCTACTAGAATTTGTAAGGCGAATCGCATCGGCAGGAAGACAGCGAATCAATGGTTCCAGAGTCTGGATAGTATGCCAAAGAACGTCGAGAGCTGGTTCCTTGAACAGCTTGCATGTCAAGGCGAGGTTGAGAAGCGTCGCAGAACCTGAAAATGGAGCTTTCCAGTCCTGGCGGTCGATAACGTTTTGGAAAATGGTGGACAGAATCTCCGGGATTTTCAGGCAAGAATGCATTCCAGGGGTAAAACCCAGGACTAGTGGTGGTCGATTCCTAACGAGAACCAATTTTTTCCTAGTCTTGTGGTTATCGCATCCCCCCATGACAGGAGGGTCGGCCCGGTCGGGTTATTACATAAGATCTCCTTTTTAGGATGCCGTTAATAGGAACGTGAACAGTCAACGTTCAACTTCGAAGCGTATCATCACCGTGACGTAGAAGCAGAGCTGCAACTCGTCTAAGGCAAGAAGCCGCAACCTGGCCGCAACGTTGAAAACATCTCCTAGCCCTTGATTAGGCCTCAGCCCTCAGTAGCGATAGCCACGAGGAAATTCCTGATATCCCAGGCGGAATGGTTCATGCCGAGGATATTGGGCTATCGGATAAGCAAGAAAGCCTCCGTAAGTATGAGTTGAGTGCAGGTGTATGGAGACTCAATGTCCCAAGGATTGGGAAACAGCCAACATCCGCACGCTTCTTGTCAAACAGCATGAGCTCCGCGGGGATACCGACATCTCTCATTCTTCAAGACCTAGTTATGTGGCGAGGTGGTGGAACGGTCCTGGAATTCTTTAGATCGTGACGTCGAGCATGCCGGCCCATTGCGGGCATGGGCATGACTTCCTTAGAACCTTCATCGCCCAAAATACGCTTTGCCAATTGGTGATCTGCTCGCATTTCTCGGTACAGAAGACAAATCACAGCATTGGAGTGGGTGAGGATGGGATAGCATAGGTTGTGATTACGCCCTTGAACAACTTATCATCGTGCATACACAAAGCACAAATGCTTCACCCACGTCGGCGATTGCAAATGAGGCGAAAGCTTTTTCCGACACTCGAAGAACTGACAAGAATTGACCGTTGCAACTCTCATGTGCTCCTCGATCAACGTGACATCACACTGCCCAACAAGTCCTGTACCTCGGTCCATGCCTCCATGTACCTCTCCTCCACAGGATCGTTCGGAAAGCCCTCAGGACCGCCATCCTCCAAATATATCCAATTACATGATAACCATGCGAGGTTAGGAAGTAGCAACGTCAAGAAGGCCGCGATGGACTGCGGCTCCCTTATAGGGGACCTGCAGTATTGGAGATGGCGGAAACTGGGGAACGGAGTGAGTGTGCCAATCTGTGCGAAGCTCGAGACCTTCTCGGTGGCGTCGATGCGGAGCGCGAGGCCTCGCAGCTTCGAGCAGGAGGATAGCAAGGGGATGAGACCCGTAAGTGTGATCTTGGGAATAGTGCCGAATGTACGTTCCTCCAGCTCAAGGACCTCTAGGTGTGGCCATGCCGCACCCATTTTCGCGAGCGCAGAGTTGTCGAGGTCGACCCTGCCGTCCAGATGAAGAGATAAGTCACGCAGGTTGGATAGTGAGAGGAGGGGCTCGATTGTTGGGAGATCGATGAGGAGAGTGGTATGGCGGGGTGGAAGCCCAGGGTAGAAGAGGATTGAAAGTTTGAGCTCCTTCAATTGCTTTGAGAGGGTCTTGTGCCTTCCCATACCATCAAAGAAGGCTTTGAGGTTCCAAATGGAATCATGTGTGCCAGTGATTTTCAAGGACTGGAGGTGCTGGAAAGCATCCGGAGGTTGAAGGAGTTTGGTGCATGTCGCTAAATTAGAGGTGTGGAGATGCAGCTTTCTCAAGCTGGGGAAGCAGTCGGACTTCGCCCGCTGCCTGAGGAAAAGGTCGAGTTCCGCTGTCGATATCGAGATGACTAATTCTTCGACCTGTGGTAGCCCGGCGAGATGTGCAAAAGTAGCATGATCAACATCGAGGGACAGCGCATCTATGAGCTTGAGGGACGGATGGCTGCAAATAACTTTGGCGATGTCCGGTGATACGAACGTGAAAATTGTGCAACCATTCTCTGGCCGCAAAACGTCGATCCTGAAGCATTGAAGCGCTAATGGATGTTCCATAATTACCGCCCTAACATTATCCCATGGAAGATTCAATGGCGCTTCCTCCAATAGATCCCAGAAGTCGGAAGAGATGCGAAGAGATTTCACTTGAGGTCCAACAATGAGTCGAGGGTAGATGGCTTGGTCCCGAAATTCGTCCACATCGATGGTCACACTCTGCACCAGAGGAAGGATGGGGCCATTGTTCAGGCGTGAGAAGAGATGGTGTAGAAGAAGACGTTCTTGGCTGTGTTGCGGGCGTGCCAATTGCCAATACGGAGCCATGGCCACAACTCGAACTTTTGACCCGTATTTCTGTATTGTATAGCCATCACTCGAGCTTATATTGCGATTCAAGCGCTAAGAAAGGCGTTATATCCACCGTTATTGAGAGCTGATCAATCATAGCGAAGTGTAACAAAATGTCGCACCAGTTTTACCTCCTCCTCCCCGATCAGCCGACCTGGCTTCAGGCAGATCGCATCGGCAGGAAGACAGCGAATCAATGGTTCCAGAGTCTGGATAGTATGCCACAGAACGTCGAGAGCTGGTTCCTTGAACAGCTTGCATGTCAAGGCGAGGTTGAGAAGCGTCGCAGAACCTGAAAATGGAGTTTTCCAGTTCTGGCGGTCGATAACGTTCTGGAAAATGCTGGACAGAATCTCGGGGATTCGTAGGCAAGCATGCATTCCAGGACATAACGAAGGCTCCATGAGGACAAGTGGGTCGATTCCTAAGGGGTACCGTCAAAGTTCGGAGCTACCTAATACGGCGATGATGCTGTCGCAGTCAGACAGTGCCAGAAACATCCGGGTCGTATAAAAATAATCGCGAACCAATTCAATTTTCCTCGTCCTCCTCCAATTCAATTCCACTCAGTCTGAGTCTTTACGTCTTTGACACCGAATAAGCGATGAACATAGAAAAACGCGGTGCTTTATTCAAGTTCGGCAAATCTTACAGGCGTCTGTACTTCTCCTTAAGACTATGCAATCTCACTATCATACAGCAGATACTTCGACACAGATTCAAGTCTCCTCACGAATAGCGCGTCACCCGGGCTAACATGGTGTCCACCTCCCCCCACTGCGTCATGTATATCTCCGCAACAGATCTTCCGAAAAGCCCTCAGGCTCGACGTTTCCGCGTTATCGAAGAGAATTTTGAGTTTCGGGAGTAGCAGTGCCAAGAGCCGCGCAACGTGGTACGATTCAACGATGGGGAACCTCCGGTGGGAGAACGTACGGTGGCTGAGGTGTGGCCAGCGCGTGCCAAACTTTGAAGAGCTCGAGACACTCTCTGCGGCGTCGATGCTCAGCGTGGGGTTGTATAGACCTGGGCAGGATGCAAGGAATGGGAGCGGTCGCTCAGGGTCACTGTGGGGGTCGAGACAAGGATGCGCTCAGCCAGGCCGAGGCTCTTCAGGCGGGGCTATACTGCTCCCGTTTCGAGAGGCAGGCGCGCGTTTTGACGATGGCATAGACATATCCTCAGAAGCCAAATATGAGATGAAGGTTTGGACACGATTCTGAGTTATCATAGGACTATCACTATGCGTTCAACAAGGTCAATGAAGGGTCGCAAAAGCGAGGCGTAGCACATTAGCTCGAGCTTGAGGCTACCGGGTTTTGCCATCTCTATGGTCCATGATGGTGGTGGAATGGTCCTCGAATTCTCCCGATAGGCAAGTCAGGCATATCGACCCATGTCCAGGATCGGCATGTCCTCATAACCTCCATCGCCCAAGCTAAGGCTGTACCATTCGGTGATCTGGCCGCATTTCTCGGTGCAGAAAAACACCACAGTACAAGAGTGGGTGAAGATAGAATGGCATAGGATTGTTGAACGACTTACAAGACGTCTCAGAGCATGCAATAACTGGTCAGCGACTGTCTGGTTCCTCGGGCCGTGTCAACAATATCCCAATAAAATATTCTGGAATTTGGGCAGTAACTTCTTGGGAGGCAGTGTTATGTGGCTTGTGCAATATCGTGATTAGTGGCAAGTTGGACAAGTGAGTCCTATGTTACATACCAGATGAAAGATACGCTGCCCCCCGTACGTTGGAACGTCCTTTAACCATGAGGGCTACTCGAACCTTTATACAACGCCGATCAAGTGACACCTGCCATCACGCGCCTTCGAGACCTGCACGATAAGATGGCAGATAAGGTCGTGCCGGGGATGTGGTGTTCGCCAATGACATACCCTGCCAAGATGGATAGTTGTCTCGTGTCGGTTTCCACGTAAAATTTTGAGGGTTTCGCCGCGAGAGTCCGTCTGAGTCCGTTGCCGAATACTGAAACTCCATATTCGTCGATTTACTGCAAAGTGGGATCATCCAAACAGAAAGCAGAGGTTTTTTGGGCCCGATATTCAGAGGCGGGCAAGTGGAAGGGAGTGAAGAAATTGTGGCCAAAACGTAACATAGGCCGAATAATGAGCCGGCATCATGAACACCGGCGTCCTAGTCCCGATTCTGTTGCACATAACAAAAGTTCTGAAACGTTCCGTTGACTATCCTTCTCTCTCCCTACCACCGCCCTCCTTCACCCCCATACCCCCATACCCCCAACCATACCCCAGCCATGGCCCCCGTCAAAGTAACCAAGATCTGCTGTAGTGTGTATCTCAGCATATCAACGACGATCACGGTGTTGATTGACCCCTTTTTCCCTAGTTGGAGCTGGATACGTGGGTGGGTATAATTCACTACCTCCCAAGCTCTCTATATCGTATAGAAACGCTCATTGACGCGCATCACATCCATCTGTCTAGGTGGCCCTACGTGCGCCGTCATCGCCGTCAAATGCCCACATATCACTGTCACGATCGTGGATCTGAACGCGGCGCGGATCGCTGCCTGGAATTCCCCTAACTACGAACTACCCATCTACGAGCCCGGTCTTGAAGACGTTGTCCGCGAGGCCCGTGGGCGCAACCTTTTCTTTTCCACCGATGTCGATAAGGGGATTGAGGAGGCCGATCTTATCTTTGTGAGCGTGAACACACCAACAAAGAAGTCTGGTGTAGGTGCTGGGAGTGCAGCCGACCTTAAGTACGTGTCATCGCATTCTCAGACCACGCGCTCCTCCTCGATCCACAGCCTTTCCCTATTCAAGTCACGTATCTGACACTTTCTCTTCAGCTATGTCGAGCTGGCCACACGACGCATCGCAACCGTTGCCAACTCCTCCAAAATCGTGGTCGAGAAATCGACTGTGCCCTGCCGAACCGCCGAGTCAATGCGCACAATCCTCGAGGCGAACTCCAAGCCGAACTGTCGCTTTGATATCCTCTCAAACCCTGAGTTCCTCGCGGAAGGCACTGCCATCAGCGATCTCTTCAACCCCGACCGTGTCCTCATTGGCTCTCTTCAAACACCTGAGGGTAAGGCTGCAAGCGATGCGTTGGTCTCAGTCTATGCCAACTGGGTGCCGTGAGTTGGCTTTATCTAGCGGCAATCTCAACTTACTCTAACACCAACAATGATTTACAGGACCAAGCAAATCCTAACCGTCGGCCTCTGGTCGTCAGAGCTCTCCAAGCTCGCCGCCAATGCCATGCTCGCCCAACGCATCTCCTCGATTAACGCCCTTTCCGCCATCTGTGAAGCCACGGGCGCAAACATTGACGAGGTCGCCCATGCAATTGGATACGATTCGCGCGTTGGTCCCAAATTTTTGAAAGCTAGCGTAGGCTTCGGCGGCTCGTGCTTCCAGAAGGATATCCTTAACCTTGTATACCTGAGCGAGAGCCTCCATCTCCCCGAGGTAGCGGCATACTGGCGTCAGGTTGTTGAGATGAATGAGTACCAGAAGAGGCGCTTCTCCAAGCGTGTCGTGGACACGCTATTCAACACCATAACTGGCAAGGTTAGTGCTAGAGCATTGTGAACCATCGGGCCATCATCGCTGACATAGACTGAGTAGCGCATCGCGGTATTGGGTTTCGCGTTCAAGGCGGACACTGGTGATACGAGGGAGTCGGCTGCGATAACGCTCATCAAGGACTTCCAGTCTGAGCGTGCCCTTATCAACGTCTTCGATCCCAAAGTAGAGCACAGCCAGATCTGGGCAGATCTTCAGGAGGCCAGTCCCCTGGTGTCCCTTGATTCTAGTATGTATCATCATCGTCCTTCCAAGAACCTTTTTAACTCAGAACACCTTTTCAGTCAAGAAGCAGGTGACGATCTGTGCTTCTGCGTTGGAGGCGTGCAAGAACGCGGAGGCCGTGGTCATCGCGACGGAGTGGAAGGAGTTCTTGGACATTGACTGGGAGGCGGTATACCAGGGCATGAACAAGCCTGCCTTCGTGTTCGATGGACGGCTCCTCGTTGACGCGGAAAAGCTACGCAAGATCGGGTTCAAGGTTTGCCTCTTCTTATAACTGGTCTCTGCGTGACATACGACTGAAGCTTTCCTTCACAGGTGACGACGATTGGACGTGCTGCCCCGCTGCAGTGAGTAGTTGGACATAGATCAGTAGAGTTTGAGATACCCAGGAGTGTAACGGACAGTAGCTTGAGACTCGGATACGCTATAGACTTTTACTGGACATCTTTGGTACATCGGCGATGCGTATGGAGACCTCGGAGTTAGTTGGGGTTAGGGTTATCTCTCTCTGGACAAAAGCTCAGGCCTTAATAGCCCCAAGTCTAAACACAGCCACACAAAGCTCCTTAGTCGGTCACAGTTCAAGTTGCCTCCAAAGTGTATCCCTTCAAGTTCTTGGGCCCTCGAACGGCTTAGAGCAGTAATTTCCCGCCAGATGCTTTCAAACCGCTGATAAGTATCAAGGCCCGATCTCCATATAACCACCCATGCCGTACGCGTATCATTGCCGACATGCTGACAGCCCAACTTCGGATTGAAGTCATCATGATGCTAAGTTCCGCCCCAGTATCTCAACTTGTTCTGGGTTATGTATGGATTAAGGCCAATGGTTGGCCTGCGGCATTAAGGTATGCATGCCTCACCTTTTCAACGTTTAAAGTTCAAATGATCACGATGCACATTAGCCGGGCTGTAAACGGACTTGTTCTATTTCCTCCCTGATCCTGCGAGGGCACATCCTACGCGACACGGGCATAGCACATATGTCGTAAGCGACTTTAAGTAACAAGATGACAGAAGTCGAAGCGGTGGTATGGTCTTGAATCTCAGCGAGCCTTTACGATTGCCATCGTGTTTTTGGACACAATCGATTTCTGCCCTGGATGGCTCGCGTCTCGTAAAGGCCAGCCGAGCAGAGAATCGTCACTCTCCCGGGCCAACGTCGGACGGCACCTCTACATTTTGGGATCCTCGTGGTATCAGCTGTGCTGATGACGAACGAGACAAACATAGGTCGATCTATCGACCACGTGGATCAGTAAACAATTGCTTTCCAGGGCAACGTATCCGAGAAGTATCTGGGAAGTATTCGCTGTCAGATTAGTCGAGCCTTAAAGGCACGTCTGACGCGTCTATCCATGTTCTTCCTCTGACGGCTACTTGACTCTCTGAAAAACCCTAGTTTAGACGCTGCTTGCCGCGATTCTACCGCGCCTTTCCCGTCACGAGTACGACACTGTGTTCCGGCCATGGCGGAATGAGCTTGATCTAAGAACGACGCTAAACTCGACGAGGATCTCGGCTAAAAACACATACACGCGGTTATACGCAGAAACCGCGGATTTCGTCTCTCCCTCGGAAATGGGAGCCACTCCATCTCTCAGCATCACTGTTATCGCCCTGACCGGAGGAGAGTTCCGTGGAATGTCAGTCGTTCCCCATTGTGTGCGTGGTGCACCGCCATATAAGCGGGCGGTTGAAAACATAACACCTACATCCATCTCGATTATATTCAAGTAGCGATGTCTTGGTCCCCGGCTCGCACGCTTGAAGAGAGTCAGTTTTTTTAAATCCTTGTTCGTATCCTCAATGAATAATTGACGCGACCCAGCGGAGGCTATTCTTTGTGCTCCTGGACACCTGCACGAAGTTGAGGAGGTCCTCCTTAACGGCCGAGAGCAAAAGGTCTATAAGCACCTTTGGCCTTCCGTAAGAGCCTTCTGGGTCTCTTCTGTCCAGAAATATTCCGATAAGACATATATCGTCTTTGAGGATCAGCGCCTTACCTATCGCCAAGTCGACGAACGCGTTGTCAAGGTGGCGGCGGTTTTCCGCCACGTCTACAACATACAGAAAGGTAATTTTAACAATAAAATCCCTCTCTTTACTGATCTATTTGCAGGGGACAGAGTAGGGATCTGTTCCCGCAACTGTCCAGAGTACCTTATCTCGTTCTGGGCATCTCGTGAGTCCAGGCCTCTATATCTATATGAACAAACAACTCATTTCTTTTCAGACCTCCTCGGCGCCTTACCAGTTCTAATCAATGCGTAAGTCTACGCCGCGGCCCGCACTGGGAGCTAACTGACTAACCTTCGCACTAGGTGGCTTCCCGTCGAACCTCTTGGATATTGTATCACGAGTACAGGATGTAAAGTGGTCATGCTCGACACCGAAAGAGCCGACAGGCTAGCAGCAGCTATCGCTGACATCGTCAAGGACAAGCCCTCCACCCAATTCTTGGTCTTCGACGATTGCAAAGATGGAACACGGTGGCCTCGGATGCATTCCTTCCCCACGGTAGTACAGGACTACAAAGACGACATCAGCGTAGCGAACGTCCTGGCCACGGATCCTGATATTATACCCGAAGATAACGCACTTATTATTTTCACATCGGGTAGGTACTTTTATATCTATAGGTATCGATTCTGCGCTGACTGAAATCTGTGGCTGGTAGGAACCACTGGTATGCCGAAAGGCGTCTTGAGCACCCAGCGCCAATTTTTGACGAATATCCCAAACGTAACCCAGCCGTGGCCGTGGCCGTTCCAGAGATATTTACAGATGCTAATGTAATCCACAGGTTATGGTTGGCGGGATCAGGGCGACTTTGCGCAGGGGCGGTGATTACCCTGACTTTGGAGAAGAAGAAGGTCTTCAGAAGGGCATTCTAATTGGAGTCCCCTTGTTCCATGTTACGGGCCTCACAAGTTTTACGGTAAGCCTTCTCCTCTTGTCAGCACATCAATCTTCCTTTCTGACGTGGTCATACAGTTGATGGCGACTGCGACGGGAATGAAGATCGTATTGATTCCAAAGTGGATTGTAGAAGACGGTGCGTGGGCTCTTACCGCGGTCCTTACTTTATGCAAACCAATCTAAGATTGCCCACATCAGCTGCGAGGTAATACTCGTCTATCCCTTCGTCAACACTGAGAAAATTTATTTATAGGCTGATTAAACAGGAGAACGTCCGAGTCTCAGGAGGGTCAGTGGTTTAACGGCGCAAAATCAAGCTTCTTTTTTTGACGTTTCAATCTCTCCATCAGTGTCCCTTCGATGGTCTCCGACATCCTAGACAGCTCATTGGTCGGATACTCGCTGGATGGTCTCCTATTCGGCGGTTCACCTGCACCCATTACACTTGTTCCCAGAGCCCGAGAAGCCTTTCCCGATGCTACAATGTCCGGACTTTTCCCTTCTCTGGGTATCACCAGTTTTACAAGCGATGTTGCTTTAGGATGCAGGCATATGGCATGACGGAAACGAATTCGGTCGCCGTCTCGGTACTGCATTTCATTATTACCCAGCAGCTCCGTTATCCTTACTTGATATAGTTTGCTGGCGAAGACTATGCGACAAGGCCAGCAAGCACGTCAGTAAAGCTTCACCTGCCTCAAAGTTTTTACTGAAGCTGTCTTCTTCAGCGGTCGTGCTTCCCCCGTCAATGAAATCATGATCATGAACGAAGGTGTATCTGTGGCCCCTGGAATCGCAGGGGAAGTTTGGCTGTACGTCCTTGCACTGTAATTTTTCTGACAGTTTGAGGTCTGACGAGGACTTCCTAGACGCGGCCCCAATATCATGCAATGCTATTGGCGCGATTCTGGTGAGCCAAAATTTGAAGAAACCGTACTCTGGAATTCTAGCTAACGGACTTAACAGAGACGACGGAAAAAACTATCACCACTGATGGGTGGCTACGGACGGGCGACCTCGGATACCTCGATGAGGAAGGTTTCCTCTACATCAAAGACAGACGTTTGCATCATTCGCTTCTTCCTCGGACTCTGACTGACAGATGCCTCCAGTTAAAGATATCATCATCCGAGGCGGAGAAAACATCGTGAGTGACATGCCGCTCCAGTTGTCATCAGCGCTGATGGCCTATTAGGACTCCGTATCAGTAGAAAACGCTCTCTACCGCGATCCCCGGGTATTGGAAGCGGCTGCCGTGGGTGTACCGGATGACCGTCTCCGGGAGCTTGTGGCAGCCGTGGTGTCCGTCAAGCCAGCGTTCAGGGGCACTGTCACAGGAGCAGGGCTAATCACCGTGGCGCGGAAATAGTAAGCTCCTTCGCCGAATTAGGCATAAAGTCAAGATTATCAAGGCTGATGAACCGCCTCGGAAACTTAGTCTTCCAAGATTTGCGGTTCCTGTGATGATTATTGTCCTCGACGAACCACTCGGTAAGTCATTCCTCATTCAACCTGAGTGAACCTTTCCATGCTCATTCCCTCATTTGTAGAACACACGCCATCTGGAAAGATCGTGAAGGGGCAACTCAGGCAACTGGCACGCCGCCACTGGGAAGCGCGCATGCGCACGGGAACAGGTCTTCAACCTCCAACTCCAAATCTGTGATGAAGGGATGGGCAAGGATTGGATTACATTGGATTAATGTAGAAGAATATACCAAGGATATATAGCGGTCTCCGCTTGAATACTCAACGTTTTGCATCAAAGCCTCCCGGCTAGCGGGCCGGAGATCCACTCCACTCTTCCTACCACTAGAACTCCATCTACACGACCGCTCGAATGAAGTCCGCTTGGAAGCACTGAGAACTACAGGTTCTAGGAACTTGCTTGCTTCGATTGCCTAGAGCGTCTGCCCCCTTGGGGCTTGGCCTCGTATGTTCTGGCATTCTGGTTGAGGTTCCGTGGATGATCGCCACCACACCACGCCATGACTTCGGCCACTAGCCATCTCCATCGAGTCGCACTACACACGAGTCGCTGTCAAATGGTTCAGAAGACTACCCCGACTGCCTCGGCCACCTAGTGGGTCTTCTCGGTACTGTCTATGTTCTGCCATGGTCCCATGGACTTCAAATGAACCCTAGCGCGGTTTAGCCGAGTTGTGTACAGGACGAATGGTCTCTGTACTATGCCCGAAGCTCTGGGAGATACGTTTCTGCGTCCTATCAATCTGTCATATGATATACACGGACAACAGTACGAAGCCACACTAGGCGAGGCAAGTATAGCGGGGAACCACTGTAAGCTCAAGCTAACTGTGTCTTCTCGCTCTCTGTCGTTTACAGCCTCCAACCTTCAAGGTGGTCTGTCAACTTGAAACACTCCTTTGTTATGTGGAACCCGTGCTCGTAGAGTCTAAGCCTTGCTGGCCTCGAAGTACTGGACATTGACTCGGTGCAGGCAATATCTTGTGAATGTTGCCAGCTATTCCTTGAATCGGAAGCCAGCGTACTATGCCAATAGTAATAGTATAAGAGGACTTGCGAGATCTACAGAAGCTAAGAGCCCACCACAATTGCAAACCATGCGTTTCTCTGTCGTCTTCTTCCTCGCTTCCTTCGCCGTTTCTGGATTTGCCGCCTCCATCACTGATGTCCTTCCCGGTATTGCATTGCTCACCTCCTTGGCCACTGCCCTCAACGACGCAATCATCGCATTTCCCAACACAGGCGGAACTCTGTTCCAAGCCCTGGTATGTCTGACACACCTCACCCTGCGTCATCAAGACTAACACTCTAATTCTTCAGAGCCTCCATACAGCTACCACGACTTTGGCTGCCGCTATCGATACGACTACCGCTGTACTTACATTCCTCTCACCGAATTTCTGGTATGAGTATTGAATACAGCATACTTTTAGGCTGTTCCCAAGGCCTTAACCGAAAGCGACGCCCGCTCCATCCTCGACGCCATCGAGGGTCTTACGCCCACCATCATCGCCATCCTCGATAACATCACCGCCAGAAGGGATACCGTAATGGCCCTTCCTTTCTCCTTCCCCATGATCGGCATGGGCGCCGCTGCCCTTGTAAAGAAGGATGTTACCAGTGTCAGTGCGAGCACCGCCGCCTTGGAGAACGCACTGCTCTCAGCCTCCCCTGTACGCAAGCATTACATTCTTCGCGTTTTGACTGTCATCTGATGAAGTCGGTATCAGGAGACCATCCGTCAGGAGGGATCTGAGCTCAAGGACCTAATTGACGCCGCGTTTGCCAATACCATCGACATGTTTGCGTAGAGTATCTGTTAATTCGACCTCACCTTTCGGAAGATTTTACTCGGACGCTACTTAAGATATTTGTATATTGTGGTTCATTCGCTGGTCCCTGAGCGGTGTAACAATAATTTTTCCCGGTGCTGCAGTTTCAAATGGGGTGCTGAGTGGGCAGCCCTGAAGGACGGCTGGCAGCTGTAGATGCCAATGAAAGTGTTGCGACGGCGCATGTACTGCGCATGTTCCCATCGTCCCGAGAAGTATGCCGAGTACGATGCCAAGTGACCATATTCCTTGTCTTTTCGGTGACACGAGGAATGCAATTGGCAACTTGCAATGCAGGGTAGCGGAGAAAGCGACGCTGTTCGGAGATGAATTGGATCATGACACGATTAGATAAAGTTTATTTATAGAAAGTTGGATCAACGTGGCAAGGACTCGTATAACTCGCTGTAACTCTCTCCCAATCATTATCAATTACGAACGCTGGTCGACTTGTAGCCTCCAATGCAACACATTTAGGATGGTGAACAGATGGTGCTAGGTGCTACGCCGTTGAATGCGGTAGCTTGACCATGTCAGCGCTCTCCAAGCTCATACCATGCACCCGGTTAATACGTGAAAGTTAGGAGACCAAAGTTCCCGAACAGTACAAGGCTTAAACTTCATTTAAAAGTTCGGGACGTCGCTCCGGTGCTTCTCTTCGGGGTTGTGGGTCTCTAGCGTGGCAGGATGCTCACTTCGAATTTTTTGCGCGTAATATAAGAGACCGTCGCGGGGTACGCACCCTTTAATCCGCCCAACTGCTCCTTCAACCTCGTGTCTTAATAATGCGTTTCCCCAGCATCTTTTTCCTTGCTTCGTTCGCCTTCTCCGCATTCGCTGCCAAGGTCGAGGACGTCGTGAACGACCTTAGCGGAATCCAAGCAGAGCTTAACACCCTCGACGCAGCAATTCAGAAATTCCCTGTGACCAACGGAAATCTCTTCGATGCGCTGGTAAATCATTTAATATATATCAATATATGTGCCGCATACTGACCTTGTTGCCTTCAGCCCATCCACCTGAGTGTCCTGAGGATCCTCCCCCTCGTGAGCAATTGTATCACTCACACAGCCGTAAGGATCCCAGTAATTGTATTATTCTACGATCACTGAATGCCCTACCCTTAGACTGTTCCAATGCCAATTACCCTCGCTGATGGCCAGAAGATCCTTACCGCCGTTGAAGACCTTGTACCCTTCATGGTCAGGGATCTCGGTGGCGTCGTCGCCAGGAAAGACGCCTTCACTCGCCTCGATATCATAGGCGGCCTGACCCTTGCATTCCTCCCTTTCGTTGGCAAAGTCCCCATAAACCTCGTCAGGCAGGATATCCGCAACCTCAAGACAGCCGTCTCCACCTTGCAGATCGCCTTTCTCGCAGCCTCCCCCGTACGTTACCACACATACATCTTCCTTGGTCTGTGCATTTACAAAGATCTTGCTCTCCAGCCGGAGATACTTCCGCGGGCGTCTGCTCTCAGTGCCGAAGTTGACGACGCGTTCGCTGATGCCATCGCACAGTATGGCGCGTGATACGGCCGATGTCGCTGCAAAGTTGCCTTCCAGTGATTCCTGTGCCCGTATTTGCTGGCGCGTTGTCAATGACGCGGTGGTATACCCATCCCGTAGAACATTGTAATCCTAGTCTTGCTTTCAACCTCGTCCTGTAGTATGCTCATGCCGTATGATATTGTACTCCTAATCGTTCCTTATTGCATCTGAATTGCGTCAGTTTGGCTGGGGGATGTGCTCACTCAAATGCGAGGCTCTCACAGCGCTCACCAATTGATATATACAACGATTATAGTGACCCTCCGCAGAATGCAGAACTTCATCAGCCTTTTTTCGCTTTGACCTATCTTCCCGGGGCCGCGATTGATGTAGTCGCTGTGAAAATCAGGAGCTCATTCTTGAGCTTGAACTTTTGAATAGTCGAAGTCTTAACCTGATTAAAAAATTCGGGGTACGTCGCTCCGGTACTTCTGCTCGGGTTTATCTCGTGGCGTGGCCGGATACCCCGACTCGGAAGCTGTCACTTCGAATTTTTTGCGCGCAATATTTGAAGGGAGCTTGCGTATGCACCCTTCGATTCGACCAGCCGCTTCGTCAAAGGCCTCACCCATCGTCGTCTTATAATGCGTTTCCCCAGCATCTTTTTCCTTGCTTCGTTCGCCTTTTCCGCATTCGCAGCCACGTCCCAGGACGTCCTGAATGACATTGCCCGTACCCAAGCAGAGCTTGAAACCCTCGACGCAGCAATCCAGAAGTTCCCTGTGAGCAATGGAAACCTCTTCCAAGCGCTTGTATATCGTTCATTATGTGTCAATATATGCGCCTCAGACTGACCCTTTTGCCTTCAGCCCATCCACATGAGTGTCCTCAGGATGCTCTCCCTCATGAGCAAGACAATTTCTGACACAGCGGTATTCCCAATATTCGTATTTATTCCGCGGTCACTGAATCCCCTACCTTAAAGTCCGTTCCATTGCCAATTTCCCTCGCTGATGGCCGGAATCGTCTCACCGCCGTTGAAAAGCTCGTACCCTACATGATCAGGGATCTCGCCGGCGTCGTCGCCAGGAAAGACGCCTTCACTCGCCTCCCTGTTGTACTTGACCTGTCCCTTGAGTTCCTCCCTTTCGTTGGAAAAATTCCCTTGAACCTCGTCAAGCAAGATATCCGTAACCTCAAGACAAGCCTTTCCACCTTGCAGATCGGCTTTCTCGCTGCCTGCCCGGTATGTCACCGTCGCGTGCATACACCTTCTTTGGTCTATGAATTTACAAAAATCTTGCTATCCAGCCCCAGTTATATGAAGAGGGGCTTGCTGTCAGTGCCCAATTTGACAAGGCGTTCGCCGACGCCATCGCACAGTATGGCGCGTGATACGGCCGATGTCGCTGCAAAGTTGCCTTCCGATGATCCCTGGTCTCGAATTTGCTTGCGCGTTGTAAATAAGGTGGTGGTATACCCATACCGTAGAAAATTGTAATCCTAGTCGTGCTTTCGAAGTCTTCCACTCGCGTGTCAGAATGATCAGTTGCGAACTGGGGGATGATGGACTAGTTGGTAGTAGGATGTGGGGAATACTGTGATTCGTGTGAAAGGGTAAACCTACTTTCAGTTAGGGAAATCCCCTACACCTACTTAGGATCTCCCAGCTTCCGATGATTTCGATGGGGTACTAGGCATACCGTACGTGAATATACCTGCTATAAAGACATGCACAAGCCATGCGCGTGATTGCATCCGCAATAAGCATGGACACCAGCAGTGACCAGTATGCCACTTTTAGTCCATCCCGTATCCAAGGTCTCAAATAGAGAGTGGAGCGATAAATCGGATAGCGGCCGTCCCGTTCGAACAACTGGTGTTTAGAAGCGACGAGGCAACGTCAGCAACCATTCAAGGCGTTCAGAACATGCGATACAACGTTCGTAGTTCGTACGCACCGATATGCTTCAAGACCAGTTGATCCAAGTCACTGTCTCAAACTGGCAACCGGGAGTGATGCCCCGCCCGATCCGGAGTCCATGAAGTCCAAAGAGAGGGCGCGCGGCAGAGCAGCTAAGCCATCAGGGCTGGCTGGCAGGCTTATGTGGATTCAAACTTGTCGATAGCCTGTCTTAGCATGCGCACCATCGGTACGAGTTTCATGCGGGGCCAGCAGTGTTGATCATGGTTAACGTCAGAAATAGTGAAGGGAGTTGTGATAGCTAAAGACAAAGGCGGAGAAGTGAAGCCTCGAGCTCGAGGCTTTCGTGGACTGCATTGCTTATTGCGTTGAATTGCCCGCTGGTGGGCGTCCGTGTCTGTTGGAGTTGGTAGAATACGACCTCGTGGGTCACAGAAAGAAGAAATCTGATTCAGGGTTGTCGTGGTTCACGGTCAAGAACGTCTGAAGTAGATACAAAGCCGACACCAAGATTCGGCAGCTGGGCCATGGTTTACCGCGCCACACAAGTGACAAGATGTGTCTTGATCCACTCGTCCTCGTTGCTCAACATTTCGACCGCAAGTTGGAATATGCTTGACTTTCGAGTTCACCTAATAACTAGGTTGACCGTAGTAGCGCTAGAGTGATACCATATAACGAACGATTGCAGGTCGCGGTCCATCGGGTACAGATCACTATTCGACGATCAAGTCTGAAGGCCGCTCTCCCCATTCTATACGATCACCTCGACGATGCGGAAGGTACTGATATGTGTCGAAGTCGTCCCGACTCCCAAAAGCCCACTCGTGGTTGCGCATTGTGACAGACGCAGAGTCCCTGACAGGACAGGCAACGGGTAAATCGCGACTGGACAGGTGGCGCTGATCAGACAGGCGAGTTACAGACGAAAAAGCAGTCAGAGGTGATTGGATTGGTAGAATTTGGAGCTAGGACGAGGACCGGACTGCGGGGACGCAGGAGGGGTGAATTAGGTGATCATTTTAATGTTTAAGAGGGCCCATCCATCGGCGGCGGCGTGATGAGTCGCATTGGTGTATAGCACAGAAGAACCGACAGGGACGGACCAATCAGATATATATCCCAGTCGGGGCGGTATCTCCTATCTCTTTGTAGGACTTGGAAACGGTGGTCTGAAGGGGCGGAGGGGGGCGGAGTAAGAGTGGTATCTGTCACGCCCAGGACCCCGGAAAAGGTTGAATTTGGAGTGCCATCGGAAGAAGAAGAAAGAAGGACATGCGATGAGGTAGTTGACGGGATCAAATTATTACGGTTATCACACAGATACCTCCGTATTTTGCGTCGTGGTCGAAGGCTTGTCTGCTAACTGCTAGCGGTCCTGCTCCTTCGACTGCTGGGTTCGATAGCAAAAACGCCATAACTTCCGATGGTTCGGTCACCTGCTCGGCGCCCGTACGATAACTTGTCATGGGTGACCTGCTGTAAGTTGGCTAGACCCAGGTTATCATAGAATAATCGATGTGTCGCGATCAGCTTTAGGTGGCATAATCGGTGATCAGGAGAGGTGCTGGGAAATGGAGCGACAAACAAGGAGTGAAAAAATGGTCTGAAGAAAGCCATGGTCTGGTGAAAGGTTTGTTTATGGATAATGCTCCGATATTCCGGGGTCCAGGTAGTATACGGGATCGCCATTGCTGTGTCATGGCTCACCACATTTCCGGTCCAGGATAGTTGGAGAGATAGCAACCTGTGACATGTTACCTCGGGTCTGTGCCAAACTTGCAGTGTTGTTGGTAGGTCCACGGTTGTCCCAGGCCGGAGAATTGCCTTGCAATTGGGTCATGGGCGGGAACTATAATTCCTTTCCAGCGTGGCGCTGTCCGGCTTTGCGGAAGTTGGCGGTCGTGGACGTAGGTATCACAAGTCGCCGAGTTAACTCGCCAGGAGGTCGCTTCTCCAGTGTATCTAGAAGAAAGTGGTATGTTTGGACCGTCAACTTGATACCCAGTGTCGTTCACGTCTAAGCCACCGTAAATCTATGGCTCAAGAAAGGCGGAGACCGTAAAGCGGCTTGTGGCGGTATAGAGGCAGAATCAGGATGAATCGCGAAGATATCGAACGTGGGATCAAACGTGAGGTCAACTCCAAATGTTGGTCCGGGCGTGCCGTAAGCAACGATTGGACGAGATTGACGCGGGTCCACCAGAAGTAGAAGACAGTTGTGGCCAGTATGAGTTTACGTCGGTCCGCGCTGCGTCCATGTCGACATTGACAGTTGATACAAGTAAAGCGCAGTGAGCCTGTGACAGAACACGAAGCTGGACAAGGACTTCATGCGCTCAAGTATTCCTGTTGGGGAGACACCTCCCAGGAAAGAGAACGTTTAAGTCGAAGGAGCTACTAGAGTGTGACCTGACCACTTGGGTGTGACAGCAAAAAGAGGAAGTCACGCTCGGGAGATTTTAACCTCAGCGGTGAGCGGGGTCTCTCTCTCCATCCTTCTACCTCGAAACGCATTCCAAAGCCAAATGGTCTAAACTGACATGTTTTCAGTCATCGTGGAAACCCAAACCGCGATCTTTTGGTACCTGGAGCTCACCTGAGTCTATTAAGTCAGCAGCCGTCAACGCATGGGTCCGCTTCCTTGTACAGTGGAGTGTTCTGGCACTGTGGTTCGGAGTAATCAAGTCCATCCTTAAATATGGCTGGGTATCCTACCGACAGGCCCAGCAAGGTTTGCTTTCTTCTACCCTGTCAAGTTTAGACATGGGTGCCTCCAACGTCGTCGAGAAATACAACGAAGATGATCTCCCTGCCTATACACCCATGCCATGGTACGTTCTCGTTGATTATACTACTTTCCCTTGACTAACAGGACACCTCAAGGTCTCTGAAGGAGATTCGTGCTGCTATTCCAGCGCACCATTTTATTCGTGACACCCCTAGAGGCTTGCTGTATCTCGCTCGTGATCTCTTGCTGGCTGCTGCCGCCTGGTCCTTGGCAACGTACATAGACCCCTTCTTCAAGCAAGCTTCCATGGGCGAGCTTCTCACCCCGGTTGGTGCTGAAGTCGCTCGCTGGGGTGCTTGGTGTGTCTAGTGAGTAACCGTTTAATATCCACGGTGGCGTCAGAATCTGACCGCTCTTGTCTGTAGCTGGTGGTTCCAAGGTCTCATCTTCACTGGCATCTGGGTTATTGGACATGAGGTGAATATCCCTAGGGTCTGTAAAACTACTTCCCTTCCTAAAATGTGCTCTAGTGCGGACATGGAGCTTTCTCTGACCACAAGATCGTCAACGATGTCATCGGATTTGTGAGTTAGTTGTTCAATTTCTCTGTATAGCTCTAACGCCATGTACAGGTCACGCACTCCTTCCTCTGGACCCCTTACTTCAGCTGGAAGATCTCTCACCATCGCCACCACAGCAACCACGCTTCTATGGAGCGCGACGAAGTGTATGTTCCCAAGACCCGCTCTGACCTCGGCCTCCCCAAAGAGCCGAAGGAGGGTCACGGCGAGCCACTCGACTACGATGAGCTTTTGGGCGACACCCCGATTTACACTCTCTACATGTTGATTCGTCAACAGCTTCTTGCTTTCCCGGCTTACCTTTGTGGGTTTGAGTCATGTAAGAAAATTGTCGACTGCTTCTAACATTTTTTCTAGTGTTCAACGTCTCCGGCCAGAAGACCTACCCTAAGTGGACCAACCATTTCGATCGTGAGTAGTTCTCGACGAGTAAGGTCAACGAATTACTGACCTGTGCAACCAGCCAACTCCATTCTGTTCACCAAGGCTCAGCGCAATGCGGTCATTATGTCCAACATCGGCATCGCCTTCATGGTCTGGGGTGTCAGTTACGCAAGCGCACTCTGGGGTGCCTCTGAGGTCATCAAGTACTACGCCATCCCCTGGCTCGAGGTCACTCATTGGTGTAAGTCATCGAAATGGTCCACGAGAAACATCATAACGTCGTTTCACAGTCATTATGATCACCTATCTCCATCATACTGATCCCATCATGCCTCACTACCGCGGGAAGGAGTGGAACTTCCAGCGTGGCGCTGCCGCCACCGTTGATCGTCCTTTCTTGGGCTGGCAGGGACGCTTCTTCTTACACGATGTCGCTCATTTCCACGTTATCCACCATGTAAGCTCTACATCCGCCTGACATCCGGGCATATGCTCACCTCCATTACAGTTCTTCCCTAAGATGCCTTTCTGTTCGTACCCGCAAAAATCAGACACCTGAACGAAAAGACTAACACCTGGTTTTAGATCACGGACCTGAGGCAACTCAGCACTTGAAGGCTTTCATTGGCGAGCACTACGTCTCTTCCGATGCGCCTGTTTTCAAGGCACTCTGGGACAACTACAACAAGTGCCAATTCGTCGAAGATGAAGGTATTTGGTTTGAAGTTCTACCCCTGCGTCAATTACTTATTCTGCCCCCCTCAGGCGATGTTCTGTTCTACCGCGATAAGAAGGGAATGGCCATCCGCAGGCCCGCTGATGAGTACCGAGTTGACACCAAGGCGCAGTAAATAGTCTTAGACCCGCTTCCCTCCCGGGCTATATGAGGACGGAAACTAGATGTGACCTGTCGAATTATTGTGTCATATAATCTATAATCACTACAGGCCATTCTTTTTGTTTAAAAATCCCTAGCTTAAGTCTGTCGGCCGAACACTAACGTTCTTGAACTACCCGAACATGATGAAAAGCAAGAGAGAGTTTCCGTCATCAGGACATTGCATTCTACTCGTAGCATCGTTCTATGCTATATCCCCGACATAAAGACGCAGAGCATTCCCCTGATTCTCCCTATATATGTGGCTCGAGTCATCCAGGGAACGCATCCCATGGAATTACTAGGGATCCTATGTAGAAACAATGCAACCGCATCTACAGTACTTATCGTAGATGGAATTGTAGGTCTAAAAGTTCGCTAGGAAGTGAACGGGTTGCATCCGCAAATTGCCGCCCTAACCGCAAAGCCTGCTGCACTCCCGATTGCAAGCCCACCAGCGATCGAGAAGTTCGCGACAGTAGCTGCAACATCCACATCATCCTTTCGGCCTTTCAATCGGGGATTGTGCACCAAAGATGGTGCCGACATCATGCCCAAGCTCGAGACATAGCCGTTCGACAACCCAAACGCGAAGAGGACTAGCATGAAGAGAGTGCCGGAGTTGATGATGAGAGGCGTTCGGAGATCTGACAATGGCCGCTTGGATATTACACATCAGGAAGAGAAGTATGAAGAGTGTGCGGGCAAGGGATAGCGTCAGGAGCCAGTTGGCAGACCAAATCAAGAGCCTCGGGAAAGCACATATGTACCGGCCGAGGAAATCTCCAACATTGAAAACTAGGAAATGGATCACGCTAAAGAGGAGAGGATGCGTGCCGGGGTTTGTGGGGACTCGCAGGTTGTGATTTCGGCAAATGCCGATGATCGTCGGGCCGGCGATAAGATTTGGCCACAACCACAAAACTTCAAGCCTATCTTCGAAGTGCTCCCCTTTCATAACCGTCCCTGCGCCACTAAGACACAAGTTATCACCAGGGAAATGGCCTGCCCCGCTGGAACAGCCCCGGTCAAGGCAGAGTAAGTACACGTAGCATTACGATTCGCTGGGGTTGTTTGGAAATCTTTTTGACAACCCACTCAAGATATCTTCTCTCAGTGCACACCACCACGGGCGCACCAGACGACGACGCAGCGGAAGGCACAGGTAACACGCGGGGCCACACTCGAAATGGAGACCGCGATGCTCGTGACTCAAGGTCGGGAGGCCCAGCCCGAGGAAAGATGACCAAGGAGCAGAAGAAGGCACAGCGGGGAGCGAACAAGGGGAGACGGTTTGGCAAAGTTAGAGACGAGCTTGATTTGTGCTGGAGGATTGCGAACGGTGCGACGTGCGAATACGGTGCTGCCGAGTGAGTCCTTTCTGTCCATCGTTTTGGAGGCAGGTACCTATCCGTGGGTCCTAGATGCCGCTTCACGCATGACGTTCCAGCTTATCTCGCTGCCAAAGCGCAAGATATACGGATACCTGAGGTCTCCGAGATATCAAACACTTCACCTTTCGTTCCCGACCTACCGAAGTTGGGCAAGCCTCATCCGGAGCACCAATCACTAGACTTGAGTACGACTTGCCCTGTGTTTGCTGAAACTGGTGAATGCAGGTATGTTACCATGTCAATTCACCATGTCGATGTTGATGGAGCTACTTGGGAAAGGTATGGCTTCAAGTGCCGATTCCTCGGTGGTCATGTCCGCTCAGATGAAAGTGGTCAATTGGCGCTGGTCGGAGATGAAGACAAGAAGGCACGAGCAGCATTGTCATCGAAGGAAGTCAACTTCGTTGGGCCAGAGATTCAGAAGCAGTTGCGATCCAAAAAGGTGCCCAATTAAGTTTCTTGACCGACATAACATAGCTGATACGACTATGACCAGTATCCTTTCCCTATTTCTGACGTGTATCTCAAAGAGCTACAAGCGCAGAATGAGGCGGAGGAGAAGCCAAAGTCGATACCAAATGAAAACTCTGTTATCGTCGCCGAGCCTGATCAAGAAATGGACGTCGATACTGAACTCCCAACAAAATCGATCCCTGTTGAGTTGCCAAAGCCCGCAGTCGAGGAAGTCGTCGAAAAACGCATTGAAGAGCCATCCTTGGCGTCTCAAGCAGATACCCCCGATATGCCTGTCCGATTCTCCGAAAAAAAGCGGCTGCACTGGTCTGGGAAAACCTGTGAGTCGGCATTCACCTCGAGGAATCCATCCATTTGACGGATATTTTCTACCTCATAGACCTTGCACCACTCACTACCGTTGGAAATTTGGTATGTCGGACCAGAATGAAAATAAACAGTAATTGATGCTTTTCTTAGCCATTCCGACGCCTTTGCGTTAAGTACGGCGCTGACATCACCTGTGGAGAAAGTGCGTTTCTTCATAGCCTTCCCGGTGCATCGATCGGAGATTGATATTCGATTTACAGTGGGTCTTGCGAATTCTTTCCTTGCGGGTTCAAAAGAGGAATGGTCATTAGTGAGACGCCACCCTGCCGAATCTATCTTTGGAGTCCAGGTCGCAGGAAACAAGCCCTCCAGCCTTGTGCCCACAGCCGAAGTCATCGCGAAGGAATGTAGTGGCAACGTCGATTTCGTTGACGTCAACTGCGGTTGTCCCATTGATCTCGTCTTCAAATCTGGTAGTGGTTCGGCTCGTGAGTTTTCTAACCTCCTTCGTGTGTACTTCTCTAAAACCTGCGACACAGTGCTCGACACCGCCGGAAAGCTTGGGAAGATCCTCATTGGGATGAATAAAGCTCTTGGTGAAATCCCGGTCACCGTCAAGCTCAGAACGGGAGTAAAGGATGGTCGGAATACAGCACATAAGCTCATGCCACGGGCTGCCGCAGAATGGGGGGCTGGGTGCATCACGGTAAGGCTTGTATGTCAACTAATCATATGGGAAACTTACACAGTGAAAACTCGACAGCTCCATGGTCGAACACGACAACAGCGATACACCCGCCTAGCCGATTGGGATTACATCAAGGAATGTGTTGCTGCTGTTCGTGCCCGAGAGGCCGAAGATGATCGTGAGTCTACACCTCGGTTGATTCTGGTATACGATGCTAAGGTTGCGTCTCAAGTCCCCCCAATCCCAATATTTGGCGGAGGAGACTGTTACTCGGCACAGGATTACTGGTCGAATGTTGAGAAAACGGGTGTGGACGGCGTCATGCTTGGTCGAGGAGCACTGATCAAGCCCTGGATATTCACTGAAGTCAAGGAGCATCGGGAGTGGGATATCAGTGCACGGGAACGTCTCGACCTTATTAGGACGGTAAGGTGTCCCTGATTCGAGAATTGCACGGGTGCTGATGTCGGTGTCTGTCTGTTTAGTACGCTGAATATGGCATAAAGTAAGAACGCTGCTCAGCTTTTATCCTTACGATGTTTATCTGACGGGGCTTTGCAGCCACTTCGGCTCTGATACCACCGGCGTCAACACTACACGGCGATATCTGTGCGAGGCACTCTCGTTCCAATATCGCTATGTCCCGATCGGTCTCCTTGAGCACCTCCCGGGGCGCATCAACGATAGAGCGCCGGCGTTCCGCGGGCGCGACGATCTGGGTGAGCAATTAAACCTTTATTTTCTTCAGCGACCCTGGTTTTGACATAGTGCATCCGATGCAGAGACATTGCTCGCCAGTGGCGACAGCAAAGATTGGGTGAAGATTACTGAGATGTTCCTGGGTCCCGCTCCGGAATCCTGGACCTTTACGCCTAAACATAAGAGCAACGCGACAGAAGAGAGTCAGGGATGAACTGCGTTGCCTGAGCAACTTCATTTCCGAGTCGGGCTTTGAGTCACGTCTGCTTGGTGTATGTGCGTTGAGTGGTCCCTTTCATTTGTGTCGGCTGGATATAAAATTACGCGGTACATGGCTGTGTATCAGAATGACAGTACCCGGACAACATTGTTTTTCCCAGAACGTTGAACGTTGAGCATTAAGTTGGGACGCACTTGCAGAGTTTGTAAGTCGGGGTAATAATTGGCGTCCGCTACCTTCAGGGATTCCCGTGGGGTCCATCGGCACCGCCCCACATGCATGGTATTTATCTGCACGGACGAATTCAAACCATGAATTTCCCAATCCTCAGAGGAGACCTCAGGGAGACCTTCACTGCAAGCACAATAGATGCCTAGCATTGGTTGTGAGTTACCAGATTGGGTCTAGACGATCTGGTAGCCGAGCCACGAGCTTGCCACGAGCCGGACCTCCGCGTCTGTGACCTGATCACTTGCGGTGCGATGGATACAGGGTTTCTTCGCACTCCTCGACCACAACGATGCCACCAGAGCCCAAAATCAAACGCTCCAATAGAAAGGAAATTTTCGAACCCCGGTACGATGGCGGCCAAGCAAGGGAGCTCGAGGAGAAGCGGAATCGAGGTACGCAGCGCTTTCACCGTCGATATCTTCTCCTACGCCTCACGCCCTCCACGCAGGAGAGGTAAGCAATGCTTTACAAATGGTAGGAATATGAATGGTCTTATGTGCCGTGAATATAGATTAGTTGTGCTGAATGTCGAAGGTATGCATGCGATCGTCGCTCTAAGGAGAAAGCGCCTCATCTCACACTCCGCCACAGGCTTAAAATAAAGTGTGATAGGCGCGTTCCTTGTCAGTCCTGCCAGGTAGTTTTCCACTTGCTTCCAGGTAACATAATGTCTCATCTGATTTTAACTGGAATAGAAGAGAGGTTGTGTAGCCCTTTGTCCAAACGGCGAGTGATGCTTATCCGTTGGTCGTAATGATGATGTTGCTCATTCTCGGGCTTTCGTAATAGGAAGTTTTACGACCAGTCAAGACACTCGGTACCTGCTGCTCTCGCGTACACTGTGACCGATCCACTCACCACCATTGCACAGCTTCGTCCTCGCAGCAACAGAGCATCTCCACCTTCGTATAGCGGGACTCAACCGTCGAATACATAAGCTCGAAGCAGCGCTCGCCAGCCTCCAGGCCGAGCACTCATCAGAGCCACACCCGTTGCTGCGTGAGGGCGTAGACGCCGATCATACTCAGCCTGAGGATGCGCAGAACACCCCGCAGGGGTCTCCCGACGTGATAGATGCGTTTGGGACGCTGTCTATCTCGGCGGATGGAGTTTCACGATTCTACGGACCCACGGGTGGACCGGAGGTACGTTTCATACATGTCCACCGCTATTTGCAGGCTGACCACGCTCATGTGGACCACAGAGTCTCTTGATGGTACAAGTCTCTCTTGCCTAGAATCCAAAATGACATACTTAATTCCATTTCTTTAGGCGAACCTTGATGCTCCTGACCGTTTCACCAACAACTCTTCTAGCTCCTCTACCAATATCTACCGATATCCTCCCCTTTCTACGCCCTCGCCCCCCACAGAGACACGCTTGGTCCCAGCTCTCTTCTCGCATTCATTCCCCTTCACGCCTCTTGGCACTCCAGTTGCCGTCCAAGACCTCATCGAGTCATATCTTCCACCTCAGGCCGTCGCGAGGGAGCTCGTGGACACCTATCTTACACACGTGCTGTGGCTCTTCCACGGCGTCTCAAGTGCGCAGTTGTCAGACATGCTGTCTAATTATCAGCGACAGGAGTTACGGTGCAATATGGGCGCGGGCGAAAATGTGTTCCCTGGTGGCGTTCACACTAGCCTGAGTGTGAATGTGGGCGAGGAATATTCGGGCCCACACGGTCTGGCACTATTATTCATAGTTTTCGCCATTGGGGCCATTATGCGACCTATGGATGGCTCAAATTCCCCCCTAGACTCATATCTGAAAAATGAGCTCCTCACCAATTCAGACGCCGAAATGACCCAGCCATACTCAAGCTTCGATCTTGGAGAACACTTCCATCAACTTTCGTGCGCTGCACTGGCGCTCCAGCCGGTGCTGGAGAAACCTGCACTTGCGACAATTCAAACGTTATATCTCATGGGCATGTACAATGTGAAGGGAGGAAGCGCTGTGAGGAGCGAGGCACCTCTGGAAATGACGTGGGGACTTACGACCCTGGCGGCTCACTTGGCTCAGACTGTATGTCTTAAACTTCAACCTTAGTTAGTGCTTGATCGTGTGTTGATATACTGATTGGTACCGCAGATCGGCCTTCGTGAGTGACATGTTTTACTGCTGCGCGTGCGGGCGAATCAGCTTACAAGAAGCATCCTGTATGGAATAGATCGGGACGGCGCGCGGTGGGGCCTCTCGCCCAAGATAGTACAGCGACGACGCACCCTCTTCTGGGACGTGTACCTCATGGATACCTGGCAGGTGTGTATTTATCCATTTTTATCGCTCTATCTCGCTGTTGCTTTCGAACATGATGCCTCATACAATCTATATTTGATCGAAACTGATTGATACTAGTAGAGCCTTAGTACTGGTCGGCCGCCTACCTTGGCGCTGGCCTACCTCGACTGTGGCTTCCCAGATCCTCATGACGAGGAAGGTGTGGGAGCGGATGGATCAGCATGTGAGCGTCTTGTAAATCATGAGCGACCATGGCTGACGTGGCGGACATAGTCTGCATCTGGCAATATCGTTTTGCCTCAGAGTGTATAACAGAAGTCATTGCGCACACGTTAACGGCGGAGGCGCCGAGCTATGCTACGATAATGGAGCTCGACCGTAAGATACGCGACTTCCCCCTGTTGGACGACATGTGTAGTGGTGGTAGCGCCAAGAGCCGAAAGAGCAACAAATGCGAAGCCCAGAGGGAAGCAGAGATGTGTGAATCGCTTGAGGGGTTTGTTATGGGTCATGTCAAGGAGTCGGGTGGGTGTTTTTCTCGTTGCTTCGGTCACCTTGTTGGCACTACCATTCTACATGAATACTGAACTTATTCCTGGCAGTCCTTCTGTATATTCACCGATCCTTCTTTGCGCAAGCCATTATTGAGCATCCCGAGGACCCCTTTCAAAGCGAATATACGCCCTCCTTTCTCGCGTCATGTCGTGCATCGACCACGATTCTTAGAAGCGTGCGTGAGCACTTCAATGTTTGGCCCAGCTCGTGCACGCTTTTTTGGCCAATGTGGTCATTTGCTTTTTCTGCTGCAGTACGTCACACTTTTTTTCGATGCCCCATGAATATCGTTCTCTCTCTTCCATGGCTACTGCGTTTATTACCTTAGTATCTACATAACAATGATATCCTATCGTCCTGCCATGGATCACGAGGCTCATTATACTTCCCATCTAGGTGGTGTTTGGTACAATCGTCACCCGGGGGCCACGGTCGCCTCTGGCTCAATCTGCGATGGTCGAGCTTGAGCAAGCGTGCACCCTTTTCTCCAACGCTTCTGCCTACAGTGCCCGAGCGAAGAAAGCTCTCGTAAGTGGGAGTCGCTTTCTGTTTCTTCCATCTCATTCAATTCAACATGTCAATATTCTTATAGCCAATCCTGCTCAGGCTTGCAGCGAAAGCTCGCTACGCCCAAGCCTCTGCGGAAGCCGAAACCAGCATCTCTCCAGAAGCAGGGGGTGCCTTATGGAGTCTTGAGATCACAAAGCAGCAGGGCACAGAAGACGACGAACTTGCCATTTTTGCGGGACACACGCGATTTGTGTCTGCCAAGAAGCTACCAACGACCACCGTGGGGTCTACGCCATTGCTGCCTTCAACGGTGACTGCGTACTCTGCTCCCACACAACCACAGCAGCGATATTCAACGCATGCGGTGGCGGTGAGTGATGGGTCTGATCTAGAACTGCCAACAGTCAGTCTTGAAAGGAACATGGCCTTTACCCTGCCGCCGCCGTGCCCTACTGCGCATTCAGAGCGGAAGCATCAAGGTGATGCTGTAGTGTATGCAACCGATAATTGGAATGGTGGAAGAGCCGTTCGACAACAGTTCCACCACCAATCAGCTCCAAACCATGGTGCTGAATATACCTCTGGCACGGCTCCGCGAGAAGCACAATATTATGTCCCACAACATGGCGTGCCGAGCCAGTCGCAGCCATACTACAATCCTTACGTGCAAGACCACCAACGTCTTTACCCTCCAGATGCATACTTCGCAGGACAGCAACAGCAGCCACTGTCTCAGGCTGACATGTATCAGCCGAACTCTGAGCTTGTGAACCTAGGGCTAGCAGCGCGCGACTCAAGACTGGATGAACGATGGAGTGCGTTCGTCCAAGATTCGGGGCTGCTGGAAGGTGTTAATCTTCCGGCCTACCAGCTTCAGGGGTGAAGCAACTAGACCTGGCATGTAGATATTCTGATTGGTGGCGAAGGGCTTATATCCAGGAATAGACAATAAATAGATGGATTCATTAATCGGATGCTGGGATGATAGCGAGTCGAGGCAAAGGAGTAGAGGTCCATGGCATCAACACACTAGCTCCGAGTCCAAGATAACAGTACTGAGTATGGTCGGTTTGGATGAGGATCTAATCAGGATTATGATTAGCGGCATTCGGAAGATTCCGAGAATTCTTTCACTGCCTCGTGGCCAGTCCGCCATCGGCAAGCCAGCTTGCCCCTTCTTATTTCCTGGCAACATTGACATTTCACGCGTTTAATTGCCTGTCCACTCCATTACACAGGAATATTCCAAATCTCCCAATCTGCAGGCTTCCGAGATGACACCAGAAGAGGAGCAGGATGCGGTGGACCTGCTTACAGACATATTGGGTGGCGTCGTCGGTCCAGATCAAGCACGTCGGGTACTCAGAAAGCATGGAAATGTAGAGAAAGCCGCTGACGCTATTCTGGGAGGGGATACTGGCCAGGAGGAGCCTCCTGCATGGCAAAGCACGACTCAAAGTAGCCAAGACACAACATATACCGATCCCTCTTCATCATCAAGCATCCCACATATCACTGAAGCGTCATCGTCAGCGGTCATTGACCTCACGGAAGAAAATGACCCCACCCGCAGCTGGCAGCTCAGCCAGGCTCAAAGCGAGGTCAAGTTCGGTCCGTCCGAACGCGCACCTAACCCCTCATGGCAGATGGTCACAACGAATGTGGGACGCTAATACTCCCTTTCTATCTCGACATTTATTCGGTTAACTTGATAGACCCCGGTAGAAACAAACCATGATGATCGGTCTTTGAAGGATGCCATCCAGGCGAGTCTGGCTGAATTCAACTCGGACGATCTGGACCTCTTTCCTCTCGAGGATACCCTCCGCGATGGCTCCCGGTTCGTAATTATACACTGTGTCATGATAGTTCTATCCTGATGATTTTCATCACACCTAAAGACCCGTTGCTCTACGCCCAGAAGCCTCGGCGCTTGTGTATGCTGCTTTAGTACGCGATCCGTTGACATCATCGTCTCCAAGTCATTAACCTTGAATAAAGATCATACAAGCTTTTTTCCAAATCCCACAAATCCGCGAAAGCGTCGCGAAGCTAAGATTACCTGATGCCAAAGCTGAAGCGCCCTCGCAGAGAAACGGTAGCTCAAATCAGTTAATCCTTCTACTCATTCCTCGAGCCTCACTAGAAAATTCCGATATAGCAGTGTGGAACTTAGTCGAACTCTTTACAAATTTGGATCTTGTCGTTCTTTCGTCCCTCGTGGACAAGGAAGTTTTACCTCTTCTGTCACACCCTTGGGATGGGACGAACGAATCTCTGGGAGATCTGAGTTCAGGTGAACGTGATCTACTTGCGGCGGGAGTTGTGAATTCTCATGTTTTTAAACAGACTTCATCAAGAACCTTGGTAGTCTAATCGAAAGCGAGCTCAACGAACAGACGCCGGATGGTGCACCACCGTGATTATGTTCGACCTTCACTCCCCCGAACATCTGACGGACTCGCTGCAGAGTTCGATTGTTCCAATTTCTACATGGTCAGGCTGAATCGCATGGCAGCTCCTACAAGGTCCTCCACCAAACGTCCGTCCAAGGTAGTGTCGTCACAGTCGAAGTCGGGGGCGCGCACGCACCGAATGATCTCGCCTCACGTCTAACCTATCATCTATCTCGCTACACTGGGAGTGTTTCCATCCACGATGTGATCTTCGAACCTTCGGAATTGGTGATGTTCCAACTCAAGCCCTTTCCGGGTTCCGGAAAGCCGTCCGCGGAACCCTTTATATTTCCCAAATATTTCTATCTGGACAGATTTTTACTGGAGAACTTCGCTATCGCAGAACAGAAGCGGGTACTGGAGCGGGAGATGCAGGCCGAAATCAAACAGTTGATGAGAAAAAAGGAGTTTATTACTCGTTTCAACGTAAGACTGTTACATTACATGCCCGCGATAGCGCTGATTGTCTCGTTCTGCAGGACCGTGACACTGTGAAGGATTTACGAGCATCATTCCACTACTACGAGCATGTGGCGGAGGCAAGGGGCGATCCGGAACGCGAAGCTGCCATTCTTCGTACGGCAGCGAAACTGAGGGGCATTGTGGACCAAATTGTCTCCAAAACCCATGGTAATCCCTCCGCACCTCCTCTTCTAGCGCCTGTTTGCTGACGAAATATAGAAATCGATCTCGATATCGAGAGACTCCAGGCAGAGGTAGCGAGTGTTTTCGACTGCCCGGAGCTTCAACATCACCAAGTCTGTATTTCTGTCCATTGCTCGTTGCTGTAATTCCTGATTCAAGT
Source organism: Lyophyllum atratum (assembly GCA_014905825.1). Classification (NCBI taxonomy): domain Eukaryota; kingdom Fungi; phylum Basidiomycota; class Agaricomycetes; order Agaricales; family Lyophyllaceae; genus Lyophyllum; species Lyophyllum atratum. The sequence goes on along the minus strand of JACGCN010000011.1, from coordinate 728,528 downwards.
TCTAAAGTATGATCTTCGTGCTGTCCTCATGCACACGGGACTGCCTGGTCGTAAACAAATATACTCTTATATCCAAGATGGCCATGGAACTTGGTGGAAAACCCTTGATTACACTGTCACCGAGGTATGCTTTGGCCATGTCCGGCGATGCGTCAACTTACTTATCTCAATAGGTTCCCGAAGAGACGGTTCTTACAGATCCAACGGGTCTTCATCTAGGCGCAGGGCCTTATCTCCTTGTGTACAGTCGACATCTATCTGAAGAACAAATGAGCGCGCAAGTGATTTGGCCTCAAGGCTTCGTTGTACGTCGGCTCTCTCTTACTTCCCGTGACCACCCCCTAATATGCGCTCGCCCGTAGGATGCCGTGAAAGATCACAACGAGAAGTTTCTTGCTATGCTTCAGCCAGAACTTGTGGACGATCGAGATGCACCTATCGAAGTTCACAGTTCTAGGTCAGCCATGTCCTCGTCGTCATTCCCCTCAGGCTTTTCGCCAGCCGTCTTTCCGGAGCAGACGGAATCTCAGTCGATGGATATCATGGATGATGTCCAGACACAACGTGTATAATACGGAGCAACTATGTTCAGATTTCTGGTCCGGGTATGGCTTTGCGACCATGTTGTGGTCGCCGAGCAACTGTACGGTTAGCTTGAGACGCACTTCAGGAATGGATTCTTCCTGTTACTTTTGTACACCCTTTGCAGAGGTCAGATACATTGGAGATGATAGAATGGCACCACGCTGTGAGTGAGGAAAGGGTAAGAATAAGCGAAGATAGAGATCGAGGTTGAGGACGCCATGCATAAGCAACTCGATATGATTCCACAAAAATACGAGGAGTGATCTGAGAGACGCCTGAGCTGCCGTGTACAAGGGCATGTATACATCCACTTGTTGTTCAGCTGTCCGCTAACTGGGAGAAAGCGATCGTAGAGATCCATTTCCATGTCGAGCTAACCCTCCGCCCGCAAACTCCAGATACGAATTACAAAGGTCGTCGCCGTCCAGCGTCCCGTCCCGTCCGAAGGTCCGTGTCTTATGTCCTGCCAAGGCCCAAGTGCCAACTAGAACATGTATCGAACGCTGTCAAGCGGTCATTACATACTTAAAAAACACGTAACTTTCCTCACCCATTATACGAAGGTCCTTTAGCGTAATCACATAAGCCAATTCAGCTGAATTCAGCCACGAGGCTCAGGGAGCCTAAGTACGACAGGTTGCCAGGTCCACCGATTACAAGAGCACGGAAGACACAAAGCGGCGAGGATTACACCAACTCAGTTGGTGACTGGTCCAGAAGGTTCCGAGTCAAGAGACTCGAGAGTGTATGAGCATGAGCATGCAGGAGCTCTGGGTTTTGAGAGGACTAAGAAAGAAATGAATTCAACTGAATTCAGTTTCAGGGACAAACTTGAAAGCAATTTGCCGCGATCGCGAAAAAAGGGGTGATTGCCACGGTTTGGTTCGGTCACGTGCCCGTTATAATTACGACGCGACTCAAACTTGAAGTTGAAACTCCTCACCTGCGCCTTCTCCCCTCAACCAAGTTACGCCCTTCAAGATGCCTGTAGAGCATATGTACGTATATCACTGTACTTCGATGTTCCTTCGCTTATGTCTCTCTGTAGACGTCAGCGAATGATGCAGGATGCCAACCTTTATCCTGAGTTTGGCGGTGCTCGCCAGGCGACGGGACCACCGTCGGCGATCGTGCGTTCAAATTGATTGAGACTAGACACTCGTGTTGAATGACTCCAAATTACTATACAGTCTATTTCGTCAACCTCCAGCGCTACCTCCAGCTCTTCATCTTCAGTGGCTCCTTTTCCAGTAGTTCAAAGGAAGAACGCCATTGTTATATCTTCAGACGACGAAGACGAAGAACCGCATAGACTCGCGGAAAAGATACAACTTACAAGGTGCTCATTCCACTTTGACTTTCACGATCCACGACTAAAGAAACGTTCCTCTAGTGGGTTTCTTGCCAAAGCGACCTCTGTTCCTCTCCAACCATCGCGGTTCGGCCACGACAACATCCGGGACCTGACACAGAAGAAAGTTGATACCACCAAATTCCCGCCTCCTGCACCATTTGGAAAACCGATAAAGCTACCTTCCAACAAGGACATCATATTTGAACGACCAAACGCCTCTCAAGTGAGCCCATTCTGACACCTACATATTACATCTCGTAACAGTCTCTTCGCTAGCCTCTAGATGCGGACGGTATTGCTATCCCCGAATTTGCAGATGACAACTTGTACATCTCACCTGCGGACGCTGAGAAAGCCCTTCGGGATTTGATGAGTGGCGGGATGAATGACGACGTAGAAACGGAGATCAATATGGAGGACGCGACTGTCAAGGGATTCCGCGACACCATCAAGCTGCTTCCACATCAGATTATCGGTCGGGCGTGGATGAGGGACCGAGAGGACTTGACGAAGAAGAGAACGGGCGGTATTCTCGCAGATGATATGGGGTATGTCTAGACTTCCTTAAATTTAGATATAAGTCGCTGATCGGTCGATGTCAGTCTTGGAAAGACGATACAGACTCTGACGCGGATCGTTGAAGGGCGGGCTCGTAAGAGTGACCGTGACGATGGGTGGTCACCGACAACTTTGTGCGTACTCTTCACAACGCTTCACGCTCCACAGCCACTCATTATGAAACTAGGGTCGTTTGTCCTTTGGCACTCGTCGGTCAATGGGCAGATGAGATTGCGAAAATGGCGGAAGATGTGACTGTTCACAAGCATCATGGTCCCACCCGAACAGCAGGTGAGCCATTCTCAAGCCATATGTTGATACCACTTTTCAACGAGTTTTGCAGATCCGCTCGTATTGCGCAAGCACCGTGTAGTCGTCACAACCTACGATGTTGTGAAATCGGAGTATGATGCGTACACATCGTCTGCAAAGGACGAGTCCCAGACAAAACTCAAATCAAAGAAGAAAGCAGCCGAGGCTAGCGACTCCGACGACTCTTCTGGATCTGGAGAGCATTTTGGGCGTACCATTGCTGCGAAGACGAAGAAGGCTAAATCTCCCAAGAAGTCTGCTCTCTTCCACGTTCCATGGTGGCGCATCGTTCTAGGTATGCCTGGATTATACCTCAACCACTTTGGCTCATTATTTGTCAGACGAAGCCCACAATATCAAGAACGAGAAGACGAAGGGTGCGATCGCTTGCTGTGAACTTAACGGCAAGTTCAGATGGTGTCTGACTGGCACACCTATGTATGTGATTTGGACTATCCCTATTCAAGTGTATCCTGACATGCTTGCTCCAGGCAGAACAACGTCGTTGAACTGTACTCCCTGATCAAGTTCTTGCGCATCAAGCCCCTATCGAATTGGGACAATTTTAATACCCAAATTGCTAAACCTGTCAAGAATGGGAAGGGCGCCAGTCGGGCGATGAAGCGGCTTCAGGTATGTCTTCGTGTCCCACCCTCGCTTCGTTGTCATTGCTTTGTTTGCTTATGATGTTACACATTCTAGGTCGTGCTGAAGCAGATAATGCTGAGGCGGCGAAAGGATCAGTCTCTGAACGGAAAGGCGCTTATTGACCTTCCAGCGCGGATCGTCAACGTCGTTTCGTGTCCTTTTGACTCGTCCGAAAAGGCTTTTTACGAAGCTCTAGAAGGCAAGATGGAGAGCGTGATTGAGAAGCTCATGGCCAATAATAAGGGCAAAAGCAATTATATCTCTGTTCTCCTTCTGCTGCTTCGGCTTCGCCAAGGTCCGTTAAACTTGTTTGTGTGGATATGGACAAATCTGACCTTTGATATTCTCGTCTAGCCTGCAACCATCCCATCCTCGTCGCGCAGGACTATCAGAAGGACACTGATGCACTGGAGCCGAAGGCTAAGAAGTCCGTCGACGAGCCTGATGCCGACGACCTTGTTGGGGCCTTCGCTCAGCTCGGGGTAACCCGCAAGTGCCAGGTCTGCACCACAGAGTATGCGTGCCCTCTTCTCTCAGTCAGTGTTTGTTCTGATCTTTTATCGTAGGCTGGGTCCGGATAACACTGCCTCGGGTGACCTGGACTCCACCTGCGTCGACTGCGCGCCTTTAGCGCTACAGGCGAGAGAGGCGGAGGCGACGCGACCATCGTCGGCGAAGATTAGGATGATCTTGAAGCTTCTCGGGGAGATCGATACGCGGTCGGCAGGCGAGGAGAAGACGATTATTTTCTCGCAGTTTACGAAGATGCTCGATTTGATTGAGCCGTTCTTGCTGGATAAGGGTGTCGAGTATGTTCGCTGTGAGTGGTGCGCATTGCTTTACTGCTTATGCCGCTCTGACATGACATTCAAGATGATGGTTCCATGGATGCGAAGGCCCGCGAAGCCTCTCTGGAGATTATCAAGAAGATTAAGAATGTCCGCGTTATTCTGATCTCGTTCAAAGCTGGTAGCACAGGTATGTAGGTACTCCAGTTGGACCGACTAATGGCTGACGGTAATCCAAGGTCTGAACTTGACTGCTTGTAATAACGTGATCCTCGTCGACCTGTGGTGGAATCCGGCTCTGGAGGTATGATTGCACATCCTTGCTCTGATTGTCGCTAACGTCTCGAAAGGATCAAGCCTTCGATCGTGCACATCGATTTGGTCAGACGCGTGATGTCAACATATTCAAGCTGAAGATTGATGAGACAGTCGAGGACCGGATATTGACGGTGAGTCTCACCTTCGACCAGGATGTCCGTCAACTGACACCTCACCTCCCTGATTAGCTGCAGGACAAGAAACGCGAGCTTGCTCGGGCGGCCTTGAGCGGAGATAAAATCAAGGACATGCGCCTTGGCATGGACGACCTTTTGGCGCTATTCCGTCCTGGTGGGCGGGACGATGATGAGGAAGACGATGACTAGAGATGGAGATTCTGCATACTGTATACCATTTTCGTACATTTTGGACTGTATCTATACGTAACATGCTGTCGGACTGCTGTGGACGAATGTTGGTCAGGTTATGGGCAGAGTTGAATGTTGTCCAGATGTTCCCACGTCTTGTTGCACCCATGATCTGTTCTCTTCATTGATCCTCTCTGCTCTGCCTACCTCCCCGTCTGCCTGCCCAGCATCCAGAGAGAGTTATCAGAACCTGAACGCACCCCGTCTGGAAATGGTTTGCCTGGATTAACGAGGATCACGGCCCACCATGACTGAGCAGCCTGCAAGTATCGCTCGGTGAGTATTTGCCGCTCCTCTCACATTTTTGAGACCCTGATCTCTTGAAAATTTGGCGCGAGCAGCGAGGCGAAGGGTATTCACCAATCCTTGAAGGAGTTGTTGAAGAACAGAGAGCCATTTGACAAGGAGGTTGATTTTCAGCGGAAGAAGTGGGTATTACAAACACATCGTGCACCACTCTCACACTAATTGACAACAGTCTCCGGAGGCGCTACTTGAGCCTACTCCTTGTCCACCCGTACGCAAAAGAGTCCAAGGATGTCGAGAACCATCTCTGGATGCAGACATCCTACGCCTTCATCGCCTCATACAAGCAGCGGATCCTCAATCTCGATCGCTTAATTCAGAGCAAAATGCGGCAGCCACAGCAACCTAACCAGCGCCCTAACAATGTGCCCGTCGTCGAGCACCGCAAAATTGTGCAACGATTCCGCCAATTTCTCGCGGACGAGGAGAAGTTTTGGAGCCAGCTCGTTGTCCGTCTGCGCCGGTCTTTTGCTCTTGACGAGGCCACACCGGCCCTCGTCGCCCTCGGAATTATCTCCGAGACCGAAGAACCAACACCCAACGCTCTTGAAGGCTCTGATGCAGGGGGTGCTCTACCGAACGGCCGGAACCATTTCCAGTTCCCACCAGAAGATGCTTCGACCCCTTTTGTGCCGGCCACCTCTGAAGAGAAGGCTTCGTGGCTAGCCATTCTCAGCAAGGCATTGGTATGCCTCGGGGATATAGCTCGTTATCGCGAACTGTATAATGAAGCCGGTGGCCGACCGAAGGCCGGCCAAGAAGAAACTGGACCTACGAGAAGAAGTCGCAATCGCCGAGGAGGGCAGGAGGAGCCTATCCCGCGGCCGAGAAACTATGAGAAGGCGCAGCAATGTTACGAGCAGGCTAGGCTACTGGTGCCCGATGACGGCAATCCGTCTCACCAGCTCGCAATCATTGCCACGTACCGGAAGGACTCCTTCGTGTCCCTCACGCACTATTACCGTGCGCTTTGTGTCCGCGCGCCGTATGACACCGCCTCTGAAAATCTCGGTTCGGTGTTAGGGAAGGCTTTAGAGGCATGGAAGACGCGATCTCGACGAGAAAGGGACAGACACGAAGCATTACCCCCGCGGGTTCAAGTGGAGGCGTTCAGGGAGAATATCGTCGTGCTGCACTCATTATGGAAAGTTGGAATGGAGAAGGGGCTCAAAAAGTATGATTTAACCTCGTTTTAACTTTCTTTGGCTGATCATTCACTAGAATGGAGTCCTTATCAAGAAGGCACAACAAAGTTGTACTTGATGCCTTCAGTAGCCTTGTTGCCCAACGTTACCTCCCCACCGACATGATCTCAAACGCGATTGTTCTCTCCCAAGGCGCGCTTTGGAAACATCGAATGATCCGCACCCCGTCAAACCAGGCGCTGAGCCGAAGGCCAGAACTACCTCCACCTCCAGGAGGCACTTCGGTTGTCATAGAGTGGCACATTCTAGACCATCTGCTTGACCTCCACCGAGGGCTTCTAGAAGTCGGCCTGGACGAAATCAAGGTCCCCCCACCCAGGGATGCTCCCGGCGATGATTTAGCTCAGCGCATCACGGCTACCTTCAGGCGAAGCTTACCCGCTCTTCGCATCGCCAGCAAATGGTTGAGGGCCAACTTCAAGTATGTGACCCAGGATCACGAGTTCGACGCATACCAGGAAGTCAAGCGCACGGAGGGCACGGAAGTATCCCGAAATCCCAAATACCAGCTCAGCCGAACGTCGACGCATACTCAACGTTTTTGGGAGGCTTATTCGCGCTTCGTCTCGGAGCTATCGCGAATTTTTAAGCCATCCAGGCTGCCGCGGCTCACTGCGCCTTTGGAGGAAGATATCGATATGAGAGGTTTCTTGCCCCTCAAGAACATGATGGGAGATATGTCAGTCGGTGTGGAGGACCGCAACTCGTCTGGTGTCCCCCGACAGGCTCAGGAGACGCATCCCAATGATTGGCAGCTGATGCGAATTGCCGACCTGATACAGGATGCGAAAGAAATTGTAAAATTTGAGGTGCGTAAACTCTTGTTTGTCTAATGCAGAAGGCTGACTTTCTTCTCCTTAAGAACTCCCCCATCCGAGTCATCGACGGGTCATATTATACCTTCAGAGACGAGATAATGGAGCCCTTGCAAACATTGCACGTGCAAGCCGAAGAGAGCGTTGTGCCCATCGACCAGCAGGTTCTACTGACCTCGATTCGAGATAGTCATGTGGATCAACGTAAGGACGAGGACAACATGACGGAGTTGACCTCACGGACAGACGAGGATTCTATCGTTGATGCCGCTTTCCGGCACTTGGACGAAGATCAAGACGAACAGATAGTTTGGGATCCAAGGTATGCTTAGTTCCTTGTTCATCTTACTATGCTAGATCGTCTATGACAGGGGCCCGGTATCTCCTATGATGGCTTCTGCTCTCGCGTCGCCGACCTCCCTTGCAACCCCGATGATACAGTCAACCCCCTTGAAAAGCCCCATGAAACATTCGCCGACGCATTCCAAGACCTTATCTCCCTTCATGACTCCAGGTGCTCCTGCGAATGTCGCCCCCACCACCGCTCAAGACCTTCTGAATGATGTCATGAGTGGTCGGTCATCGTTTACTCATCTGGAATCCTCGGCACCCCAGCCGGCATTGCTGTTTGGCTCGGAACTTCGTCAGGGCCACAATATCTGGTCTGCGTCTCAGGAGGAAAAGTCTCTGAAATTTACGAGCCAGCCCAACCAGACGTCATACCAGGCCAAACAGTTTCAGGGCGGTGCGGCGCTCGAGACGTCGCAGTCGATATGGTCATCGTCCCCATATCCCAGTGCGACACAGAGTTCACAGAGCTCGCAACCACATCTTGTCGGGGCTTTGCCTCACGCTGCTTACGCCCACCAACCTATCGCGCAAAGTCCTCACCAGCGATTGCCATCCGCGTCCATGGGACCGTCTCAGCCCTTCCACCCCCAAGCGTTCGGATCCCACGACCCGTTCTCGTATCCTCTGCCCTCCAGTCAGCAGCCAATACATCGACCCGATGCTCTCGGTCTAGGCAGTTCTGTTTATAACAACTCCCAAATGGCACCGAATTCTGGGATGTACTATCAAAGCACCCCTGTCTCGGGCTACCACTCCCACCACCCGTCCCTTCACGACCCTCGTCTGGCGCAGCAGCACTTCGCTCAGTCGCCCTCGCAATTATGGGGAAACGTTGGGTAATCGCGTGACGGACTGTTTCGTATGTTTACCACTCGGCCCTACGACCTACGGATTACGCTTCCAGGTCCTCCTTCCTTCAACTCTTCATTAGAGGCTCCCGTCCTTCCGTTGCCAACCGAGCCCTGCAGAAATAACATCGCGGGTCGCAGGCAACTGACGGAGCATGTGGTTCTGCGGTCATAGATGAGACGCGACCTGTACCTGAAAGTGAAAGCCCACTGGTGGACAATGACTGGAAGAATCTGCCAGCGGACCAGTCTGGCGTACCTGCTCACTTCGCTGTTGTCGATAACAGTTACTCGCGTCTCTACTGTTCGCTGTAGTAGCACCCTTTCCTTTTTTTACTTATCTTTCTGTGTTATGCTCTTTTGTCATCACCGTAAAACTATCTCGAACCTTGACTTGTAGTGAAGATGATGGATTTGTCGCGATCAGGTACACGTTTGCATGTAAACGTCTTCGCGCGGTCGTGTTCTGGTCGATCAGATATCAATCACTACCCAATGTTTTATGTTCACCTCGACACCGATGAGCTTGTTGGGTCTGCAGGTCGTGCGTATAGAAATTTGCTGATCTCGAGTGCGGTTTCCAGACAAACTGAGCAAATTAGAAGATCTGAAACGGCTGCGACGATGATGATAACCATATAATTGCACACTGATAAGAAAGAGCCTGCTCATATTCACGGAAGAGAAGTATGCCCCACTAATTCCGTCGATTATATATGTCCTCTGCCTTTCTGAATGGAATCAAGTACTGCCGTCCACAGGTAAAAGCCCCCCGTCTCGTAAGGGCTAGAGTACGTGGTCTAGTTACCATCCAAGTCACCACCAAGTCTAAGTATGCCATGGCCCATGTCAGAGAAGTCCCGCACCTCGCCTCCCGCTTCCCGGCGGGAATTCAGAATCGATGACCGACTTCCTTCTCCCTTCTGGATATTCAACGATACCGAGGTGGAGACTCCGAAAGCGTCAACCGGGGCGTTATGTGTGTCGCGCGGGGCAGTGACATCATCCACCGACTCGGACAGGTTGTGAGCCCAGTTGTTTCGCTCAAGGGACGACCACAAGAGCGCCATGCCCCGCCTCACAAGTTGGATGGATTTTTCAGCGAAACTGAAGGCAACCTGAGAGGTCGGGAATTTGACTCTGACGATGGAATATGAGTGTACAATGGAGGGTGCGATGGCTCGGAAGGCTGTGGTAATCAAGGCAACCCAATCTGCCCAAGGTAAGGTGTGAAGCCATTCCGCCGTTCTGATACATAACTCCTCAAGCTGGTTAGCGTAGGCAGACAGCCCGGACGAGCTAACAGCTGCTACAGCATGCCATTTACGCGCATTTGTGGTGTAAGTGGCGAAGGTGTTCGAGAAGGTTGCCCAGTCAACTCGAGATTTCAGGTCAGGGATGTGGGAGAGACCTCGCCGAGCCCTTTGCAATATGGATAGACCCACGACCGAAAGCAAAGCTACTGTGGTAGCAAGGCAGGTGATCAGAATCACGGTGATAACAAGGGCGATAGCTTCAAATAGATGTTAGCATCTCCGAATCATGCAAGGAGCAAAATAACATACATAGCTTCGTTCCTACGGCCAGTATCCGTACAACCCCGTCCAAGACGACCGAAAGGGCGGCAATGAGAGCACCACAGAGGGCGATAGATCTAGACCAATCTCACATACTATCTATGAAGCAGGAAGAGCAGTACTCACGTCAAAGATATCAGAAGGAATGTAGAAAGCAGGAAAAACGTGGTGGTGTAGACCTATACAGACATTTGAGTGAGGCCGGGTTTCACCAGAAATGTAGGTGCCTCAGCTAGTAGGACTCACAGAATTGAATGGAGGCGTCTCTGATGCACTGAGAAGGGCTGAGCTTACACCGTCTGTGCTATATAGCAACAGCAGATCGAACTCCCGTAAGCAGTAGGCACTGGTATCAACATTTGGAAGCTGGGCTCACGGTGGTGCATGATCGCGGACAATGTCTGCGTCGGAAGACAGGGGGTCGGATACACCGGGCTCAGCAGTAGCGGCAGCAGCAAAACCGTAGTCCGCCATGTTATAGTGGGTTATTTTTCTTGCCTTTCTCATACATCCTGGCGCTTTTTAAAGAAAAAAGTTCCGCAGTACAGGATGGAAGACCGTGTACGGTAGTAGTGATAGTCCGCAGTATGGGCGCCGTGGTCGATCCACGTATGGTACTACTATACGCAGTCGATCTGACGTAGTCAGTCAGCAGGTATACCTGATGATAATATCCGTAGGTGTCAGCGTGTGCGTTGTAGATGCTTTGATGCCTTGTGCCAACTTCGCGATTCAGCGAGGGACTAGTAGTAGTAGTAGTAGTAGTATATTACCGGCATGGTCCAATTCCTGAACGCCGGGGTTCCGAGAGTTTCCCGATGCTACTAAGTACAGGCAAATAACTAAGTAATCTACATCATCGTCTCGGACCCATATCCACAACTCCGAGTGAGCTAGGCCGCAGTTCAGGTTGATCACCAAGTAGCCACAGACATGGGTAAGGGAAAAATCCCTACAGAGACACATCCTTTTTGAGCGGGAATATCACTCATAGACAGCAAGATCTGAAATATATATTGGGATAGACTCATAGAGTGCCAACACTTCATGTGTGAATTTCGCGAGCAGCCTGACAGTTGATCTCTCATGTAGGATCCTTTTAAGCAGATCAATTGAGGAGATCATGGGACGGCGTGGCATATGCGGGGCATCTGTGTAAATTTTCGCCAAGAATTCGTCACGGAGGGCAGATAGCTCGTTAGAGCCAGTGCACTCCAATAGAGCATGTTCAGGGCTTTCAATAGGGTATTACACAGTAGCGGATTTGGGCCGGATTTGGGCCGGTTTTCGAGTCGGATTTGAGACCCTCAACCTCGAAAACCAGGGCTTTGGGGTAGTGTTGTGAACGGTTCGAGTTGGCACCGGAAACCGTTCGAATCGACACCGAAAAATGTGCCCCGTTGCAACAGGTCGGTTCGGGGCCACACCGCCTCACACCGGTGAACACCGCTCCCAATTTTCCCATCTGCCAAAGATTTTCCCATCCGCCGATCTTCTGGCATCGTCATTATGTTTCCTCGAGCTCCTCACATTTGCTTTAATCTCAACAAGCACTCGTGGAACTACTATTTTTTTCATCCCAATCGGACTTTCTGTGGAATACTGAAGCTCGTGGCCGCCGTCCTCCAAGACGGCACGATAATTTATAAGTGACCATCACGATTTACATTGCCTCGATATGCTCAGAATACCCGCCGATTCGTCCCAAAGCTCCCAAAGGTATACATAGCTTTCCATTCACGTCGTTTCCCCAACTCATCCCAGGAATGCCCGGATCAAACCTCCCCACCCATACCTGCTTTTTGACGTTGGAATTTACACCGCCGGCTTCTCGAAGATAGATATCTTTTGCTGTGCGCCTTGACCTTCATCATTCCCTCCGAGCTTACGACATTTTTCTAATTGTTGAGATTGACGTTGTATAGATAGCATTTCTGAATCCCAACCAACAATGTTCCCCAAAACTATCTATTCTGTACCAGTAAGTAGTAGGACTGTCCTTGAATTATACAAGGATTCCCAAAGTATCATCTTGTAAAGTCTGAACCATGATAATAGTATACTCGAGACCAATACACAAGAGTCCACCTAAAGATAAAACACAAGGTCATGCCATCCAGGCATCTAATCTTGATCGGAGCATTTCAATTGGCTCCGGAGCGTGGAAGGAATCTTTCGAGTCGCACCGGTGTCATCGGTGTGACACCGATGTCAACTCGCACCGTTGACTGATTCGGTGCAGACGCACCGAACCGCACCGCACTGCACCGGAACAACACTACTTTGGGGTCACTGATTTCGCGACTGATTTCAGCTGGATTTGCCCGGCACCGATCGGCGGGTGTGTCGGAGTTGTAAACAACTTTGTTGTTGTTGCGTGTAGAATGACCGTGTCCAAGCCGCTCGTCGCGTCGCGCGAGGCATGGTGGGCAAGGATATGATAAGTAGGGAGGATTATACCCAAGTTACGCGCGTTATCCGATTTCTCGACGCGTTGTTTACATATGTTTACTCCCACCTCAGGACAGGGTATGCTGCATTGCTCGACTTCCACAAATGCTGTGCTCCAAATTTTTACATCTAGAGCACCCCAATGGTATGTGAATTTGTTTAATACACGATTTAGACCTTAGTGGTTGACCCCCCGGATGTTATACAGGCATCTTCAACTTAGTTACTGAGGAGGCCAAGGATCATGTGAGTGCTTATGCAATTCGAGGTCCGCTGAGTGTGCCGCGCCGCCGAAAACCAGATTTCAGCTTTTTGTGATCAAAGTTGAACGGTTTTCGCGCTCGATTCGACTCAAACCCAACTCGAAACCCGGCCCAAATCCGCCTCAAATCCGCTACTGTGTAATACCCTAATGGCAACTTTACAAAAACGGCAAAGTCTCCAGTTTCGCATAACTCGAGGTCGGCGGTGCTCAGACCATCTCAGCCGCTCAATAGCTAAGGCATGAGAGGAAAGCAGTAGCCTTGTCAGTGCTTTTCTGTGCTCATTGATTGGTATACTCAGATAATGTCTGAAATGAAGTGTTTTTTGCACGGGGTGACTATCTTTCTGTGGTTCCAGTCTGTTGTGCAGAAGATACAATTTTGGAGAGGATTCAAGCTCATTTTGTAGGTAGCCCTCCATATTACTTTGGAATACTTTTATCACCTCATTGACTTGTAGAGGAGTGATAGTTTCCAAGTCAGGGAGTGGGACACGGAATGGTAGGTTATGCAAAACATATTGCAAATCCATTGCCCATGACGCCTTATTGTCTTTAGCAAGAGCCACAGAATCGAGGAAAGCCTTTTTGGCCAATCGTTCCATGGATAAACTTGACAGATAGCGTAGATACCCAAGGATAATCCTCCGAAATCGCAGTGGTACGAGAGATGTCTCCGTGAACAGTGGTATAAGCATCGACCTTTTGTGTAGACCCAGAATTCGTCGTAGAAATGAGATTTGGACATCAGCAAGCTTCTTAAGAAGGGGAGGATCCACATCGAGAGCAATCTCATATGCATGAATCAAGTGTGGGTCAATTTGGGCCATATAGAGCTTTTTAGCCTCCCAAGGGGGAAGAGTACCTATTATGGACTCCATACCAAGGACAGTGTTACCAACTGTTCGAGCTTTGCTTGCCTTATTCTTGTAATGTTTTGCAAAAATATTGCGCTGGGTAGATTGTAACGTTATACCCACATAGGTTTCCTCCGTTTTCAGTTTAATGGGATTGTCACCAAACATGAGAGTAGGCAGGATTCGGGGGATAGGACCAAAGATCATGAAGAAGGATTTAATTGCACTAAGTAGCATGAAGTTCAGGCTACACCATAGCCAAAGCGCATTCATCTTTTTCTGTGCACCCTCAGGACTTGTCGATATGAGGATAATGTCATCGGCCTGCTCCAGGTTTGTTATGAATGTTCCTGCTAGCAGTATGTCATCCGAGTCAGGGTCCAGATGAAAATCAGCCATGTATAGGGTCCATAGTATAGGAGAGGAGTTGTCGCCAATCAGAATGCCAATTGTCGCAAGAAATGCGGGAGACAGTTCTGACCGGTGTTTGACAACATACGACATTTTCTGGTACAACATACGCAACCAGTCAAATATGTGTCCATTTGCACCCATTTTGCGCATTTTCAGCCATAGTGTGGCTTGCTCAGTAGATGGGAAAGCATTGCTGATATCCGCAAAGACAACATACAGGGAAACACCTTGTTCACGAGCTCGCTCAATGGCGCACCTCAAGATGAAGACATTGTCAACTGCATCAACGTCGCGACGGAGGTCGAGACGGACATGTGATATCCGAAGTCCGACGTCTTCCCATCGTCCATCATGGAGCAAACAGGGGAAGCAACTACTAGTCCCAGCGCCGCCGCGTTTCCTACTATTAGCCAGCTGGAAAGTTATGCAAACTATTCTTTTGCCTCAGACGAAACCTATCAGGTGCGCTGCATGTCGTTCCTTTGACTTAACGAAGGACTTGATATCTTTGATCTCGTCAAGCAAGGTCTCGCGAGCCTGATAGCTGGGGGAGCGTTAGAAGGTAATCCTACGCCGGAGGCACATGATGAGATATTGCGCCGCACGCGCGTCTTCTATTTCAATCGGTGAGTCCATCGTTAACTTCCTCGCACCATCGCGTGCTGATTCTTCGACCTAAAGTGTGACTGGCAACTCCCTCTCGATGGATGAGGCTCGCAACTACGAATACGCTCTCCGCGGGACACGAACAGAAGAAGAACTTAATGCTCCGCCGAATCCACCAGAGCAACCCATAATCAATAGTGACGAAACGCGTATCCTCACACTTACCGAGTTGCAGGAGTTGATCGAGTCCGGGAGAATAGATCAGATCCCAAATAATAAGGTCATACCTGAACTATTGAATGTAAGTCTGTTTACTCTTGGATTCTTGGGATATGTAGACTAATTTGTCTGCTATAAATAGGATGCTCCCCCTAGCCAATCTGTCTCGCCTGCGCGAAAGAAACCTTGGGAGCTCGCAGCGTCTACGACTTGACAAACATAAAATGGGACTGTATATTATGTCGCAAGAATGTGTAGGCTGGTTTGGTTCCAAACAAACTCTTACGGTCAATTTCTTCTATGTATTCAGACCATTATTTCGAGATATCTCCTAAAAAATTGGTCGCCACAACAGGTAAGACGCCTGCAGCAACTTAAGTGCCGATACAAAGTTCGAGAAACCAACATTACGCCCTTGGACGCGACGAGGGAAATACAAATGTAAAAGAATCTAAGCCTGAGAAGGCCCTCTCCGCCTTCTGTTTCGTTCACGTACAACGAGTCCCGTATATACCGCTGGCACATCTAGTTGGAAACAGCATATTATATGTAAACGGTCCTGGACGTCGGGGAGTTATGTTCGGCATGCAGAGAACTGCTATCGGACTCCTACTGGGTTTTACCCGCACTATCCTGCCACATTGGCCGGGGACTGCTCTCCATTGATACATCTGTGACGTAACTATCTGCACACCACACTCAACAGCTACTGGCTGTTACCCTCGCTCACGTCCCGTATTTCTCCCGCATCCTTCCCGCCTTCCCAATTCTTCGGTGCTACAGGGTATCCAACATTCACAACTGCTTCAGTGAAAATCGCGTAGCTTAACTAACCCGTGCGATCCCGTATATCATAGCGGCAATGGTTGGTTTGCGCCCGTAACGTACATTGATGCATGTACGTAGCACGGAACCCCCACATGTTCCTTTTCGGGACCGCTCGTGGGTAATATCACTATCACTATCACTATGTACCATGCTCTATAAACTACGTCCTCTACAACCTTATAATCCAACATTCTATGTGGTATAATGGATTTCACCAAAAAGGTATGTCCTTAGGAGTTAGAATTCTATAAGGCGTCTACGAGGAGATGAAAGCGTCCCATGATTTCCAGAACTACGAGTCGTACCTTTTTTCAATAGGAGCTCATATTGTGTCGTGAACACCGAGTTGTTGCTCACTCCAAATGTTTTCATGGCTCCTCCCTTCCGTTTTTGAACTAACACCCGCCCTTGCGCCCTTCGCTTCCCAATCGTCCACACGATTCAGACGAAGCTCAGTCCACACGTCTTCTAGGGCAGCGACGAGGTGTTCTTCATGGTAAGGCTGATGCCGAGCGGAGGAGCTGATCCATAGCCGCTCGGTGCCTTGCGCCACCGTTGGAAAGCTAAATACACTGTGACGCTTAGTATCTGGCAGATACTAAGCGTCAGCTCCATATAGACACCGAGCGTGAAACACAAGACCAGGGGCGACTGACTTAATCGCCTGCACGTATTTCCCATATTTCTAAAGTAGCACATCGCTTGCGCGCTTCGCCTGCACAGGGTCACCGACGAGCACCGGTATCAACTTCGACGCATTCTTAAGCCTATACAACACTGTTCATTGCTCGATACCCTAAATAAATAATGCTCGAGTACATACAGAGAGATGAGTCTTGTACCAAAATAAATAGCAAGATCTACCGATAGTACCTGTTGTCGTGTGGGTTTGCCAGCGGTCTCGTCTCGACGGCGGAAGATGAATAATAAGCTGGTGCCGCAGACCCTGGAGTCAACATGGGCGGAACACTGTTGCTCCTATTCTGCGCGGGGGCTGGGACGAGCTGCGCGGTGCTGCCGTACGCTGGATTGCCTTGAGCACCACCACCAGCTGTATCGGTGTACATATTGCCAGCATATCCACTGCCGCCGTACCCGCTACCACGGTACCCATCACCACTGTACCCGTTACCACTGTACCCATTACCGCTGTATCCAGTACCACCGTACCCATTATTATTATACTGTGGGTGGTAATCAGGCTGAGGTGCGGGGCTGGAGTGCGCCGATACTACGGCCGACGGTGGAGGATATCGATACGGAGCCTGCGCAGGCTGGCCGTATTTGGGTTCGCTATTGTATGAGTTCTGGTCTGAGAACGGCTCGTGGGAGATGTGCGGTGCCGGCTCCCATGTTTTGAAGTCTGCAGCTGCGACGTCAGATGCCTGTTTCCTGCGTCTCCATAAGACGAGAACGATGGTAAGGAGAATGAGGAAGCCGATCATGCCGCCGAGGATGGCGCCGATGAGGACTGCGCGGTTGTCTTTATCTTTCGTGTTGGAGCCGGGAGAGGCCGCAGGGCCGGTGGCATCTCCATCCAATGAGGTTCGCGTTACTGTTACTGTGGAGGAGGTCCTAGGGGGAGCTGAAGTGGTGGGTATAGATGACGTGGAACTTGGGAGCGCGGAAGAAGTTGTGGAAGATATGGTTGAAGTCGGAGGGACGGACGATGTGCTTGGTGGAGGTAGAGTCACTGTGACTAATGCGTTTGGCAGAGCTACCCTAATGCCCCAAGGTCCATTGCCGAACCGCGCGAGTGCAGTGGCGCTAGCCCACTGCGAATCGTCTGTCTCAGGCAGTTCGAAATTCGCAACGGGCAGAATGTTAGAACGCCACGTTCCGTCGGACATAATCAAGACCTGCGTCGCGTCGGAGTGGGTTATACGAATAGCCACGAGCACGGCAGCGGGATTCGCCACCGTGCCAGCATCAGGCATATTTGTTCCGCGAAGTGCAAAAACCGTCGGGCCTGGATTAAGCGCCATCCGGTAGCCTTGAGCGCTTTCCCAGGAGTCGGGGTTGGTGGGAGGAGAAACACCTACCAACGCCCCATTGACGAAGAAGGAGAATCTGTTGTCGACAGTTATGAGGACTTCGGCCAAGACTGCAAGCTTTCCGACGGGAGGGACATATGTCTTTCGGAAGAGGCGATCTCCTGGTGGTGAGTTGAACGTGAGCGGGTTTGCATCTGCGGTCCAAATCCAAATCGCAGATCGGAAAGCGGTCGTGAGGGTCCCAAAATCTGTAGCCTGGCGCTTTGCGAAGGCCTGAGATGAGTCGTGGCGAGCAATCGGGGTCTTGTGAATGTGAAAGTTAGAAGGAGTGGAATCTACAACCATTAAACATCGAATCAATTTTTCACAAGTACATAAGAGTTGAACTTACCGGCCAGCGTTTCATGGAAAGTGGCTAATATAGACACCAGGAGGCATAAGCCTCTCGGGGCTGGAGGATACGATACTGAGAAATTACCAATGGTGTTGAGTTGGTTCACTCACCTCGCATGATCAACCTATAGGAACGGCGGGACGAAGGGCATAAAAGAACCTCTGAGAAAATGCTGCACTATTTGTGATCAGATTGGCGGTCAATGTTGCCATGGTTGTCCATGGTCTGCTGACCAGGGCGCAGGGGGATTTCGGATCACCCGCTCACTTTCCGTCTGACAACCACCACGACCTTGCCACGACCCTTGAGCGTGGATTCGTGGATCAAGTACCAAGCATTTCTCATGTCTGTCGGCGTCGCTTCGATGCCCACGACTGCCTGCGAGGTGAGTTTGAGAATAATCGAATATGAAATTACGCTGATACAGGGTAAATTACAGAAAAGGTAGAGGTACAACAACGTTCAATATATAAGAAAACAAGTGGAACGATAGGAAGGGCATAAGGCATAGGAGGCATAGGCGGCGTCACGACCGAGGCATATTCAGGAGGCGAAGGCATTGGTTTCATGGAATTAGTCGTAAGTCGTCAAGTCGTTAACTGGGCGTGCATGTCAATATGGTGGTGACGGTTATCTGATGAATTGTTCTGTAGGCTGTCCCCGAAGCGCGTGCGTCCACGCCTCCGGGTAGACCGCGTTCGAGCCTTGGTTCGAACTCGTCGGCGTGAAAAGTCCTGGGATCGATGAGCTCTGTCCCAGTGGGTCCCAGCCGCCGGAGCCGTCTTGAAGGAGCGACCATGGGGGGAAGACTATCCCTCTCCTCCGCCTCCATTGTATCCCCGCGGACGTAGGACATCTCTGGGGACGCATACCGTCCCTCCGCGTCGCTGGACTCCTCGCTAAGCCGACCCTCCGACGAGCCCTCGCTATCACAGTCCATCTCAGAATCCTCTTCGACGGACCCATCGTCCGAGTCCTCCATCTCCTCTGCCTCCTGGATCAAATCTCGTTGCTTCATCAGGATCTCCATCTCCCGCTCTGCGATCTTGTCGATCTGGATCTGAATTATGCTCTCGCGCATGTTGACTGCCTCGGGCGTGAAGGACTCTTTGACAAGGACGACGCGGGTGTATCCATTGTTCTCGATCCAGACGCAGTTCCCTGGGCTGCGCTGGAGTTTCTTGGGTTGGAGGCGTGGGGGTGTGACGGGGGGTCTGTTGGCGCGCTGGGGGGTTACTGGGATTGCAGGCGCTGGGGCTGGAGCGTCGAAAGAGGTGTCGGGAGATGCGGAGAATGAAGACGAAGACGATGATGAGGATGAGAAGCTGGAGAGTGGGGAGAGCGGTCCAGAGAACAGTGAGTCCGATCTGGTTAGGTTGGCGGCTGGTAAGGTGTGGCCTTCTGGGTACTGCCACCTCGTGTGGGTGCCTTCCCCTGTCTTGGAAGGTGATACCGTCACAACGGTGCCCTGGTTGGCGAGCGCTCTTGCTTTGCTTCGTGTAAGCATGTTGTGTCGATTCGTCGGGGTGGTGGCGGGTTTGGGCGTAATGCGAAAGGGGGTGAATGAGCGCTGGAATTTACTAGGCTCTCTGCCACCGCCTGCCACTCATATACTCTCGCGAGTCACCCGCTTTGACAATACCTTTGGCCATGAAGCGCAGCTTTGCCATAGTTCCGCTTTGTCGGAGTGGACGATTCTATCCGTGCCCCTTTGACCGTCGCTTTGACCTTCCCATTGGGTTCCGAGTTCCCTTTGTCAACGACATTGCTCTCGATCGCGGGACCTCTTTGTGGCCGCTTCCGACCTGTTTTTAGATTACTCTATGTCATTATAATCACCATTGTCATATCGTTATCAGATCTACGAAGTATGCAACACGACAAAGGCCCAGAACCCATACCGCTCGGAGATTAGTAACTTTCTGTACATTATGCGATAGCGAGCCCAAGGGAGCGAAAGGGAGATAGCATGGTTGAGGTCCGTCCCAAAGTTCCCATAAAAATGATAGTCTAAGCGCAGTCAACAACTGGCCTACATCGCGCCCCATTGTTGGCCCCCAGCAAACCCGCCAGCGGAGTATGGTTGGCCTTGGTAGCCCCCGAAGTGGTCTTGCTGCTGCATATTCATCTGAGGCTGGGACGCGCCGGCACCATAGAACCCTTGCTGATGTTGCTGCTGCGCGATGCATCTGCATTTGCCCTTGCATTGAGTGGAATTGCCCCTGCTGCATGCCCGCCATCTCCACTGCCCATTCCCATCTGTCGTTGTGGTTGTTGTTGTTGTTGATTCGGCTGCTGCTGCAAGTGCGGACTGGGCGACATGAACTGGCCAGGCTGGCCCATCATCATATGTGGCTGGGGTGTAGTCGAGAGCATCTGCGACTGCGGCGTCCCCGACATCATCGGTTGTGGGCTGTGGGATTGGAACTGTTGCCCTGGGCTGGAGGATAAGAACTGCCCTTGCGTCGCGGGAGCGGACATGAAGCTCCCTTGCCCATTACCCGTCGCGAACATGGCATGTGCCAGCGTTCGGCACCTGTATTTGCAACGCGCCTTGTTGTGGCTGTGGGTGGAAGAAGTTGTTCTGCCCCGATGCACCTGGCGCGGACATGGGCGGCATCTGCGCTTGGTTGGAGAAGAACGGCTGTTGCGGTGTGAGAGTAGAGGGCGAATATGGTGCCGTGGAGGAGAATTGTGAGGTCTGCATTCCTGGTGTCTGGTATAGTTGTTGGGAATACGGATTCGAGGCCAAGTGTTGTTGTTGTTGATAGGGATTAATGCCCGTACCCATCGAAGATTGATATGAGCCAATAGTTCCGGTAAAAGCGCCTTGCTGTGCGGATATTGGTGTTTGCGAAGTCATTTGGAACTGGAGCGGAAGCGATGAGCTCGATGGCGGTGCCTGTAAGGAGACCAAATCGGCCCAGACGCCTTTCGGATTGTCGACACCGTTCGTCTGTGGTGGTGGCTTTTGTGGCGGCTGCTGCGACAGGGGTTGGGTGGTTGTCAAAGACTGGGAGGCTGACCGGGTTGGAGCAACAGGTGTCGTAACCGCGAACGGACGCTTCGGTGGTATTTGGCTTGAAGGTGTCGTCGTCGAAGGCCGTGCGGACGGAGGCGGCGCCGAGGCGAGGGGTGACGAAGCCGATCGAGAGCTTCCGCTCGAAGTCACGGACGTTACAGATCTAGTGGGCCCCAGCTTCGAGGAGACAAGGGCGGATTTGTCCATAAAGCGCTTGAATTCATATTTTGCTTAAGATTGGTTAGATTTTGCGCATGTTCGGCGTTTGTTAGAATAGCCACTCACACCGAATATATTGCTCAAGCTCGCTGTCCCTTTCTGCATCCATAAGATTTGCCGGGGGCGGATGCCGTACTTCGTTGGGGTTATGTATGGCGTTTGAGTTCGCGTTTCCCATTGATCTCATGTTCTGAAGGTTTCGATGTTAGAGAAGCGAGGTTCCATGGGAAATGAGGTATCGCACCTCGACCTGCTCCTTCGACCACATATCCATGGTCAGACTCTTCCTATGCAAAAGCATGAGCCTTGAGGGTAGAAGCGAAGACAACAATCGAAACCCCGTACACTTTCGTGACATGTGTCCCAATCTTTCGATGGATGCTGGCGCAATTTACGCTGTGTCGACACGTCAATATAGCTTCAGATGCTAAGACGATAGAGCAAATACCATATGAAAATTCCAAGACTGTGAGATGCCCATCGTGGATTCCGCGCCTTGCAATCGGCACATATATCTGTTCGAGCCAAGGCGTTAATGACGTCGATCATTAATATATTATCACCTAGGGGAGCTACCGTTGCCAGGCTTCGCCACAAGCTCAAGAAGGGTCTTTTGGTTCCTCTCTACCGTTATTTTGTTAAGAACAGACATGGAGAGGATGAGGGAGGATGAGGGAGGAGGGGAAGTGGCGAGATCTCAGACGTGGTTGTCGTCCGTTGCAAGTTTGCAACTCAAATTAGAAGCTGTCACGTGGACCCCGGGCCGGCTCTTACATTACAGTAAATTTACAATTATCTCGAACCTCGAAGTTTAACTTGAAGTTGCCCTCCATCCCAGCCTTCTCCAGATGTTCTTGTCATCTTGGCCTAGCCCGCGATCAGCTCATCAAGTCTACAAGAAAGGAGGTCTAGCAGCGAGATTTACCAACAGTCATTTCCTGCCTTCAGTCGCCTTCCCCGACTTAAATACCGCAAAGGCCGTCAGTGTGGGTCGCATAACGTCTTAGATTGCTGGCTCGCGGCCTTCCCACCGAAAGTACATCTCGAAAAGCTCGAGATATGCTTCTACGACATTTTCCGACGTTCTCTACATTGCATGAACTTAATTCTGATGTCAACTCGCCGACAACTAGGGTTCATTCTTTGTCTCCAGCACATCATGTATGTAAAGGTTATTCAAAAGTCTTGTTTACATCAAATTTCAGATAGTAATTAGTCTATTTTGTGAGCTCTATGATTGTGTTTCTAGGATCTGCTTGATTATATTGCGGAAGTCAGGGCTCCTTGAGCACGCTTCCTGAAACACTTCAACTTCCTCAAAGTGCAGACGATACATATCAGATCTAGAAATGAGACGCTCGTTATGATGAGGCGAAATGTGAGTCCACAGGCTAGAGGCGAGTTGCATTGGGTTCCCGCAGCGCTTGCGAAGGAGAAACCACTACGCCACACAGAACAGAATAAAGAAACCACAAGAAGCAAGACCGCCCTGCGTACGAGTCATCAGTCACCCAATCCGATGAGAGACTTCCGCTCGATCATAACCTTACAGCGTGCTAAAATACAAGCATCAGCAACCTTGAACCATACCATCGCGAAATTTGCGTCTCTGGTGGGAGCTGGTCTGAAGTAAATCAGAAATATTGACGAGTAAAGTATCGCTGCCGTGGCCCGGAATATGGCTAGATAGACAATTGCGCGGGTAAGAAAATCGTTGTTCATCTCTGGAATTTGAAGAACGGAGGGTGATACTCTGAAAACAGATCCACTTAAAATACGCCATTGGGAACAAGGGCAAAGATTCACGTTAGAATCGAACATGCTGATTCCTGCTATGCGTGTTACAGAAGCTGAGGGATGGCTTTCAAGAAGGCGAGATTCTCGGGGGTCGGATGGGGTAAGAGAGTACGAGGGCAACTCGTCGAATGAGAGATATTCGAGGTTATTTAAGAAGTGGATCCCTCCGCTAAATCTTTTCCAAAACAGTTAATAGATCTCACGCAGACATCGAGAAAGAGGCCCATATACTGCATGGAGGGTTCGACTAGACCCCGTGCCCCATTCGTATCATTATGAGAGTCCTTATGTATACATGGTCCATGCTAGATTCGAGCTAATCGCTTTCATCATCGCTCACCTATGTAATGCAGTGTATCAGACCCGCAAGAAAGACGACTCGATATAAAAACAACTCACCACCATCTTTCCCCTCGCCTTCGTCGCCGCAGCCCTCGTTGAAGAGCGCCCAGCAGCAGGAGCAAACGTCAGCTGCGACTGCTTAGGCACCGGCGTCGCTGCCTTCCTCTTCGCAGGTGCCTTCTTAGCTGGTTGACTATACGTAGCTTAAGGTCAATACGCAGTCCAGCACCAACCAACACGAAACCAACCTTAACACTGACGCCCGATTCGTCCTCTTCACCGGTTTAGCCACCATCCTCCTCTTCCTCATCATCATCATCGAGCTCGATCACGTCATCCTCATCAGTCGTCACTCTGCACAGGCATGATCAGGATAAGAACAGCCATGCCGAAGCAAGACTTACGACAACAGCCTTCTTCCCCCGCCCCTTCGCAGGCGCTTTCTTTGCTGGTGCCTTGGCAGGCGCCTTTTTTCGGCTTAGCAGCCGCCGCCCTCTTCTTGGGCGCAGGAACATCGGATTCGGGTTCCTCAAAGTCGGAGCCGCCAGCACCGCCGGCATCGATGTCCATCATCATGGAGTCGTCGGATTGTTCGGCGTCGCATTGGATCTGCCCTTGCCCTTTTTCTGTGAGAATGTCATGAGAGGTGTAATCAGTCGGAGGCGATGGGATAAAAATACCTGGGCGGCAGAGGCCTTCCCTTTGTTCTTCTCTTTGTACTCCTTTTCATGCTGCTCCTTGGCTTTGATGAGCTTGGATAGGAATGAGAAACATGGTACGACATTCATGGACAAAGGGAAGTTTACCATATCTTCCACCTCCTCCTCATCTATCTCCTCGCTCCCCTGCACGTTATTCATCAACGCCTTCAACGACTTCGCCAC
The DNA here is from genome assembly GCA_014905825.1 of Lyophyllum atratum. NCBI lineage: Eukaryota > Fungi > Basidiomycota > Agaricomycetes > Agaricales > Lyophyllaceae > Lyophyllum > Lyophyllum atratum. The sequence continues at coordinate 704,206 of JACGCN010000011.1, read as the reverse complement.
ATGCCTGGACCCCTCAATTATCAGCATCTCCATACATCCACCCCCCCAGCGAGGTACTCACGTCTGAATCGCATGTATATCATCCTTCTCCACAAACATCTGGATCGCATCCGACATGCCCACCTCCCCGAGCAGCTGCAGCTCCTGTGCCGCCAAATACTCATTCACTAGCGTCGCCACACGCACTTTCGCGAGCTTCTCAGAGATGCTCAGGTCCGGGTCGTCGATGCTCAGCTCGGGCTGGTCGATGGCAACCTTCCCGCCTTTGGTGCCGAGCTTCTTGGACCGGTGGAAGACGAGCACGTCGCGCGGGTTCGCGATGCGTCCTTGAAACTCTTGCCCGAAGCGGATGGGGTTGGACATTTCGCTGACGCCGGTTGTGTCGACCTAGTCATAAAGAACGAGGTGAGGGAGGTTTTGAGATGGTAAGGGTGTAAGCAACGCACCTTGAGGCGGATGAGGGGGAGCATTCGCGGTAGCTCCTCCTCCCCTTCTTCCACTGCTTTGGCGTTCCGTTCGTCCCATTGCTCATTAGCTTGGTTGATTAGCGAATTGACCTTAAGACATACTTGCTTTAGCAACCGCTAGAGACAGTGGGATATCGAATGAACCTTAGCTTTCAGGTATTTAGAAATCTCCATCTGGTCAGAAATGTCAAGCCCCTCCTCTTCCGCCACTTCGGTCAGCGTGATTGCTTCGATGACGAATGGCCGAACGGTTCGTAATGGTAAAGGCGTCATCTCGAACTCTTTCCCTTGTATCTGCAGGAGCGCGACGTGTCTTCGCAACATCACCGTCTGTTAATTGTTGCAAGTTCCAAGTCAACATGGAACTGACTTTTCGATGGCCTCTCCCATCTGCTAGCGACGTCGCGACAGACGATCCTGGTTGGCTGATGTAGTAGTTCTTCCCGGCGACTGGCTCGGGAACGATTCTACAATCGTGCTCGTGGCCCCACACTACAAGATCAATGCTGTCGTCGAACATGCCTTCTGGGACCGATTCTTGTGGCCCATGTTTCACACTGTCGCATCCGGATAAGCAGAAGGAAATTCCGAGATCTTGGATCGCTCACCGGTTCTGATGAAGCAGGAGGATGTTGAACCAATTGTCTTTGTCACGGGGCATGAACATCCGGACACGATTACTTCTCAGCTCAAAGTGCATCCGTTGATCCTTGATGTTACCTATACCATACATTCCGAGGTGGGTGGTGCCCTTGCGAAGAAGCACTGGGCGAACTGCGAGTCCTGTAGTGGGCGCTTCGGCGTCCGACATGGGGAGGTCGCTCTTTCCCATATAATTTAGCAGGCCGGAGACAGAGAGCACGTCGAGAGCACAAAGGGCCCCTTCCTAGGAAAGTATTGAGTGTAGATAAGGATTGTATACAGATGTTACATACAGCACCCGCACCCTGTGGATCATCGTGGTTCCCGTGTATTGAAAAGACAGGTATTCCGACATTGAAGTTGGGGTCTTCATAATTGATGGCAGGAAATCTGCTCCATGTTAGTCGTGTTATTTGACTCTAAAACGCAAAGAGGACGAACGAGAATCCATCAGCCTTCCCCTCCTCTGGGTCGCTCAAAAGTTCCAGCTGGACAGGTTTGTCGCCCATCGTGTATTCGCGCAGCAGTGCCATGGTTCGATACAAGCAATCTCTAGACGGCTTATTCTCGTGGAACAGGTCCCCAGCAAGCAGCACAAAGTCGACCTGCGCATCTTCAGATGAGAAACGAACAATGTATGAGAATAGCCACTCACATTGTGTTTCACGGCCAGCTGAAGGATTTCACGGAAGGTATTGATGGAATCTTGACCTCGGACTGGGTCTCGTTCATTGTACCCTATATGATTGTCTGTAGCCAGAAGTATCCGAATAGTGTCGTCCGCAGCTTGAGACAAACTTTTCAGTTGAAAGCGCTGTCATGTTCCAATGACTCGAATATACTAACAGGCATCCTGGATCACTGGCGGCGGTGGCATAGAGCCTCTGTCCTCATCGTCAGACATATTATGTGCTAGGGATGGTGGAAGCAAGCTGGAAGTTGAGAATGAAACGCGTCGCGTGTCGGCAACTCACCGAGAAGCCGACCGCAGTGATGGTTGTTGTGACACTGCGGTCACTCAAGCTCTAAGTCCCGCTGTCCCAAGGCTTTCAACCTTCGCCACCGGGTCGACGTCTCCTCACCATTTCTCGCAGCAAGAGCCCGCTTTCTAGGCAGCGCCTGCCCACCTTTCGGTCGCCTGTCCTGCGCAAACGCCCACTGACTTCTTCGAGCATGGCTTCCGCAGACTCCACAAAACCTGCCTCACGAGGACTCGTGGTATGTCGAACTTTCCCAGTGTCTTGGGGAGATAATCAATACTTCTTCAGACGGGAGTCGTTATTTTCTATCTTGTGGCCGCCCTCGGGGTAAGTTTTAAGCCAATATCAGCGTCTAGTAGGTTTGTTAAAGTTATGGGAATTTTTGCTCCACCAGATGGTTATGGCGTACGTCCACCTAAGCTATCGCTTCTCCTTCTAAGAGCCTGACATGTTTTCTAAAGCAACAAATGGGTACTCAACACAACCGAGGCACCGTTGTTTTTCCTCTGGATGCAGCTCATGATCGCAGTCGTGCTGTTCGTGGCCTCTGACGCGATGCGGTTACTGCCCGACCGGCTCGCATTCAAGCCCGAGGTCAGTAAGGGGCTTATTCCTATGATTGGTTTGAACATTGTCGGCCTCAGGTATTTGCGTCATCCTCCCACAAAAACGTGTTCTGACATTCCATCCTGCAGCTTCAGTAACTATACTCTGAAATACGTCGATGCATCATTCTACCAAGTCGCTCGAGGCCTCGTCCTGCCCTTCACAGTCGGAACATCATTTGTTGTCCTACATACGCGTCCCTCGCTCCTCATCCTTATCGCCTGCTCTATCGTCACAATGGGCTTCTTCGTCGGTGTCTTCCTCGACGGCACATCCGTCTCCTTGATCGGCATCAGCTTCGGAGTTGCCAGCTCCGTCATCACGGCCACACATTCCGTCGTGATCAAGCAAGCCCTCAATGTCGTTGACGGAAGCGCCCTCCTTCTCTCGTGGTACACCAACCTGTGGAGCGCCATCATCCTCCTGCCGCTCTGCATCCTATTTGGCGAAGGCTCCGGCATTATGGATCTTTTCAACGGCGATACGGCTGCGAACCTGGATGGAAGCATGAGTCCATTATCTACGTTCCTATGGGGTTCTCTCGTCACCGTAAGTGGCGCATTAGGCCTCTGTTTGTTGGACGTCGAAAATGACAATCTATGTTACAGGGCGTACTTGGTTTCCTCATGAGCATAGCCAGTTTGCTCTCCATCAAAGTGACTTCACCTATTACACACATGGTCTCCTCCGCCGTACGTGGTGTCGCCGCCTCCCTGTTGGGAATGTGGCTCTTCCACGATGTTATCACAACGTATGTCCCTGCGTCCCTCGCTATCATTTTCTCGGCTCCCTAACAATTAATCACACTCGGAACAGCGGCCGTGCCTCATCCATCGCTATCATCCTCCTCGGCTCCGTCTACTATACCTGGGTGAAGCACAAAGAGTCTCAAAAGCCGTCCTTGGCGACTGCTTCCTATGAACGCGTTAAAATGGACGACGTTGAATCGGGCAAAGAGTACAAACCTAAGTAATAATGGATTTTTGGATTTCACCTAGCTATATATACCCCCTAACAGTCAGCGTCCCTCCGTGTATCTTATTCCTACTTGAGATCGGGTGCGCTGGAACTACTTGGATAGATGTTGCATAGAGCCAGTGTATGTACAGGGCACCGTAATTGATACTTGAATATGGAGGATATGAGTCTCAAGTATACTAACACCAAGCGTCTTTGTTTATTTGCTGATTGGGAAATGCTTTCATAAAGTATCCCAGTTTGATCCCAGTGGCACCAAAATATCAAGTGGGATGCCGACAATTTTCTAGTTCGAATCTATCTACCAACTTACAGCCAGCATCACTATGGACGGTCGTGCACGCAAGGTGACACGACCACCTATCTCTAGTTCCCCTGATCGTTTTCCGCCAGCTTCTCTGCTGCTCCGCAAGCGTCAGCGGGCGACGGTCAGGCCGGTCATGCATCGATGCCTCCAAATTCCAGAAATCCTCGCCAATATCTTCTCTCACCTCCTCCACCACGATGCCAGTGTATGGCCACGCTATGGATCGAAGGATCTAGCCCACGTCGCGAGAACCTGTCGGACATTATCTGGCCCTGCCCTTGACGCCTTGTGGTATTCTCAAACATCGCTCTTGCCTTTGTTGAAATGTATGCGAGGCTTTGGTCGTTCGTCGGAGCCTGGAGCATTTGTACGTCCTCCACCTTTTCACAATGACACGGACATTCGAACAGAACTACAGATCCTCCACAGAGCCATAAGCCCCTCGGACTATCAACGTTTACACGTTTATTCTTCACGCATCAAAGAGATAATTTTCCCCCATCAGGAGGAACAGGTTTCCATCCACCCCGTAGTCTTCTCGACCCTTCTATCGCAGGAAGCTCTTTACGGATCTCTATTACCAAAGCTCCATCGTTTGTCCATCGACTTGGAACACTTCACCGGCCAAGGGGTGTATGCGCGCCTAACGGTCGGTGACAGCCTGCGCAGCATCCATATCGGAACGTCTAATTGGCGTATCGACGTCACAAGCTGGGAGGATAGGATGGCCAGTTTTACGGGCTGGAAAAATGTGGCAGCCATATTAGAGCCCTATACTTCTAATCTGGAGAATTTTACCCTCGGACCGAATCTCTCGCGACATAAACGGCGATATGGTTCACTCGCCCCAATGGCGGAGCTTTATCACAGCTTCTACAATCTCCACACTCTTGACACGCATAACTTCGACTCCACACACACCCTTCTATCCGACATATCTGCCATGCCCAGACTGAAAAAACTCAGTTTTGCTATTCTTTCTCATGAGCTTTCACGCTTCACCGCAACGGTTCAATCCGGAAGAGAATTTAACAATGTCGTCGATTTCGAGATTCACGTCGATGACCTGTCAGCCTGTACGAAGCTCATGGCACGTCGGGGATACGAGTGCCTTGAATCGCTGTCTGTGGTACAGTCTAAATCAGGGGGTGACTGGAGCCTGGAACCATTTTTCAAGGATCTTTATATACATCGGGGGAGCAGCCCTCTGAAAGCCTTCCGTATGTTGCAGTTTGATGACATACGCAATCCACACTCCCCCCTTCGGTTAACGTCGCTCACACTCGGCTTCTTATTCCACTTCGATTCGTTATCCCACCTCCAGATCGACTTCGACCTCTCCCTCGAGATTTGTGATACCGACATGAAGGAAATCTCGAAGGCTTGGCCTCGCCTCCGCATCCTCCACCTTTCCGATAACACCACAGACACTATTCCGCTCGTTACGTTCAATGGCCTTCTTCACCTCGCCGAATCTTGCCAACACCTCGAAAAGGTCAAGCTGCGCGTTAATGCCTTGGAACTGCCTACATTCGCCACCATCGGCTCCATTGTTGCGCCGAGCATTCGCTCCCTCGATTTCTGTACTTCGCCTTTGCTTGAGTACGACGAGTTAGCCACCATGATCCCCTTGGTGTTTCCTGGCCTGACCTCGTTGAGCTTACCGCACTGTTATAGAAGTTCTCGTGGAACACGTCATCTCTCTCCGGAAAACATCGAGTATGGCGAGGCTTGGAGACGTGTTCCTCCGTTGATAGCACTACTCCCTTAACCAACGGGTAGTCGCTGTGAATGGCATCATTCCGAGATCTCGCCAACCGGTCGACATCTTTCAACGCCCTCTGTCTCATTCTGGAGTGATATCCTAGCTCCCATTGATATTTATTGGTCCCATCGTGGGTTGAGCTATACGCGACTTCTCCTTAAGACGGCTGTTTGCAGGCCCAAATGTACGCTATCAATTTATTTTTTGGATAATCACAATAGGAGCTTCTTCGGTCCTTGTTGCCGCCCAACCTATGGTTCTGCGCGCTCAACATGGGCATGAGCAACAAATACGCGAAGGGGCCTTACATATCATTCAGTACACAGCTCGCATCTGGGTGGGATGGAGCAGCCTGGACATCACTAATCCACGTCCAAGAGTGCCCGGCACTCTGCATGCACCCTTGCATTATTCTCAAACATCTGATCCTCGGGGCCACTGTCTTGACTGGACTGCCTCGCCGAAGTGGCTGGGCAGCAGTTGGTAATGGGTTCATTGAACAGGACAAGTGGCGCTCGGGAACAAACAAGGATCTCAGTAATAGGTATACCTATACTCATGCCTTGTATCGCTGAGCAGATCAATCGCCGCCTGTTGCCCTCTGGCAGCCAACATCGCATTCGCACGTGCAGCTTCAATCTCCCTCTCCCCCTTCTGCTTCGCAAACGCCGTCACTGCGGCGGCTCGATTCAGCATCGCCTGATCCGGGACGGACTGGGAGCACGCTCCTCGGCAGATCGCCCCATCCCCGATACCGCGGCAGGTCATACTTGCGCAGCATGCGGTTGAGATTGCCCCACTCACGGGACGGGTCACAAAGCACCTCGATTACGGTGATGTCGACGAAGCCTTTCCGCGTGATAGCGGGCATGGGTGGGCTAGGAGCTTGGAAGGACGGGGAGAAGCCACCTAGGACGCTTCGGAGGGTGGAGGTAAGACCGGTGCGGTCGACGTGTGGTGGCTGGACACGCTGCAGGAGGATGTGATCGATAGAGAAGAGGTCAAAGGCGTTCTTGAGAGTCTTGTCGGCGTTGGATTCTTGCGACATATTGAATGTGGCGATCAGTCCGGTTTTCCCTGGAGGCAAGTGTATCAATATAGATGGGGGAAGGACGAGGAGGTACTCACAAGCATTCTCGTGTGTTAGATATCCCATATCGTCGAGGAAGCGAGAGAAGGTCTCTGGAAGGAGATTACCTGTATTCGCGGGATCGAGATATGAGAAGATATCGTTCATAAGTGTTGTATACGTTTGGGTTGGAGTCATATCAGGGGAGAAAAATGGTTGCCATCCTGAACCACCCAAGGTGGGAGCAGCAGCGGGAGGGAATACCGATCGGGAGTGTGTGTCATTCGCGGCGCGAGGTGGAATCGGCGGTGGAGGACCCTGACCATACTGCGTATAGTTGGGAGGTGGCTGGTTAGGTGACGGGTTTGGGTAATTGGGCGGGCCGTGAGTGTAGACGATGGTGTTGGTGGATAAAACTGGTTGATTAGGTCCTCCTCCACTCGCCTTGAATACCTGTATATTATGAGAGCCAATATGTCCTTTGGTGAACCTCTCGCCGATAGCGCAATTTGCACAGAGATCATAATCGTGACAGGTCAAGCAATGGATCCTGGGGTCGGTTGGCAGGATAGTTTGGGTGCAAGAATCGCAAAAGAAGTTCTGGGGAGGCCCTGTATAAGCCATATCTTCGCTTAAGGACTGAGCAGCTGTTGTAAGCAAGAGGTAGCAAGTGATAGCGACTGATTGGGACACAAGATGCAGACTTTTATAAGTACGCGCTGTACTATAAGGGCCCAGGAGCATCATGGGGCTTGGCTGTCGTACCTGTCGTGCCTCTTGGACCAGCTTGCCAAATTGGAAGACATCTCCCCTCTAACTTCCTCGATGCGCTATACATACCTTTCCCATCAGCAATCTTCGGCAAAAGTTCCGACGGAAAGCCAGAACGTCCCATCAAGCACCAGGTCGCGTCCTAACCCTGTCTTGCATTGACTACCTTGAGGAGGTTTAAACGCGCGAAGGCGTAATCGAAGTTATGGCCGATGGTGACGGATCCCCGCGGCGGCGGCGATACATCATCTCGTTGCTGCGTTATATGTAAGCGTAAAAACTCATTGTATGGTAGGATGTGATTGCCCATTACCATTCAGTGCGTCAAAACCAGGCTGGCTCGTCATATTACGGCAACGCTGAAAGCACGTCCGTAGCTTCAACCTGCGCTTTGAAAACTGCGCTAGTCTTAGCAAAATGTACCTAGACTTCACTACGCGCGGATTATTGTCCTATCAACATAAGGATGATGGTGCCAGCAAAAGGAACTTACTAGTTATAGTGGTCAGCCATCAGCTTTTTGCCTGCCCGCCGACATGGTAAGAGGTGCGGAGAATACGGTAGCGGAAGAATAAAGAGGGCGACGTTCGTGGAGATCCCTTTGACGTAGGAAGAGCTACGTGAAACGAACATGGAAGGGTGGCTGTTCCGCAAGCTTTGGAGGCATTATAACTCACCATTTTCTACTGTAATTACAAGTCATACAAACCGAGCTACCATGATAGGTTTGCCAACTAGAGATGGTTACGGGTGTCGATGAACTTCAGTCGACTCCGACTCTCGAGTTGAAGCCTCTCAAAGGCAGCGCATGTAAGGCCGATGTAAGGCCATGGAAGGTGCCACAAGCTTGGACGTCTTGAGCTGATCTCGGAAGGCGACAGTGGTTAAGCTGGCTATGCGTAAGGTCGTGACTCAATATCTCGATGACATGGACCATTTAGTAACTTACAGAGGATTCAAAAAGTAGTCTAGACTCGGAGATTTCTAGTCAATGGTGAACATTGGACTAGGAACTGGAGGATGCATGAGGTATTCACCGAGTAAGGCGAGGAAACGAGGTAGCAGGGCATTTCGACATCGTCAATCACTTTACCAGCTTGAACGTTCTGTAGCGACCTCGGGTGACCGTCGTGGCTACGCGGGCGACCTGGGTCTGACCTGGGTCCCCTCAGGTTGGGTGCGTCAACTCCGACGATTTCGACCCCCGCTTGGCTTGCACCTCCTCTCATCTGGCGCGTGGGTCACTGACGTCCTCCGACGTCCTGCTATCGCCGTATCAACTTGAACGTTCTGACGGTCTAGCTGCAATGCCGCGGTTGCCAAATTGTCCTCAACTTTCGTCGGGCCCAGGCCGATGAGCTCCGATAAGTCCCATAAAGACCCCTTATTAATGGCATCATTGCCGTATTAGGAGTCCTGAACTAAGACTTTGCGAAACATATTTATACTCGCCAGGAGCCCAGGAGTCCACCATACTACTTGCCTTGTCCCTACGGAGTCGTTGACATCTGCTGGGATCATCCTTGCCTGACATTCTCGGAATTTCTGTCCAACATTTTCCACAGCATTATCGACTGTGTTCGCCAGGAATCGACACACCGCTATCTGCCTTGTCCTCCTCGAGTCGTCTTTACTTGCTGGGATGCATCCTTGCCTGAAAATCCCGGAGATTCTGTCCGCCATTTTTGAAAATATCATCAACCGCCAGTACTGGACAACTCCGCTTGCTGGTTCCGCGACGCTCCTTAACCTCGCCTTGACATGTAAGATGTTCAAGGACCCAGCTCTCGACGTCCTTTGGCATACTATTCAGACTCTGGATCCATTGGTTCATTGTCTTCCTGCCGATGCAATCCGCCTCACTAGGTTTCCGATGGGAGGGATGCTAATCCCCGGCCATGGCCCCGAGGAGGAGGAGGAGGAGAAGGAGGAGGCGGAGGAGCTGGAAGATAGCAGTGACCCTATTCCATGTTTGGTGCGATATTTACTCAAGGATTTAAGAGCTTTCACTAACAGTGAATGTGACGCGTTCTTTAGCGGCGCAAAAAACGCAATCTGCACTCTAAACGCAATTTGTGCTTAAAACGCGATCTAGCCCCAATTGATGGCTACGAAATACAGAAATACAGCTCAAGAGTTCGAGTTGTAGCCGGTCCTCCCTATTGGGAGGAGGCATCTCGGGAACGTAGCCTACCTCCTCTCTTAGACCAACTATTCTCGCGCCTGATCAATGGTCCTATCCTTCCTCTGGTGCGGAGTGTGACCATCGATGTGGATAAATTTCGGGACCAGGCCGTTTACCCCCGACTCAGTTGTCGGACCGGAAGTGGACTCTGTCCGCATTTCCAACCAATTCTTCCATTGCAGATGGCCAAGCGACGAGCTGCCATGGCCAGCCGATCTTCCGTGGGATAATGTTAGGGCAGTAATCATGGAACGGCTTTTAACGCTTGAACATTTCCGGCTTGATCCTTTCCGGCCAGACTTCGAGTACCGACTCAACAAGTTCGTGTCGCCGGATATCGTCGAAGTTCTTCGGAGCCATCCGTCCCTGAAAGTTATAGATGTACTATCTCTCGATGTTGATCATACTGCTTTCGCAGATCTCGCCGTACTGCCTCAGCTCGAAGAATTGGCCATCTCTATATCAACAGCGGAACTCCTGCTTCTTTACAAGCAGCGGGCAAAATCTGACCGCTTCCCCGGCTTGAGAAAGCTGCATCTCCACACCCCCGATTTAGCGGCATGTACAGAACTCATTCAACCTCCCGATGCTTTCCAGCACCTCCAGTCGTTGAAAATTTCTGGCACACATTATTCCACTTGGAACCTCAAAGCCTTCTTTGATGGTATCGGAAGGCACGAGACTTTCGCAAAGCAATTGAAGGAGCTCAGACTTTCAATCCCCTTCTTCCCTCAGGATCAACCTCGCGATACCACTCCTCCCGTCGATTTTCCAACCATCGAGCGCCTCCTCTCACTATCCAACCTGCGTAACTTGTCTCTTAACGTGGATAGCAAAGTCGACCTCGACAACGCTGCGCTCGCGAAAATGGGTGCGGCATGGCCACACTGGAGGTCCTTGACCTGGAGGAACGCACCGTTGGCACGATCCCCAAGATCACACTTACCGGCCTCATCCCACTGCTTTCCTCCTGCCCGAAGCTACGGGAGCTCAAGCTCCGCATCGACGCCACAGAGAATGTATCGCGCTTCGCACACGCTGGCACACTCACTGGCACTCCGCACCCCTGTCTCCGCACATTCCGATACTGCAGGTCCCCTATCTGGGGGCCATACGAGGTCGCGCTGTTCATGGCGTTTTTACTTCCTAACCTTGAATCGTTGTCGAGTAATTGGTTATATTCTCGGCCAGACGACGAAACGCAGGGTTACCCGGAAGATCCTGTGGAGGAACGTCACATGGAGTCATGGCTTGAGGTAGAAACATTGTTGAGAGTCACGATGGTACGTTCGGCGAGGATCCGGAGCGCATGAGAGTCGCAACCGTCCGCCCTGGAAGTCTCTGAAACATCGAAAAAGGCTTTTGCTTGATACGCATCGCCGAGGTGGGCTGAAGCCTGAACTTTGTCTATGAAAATTCTCTCATCTTGTAAGAGAAAAATTCTGTAATATCAGACGCCGTTACTACTGTTACTACTTCAATGTACAATATCTCTAATAATGAATTGGAAGAAGTATACGCTTAGGAGAAACATGGAAGCTGGCAGTCCTTATCCCAACGACGAAGCGCGTCTGAGCTCAGAAGGTCTTTTGAAACCATTGCTTGATCTTTGTACCCACGGCCTTGAACTTTGAACCTATCGTTTTCGCCTCGTTTTCGACCTTTTCTTCAGCTTTCTTCACCTTGCCCTTGATGTTGAATTCCTTAAGACATTGGTCGCATTTCGGGGGCTACGGGTAGGATAGAGCCATTCAGAACCATCCGCGTGTTGTGTAAGTGCATATTTTCAGCCCACGTACGTGGTTTTCAATCATATTCGCGGAATTCGCGAGGCACGCTGCATCTTTAGCGATATCTATTGATTTTCCAATTCAGCGCAGTTGTCGGGGAAGTGGACGGTGTTGCTTACCGGCGCCCGCGAGGGCTGCAGCTGCAGCACAGGACACAACTGATTTCGACGTATCTTCAGTCTCTGCGAGCCGGTACACCACTCAGGAAGATTAGCATACCTGTCGGGGCAAGGGCCGCAACACAACCTGTCCTCGCAAGCGAATCAGAAACGTCGCGACGCATTAATGTGCGAACGTACCTTTTATGTCGCATCCGGAACGGATGAGGAGGTGCGGAGAGGGAAGCGCAGCAACAGCGCCAAAAAGGATGAAGCAAGCAAGGACGAGCGAGAACTGCATGGCTGAATAAAAGCGATCTGAATTGGTGTGGCGTCGAAGTCGAGTGCGGAACGGATAATGCGCCTGCGCAGATCCAGAGGAAGGAAAATCGAACAAGATGAAGGGAACACCAGGCTCCCGTTGAAAAAATAATTGCGTACTGTTCACGCGTTATAAGGACCTTGGATCGTCAGCCAGAGGCCTGAACGTGCGTACGTGATCACGCACGTTCAAGGTGACTTGATGGGATACTTTACACTACTTGTTAGCCGGAAGCGACGCAATCTATGAGCACAGCCAATGACTTCATTTTGATGGCGACGATCATCAACTCCTGGAGGTGCCTGTGTTGTATGAAGCATGAACGTATGCTAAAAGCGCGATGATGACGCTGAACATAAGAGGGAAGCGCGATGATGACGCTGAACAGGGCAAATGGAGCGAGGCAGACGGAGGATGAATTGTATGACTGGTGCCAAAAAGTGATCCAGATACATGTGGCGTTGAAGGCACGAGCGGGTGCGTCTGCGTCAATCCAAACAACAAAACTCGACCAAGGCAGACGAGACGCCAAGCTCTAGAGAAAGAAGCGAGAAGAATGAAATCGAACCAACTGTGACGTTAATGTCCTGTTTGTGAATATACAGGGACCTTGTCAATGGAGCGTCGCCTCATGATCCAGTCGTAGAGAGTCCAAATAATGCGCGTGCAGCATCCTCACGCAATCCGACAAATGAGCGAGACCCCTCTCTCCTCCGCCGCACTCACTGCACGTCGGACAAGGGTTTGATCTAACACCTGGCAGTTCCATCCGATTATCACCAGGTCCCACGCCGCCAATGCCATCGCCTCCTCTACGTCCTCCAAGCGCAATTATTCCGTAGCAGGTTCTATCACGATCTCCGAGTGCTTCTTCTGCGCGCCAGGTTCTTGCCGCAGAGGGGGCTTGCGCGACAGAGCGAGGGCGCTCACGTGGGCGCTTTCCACTCTTACAGAACACAGAGCCTCCAACATAGGTATGGCCGCATCGAGGGCGCGCTCCTCCTCGTCAGAGGAGCGGGATAGGGAGGAGCATGCGATCGAGAGCTGGGTGAGGGTCGGGACGGAGATTAGGAACAAGAAAAAATCGTGATTTGAGAGGCCGGACACGCCGTAGAGCTCTAGGACCTTTAAGTGAGGGGTGGGCGATGCCGTGAACCGGCTCAACTGGGGGCCGGTGAGGAGACCGTTCTCAAGCTTGAGCTCCTCGATTCTGCATTGGAGGTGCGGTCGCATAGACGGTGGTCTGAGCTGGTGTTCAGCGACTGAGCCTGACGTGTAGCAGGTGTAACTCACTCGAGACCCTCGTGGTGTTCCCATTTGGTCAAGTTCAGCACACGTAGATGCTCCCAGCTCATGATGAATGTCTGGATTGCGTCAATATCAAGGCCTCCCCCGGGGCGAGTTATGGTGCAGGTGTGCACTTGGCGCAAATTTGAGAGAACGTGTGCAAGCATATCTGCGACCGATGCCGGGATGTACATCAGTTCCACCACATTGACAGATGTTGCATGCTCCAGGATTGTCAAGAAGGAATACCAGTTTTCAGTCCAGCTTTCGATGTCAATCGGCATTCTATATGCGTAGTTTCTCTGTTTGAATGTGCGCATCAGCTTTCCGCGCTCTGGCCGCACAGAAAGAGATCGTGCGACACGACGTGCATCAAGCACTATCGCCCATGTAGCTTCCATCGAATCCCAAGAAAAAGAGGTCCAAGACATGTACCCATGACTTGCAAACAAGGCCATATGACAGTAGCGCCGCGCGCCAGCCGACGCGCTTCCTTCCTACAGCGAGTTCGACGATACGGCGCACAATTTCAGGTTGGAGTGCGACACGAAAATGCTGGCGGCCAGTTACGGGGAGAACGCGGATTGAGTGGGCAGGGATTCCTTGGGGCCAGAGCTAGAACGTCGGCCCGGGTCAGGCGGAATACCGTTGAAAGATTCACTACTGGTCAGGAAGACAAGCAACGATGGGTCGGCCTGATCATAGGGATGTGTATGATCGTACACGACTTGGAAGCAGGAAGCTCCGGCGGCTGGTGAACACGATACAAGTGCGACAGAGGGCCGGACGTCGCCGCCTGCATCGACGACTTCAGGTATTGCGTCGACCACTTCAAATGCAATAGTACAGACTGGAAGATGAGGTGTCCGGGCTGCCGATAGATCCTGATCGCATCGACGGGTGTTGTGACAACGAGTAAGGAGGCATCGGGAACTGGGGTGAGCTCCTGATTGAGAGATGTGAAGTATTGTAGTATCGGAACAGCGGCTTATCTTCTGTTCCAATTTCTTTCGTCAGATGGAGCATTGAAAAGATCACAAAAATTATACCAGGTCTTTGAATCTTTGTGATTTTTTGCATACAATGAGCAAACGAATAGCTGAGAATTGGTGACGAGCTATATCATCGAGCACGACCGATACCATACATCCCCTGCCGTTTGGAATGTCATGACCAGGGCCTTCGTGAAGGCTGTAACTCTTCCAGTGAGCGTGCATGTTGCGTTAAAGAAGGGTCATCGATTTTCGCGCAGTAGAGGGTGAGAGGTTCAACGCGCATCCGGTCACTGGTGCTACTATGTAAGTACGAACAGCTGCTACATGACATTGACAGCCTTCCACAAGCCTATGGGAAACCGGCCCCATTCGGGGATTGCCGAATCTATGATCTGCCCACACAACTAAATGGAATGGATCGACGCATCACCGTACTCGTCGGTGGGCGGCTCTTTCCCAATCACATGAACGACCTTCCCTCTGGAAGACTTCCACAGAGAAGTACATCAGCATTCAAGTTGACATAGTCGTCCATGAGTAGCAAGAAGCATTGCTTTCACTGCCATTCAGGAGACAGAATCCGAACATCGCTTGATAGATGACCAAATATACATTCGTGTATACTGGCACATTGACAAACTAGTCCAGGAAGGTGAATAAAACTACAGAGGAAGCCCAAATCTATCAGTAGATATTGAATAAAACACAAGCCGTAAGTTACACTCAACCTGACGACCTCCTACGCGTCCCTGCGCATCCCTGAACTCAACCCGCGCCCCGAACGCTCTAAGTTCCCATCCAGTAACTCATACGCGGGCCGATACCGCGGTTCCGGCACCCCTGACATCCTCCATACATTCGGCGACGTCGGTTCGGGTGTGGGAAGGCCATTGGGACCGGGCGCTCTTGTATGTGTTGAGGAGATGTAGGTAGACAGGACGCCGGTTGGGGATAGTAGGTCCTTCTCGGGCGGCTGGGGGTGTTCGTGTGTAGTCGACATTACGGAGCTAAGCGCAGTGCCTGGGCTGATGACGGAGGATGCGGAGGGTGGAGGGTCATCGCGTTGGGAAGAAGGTGATTCTATGAGGAGTGCGGGGTTGGGGAAGGTGTTGAACGTTGACCCGAGGGAGGTATAGCTGAGGGATCAGTCAGGCTTCCGAGCTGGATACATGAGGTAATACGATAACGCTCACCCTTGATCGTACAGAGGACAGTATGGCACCTTCAAGCATCTTAGGAAGGTCCACACCTCGATATATGACCAGTTGATGACTGGGTTTATACGCTCAAACCGTGGCCAGCCTTCGTCACACATGTTTCGGTGGGATAGTCTTCCTGTTGTGACGTCAGCTTTCGCGCCATGCGAAATAGCAGCTCTGAGCATTACCTCCGTGAGGGTCTGAACGACGGGTCCCAATGAACACGGCAGTGATGTGAGGAAATTTATCCTTGTAAACCTGCAATGCCTCCCGCATGTCCGGTGCACCCTTCGCTTTCCCCACGGCACGGACATAATCTGCCCCCACCTGGTTTGGCAGAGGTGTGACGACGCTTTCCACGTCGGATGGGGGGAAGCATCGAAAGAGATCAAGGTTGTATCTCCTCGCCGCCTCCTCGATGAAGGTTTCGAGTGCGGGGAATGATGACGGAACGGGAATGTATAACGCAGGAACGGGTCTTAGGGCCTGTCCCAGTGGTAAACGTCGTGCTAGGCTAGCCACGTATAGATGCAAAAGGACTGTACCTAGAATAGTTGTGACATCGGTAAGATTTCGGCAAGCAAAACGAGTCAGCTGGGAACGCACAGTCCTTTCCACCGTTGAAGCTGAGAGACACAGCATCCTGCCTGAATTTTATTGTGTCATTCGATACCCAAAGTATCGCAGAGGGCCTCTGACCCACCCATGAGTGTCGAGCCCTTCTTCGATCACCTCCAGCGCCTCCTTGACCATCGGTGCGAGGGGATCATCTGAATCTGCAAGATCATAAACCTCTTGTGCGATCCTCCTGTAGTCCATGTATTTTCAAGAAAGTAGGGATCCTGGGGAGTGAAGAGGGACTGCTGCGCGTCTGATATACGATACAGCTTGTACGGGAGAGGCTTTTATGCCAATGGCGAGGTTGGCGGAACCTCGGTCTGAGATGTGGATTCTCTGATCACGTGAGATCAATTTCTCTGCGGGCCGAAACTACGCTCCTCCTTACCCCTTCAGCGTCGTCGACATAGACAAGGCTGTGATATATCCTGTGATCATCGGGAGTAAGTCTTCGAGCTCTTCAGAGGCCCAAGATCGACTCTGAAAATCATCATCTAGACTATGGCAACCGTCGTACTTGTTACTGGAGGAACTGGCCTGGTCGGAAAGGCGATTCAGCATATCATTGAAACGGAGCCCGCAGGATCGAGGTTCGGAAAGAAGGAAGGCGAGACTTGGGTTTTTGCCAGCTCGTCGGAAGGCGATCTCAGGTAAGATCGCACCTAGGTTGAAGCGATCGCATGTGCCAACCGTGACCATCATGAAATGTAGAGATCCCGAGCAGACGCGTAAATTGTTCGAGAAATACAGACCTACCCATGTCATTCATCTTGCCGCGCTCGGTATGTGTCATATTTTCGTTCATACACCATCTCGATCTCATATCATGGTCTGTGCCAGTTGGAGGGCTCTTTAAGAACATGAAATACAAAGTATGTTGATCACCAACTCCCAATGGAGCAGGCCTGATCTCATCCTTGCACTTCAGCTCACTTTCTTGCGGGACAATATCCTGATCAACGACAATGTCCTCCACGCCTCCCATACCCACCAGTCAAAAAAGTTGATCTCATGTCTCTCAACCTGTGTCTTCCCCGATAAGGTTGAATACCCTCTCGATGAGAACAAAATTCACAGCGGACCTCCCCACGACAGCAACTTCGGCTACGCCCACGCGAAGCGTATGGTTGATGTTCAAAACCAGTATGTCGCAAAACGCTGCCCGACACGCATGTTGACTAACTAATTTCGCTCAGCGCTTACAAGGAGGAGTTCGGCTGCAACTTCACCTCCGCAATCCCGACTAACGTATTTGGACCGCATGATAACTTGTAAGAGCTCAATCCATGCCCTCCTTACGCATTCTCAATAGGCTGGATATCTAGTGACCTGGAGGACTCCCATGTCATCCCCGGTCTCATCCACAAATGCTACCTCGCCAAAAGTAAGTTTCGCTCTATATAAAGCCGTGACAATGCTAAGCTAGATTTTGGCAGAGAACGGCACCCCCTTCGTCGTTGCCGGAACGGGAAAACCTCTCCGGCAGTTCATCTACTCTAACGATCTCGCGAAGCTGTTCATCTGGCAGCTCCGTGAGTACGATGACGTCGAGCCCGTCATCCTGTCAGGTATGTCAACTCATTACACTGACCTCGACGACCCTGTTAATCACTGATTGCGCAATCTCCTTTAGTCGGAGAAGACGAGGAAGTGAGTATCAAGGAGGTCGCAGACGCGATCGTCAAGGCTGTCGGCTTCGAGGGCGAATATTCGGTACGATCCTTCG
Organism: Lyophyllum atratum; assembly: GCA_014905825.1. Taxonomy (NCBI): domain Eukaryota; kingdom Fungi; phylum Basidiomycota; class Agaricomycetes; order Agaricales; family Lyophyllaceae; genus Lyophyllum; species Lyophyllum atratum. The sequence continues at coordinate 686,401 of JACGCN010000011.1, read as the reverse complement.
ACAACTTCAAGCGACTATCGTTTGCTGACACTCTTCTTTCTGGCAGTTCGACACCACCCGCGCAGATGGCCAGTTCCGCAAGCCGGCTTCGAACAAGAAGCTCCTGGACCTGATCGGGGATTTCGAGTTCACGCCGTTCGAGCAAGGTATAATCTCCCTCTTTCCAAACCGTGTCAATGGAAATTGATGAATGTGTACCAGCTCTGGATACCACCGTCAAGTGGTTCCTCGAGAATTACGATAATGCGAGGATAGGCAAGAAATAGGCGGGGTCGTCGTACCCGACGGCCAAGTTGTACAACATACGGATCGGACACCCTATACATAGATACCAGTCGTCATATCGCTCTGTAAAGGATAGTATACTGCTTGTTTTTGCGACTTCTGTTGCATTGCGTTGCTATCACTTTCATCGATCCACACATAAGTCGCGAGGCAGCTGCCTGATAATGGCCTGCATGCCTTCAACTGAGATGGACGAAATGTATCTATTGTATATGTAATTCCTTGTATTGGCTGTAAGAAAATGAGTCCGTTAATCCGTTTTTATTTGCGAAGTCAGAGGGGGAGGCTGGGATGTATGTACGTATACTTTGTACAGGGAGAATGGATATGCGATGAAAAATGTTGTACGATCATTTCAAAAGATCATTGGGGGGCAGGTATACACTGACAGGAACGAGAATCAGGGGAGCGAAGATCGTTGATCAGTTCTGGTCCTCGACCAAGCTCTTGGCAGCCTGGAGGTCGGCCTCGACCATCTCCTTAACGAGAGAGTTGAAGTCGACCTGGCGCTTCCAGCCGAGGACCCGCTCGGCCTTGGCGGGATTACCGAGGAGAAGGCTAGGGGGGATGGAATAAGGCTAGAGGATGGACAAGGAAGGCATGATACGCACTCGACTTCAGCGGGACGGAAGTACTTGGGGTCAACCTTGACGATGACCTTGCCGGTCTTGACGTCAACGGCCTGCTCGTTCACGCCCTCGCCTGACCATCTACAAGATTACGTTCGTTACAGAGAAAAAAAATTCAGAGCAAGAACGACGCACTTCAATGTGATACCGACAGCAGTGAAGGACTTCTCGACAAACTCGCGCACAGGGTGGGTTTCACCAGTGGCAAGGACAAAGTCCTCAGGCTGGTCCTGCTGAAGCATCCGCCACATACCCTCGACGTAATCGCGAGCTGATCATGAAACACTAGTCAGGGCAACATCCAACACTCAAGGTCTGATCGCCAACGCACCATGTCCCCAATCACGCTTCGCATCTATGTTCCCAAGGTACAAGCACGATTGCTTGCCGAGCGAGATATCCGCAGCCGCTCTGCTGATCTTGCGCGTCACGAACGTCCGACCACGGCGGGGACTCTCGTGGTTAAACAAAATGCCATTGCAGGCATACATGCCGTACGACTCGCGGTAGTTGACGACGATCCAGTAGGCGTAGAGCTTCGCGCAGCCGTAAGGCGAGCGCGGGTAGAATGGCGTCGTCTCGCTCTGAGGCGTCTCCACGACCTTACCGTACAGCTCGGATGTCGAGGCCTGGTAGAAGCGCACGTGCTTCTCGAGCCCGCAGGTGCGGACAGCGTCGAGGAGACGCAGGGTGCCGAGACCATCGACGTCACCAGTGTATTCGGCCATCTCGAAGGAGACTTTGACGTGAGATTGCGCGCCGAGATTGTAGATCTCGGTCGGCTGGACCTGGGCGATAATGTACACGAGGTTCGTGCTATCGCTCAGATCCCCGTAGTGCAGTTTGAATTTACCGGGGTCTGGGCGATGGTAGGCGTCAGGTTGAGTGGTTTTTGTAGATGGATGGAGATGGAGGAGGCTTACGTTCATGCTGATCTTCGTAGAGATGGTGCAGACGACCGGTGTTGAAGCTCGATGACCGACGAATGATCCCATGCACCTCGTACCCTTTCGACAACAACAGCTCCGTGCTATCAGCGACGCGATTAGAAGATCGCGCAGGTCGTGTCCGACGATGGACTCACAGATATGACCCATCCTGTCCAGTAATACCTAGGGGTTCAACGATTTGAAAAGACGATAGTAATCACCAGGTAATATACAATTACCAGTGAGCAACGCGACCTTGCGCTTGTGGTATTCTTCCCTGGAGGGCAGGTTTAGTCTCGCGAAAGCGGGTACGACGTCGGCGATGGACATGATGGCAGTGAAGAAGATCTTGCGCAGCCAGAAAGGAGCCGATTTCAACAAATTTATTTGATCCATTTGGACTATGATAATGTCGACCCTGACTTTGTGACCTCCTTACCTTCCACCACTTGCCACAACTCCCAGTGAGACTTCATTCATATCTATCTTGTCGGCATTTGTTCTCTGTACCTAGGAAACTTCAGGTTAAGTTGGACTAGAATCCTGGTCCTCCACTACTCCACGGTTATTTCCGGTATATTTCGTCAGGCAGCTCTATTTAATTTGCCCATCAATTTCACCTTGTGGCACTGCCACAGCAGCCACCTGTCTTCGATATTTCTTCTGTTCCACCACGTCCTCTGAGTGACGGTTTACTCTACCTGGTGCTAAGACAATCCAAACTACCCATATCTATCCTCTATGGCTGCACAACTTCACTCCGTCACGATTTTTTCAGCGTCAGCCCTGGCCTAACATCGAAGAACAGAGGAACGACTCATTGCCATTAATATTATGTCTGTTTAGGAGAGATTAGCCTTACATGCGATGTCGCCATAGCTCATGGGAATATTCGGGTGCAGAACGCCCTCGTCATGCAATGCAAGCCCTCACGACTCGACCAAAATGGGTCGGTATGTTTTACAAAAGGGCGCCACTTTGCCGGGCTCATAAACGCCTATGATTCCCACCGCATATGCACGGTGATTTGCTACCTTTGCTGCATGCATTGCGTCGCCCGGATGGCGAATTTCGAATCGTCCACAGCGTTGAAGCATGGGTCTTTTAGGAAGTTTCCACGAAGGACTTTCAAGCCTCGCGTTAGTTTTCATCCACGACTTTCAACTGCGCCTACGTCCATGGTAGTCTCAAGCGGGGGTTTGGCGCTCATAACCAAGGGTTTCTAGAATTGTCCCGCCTTGAGGGTTTCCAAGTAATCATGGAGGATGGTTTGACCGTCGTTTCTGGTCTCATAGATACAGCTGGACTGCTTTCAAAATGATAGTCGGGCATACAGTCAATCAAACTGAGCCCGTCCCATGGATCAAGTCATCGATGTGCCGGGTCTAAGGTTCGTCGTCCAGTTGATTCCCTGCACCTTGCCCATGGTTCCGAGGATTTGAAAGTTCTAAAATCCAGTTTTGTATACCAGGGTGATCTATCAAGCACCCTAGCTTTATCTCTCGGGGCAGACTTCCCTCCCTCAGCAAGTGAGTTTATCATGATATATCATATATCGGATCAAACATCAGATGACCGAGTATATGATTGTCGTATGTTTTAGTGAAAAGGACACGACAAAAGCATAGTTCATGCTTCTCCCACCACATCATGCGATCATCGCTATTCCCAGTGCCATGACAGATTCCATTCAGATCAGGTGATCCGCGCAAATTGTTCGGGATACTGGTACGAGAATGCTTGAGCGTGTGGATGGGATGGGCAACCTTCATTTGGCGTTCTCTCATCTACTTGGGCAGGCTCGCGTACTCAAGGCTTTTAGGCCACGCTATGCTGTCGAGAGTGGCGAGGGGTGTTGCAAGATGCTCTCGTGCGTAGTGCCTATGTTGATACTCATCTTGACAAAGCTATGACACCGACTGCGCCATACCGGCGACAAGCGCCCTAGAGTTTGAAAGCGCACACCTAGTCTTTCCCTTTGTGACCGTTCCGCAGTTGCCGCCCTGAAAAGATAGGACAGCCCTCGGCCCGTCTTCGAAATTTGAGTCAAGAGAAACCGGTCGAGACGTGGCAATCCTTCGTCAGCGACCACACGACACGCATGCTTCTCATTCCCTGGACATTTTCTTTATAATGAAACGCTACTTCTGAAGTAACCGACGCCCCACAAGTGTTGGAACCTCCCACTCCCTGCATCTACCACAACATGAACCTTCTTCCTACTCTCGGACTATTGGCGTTTCTCGTCTCTAGCGTCGTGGGCGGACTTATTCCACTAACCGAGGATTGTATCAAAGGCGTGACGTTCGAAGGAACTCCCAAGGGTGAGGAGCACATCCAGTTCACTTAGGGCTGATATTTAACGCCACGACAGGCGTCATGAAGACCATCAACGGAGTTAACACCTATGTTGCTAAAGCGGAGCGGGCTTCGAATCCTCGTCGAGCTCTATTGCTTTTGACCGGTAGAACATATCTAATCTTCCCAAATATTGCAACTGACGCGGTAGGAAAGATATCTTTGGCTTGCCATTGGTAAACAGCAAGGTACGTTCCGTCCCCTCTGCCCACCGTTATAATCTTGATCTGTCTATTACCTAGCTTATGGCGGACGATTTCGCCGCGAACGGGTTTGACACGTTTATCCCCGACTACTTAAACGGAGATCCTGTCCCACTTGACGATCCTACTGTGAGACATTCGTGATAGACATTCCCTAACTGGTACTCACATTTGGGCAGTTCAACATGACGGCTTGGTTGCCTAACCATGGTGAAGCCCAGACTATGCCCGTTTTGCTTGCCACCATCGCAGGACTCAAAAAGCAAGGGTTCCAGGAGTTCGCTTCCACCGGCTATTGCTTTGGAGGTAAGCCTCGTACATCATACTTACCTCTGGCGAATAGCCACATCAGGCCGCTTCCTCAGGTCTGTACTCGACCCGACTCTCCCAGCAAAATCTAGTCAAAGTTGGCACAATGGCCCACCCATCATTACTGACCACACCAGACGACTTTAACACTTTGCTCGCGGAATCTCACGTCCCTGTGCAGATGAACTCGTACGTCGTTCTAATGAGCTGATGCTATAGCTCTGTTGACGAGATACTTTGCTTTAGAGCTGAGCTAGATACTGCCTTCTCACCTGTTGTTCAAGCAGTCGCAGATAGTATTCTTGGCGACGGAAAGTACAAGCCTGGATACAGCCGCCCATTCTTCACCGGCGTCGGACATGGATTTGCCGTGCGCGCAAATTTGGTTAGTAATTTGGTCATGCTACCATGTTCGTCTCAACTGACTTCCCTTCTAGTCTGATCCTGTCGCGAAGGCCGCGAAGGAAGGCGCTTTCTTTGCTGCTGTCGAGTGGTTGAAGAAACATTGAAGGCAACGGAAGCAATCAGGAGGAGGGATCGTGTCCTAAATTGCTCGCCTTCGGCGGCTTGTATAAAAATTTAATGTGCGGCTAGATGCTACTAAGCTCATTTGCAAGCAGCAAATAACAAAAGGTGTCTAATTCTCACTAAAGTTTCCATTCCTTGGCGGCTCTCTCCGGATCCTTTAGAACATCAAATGACTCTTACTTATCATCAAGTTCGTTGACGATGTTAAGTCGCAAGATATGTAATGCACATAGACGAAAACTAAGAAGGACATTCTGGCATTCAGCACAAGCTGTAACGCCGGGGATGGCCGGTGCTCTGCTAACGAGGAAAGGACGCTTCGGTCGCGATAACAAGCACATGTTCACATTCCAACTCTTCGTGATATCTGAAGGCGGGATTGCTATAGAGAGCGGAATGCCACGTTGAGCTTGGAGCCTTATATCCACGAAGCGCCATGGTAGTGTAATCCCAATACTCCGGAAGCCATCCTGCGCACTCCCAATCGATGATTCCAGAGAGGTGGCCATCCTGGACGAGAATATTGTGTCGATAAAGATCGCCATGCGCAAAAACGATGGAATGGGGCATTTCCATGAGCAGGTTCACTTTATTCGTCTCGTCGTCAAACACCACCTCCCTGCCTTTCCGGAAATTTGGACTGAGATATCGGAGGAAATCGGCCTTGTCGGTGCAGGGAGGAATGACGCCATTACAGGTTCGAAAGCTTTTGATGAATGTCCCAGCTATGGAGGAGATTTGTGGACTGCGAGGATTCTGACATGCACGGAGGCGAAGGAGACATTGATGCAATTCGTCCATAATGGTAGATCGCTCCCTGTCAGGCAGGTGGGCCCAAACCTGCGACAGTAGCTTTCCGGGTATGTATGTCATCCAGATAGACCCACCCATGCCAGAGCCATCGTCACCATATGAAAGGACTCGCGGAACTGGGAGTCCCAAAGAGTGAGCGAAAGACATAGAGAGTGCTTCTTCCTCTCGAATGCGTTCCGACCACTTGATGATTGTGTTGAATGGAAGTACATAGACATCCAGACTGTCGAAGTAGGGATAATCTATCTCGCGATAATCACAGTATTGGATATACCACGAAGAGACCCTGAGAAGAATGTGCCGGTGGAAAAGTCCTCGAATCCTGGTCATGAGCCACGAGCTTTTAATTGGGATTTCTGGAATTCCGTGCGTATCCTATGATGGCCATTGAAGTCGATAAATTCGGTACACAAGGGTTGGTGACAGACACTCACCGACATACAAACAGAACGAAGATCGAACACAGGGGCTTGAACTTTGTGACCTGGAGCTCGCTCTCGGTGAGTGCAGAACACAAGGATATGAATGCTTAACCCGGGCAAATGACTCTTTCCTAATATTTGAAATTTCTGAAAGAGTATTTACATACGGGTGAGTTTCAGAAGAAGCTACAGGAGACGAGAAAACAGACTTACTGAACGAATAAACGAAAGCCTCAGGTTGTTCGCTGCCAACTTCGATTGTGCGGCGTGCCACACTGTTTTGTCCGAGAGAACTTGAACTCAGTTGTTTGTCCAGGTAGGTCCTCGGCTTTTTCCGCCTTGACTCGGCACACAGTTACGTGCTTCACAGCACTTCGATGGGAGATTGATCGAATACTTTCGGAAGTTACACCATAATATATGTAGCAGAGGTAGATGTCTTATTAGTAAACATAGTAAACAACAACAACAACAACAACAACAACAACAACAACAACCACCACCACCCCCGTCCCCGGTCCCCTCATATCTCTAATATAGCTCGTAAAACTCTCTTATAACCCATAAAAACCTCCGTAAAATCTCCCGTTGTTGTTGTTAATCCCAGCCCTGCCCACGCAAGTTTGCTCGAAAAGTTTTGGCCTCGCGCCGGAACAATCTCTCCGAAATCAGCCTCGCCTAACATCTCATCGAAAACTGCCCCATTTGTCGCATTCTCCATCCAGCCATGCCACCCACATCTAATCCCATTCCCCCCGCAACCCCGACGCGCCGAAAAGTCACGCCTCAGTCCACCCCGACCCGAGCCCCGATCCCGCCATTCACTCCGCGCACTCCTCGACACGGTCCTCGCCCAGCCACTCCTGACTCGGATGCAGAGGAAATTTTCCCAGGTGCCTTCTCCCTCGATGACCTCCCGAAAGGAAACCTGCTGGTCGTTAGGGGATGTGTCTCCACTGATGCAGCCCAAACCCCTGTTCTTCTTGTCAGGAAGGCTCTCGAGGACATTGGAGCGGCTCCAGAATACCCGTACTTTGATAAACAGATCTTCATGGTGACGCCCTTTCACGAGCGTGTTTCGAGCCTCTCCTCGGCATGTTATGTTGAGCTCCGCCTCGAAAATCCCGGCACTGAGCCCAGAGACGACATACTCGCAATAGTGAAGGAAGAACTTGAGAAGCGAAAGACGGACTGGGAGGTGCGATGGAGTGCGAGCGGCAAAGGGAAAAGCGACAAGCGTATGTCGTGCCGATTGCTTAACCTGTACCCCGCCGGCACCGATCGCTCTGACATACCGTCCGAACATCTTCCCCTCATCCGAGCCCACATCGAGAAGAAGGGATTCAAGGTGGCGAGTATCTTTCCTTCCTTTGGTGGCCCCCAGGTCGTGTTTGTGCTCCCTCGCGACGCGGATAGATTCATGGCTCTCGGTACCATCGATGTTCCTCCCGCGGTTTCTAAAAGTCGTGCTACCATCCAGCCTCTCAAGGAAGTTATCATCCAACGTGCGTTTGAGCTCGTCGTCACTGGAGCCCGGGATTTTGAGGGCCTAGGAGATCTAGTCGCGAAGTGGGCGCGCAGGACTGCTCCCCAGTCTTTCCTCGAGTTTCGCTCGGACTCACAACACCCAGACCTCATCATCTTCTCCATGACTACTTGGGCGGCTACCTCCACCATCCTGAAGAGCTCAGAGCTATTCCGTGCGGCCTTTCCCTACCCCACCATTGCTCCCCCCCGCCTCCTTTTCGACCACAACAGCGCTCCGCTCAAACCAACCTCGCTTGGAGATCAGGTCGCCAAAGGCGCGTCGCAGGTCACCGGTTCGGTCGCCGCCCTCACTCGTCAACTTGAGGAGGTCAAGTCGGGCCTAGCCGCGGTTCAGCAACAGCAGACTTCTATTAGGGAGAACCAGGAACAGATGGGGGCTATGATGATGAGCATGAACAATAGGATCAACGAGACTCAGAACGCGATGATGGTCCAAGGCCGCGACCAGCAAAATCGCTCGCACGTGATCGATCTCCAGAGTCAACTCAGCAGCGCTAACCTGATGCTCCTGATGTCAGGATCGAACCCCGCCCTCGCAGATGCCATGAGGACCCAAATCGACGGACTGAATCGTGATCTGGAAGAGGCCAAGGGTGAATTGTCGAACTCATCACGTCAGCTCACCTCGATGTCAACGCCTGCTATCCAGCCCCCGCCGGGGTACATGGCCGTCGCTCCTGCCTCGCACTCTACGTCACCCGACTCCTCCTCCGCTTCCGGACGCCGCTCATCGGGTCAAATCATCCCGCCTTCAACGTCGGTTCAGCCCCTGCCAGGACCCAGGATTATCATCCCAGCTCCGCGTCCCGCAACGTCTGGCTCGTCCGCTGCGAAACGTCGTCGCACTGAAACTGTCCCCGAGGCTCCTGTCAACGATCCGTTGGTCCGACCTTTTGTGCCAGCCGAAGGAACCCCGATGGAGGATGTCGATGAGTTGGTGAGCCTTGACTTTCTCGTTTCGAATCTTTCCTCTTCCATTTACGAGTGTCAACGCCACCTTAGTAAAGTGGATCACGATGTTTTGTGTAACCCCTCACCAAGTGTCCATGTCACGGGTCTAAGGGATGAGCGTATAGCTCGGCGTAGGAAGCTCGAAAAGGGACGCGTTAGACACTCTTTTACGTACATCTTTCCTGCTTTCTCCAATCTCCGCACCTATCTGCCTACCCCCCATCTTGTCCCATTCCAGCCCATCATACCCCACACTCCTCATCTTCTTGTACCACGACCTCTGTCCGTCGTATCTTGCCCGCCTGTTTCTTCCTGTTCATCCGTGGCTCGTTTTTCTTGTCTCATCATCCTCTCCTCCCCCCTTTTTTTGATCATCCTTTTTCTCTCTTTCTTTGTGAATACCGCGTTGGCCATGCCCCCCTCCTCTCAGTATCCACTGAATCTGTATGCCCTGAATGCAAACGGCTTGATCAGTGCAGTTAAGCTGGCTGTCATCAGTCCTCTGATCATGAAGATGCTCCCTCACGTCTTTGTGATCTCAGAAACTAAGACGATGTCTCTTGCTGGCCCAGGGCTGCGTGTTCCAGACTACGAGATCTTTGAGGAGAAGGGTGTGCAGTGTGCGCAGACCAACCGCGGAAAATGGGGAATCGTCATGGGTGTTCGAAAGAACATGCAAGTCGTGTCGCGCATCCCCATACTTCATGATTCATTGAAAGGACGAGTCGTTGTGGTCGATATCGTGGTGCCTTGCTCCTCCCACTCCTTCATCCATCGTGTCTTTGCGGTTTATGCGCCGTGTGACCCAGGTGCTGATGCAGTGTCTCGACGTTTCTGGCCTGACCTCACATCCATGGTTCTTGCAACTCACTCGTCATGGTCGCTTCTTGGGGACCTTAACGCGACGGTTTCAGCCTCTGAGCGAGCGTCAGACAATGCTCTCTCTCGCCAACTATTCAACAATTTTCTACGTGATTCGCATGCAACTGACCTTTGGCAGCAAACTCCGGATCGCAACCGCTTTATAGATTGGACGTCTCGGGCATGGAAATCAACTGAGGGCGGAAACATCATCGACCGGGTCGTTTCATCGGAGGCCGCGCTGGTGGATGCTGAAATCTTTACTGACCCAGCATGGATTCCTGGAACGGACCACCGCGGTGTTGTCGCCCGCATCATCATTGCTCCTACTGGCCCGAGGAACTCGTTACCCTCGCGAGCCGAACATGACCACTTCAAACCCTTTATGCCGAACCCCTTGCCCAGAATCAAATACCCGGTCAGATCGGACAAGCATTTGTACTCTGCATTCACGGCTGCTGTTGATCGCTTGGTGGCCGAAAATAAGGACGATCTCACGGCCACAATCAACAACGACGACGCATATCTAAAACGCTACTCCAAGTTAACCGAGATCATTCTAGGGGCGAGTGAGGATACATTCGGGCGCTCAAAGGCGTACAAACCAATATCTCGCGAAATCACCTCACCCAAGATCCGCAAGTTGGTTCTTGAGATACGACATCTAGGTGGTGCTATCCTGAAATCTCGCGGAACCTCTCAGTGCATCTCACACGGCTCGATGCGAACTCTCCTGCGCATATCCCTGGAATTCGAATCGACGATACCCAAACCCGCAACGGACCTGATCACCTTTTTGCTGGCCACCCGCCGCCAGGCGTTTAAGGACTTGTATGCTGCTAAGAAAGCCGAAATATTACTTCGAGCCCGGAAATATGATCAAGCTAGGATGCTCGGGGCCCTAAACGGGGGATCGACCAAGCGACTCATGAACGGTTCCCTGTCATTTGTGGCGCTCCCCACAGCTCTTGAATCAGCGACCACACCTGGTGTCATCGAGACGGATCCACAAGCAGTAACGGAACTTACACGGCAGTATTTCTCGACTCTTTATACGCACCAGCCTCCCCCGAACAAACCGAAGCCCTGGCTGACCACTCCCTCCGTACTCAAGGTTCGCGCCCGTGTGGAACGGGACCCATTCGTCTGGCTGCTGGCTTCATCGCTGAACGCCTTTCGTGCTATGCTGAGGAAGGGCAATCCCAGGCCATCTCCGGGACCTGATGGATGGGAAAAGTGGTGCATCAAGAACCTATCGGATAATGCTCTTCAGCTTGTGCTCGACCTTCACAACTACTCAGTCATGAACTCTCGATTTCCCGGCAACATTTCCGACACTCATCTCACCTACTTTCACAAGCGAGGTGTCAGAACCGATCTCTCTAACTGGCGGGGCCTTCTAATCTCGAACTTCCTCGCGAACTCCCCCATGACCTGGCTGAATTACAACCTATCTCCTTACACAGCGCGTCTTGGCATAATTCCTGAAACTCAGGTCGCGACTCAGCCAGGCGTTCAAACTCGAGATCTGATGAGCTTTCTAAGTTCTCTCAAAACTTGGAGTGCTCGGTCCAAGACCCCGATTTACCTCCTCAAGCGAGACCAGATGAAAGGCTTCGACTACCTGTCACCCGACGGTTTTTACGACGCCTGCGAGGCGTACCGTCTCCCACACGCTATATCTGAACTCGATCGCGCAGCGCAAACTGGGGTTCGATGCTTTCCAAGGACTGCGTTTGGTATAGCTGAGCCAATTATTGTGGAAGGCGTCACTAAGCAAGGCGGCCCACTCTCGCCGCTCAAATCCACTATGACCACTAGTCTAGGCCACAATTTCCTGGACGATCTTGCGTCTAATGACCCCGACTGCATCACAATTTCCAGTGCAACGCATAGGTCACAAGACCCTCACCTTCCCGATGACTCTCGTACCCTCAGATTCACCATGGCCGAGGCTACCGACGATTCCTACATTGGCGCACTTTCATACCCGGCACTTTGCCGATATACATTGCAGATGGAGAGATTTCAATTTGTTTACGGGTTGATGACGTCGTGGCCAAAAACGACCGCGCACATCCTTAACAGTCCTGATACTGTTCCAAATACCTTGCGCTTCCCGTCGATTACCAACATTCCCGGAACCGACCCATGGATAATCTCCTACCACGACGTACCAACCTCGTCAAACGAGTTCAATTTTCTTCGAACGCAGGTCGACGACCCCACCTCCCGGGCCGTGGAACTCAAATCGGTTATAGACTCTTTTGTGTTTCCAACTTTCTCACTCCGAACGCCCTTCTCGCTGGTCCGAAAGATCATCTCACAGAACCTCATTTCCAAGTGCAGGGCCCTGTTATCCCTTCAGCCAATTTCTGGTACCGACGCCAGTGCTTTGGACCGGATGATAGCCAAACGCGTCCATAACACATCCGGTCTCCCCTTCTGCCCTGACTACACTATCCTCACACTCCCCCTCAAACTTGGAGGCCTCGACTTCCCCTCTATCTACAGGATCAACGCAGGCATCGCGATCGACGGACTCGCACGGGATCTAAAGCACCATATACCGGCATACCGCACAATGGCCCGAATCACACTGGCGGATTGGACTTGTGATATCAACAGCTGCCAGAATCCGCTAGATGGCACCGGCCTTCAAAGGTCCTTCTCGCGCTACTTCGGAACCGTTCCGTCAGCATGGATTATTGCCCACACACACATGGCAGCACTACCGTCAAAACTATCGCTAAGGCTCACTGACCAAAGCCACCTAGCTCATGGGGACTGTGCCATATCCCACGCCCTGTCACTGTTCAAATCATCTGGCAACGTATTCACGGATCCCACAACCCTAGCGCCCGTGATATCCCCCAATGGCCATTGTCTGCGATCCCTACGAACCATGGGATTTACTCGGTTATCTCAGATTGGATGCTGGACGGTCAACGCTGAAGGGCTGACTGTTTTCTCACTCAATGCACTCCCTGTCGGCGATTGGACACCAGCCCAGCGTCGCAATTGGGACCTGATGAGTACGTATATGGCCCGTGCGCAGATTACGTTACTGTTTTCGGGAGATCTCGACCTCGTCCGAACTCTATCCTCCCGACGACTTCTTGCCGAAGATCGCATACGCATCCTCGCTTCCAACTCAACATGCCCACCCTCTGTGCACGCACCCGACACTCAATCGTGGGGGTCTGATGGTTCCATGATCCCAGCTACGGCCGGAATTCTCGACAACAAATCCGTCACTACTGCACTCACCGGCCTCACTACTCTCATCCTGAAGATTCCTGGGCGTAATATTTCGATCCTACAGGGCGAACAAATGGGAATCATTGCCGCGCTCATCTTATCAGACCCAACCGAACCAGACACCAAGCTGTACACCGATCACCTCAATTCAGTGCGTCTTATTGCAGACAGCGACACGACACGCGACGCGAGCATATCCCTGCGTCACATGAATGGCCGCTCCTACTATCGATGGATGGTCGACCTCCACAGGAGAAGTCGGGCAGAAATTCGTTACACGAAAGGGCATTCAGATGAGTCCTCTATTGCTTCACTGCTCAATCGTGACGCAGATCACTACGCATCTCGTGCCCAATCACACATCCATATTATTCCTCTGGCTCCTGTGCCCACTTTCTTCATGGACACCTTCACATTCTTTTCGCCAGCTGACGGCTGGATCGAATCGAATATTCGCTCCTACACCGAACTTGCCGCTGCCCAACAGACCTCCCGAAAACTCGACTTCAAACCCAACTTTAGGATGCTCAGAACCCCCTATGATCCCACTCCACCACCTGATTTCCCTTATCTCCGAGCCCTATCAGGATATTCGGCCATGATTCAACTGTATTCTCGCGCAGGACAGCTCCCGACCGCCGCTCGCCTCCTATCCCGAAAAATGGCTCTGTCCGATACCTGTCGCTTTGGATGCTCTGTATCCGAAGATGAGCACCACATATTCGTTGAATGCCCTTACTTCCTGATTCATAGGCTGGAGGCCCTCGACGACATTGTGGAGCGCACAGCAGCTAAATGTCAAGAAATGGACGAGATCATAAGTGACGCCGCCGCTAGACGCCTCCTCCGCGTCACTAGAGGCCTGTTCGTGGACGACTCCAGCTCTTGGCCTCTCCACAAGTCCGCCTATTACCTAGGACGGGTACCCGATGTCGCGCAGGCCATAGGATCATTCACGGACCGACTTGACGACACTACTCCTCCCAATCTCCGCCAACGCCGGTTCATACACCATATTGCGACTGACTGGCACATTCACGCTATTCGCTTAGCCGGCCGTATTTGGGGTGTAGTTCAACGAGAAACGGCCGTCGCAGCAGGTTACTAGCGCCTTCAATCATTGCAACTCAACATGTATTTCTCACTTCCGTGGTGGCAAGCTTCCCTCACAGAGGGTTTGATGCTACCCCACGAGAACCTTTTACTTTACTTTAACACACGTTCTATAGGTCTACCGAGGCGAATCTTACGATCGTCCTTAGTTACAAATGTAGCAGAGGTAGATATCTTCTTAGTAAACATAGTAAACACCCTAGCGCCGCGAGCGCCATTCCGCCGCAGCGCCCGCTACTTTCGGTCGGCGGATAAAGCTGAGGTGTCGACGAGGGCAATCAGATTCGAGTCTTAACAGCTTCAATTCGTACGTAATCACCTTGCAACGACAAGGTCCTTCACCTTCACTTTTGGCAGACGGCAAACAACAACAAACTACAGGATATCGCCCACCGCTCAGTTGGCATACGACAAACAAAGTCAAACTACAGGATATCGCCCACCGCTCAGTTGGCATACGACAAACAAAGTCAAACTACAGGAAGTACACCACTGGTTGGATTGGCATTTAGCAAACAGAAGCAAACCGCACAGACCATTGGCTTACGCAGCCGCCCGAGAACTCCACATTTCTTCCATGTACATATACTGCATAACATATTAATATGTCTTTCAAGTAAGCACGAAGTAATCATGACCGAAGGCACGACGTGCAAGATGGGCTATCACATACATCATTGTCTGCCCTTCATAAGCATGTGCCGGTCCTATAACCGCAACAGTCATATCAGGACCGGTCAAAAACTCATCCGGCCCACTCTGAAGTGCATTGAGCCGTTCCATCCATCTAACCATATGTCAGTAGACAACTAGCCAGGATCTCAAGCCACTTACTCGATATCATGTCTGTGCCTCAGCCCTCTACTCTGTTGCTCGACAGTCCCATAACAAATATTGGCCTGACAGTCATCAGCAACAGCGTCAAATCATTTTGATAGTGTTCGCACTGAGCTCGAGGAATTCATGGTTCACAAAAAAAGACACTGACTGTTTCTGGATTGAGACTGCTTAGCCGTGCACATATAAAGGCATGTACAACGTATGACATAGCCAGTTCCAGAACATGCTACTATTCAACGACTTGTACTAATGACGTCGTACTCTCCTCCGACTCTTTAACCCAGCACCACTCGGTACCACCACCATCAATTGTTCCTTGTCACCATATCCAGAAACTCTAGACGTACATATTCATCTCGCAAATGCTCCGAGGGATGTTGCGTAAACAGCCTGTCATCAAAATCACGAAGCAAGCGTATCCTGGTCCTTCCTACACTTCGAGATAGTGCGACGTACGCATTAAATGGTGTCAGGCGTCCACTGGGAGGAGGTGCGAGATCCACTATGACATACTGCAGTGTCTGTCCCTGTGACTTATAATCCGTGAAAGCATATGCCGGTGTGATCGCGTACTGCCTGCGCATTACACGGAACGGTCGTCCGTCCTCTCGGTGCATCGTAAACCGCCGCTCGGAAGGGCATATAGGAATGATCCCTGGCGCGAGACCCTCGAAAGTCACTGACGGTGGTGCATCAGGCTTGAAGAGAACTAGCGAAGGAGGATATTGAAGGTATGTGATCCCATCCTCGTTAGGTTCGTTCACCTGTTCCCGTGGATCCAGTATGATATCAACAATCGTACCCCTTGTTCCATTCGCGACATCGGCTTCAGTCGCGATATTGAGAACCACCATCGCCCGCATGCCCACCGCCAGCTCCACGCGCCCACTCAACTTGCCTGTACTATCGACAGCCTTCCCTGCAACAATAACACGGTCTCCGATGCTCATGGGTTCGTTTCCATCCACATATACATCTTCTGCTTCGCTCACAAAGAACCTATTGCCGGTGGAGCGGCAGTGTCGACGGACAGCAGCTGTGTTCCATCGAGTTCTAACCCCATGTCGAGACGTCACTAGAACAACATTGTTCCACGGCTCCTTCTCGAATGCGGGTGTCTCGCACGTTGGATTCGTCAGCACCAGAGATCGAATTTGTTTCAAGTCGTCCTCCGTGCATTCACCCGAACGGAGATGCGATAGGATGTACTGCCAGTGAGAGTCCTGTACACGATTTTGTTCTCGAAGGATTACGACCGTCTGGAATTGATGGAAGATTGTGTGGCCAATGGCTTCCAGTGAGGTCCGGGTACTTGGATGATACAGCGCTCCCCATGGATCCCCCACCGGTGGAAACTGGTGGAAATCGCCCACCAAAACTACATTCATTCCTCCGAATGGCAGATTTGGGTTTCCTGATCCCCCCGTGACTTTGACATTCTGAACGACTTGTGATGCCAGTGCCAGTATCTCCTTCGTCATCATCGAACATTCATCAATGATAAGAAACTGTGCTGGGAGAATGTTCTTCTGCCGCCGTCGCGCGACTTCTTTCGAAGACCCATCGCCAACTACGCCCTCTGCATTCTTCCTTCTTCGGACGGGCAGTCCTGCCCAGGTATGCAGTGTTTGACCTTTAATTAAGCTGGCTGCCACACCAGATGTCGCAGTCTTCGCTAGAAGACCCAAAGCATCACGTCTTGCAAAAGTCTCTGTAATCGCTTCGATAATTGCTGACTTGCCAGTCCCACCTTCCCCGAGCACCAACATCAGCAGCTGTTCTCCTCGTTGGCCATCAAGCACGTTTGATAGCTGATTTGCCACGATGTCGTGCGCCCTCCTCTGCTCGACATTCAGCCTTCCAACCCAATCACCGGGTGGTGCGGTGTGCCGTGTGTTGTTCTCAGTAACATCGGGTCTCGTGTTACCATGCCGCCCGTGTGAAAACATGCTTGGCTCCCCATTGTCGACCGTGTTCCCAAAAGCGGAGGGTGAGTTTCGCGTCGCAGAAAGAAGCTGTTCGTGCCAAAGACGATAACGAGGAAGATCATCCTCCGATGCAACCTTGGGGGGACAAGACTGTGATTGCCCCATTTCATCGTCCGAAAAAATACCAACTTCGTACGCGACATTCATTGCCGCCTCGCCAAATAGGGTCTCCCTCAATGACTCGTTTTTTAGTCGAGCGATCCGCACATCCTCCTCCGTCAATGAAACCCGCTCCTGTCCCATCATATCCTCTTCCTCCTGCGCCTCCTGGTGTGGCGGTATTTCGAGTAGACCACCGGACTGCTGCTCTTGGTCCCTCTGCCGCTTCGCGCCATCAGAACATTCATGAAAATACTGAATGTTCCTCAGGATTTTAGGAATCTGCCGGGAAGCGGACCCGTGTGCTTGTTGGACCGCGCCTGATGCTACATGATCCATGAAATGTCGGAAAGCCTCATCAAAGGACTGGCCAGGCGCCTTCAAATCAGCGAGTGAACGCCATGGCTTTAGAAGCAACAACATGCTTGCGCAATACAGCTCCCGAACGTTTGGATCATCGCTTCGAAGAAACCAGGCCCCTATGAATTGGGGCAAAGTCTCATGTCCGGGAGCACGTATTACACGACAAGTTTTTGTCTTCCTCGCTCCCTCCCTATATGGGACACGTTCGCTTTCAGGGGCTCCCCGTGAGGTGACATTCGTACTGCGTGGCTTGGGTGGGAATCCGTCATATGTATCCAAATGGAAATCGAGGAAGCTGTATTCTTCCAGTGCATCCCCTCTGAACGCATAATCTTGTAAGTGGTCCCTTGTCCCCAGTTCACCATCCACCAGTTCAATGATCTGACTGCGCTCCTAAGACACACCTTCAATATCATCACGCTACAGAACTCAAGTAACAACTTACCTCAGTACCTGGCTGTACTTGAGTACCATCTTGCTCCGTGAACGCATATAAGCCGCCACTGTCCATCGCAGACAAGATGCCTACAGCATCTAGCCTCTGTTCAGCGCGCCTACTTCGAAGTAAGCAATCTATAAACAAATAACAAAACAAGTGATAGACGTACAGAAGTTCTCGTAGACCTGGGTATGCTCGCTTTAAAGCTGCCATGGCATCGTTCCAATATATAGGCACATAGAAATGTGATTCATAGCGATCCCCCCATCCCATCAGATAACTGATTACCTCAGGAGCGCTGAACTCGTGATCGCGACTGAGGGTGTTCGCACAACGAGTAATCAGACGTCTATTGGCATCGATCGCATCCTTCACTCGTTTCTCCTGCTGGACATGCCGCTTCACCCGCTTAGCCAACAGTGCTGCAACATTGGAAGACTTGTGCTGCTTCTTGGCGGTGTAGGTGGTAATATACCAAGCGATGTCCTTCGTTTCGACCCCGTTTGTAATTAGCTTCATGTCGTTGTTTGCTCGCAAAGAATGCAAGACCGCAGGATTATAATTGTTAATGTATGCGCAAAGCCGTCTTGGTCCCCACTCGCCATTTGCCTGGACCCATTCTTGCGTTGACTGAGCGAAAGGAGCCCGCCGCTTGCATACTCGACGACCACCTACTTGTCGGAGACAGGTGTTCTCATGACAAGAATGCAGTTGCACTGCCCGAACTAGCTGCAGTTCACGTTCCTGTCTCAGTGCAATATAGTCAGGATGACGAGGATCCACGGGGCGCGAGTAGGACACGCAATTGACACGTCGAACGTTTCGAATGTCTCCTTCGTCCGGCGAATCTACGTGGGCACGGATATTGACCTTGATGTACTGCCGAACTTTCTCTCGGAACTGCTCAGAAGCCAACGCTTCCTTCATCACATCCGACGTAGGAGCTCCTCGCAACCATAACAGGATGTGGAGGTGTAGAGTACCCCTGCCTTGCGCTTCGACCGTACCAATGTATGCTTGAACTGTTCCCAACACTCCTGGACGCCGACGTATATGGTGGCTCCGACTGACTGTGATGCCGAACAGTTCCTCGAGAATAAGTCGTACCACATGATGGAAAAACTGGGCCGCTGCATACGGGTCACGGGCAATAGTGGTACTGCGCTCTGTTGAATTCGGACCTACGGATGCCACGAAATCATCCAGATTGATTTCTTCGCCGGCCAAAACCTGGGCAATAGGATCCTGCGTATCAGCCGGATTAATCGTGGCCCATATGGTCGGAGGGTTGAACATCAAGTTTGTTCCCCAGATTTTGGACCGGATGGACACGCGTGATTCGTCTGTTCCCTCTACGCGTGCTCTGACTGCAGTGATCTGCTTCCGCAATGTGCGTACAGCGTAATTGGAGTACGGTACTCGACGATTCTCCTCCCCACTGGCTTTCAAGAGATCTGAAGGAGTGATCGTACGAAGGAGGGCCTGGGTTGCCTCGGACGAGCAGTGCGAGACTTGAAGTTTAGCGGAATGGCACACACGCCGCTTCTGCAAGACTCCAAAAACTTGGAATACAAAGTGCAGGTCTTTGCGAAACCGACGATCGGCATATTGAAGCGACCACTTGGCGTGTGTTTCGTATGGAACTGCCTCCTTCCGGCCCACCTCAAAACCACCAAGGCCATAAGGAAAAAGCACCGGAAAAGTTCCCAATAAATGATTTGGGTTCTCCGTCCCACCGTCTGTTCTCGCTCCCGAAAGCTCATCATAGCGGGCATACTCGTTAACGAACTCGCTGCCCCGACGGACATTGAAAGACTGATTGTTGTATCGGGACGTATTCGCTAACGCATGAGTGAATAGGTCTTGGTCCGTGATATCATCCCCCCCCGCATTCACCACACCATGTGCTTGAAGCGGAACATCGACTCCAGGCTCTAAGAAGATAGCGTCAAATCAGCGGTACATACGCTTGTGAGAAGTTCGACATACCCCATGTTTCTTCCTCCTCAACGTTGTCTTCGACCTCGTCATCAACATTGATGTGCACCATTCCTACGCAGACGTCAGCACACAGAACCATGATCTGCAGTAACACATACTCACCTGACGGGACCGCGTAAGGCTCGTTTGCTGAACAGAACCAAAGCAAAAGACAAGATGTCATCAACATGTCATCCGACGACAGTGACAAAACACGTACCTTCCGGAGGAATGTCCTCTGGGTCATCCTGAGGAACATACGATGCATGCTCGCGTGCAAGAGTCCCAACATCATCACTGTACCGAAGGCCCGCAAGAACCTCGATAGGTACCGCATTCACCGGCAATTCCTCCAAACGCTCATCAGATATTTCGATATCGTGGTAAATCGTGTTGTGCTCCTTCAAGAAACGCAATGCCTCGTGAACATGGCGGCGGCGGACCCTCACAGCGCGAGGCAAGCTACTTTCAGGAATGTTCTTTGGACCGACAAACGTAACACTGAGCACTGATGAAAGCAGACGCGCAGGAGGAGGCATCCGCCGATCTTCTAGCATGCCTGCTATCTCGCTCGTGTCCAACCGATACGTCGAAACGTTGCCCTTCAAAGCCCTGTTTGTCCCTTCACCGTCCAAGAAGAATGTGTTCCGATCCTTCGGAAATAGCTTGACGATATACGCGACAGGGAAATAACGTGCGACAAGGAGACGCTCAGCCAGTGTTAACACTGCAAGCTCGTGAGGAATGTCCCCAATCCACAATCCATTTGCGAGTGCGAGCATGGGGGTACGATCATCCACCAAACGGCGGTGGCATTCGTGACAAACATGTGTGTATCCATCACGACCTATTGCTGAACAGTGAAGTAACATGCCCTGCGTAAGGACATGCTTTGGATGAGGATTTGGCGGTATCAGGCGCGAACGGTTCGGAATGTCCGCTACCACCATTCGACTTGCAGAATTATGGATGACTTCTCGTGCACACACGGCACAGACTACGTGACGTAGCGCTTCGTTCCCCGTCTTGTCAATGAAACCCGTGATGCATGACTCTTCCACTTCAGACGGGGGAGCTGATAGGAAGTCGCTATTCACTACGTCTGTGACGGTCGGATCACCACCCAACGGCGATTTGTCTACACGTCGTCGGATCTGGGGACCACCTGTCACCTCTCGACCACGAGAGCGTTTCGTGCCACGAACATTGCGGGCGCGATGGCGTATGACATCTTGGCTGGGAGGGGACAGCGCCGCAACGGCTTCTAGTAACGCCCACCTATTGCGACGAGCAGTGCGAGACAATGAGTACCCGGCGCAACAGTCCTGTATCTCCAACATGGTGTGATGCTCGAATTCATCAACCACTGATGTGCCGTCGTGCAAATATATCATGAGTAGCTCGCAGATGGTGTGGCGAATGGGGAAGAGGAATGAAGAAAAATGTAGTGCTGTATTGATAAGCGTATGGACGATCGCTCGAACGATGCCGACCGTGCCGATCCTCCACTACTATGCCCCACTATGCCACATTCACGCATTCATCCTGAAGTGTTATACCAATTAGCAGGGTAAAAGGATATGGACAATGAGAAATACCTGACAGGCCCAACCTCACTTCACCATCACAAAAATTGCAGGCTCGTCCCCTCCTCGGGCTCCCTCATCCAGCAGCTTCGTGATGCGGAACGGTAACAAACAGGGGTGTAGAGCTCAGACATTTCCCGCAGCTTTGTAAGAAGTAGGCCAGAACACCAGAGGGACCGTCAGTGCCTTCGACGACGACGAAGGAACTTGAGTGAAACCAGGGTAAATTAAACCCACGCTCACCAATCAGGAATACACGTGAACCGATAAGATGTCCCTAATCCTATAACACAATTATCATTCTCATCTTCGCCTTCTCCTGCTCGCCCACCATCCCCAATCATTCTTCACCATTCCAACCGGTACCGCTGACATGCATCTTAGTAAGATGATGAAATTTTCCTCCATTTTCTTTCCTTAGTAAGCTCAGAGTCGACGCATATATAAACCAAGACGTACCCCAGCTTACTTGAACATCTTTTAACACACCATCACCTACACCCTCGACACCTGTGATACAATGACTTTCAGTGGCCCATCTTTGCGAAACCAGCTTCTGCGGACCGAATCATATGTCGGGCGACCGGGATGGACATCGACGGCAGGATGGAAACCAGAAGGCAGAGGAAACACACTGTTCGAGAATCGAGTCCCTGAAGATGACAGTCCGCCAGCACCCGCAATAGGCATCCTCATCGGTCAGGTTTCCGACGACCGTCTTTTTGTGTCACCCACTGGTACCCATAGCACCTACAGCCCCCTCGCCAAGGCAAAATTCCAGTTCACCCTCGAACAGCCATTGGACCCAGATCTAAGGCTCGATTGGGACACAACCGTACGCAATCTGGAACACATGCAGAACGCAGTCGCCAGCACCACCGACAAGCAAAACATGATCGTATCAAGTGGTACTGCTCGTTCGCTCAGAATTACAGCACCTGTCTTCGAGGAAAAGGTACGCATTTTCGTAACTGTCGTCGTGTCAGCCAACTAACTGGCTGTGTCCAGGACCCTGGGGCTCCTCGTGCGTCTTCATGTTCCCCTGCAGGATTTATAACTAATGTTTTATCAGAACCTGGTGATGACGACATTCACATGTGGCCTGTCCCACGCCAGCACGAAGAGGCCCTCCACGCGCTGTTCGACACTCATCGTGTACTCCCCTTGATAGTGTACGATGTAGATGAGCTGTCCGTACCACCCCAGCAACTTCCTTCGAAGCTCCGGGGGGCTTTGGTGGAGGTCCACTGTCGCTTCAGGCACTACTTCATCAACCCAAAAAACGCGGCCGAGAAAAACCTCGACTCATTCTCTGCCGTTGTCGAGCAAATCATCATTCGGCGCAAAGCGGCACCTAAGAATCCTAGTCCCTATCGTCAAAATTTCAACAGGGGCAAAGGACCACTCAAACTCAGCTCTGCACGCGGTCCATCACACAGCGAGCAACTTGTCGCAGCAGAAACATTCTTACCTGTAGATGGGACAACGGGAGCCTTGGTAAGTGTCATGTTCTTCCATCGAGCTTGCAGTGCTGATTACACCTCACCAGAACGCTCAATCTTCCACATACACATCCAACCCATCTACCCCGATACCACATGCCACTGCGCCTCCTTCCCCCTCAACAGGCTCCACGCTCTCTGGTGAAGGACCGGAAGATGCGGACGACGGCACTGGCAAGCGAAAAGCCGATGAAATCTTGCAGTCTCCCACTAAGAAGAGAACTACTCGTGGTGCGCGACCAGGCACGACTTGAACCACAGCCATGAGCACAGCCATGATTCACTACTATAGACTTACGATAGTTACATATAAAGTATCGCCTTCCTTAATAAGAAGTTCGCGCCCTAATAGATATCGTTCCGTCAACAGCCACCTGACTCCGAGTTAGCCAGCTACTGAACACATATCAAATGCAGCACGCACCTCACGCTTTGCCATCCAATGACACCAAAATTCCCCGCAACAGATCAACAAAGTCCACCCCACAACCTACATGTATTATGCGTGCCGCAACGGCGTAGTGTAAAGTCGGCTCCGGCTGTTGAACTTCTGTACCTTGCTGAGTGAGTGAGAGATGGTGTTCCATGGATGCAAATACTCACATATGTCAATATCTGTCGTCCCTTCTCGCCCGCATTGAGGTCAATGATGCTTGGAAATGGCAAAGTCAGCCAGCGCGTGGTGATGGACGAGAACGTGAGAAGTATGACGTGTGTGGATGCGCGCAAATGGAATTTGCGCGTTTGAGACACGTCATTGTTCCCACGCATGTCATAAAGGGTGAGCTCACCACGAAGTGAGCCTCGACACACCCGTTAATGAACGCAGGAGCTATGCACCAACACATGAGTAGGACGAAAACAGAAGCAACAGAAAACGCACCGTAGGAGTCGATATGATGTGGCTCACCGTTTCCAGCGTGTGGTAGCCGCTGGCACGGCAGGCTGAGGGTGGAATAAATGGAGCAGATATCAATGGAACTCTACGCTGCCTTTGGGATGGCATCCGACATCATTGAGAACGCCGCTACTTGCACGGAGATCTCTACGCCTTGGTGCCACCCCGCAGTGACACGACGAACGTGAAGTGGGGTGCTGGTGAAGACTTCATCAACGTACACCACGTGCACGTCGCTTTGTTTGGCTGTCTTTACCATTGCTTCCCAACCGGCGCGCCCGCTAACGATTTCAAATTCAGACTCGCCGCAAAAAAAAGCACTGGGAAACTTGTCATTCGGTGCAAGGTTTTAGGCGCCGACCACGGCGACAACTAGTTATGTAATTGATTACCATTAGTGATAATTTCCGCGTGCCGAGTCCTACCATACCACAAACAGCATTAGTGCACTGCAATTGACAGCTGAGGAACTGGAAGGGCTTCTTGTGCAAAATGTGTACGTGGATAACAGGCTACAGCTATGTGGCTGAGACGACTCAAGCTCATAAAATAAAAATCTCAAAAGCGTCATTTATTGAATACGATGGGGGCACCGCGGATTGAACGCGGGACCTTCAGAATGTTGCACACTTCAGTCTGCTGCTCTCCCAACTGAGCTATGCCCCCGACAGAATAACCACCCCTCGAAGCAATCCAATTCAGGGGTAGTGGTTTGCGGCAGCAAAATGTTGATTCTTGAGATAATAAGAACAGAGCGTGGTATTACCAGCTGGTCGGAACGGGTAGATACGTTGCACCTGGTCTTCGAGGTTAAAGGTGTGGTACCCTTGCAGAGCGAGACGGTCCATGTTCCACGAGGTCATTAATCCACTCCCTTACATCCGATAATCTCCCAAGAACACCTATACATCCACACCCCAAGAACATATATTTATACCAATAAACTTGCACACGCCGAGACGCCCGAGGAACCCAACGGACCACTTCACACACCGGATATACACATACACACATGATACAAGTCCAATTCTTCCTCAAGCTTGTCCTTCGTTTTGCCTCCCCAAAACCTTTCTCATACGGCGAGTGCAGCAAGCTCATACAAGTAGGTACCAAGGAGCTTCGTCTATTTCCATATATATATCAGTATCCTGCCTCCGAAGTGAAGAACAGAAGCGACTTACGCCCTGAATGAAGTTCGACCTGTCAAGCTTCTCGTTCGTAGAGCTTTATCAATCAACGAATCAGTACGCGATAACCGAACAGGAAGGGAATGCGGAGGCTTACTGCGCGCCGTCGTCTCCCCTGCCCATGGGAAGGAGCAGTACGTTCACACCTAAAGACTCCGCGAACGTTAGCGTGACAGGGATCGACCCGCCCTCGCGCGTCAAGTCCGGCTCTTGCTGGTACACCGCCTGTTGGCGCCAAAACATGGAATTAGCAGGGCCTTTGTTGGAAAAGAAAATAGGAAGGAGGAGGGTGGAAGGCGTACCCGGGTAGCCACCTTAGCAGCCTCGAAGTTCCAGTGCGTGTGATCCGCGACCCAAGGCTTACCGCCATGAAGAAGCTCGATGTGGAACTTGTTCTTGCTGCCGAGCTTCGCGAACTCTTCCGCAAGGTACTGCTCGACGAGCGGCTGGACGAGATCCGGGGTCTGCGGGGGCACGAGACTATGAGCCGTCGTCAGCCTGATGATAAAAAGTAGGGAAGACCGAGACAGCGACTACGAACCGGATGCTGAACTTGCCGGAGACTTTGGCGGGGATGACAGTCTTGGCGCCGACGCCGCTGAAGGCGCCTTCGATGCCATGGAGGGAAAGACTGGGGTAGCGCATGCGGCCCATCAGGACGTCGACCTTCTCTGAGGAGATAGCGATCTCCGCGCCCGCAGACTGCTCCACGTCTGCGATCGAGTAGTCGAGGCGCTCGTAAATGGCTCTGCGCACGATCGGTTAGGTGTGAATAAGGGGAGGAGAGAGGGAAGGAAGCGTACCGCTCGCTGTCTGTGGGAGGCTCGACCATCTCGTCGACGCCGGGGACAAGGATTTTCCCCTGCCCGTCGACGAGCTTGCTCATTAGGGTGATGAGGTCGGTCATGGGCTCGTGCACCGTGCGACCGAAGACCCCCGAGTGCAGGTCGCGTGCGGGGCCGGAGATGGTCGCTTTGAAGTAGGCGAGTCCGCGGAGACCGTATGTCAGCACGGGGGTGCGCGTGTTCAGCCAGTAGTTGTCGGACTGTGTTCACGGATAAGAACTTATGTTTGCTCGAGAAACGGGAGACGGGAGACGCACGATGCAGACGCAATCAACACCATCGAACCAGCCTCCGGGTTGAGACTCTTTCTTGACGAGATCATCGAGACCCTCGCTCCCGCTCTCCTCCATACCCTCAAAGCAGCATCGCAGGTTCACAGGCAGCTCCTTGCCGTTCTGGAAGTGGTACTGCAGGACATTGAGCCAGCCCAACACGGGACCCTTGTCGTCCGACGAGCCGCGACCAATTAGCCGCCCATCCTCGTGGATGACGAGTGTGAATGGATCGGTGTCCCACCCGTCCGACTTGTTTGCGGGCTGGACGTCGAAGTGTCCGTACACGAGTACGGTCTTCTTCTTGGGATCGTTGCCGATCCGGCCGAGGATCGCGGGGGGGAGATCCAGTTCCTCGTCGTCCATGACGTGTTTGCCGAGATCGACGAGTTGCGTCTCGACGCCGACGGCCTTGAGGTGTCCGTTGAGCCATTCGGCCATCTTCACGACGTCGCCGCGATGGGATGCGTCTCCGCTTATGCTGTGAGGGAATCAGAGGTGTACTTTTCGATGCATGTGGAAGGATCGACCTGGGGATGGCGACTGCATCGCTGAGGCGCTGGATGAAAGCGTCGGCGTTAGTGTCCACAAAGTCCAGGAATTCAGTGGGAGCAGGCATGGTCGATGGTGAGATGGAGGGATTGAAGAACCGGCCGAGAAGAGGCCTACTGTGGCAAGATCTAATCGCGCTTACGTGAGGATCTATACTGATCGGACCCGCTCGCAGTCACCACTCTTGTTCAGCTCCGTTCATGGCTGCAGCCGCCTCGCCGTCCCAGCAGCCCTCTGATCCATGGGACCTGCCTACTCCTCCAGTAAGCTCCTGAGAAGTCAATATGTTCACGTTCTGAATATGGCGCAGTCCTCATCTAGTCGCAGACCGCCTGCCCCGGTGCAGCCTGTGCCTGACGACTGGGACGACGATGACGCTGAAGAGCCAGAGCAGGACAATCAGCGCATCTGGGAAGACGCGTGCGTATATTCTCTTTTAGGTCTTTACCAACGCTAGACCTAACCTCCTTTCAGAAATGCGAAAGCACCTAACCCTATGCCGGCCCTGATCATCGCTCCCTCAGCCACGTCCCCGCACCCTGTCTTATCCCCGCCGCCAGGCGCGTTCTTACACACAATGCGCATTCTCAAGCGCCCATCTAACTCTTCAAACCCCTCGACGCCACCGCCCAACTCCACGTCCACAGAGAGCCTGAAAGAGCGCGAGGCGAGGTATCAGGCTGCACGAGAGAGAATCTTTGGTGCGGGAGAAGAGTCTCCACCGGCTTCTGCGAATGCGTCATCACAGTCACTGAGCTCGAAGGATAAACGGGAGAGAAGAGGGCCAAACCCGCAGAATTCCCAAGGAGTGGCGGTGGTGAGAAATCCACGAGGGCCTGCTGGAGCGAATGACGGGAGGACGCCACCGAGGGGCTTCGGGGAGCAGAGGATAAAGCCACCGCCGGTGCGTGATGAAACAGCTGCTGGACGATTGGATTCGAGATGATGGTATTTACATGTACATGTCATTCCTGCTTGTTGTCCCGCTCATATCATATCACCTATGTATTTTTGCCCCTTGGAACCCAGATAAATGTTTTCTTTTACTCCAAGCTCCTGGCCCTCCAGGCGGATGGGCGCGTCTTCCAGTGGGTGAGGGTATGCGTGATTGTTATGCAGGCAATCTGGGTCCTGTCCTAGACATATGTTATAGTCTATAGTCTAGGACAGGGTGGACGCCAAGCTGCATCGCGGAGAGCGGAGGAACGTTACGCTTTTCAAGGCAAGGGGCTAAGGAATCATTAATCAGGATTGGCTTGTACGCGAAGACAGCGCCGCCGATCTCGACGAGCTTGACCTGCTTCTCAGACTCCGTGCGCCAAAGATTATTTGTATGGCCACTTCCGACCCTGCAGAACGATCTGCTATGAGCGCTTGAGCCGCGGAGTGAGCTTGTTTGAGCAAATCATCGCGATGAAACAAGCAAAAACACGAATCATCATTTGGCATCGACGCGAAGTGCCGCTCAGATTGTTCTTCCATGGTCTCTGCAGATAGCCTGAACCTGGATGTGTTAGAGCTGATATTCGCGCATCTATCAGGAAACGACCTCGCAGCAGTCGCCCTTGTCAGCAAGTCCTTCGTCGCCGGCGTCATACCCCGCCTCTACCGAACACTTTCGTTTCGCATCCATAATGCAAAGCGTTATCCCAGTGTACGTGTCTACGGCCGTTCTTCAACCACAGAATAACTCATTTCATCACAGGTATCCACATCCTTTGCGGCAATTGTCGGACGCCCCGAATTAGCCATCCACGTTCGGAATATCGGTACCTACATCCCCTCATTTATTTGGAAGAACCCCCAGTCTCACCCCACCTCGAGATATACGTGCCACTCCCATATTGCACCACAGCCAGGCCCACCCAGACTTCGTCCGAGAATGCACACGCGCCCTCGAACTCTGCGATAACCTACGTTCATTCGTGTACACGCCCAATACGATAACGGCCATCCTCCCAATGCTGTCAGGAAAGGAACGTCTTCGGGACATTCGAATGAGCGCACGGCTCACTACGAGTCAGGCGGCTGCCCTGACGAAACTTGGGAGGATCGAGAAGCTGTCACTTGAGTATGGCTCGTGGGAGGTCATGGATGCACTGCCCAGGTGGACTGAGTCGATTGCGAGGTCTCTGACAACTCTCACCCTCTACGTAAGTCCTTCTTCAATTCCACCGAACAGCCGAAACAACGTGTCTCCTATTAGATGTCGACGCATCTAAACTTCCTAGTTTTGGACACAACGTTAAGTCAGCTTCCTCAATTGCTCGGCCTTCACGTCATAGGATGCCCCAACATCGACCACACGAAGATTCCAAAATTAACGTCGCATACACCCCTCCTCGAGAGCCTCGCCTTCAGCGTGACCGTAAGCGAACACCACATCCCCCCCCTTGATGACATCACATCTCTTAACAGGAAACCGCCCAAGCCCCCGATCTCACCCCCTCCTCCTCCCTCGAAAACCTCCGCCACCTCGCCATAGACGCCCGCTCCGGCCTAACCGCCAACCCCACATCCACCACCACCCTCTTCTCCGTCCTCACCTTCATAAAATCCAGCTTCCCGGCACTCACCTCCGTCGCACTCAAGATCCCGGATCTCAAACCCGGCGCGGGCCATCCGCTGATTAAGAAGCTGCTGGTGAACCACGCTGTGACGCTGCAGAGACTGAGCTTTGTCGACTCGATCGTGGAGATGAAGAGCATTCAGGAGATATGTGCGAAGTGTCCGGGGTTGGAGGTGCTTAGCCTGCCTCTGCCTATGAAGGAGATCGTACGTCGCTCCCCCCTCCCCTCGTTCTTCTTCTTTTCTCCTCCGGGCTGACCGCATATATGCAATGCAGATGACGTTCTCCGGCGTCATATCCGAGTCCAAAAGCCTGCGCACCCTCATCGACGGCGACGCGCACGTCACGCACGGCCCTAGACCCTCCCTGAACCAAGAGAACGTCCTACTCATGATGCAGGGTGTCCCCACCCTCAATAGGATAGTCAGCGACAAGAGAATCTGGGCGGTACGTCTACGTCATCCCATGTGGTGGGTGGTGCCACGTGCTGACTTCAGGCCCCTCCTCTTTTTGCGTTGTAGGGTCGGAGATCTGCGAAAGGACGGGTGCAGGTTGTGTTGGAGCGACGGGTGGGGGGGCCTAGTGCGCATTGGTTTATGCCTCCGAGTTAGGAGGTGAGTGTAGGGTTAGGCTGATGCTTGGTATTGTATAGTACATATTAATCGTTTTGGGGGCTGATGAGGTGATATTGGAGGGGAAGGTCATTGCGGAGGGGACCTTGGCGTCCGAAGTTCAGATACTGATCTCTTCTTTCATGCGCCGATTTTGCTGTCCTTTCGGGTGCAGCCCTACATAATAAAAAGGACCTTCTCGACGGTATCGGAGGCGTTATCCTATGACCCCCGTCCTCGCTTTCACAACCTGCCTTGTCAAGCTCCTGCGTCAGATGTGGTTTGGATCAGCATAAATATGGAGAGAGAATATGTACAGTCTTTGCGAATTATGAAGAAAGCAGCCCGGCAAACCTTTTTCGACGAGGATGTACCAGTGCCTGGCCGCCGAGTTTAAGAAATCCTCAGCAACATTCTCTGATACCGTTCAGGGCGAAGATACCTATGGTTTTTCGGAAAACCCGCGAATACACTTCCCGGTGCCCTCGCGAGAACATGTCGCGCGTTCTCTCGAAGCTCTCGACGTTACCTGGGACGCGCTTTAGCAATCCCAATCATGTTTTTTGTTTCTACAGCAATGTCTACCTCAAGACCGCGCATATATTGGGGAACGACAGGGATTTCCCAGCCCGAGTGCGCGCAGCGTCATCGTGTGCATACCCCTAACAGATAATCGCGAGAGCGCCTCTCTCCTTTGGGATACCCTGACAGCCGTCTGGAGATGATTTCGATCAACGTTGAAGATTTTAGCTTCAAGGCATCAAAAATTGACAGGGTACAGCGATATGGAGCACAGAATGCAGTCACAGGGCTTCACCTCACATTCAACCATCCAAATCTCTGTATAGCAATTGTCAGAAAATAAAAACAAGTTGAGCTACAATGCATTTCCTCCAAATGCTGCATCAATTCAGCCTTGTACTCAACCTGCCTTCATCCTTCGTGACAATTCGTTAAAAAGGCAGATGATAGCACAAAGCCCAAGGACCGACCTGAGAGCGCTCCGCCTAAGTTCCACTTGCATTCGACATTTTGATCGCGCCACACGCCGCACCCACAATGCCCAGCAGTAAAAGGTGCCTCGATTGGGCCTACAAGATAGATTATGATTAGCGAAGCTCAAATGAGACGGTCTCTGAAACATGCCTGTTTTATGGGTCTGGGTCTTGCTGCGCAGCGAGTGATCCGCGCTGGTCCGTCCAAGACCTCGACAGGCGGTTGCGACAAGTTGAGGGCCCGGGGTGCGGTCGAGGGCCCATGATGCAAACGACTGGGAGCTGCCGATCGATGTCGGGTGAATGAGGGATTTCCGGGGCACGCAGGGCCGTCGAGGACTAGAGGAGATGGGAGGGATGTAGGTATTGGACGAAGAACAGGATTCAGGTGCGAGTGGTGCGGGTTAGGCGACTTGAAGTGGGGGTCATGGTGGTTGGAAAGACGGCACTCGCCGAGTCTGACTGGGGCGTCGAAGATGTCGAGGATAGGTGCCGCAGGAGGTAAAAATCCAGGGTCGGAGAGTACGTGGGCATGAGACGAGGACGAGGGGTGAAAGGCTCTCTGGAATGTTCCGATATGGAGAAGTTCGGTTCGTTCAACGGTGGGCATGTTAGAGGAATCATAACATGGAAGTCCTCATTTAAGGCAAAGTGCTTTGACCAGGGGAACATCGGTATAGATCGAAGAGAGCAACTGAAGCCTCGGGTATCGGCCATCCGAGCTGTGCAACATCTTCCGCGAACAGGTGCCCACACGCGAACTTTCGAACGACGTGCATGAGGAACGATCTCTGGGAAATGAATGTCAAGCCGTGCGCAATGCTGAGAATGACGCCACAGTGCGAGCGCCGAATGTTGGGTTCGATTTCGCTATCCGTTGACAGATCTTCCTGACGATGAGATGGAAATGCTGGATCTTGCCAAGCGCGGTAGCGGTGCGGAGATAGAGTATGGTCGAGAGTACTCGAAATTTCCGAACAGAACCAGGGATGCGTCCGCCGATGCGAGATGACGCTTGTCCGAGAAGATCAATGAGAGTGTCACCTCCATCCTTGGCAAACCTCGAGGATTGTATTCGGGGGACCTTGACTGAGATGCGTTCTTCGATAGATCTACGGAGCAGAAGTAGCAAAGGAATCGATAGTCGGTCACCGCATAAACGCCACGCCTATTGAAAGTCCCGCGCTACGAAGGTATTTGCGCAGCCATGATCCCAACATAGAACCTGCGAGCAACGACGGTAACAGGGTTCGGCATTGAGATCATAGAACTGCCAAGAAAATTCGAAGATCTCAGAGAAGATTATGCCCTGCTGGCATTCAAGGGAGCGTGTAGATCGGGGAGACAAGATCTACCCAAGATGGACCAGCCTCAGTGATGACTCCATCGGACTGTTACACTCCCATCCTTCGTGAGGTCATCGTAAGGAGTATTGCATGAATTGCAGACCCGGATACCATCTAAGTTTGTCGACATCATGGAGTGGGACAGCTGGTACAGCAGACAGGGCGCATTGTGAAGATTCACAAAAACCCCCTTGTCGTGACTGATGGCCTCGGGCAGGGGAGGTTGTCTAGCGATTATCGTCTTCGTTGAATCATTGCGGGCCGCCGGTGAAAATCTATATAAAGTTGACGGTTGTCCCATGATATACAGATACTCGATTTGGAGAATATAGCCGAAAAACCCAATCATCGGATAACCGAGTCAACCTCGAGTATAGTCGCCTCTGGGAAGTCACAGCAATAGGTCGTCCACCTGATCTTGGTCGTGTCGGTGGTGCAGTAAGTCCATTCCTACCAGTCATACGTTCCTCCCTGATATCTTCGCGCCGGCATGAGAGCCAGACGGCAATTCTGCAAAGCACAGAAGGCCTTCAGTCTGGCGGTACTAGCCTGGCTTGTCCAAGGATGACATTTCCGCGTAGCACAAAAAAGTGATCAAGCGCCTCCGGGAAGGGCGCTTTAAGAACGCTTGGACAAGTGGCCCAGAGTGATCATGGCACTCGTAGTAATGCAACGCATATGAGGCCTGTGTTGTCGCTGCTGAAGATCATAGGGCATCGATTATAGAAGCATGCTAGTTTATGATGGTTTGTGGGGGAAAGACCGTGATATGGCAGCGCTCCACAGGGAATAAGGCAATAGCACAGGTAAAGTGGGGTTGGGTGGGCATTAGACTCGTAACCGTCCTTCAACAGATAACACCTCAAGTAGAGGGCTTGCCCGCAGTTGGGGGACCGGCCACCGGTCTACTAGCATGTTGGCATCCAAGTGTCAGCCGTTGGCACGGTGGCTGGTGATCGGTGCTTGATAAGATGGGAGGTCGTTGACAAACAGTGTTTGTTGGTCAGGTAGCTCGGGCCGCAGCCGCCGCCGCACCAACCAATTGCTCCCGGCTCACAACATACACAACGTTCTCCTCCGCCATCTTCCACCGTACAAAGGTCACCATAAACACAAAACTACCCCTCGTATTAATTTCAATTACAGGCAGCGAAGCTTGCTCTATGTGACAGGATGGAATTCTCTACGTTTGACTCGTACCGCGTCTCTCAACCTGCCGCTACTCCTCAAACGGACTCGGTAATACAAGCTGCGTGCTTTCGTATGTACTAAAGGCAATTGAAGTCGAATTCTATGTGCTACAGTTTAATAGACGATTATGGTGGCAACTTCCGCTATTTATCTGCTTACTTCGACACCCACCTTTAGGACCTCGTTGACTTAACCTCGTGCCTCTGGGTGACAGGCCTCGTTGTTTACACGTGGTAAAGGTGAGTGAAACCAATTGGAACTTAACGAGCATGCCCCACCTGCGCACCTCCCTCGAAAAGCTGTGGGATTCGATGTTTCAAATGCGACAGACTTCCACGAGGCCTTGCTAAGATCACAGGTATATAAACCCGAACAAGGTGGAAACCTCCTGTTGCGCAGATACTTCCCTCGCCGTCATGGTCTCGCCATCCGATCATCGCAGCCCGGCAGCTGCGACATTGCCCCAATATGGATTTGGTACAGATGTCGACTTCGGCAGCCTGGTCAAAGATAATCATTTTCTCTTCCGCGTCTACACTCCAAAGGAGCCATCTCCCTTCGCTGATGATAGCGAACCATCCTTCGTTGCACCCAAATTCAACGAGAGGTATACCCGTTCTCCAGCAGAGATCAAGGTACCACCATTCGATTCTGATAACTACTCTCGCCCCCATACTGGGACCTACGCCGATGTTGCTAAACATATGGACTGGACGACGAGATCGAGTTCCCCGTACATATCGACATCCTTTAGCTTTATCTGGTCCATCTGGGAAGCACTCCGACGGTATCATGTAGGCATCAAGAAGGACGTTGAGATCGCAGTCATTGATGCATCCGCCCTTTCTGGAAGAGCGGTCACCGCAGTGCAGCTGTTGCGAAATAGCCTTCCTACAGAGTACGCCATTTAAAGTTGAACTGATATGGGGGCATACTGACTCTTAACTGCATAGGCGGCGGAGTGAGCACTGGAAATGGTACCGATTCGCCCAGGAATCTCAGTCTGTACTGGTGCATGAGTGTATTCCAGCTGCAGCCGTCTTCGCATCAATCCCTCTTATTTCTCTCCTCGAGAAGCTTCCTTCATATTTCCTGCGACAAAGCCTATCCGAATCGATCAAAGGTTCTACCCTTGCGATGGTTGGATGGGACTATGCGGAAAAGAAACGAAATTATCGGCAATTTTGCCAGGAAATGTCGACACGCTTTCTACAGTCTACTCCGGAGGCGCGATTGCATGACACTTCGGCAGGATCTGTATGCCTTGCTCTGTCGTTTTTACGGCCTTGGTTCCATCGCTGCGTCGCCGAAAACTTTGACAGAGCGACTGCTACGTTATGCACCCTTTCTTTTTCCATCGCCCAATGGCCTGGACAGTGGTGGGCACAGGAACACGCGGAACTGTGGAATCTCATCCGAGCGATGGTACTTGCTATCGCAGAGGAGGTGCGAAACACGCAGGGAGAATGCGCACTTAAGGAGGTCAAACAAGTGCAAGAAGAGATGCTCGGGCCAGAGGAAGCTGTCGAGACCTATAAGAGTGAAGTTGCCGCAAGGGATAAGAGAAAGCACGCACACCTATTGTCTCCCCTCCTGATACCTCCACCATTACGACCTGCCGTCATGCCTATTTCACCCTCACCCTTCGCCCTCGCCCCACCCTCGGGCATCTCCATGTCGGGTCCTCATACGGTAATTACCCCCATAACTCCGCCAACCTCTCCAATTCGCTCGGCGGTCGCGAGCTTCTCGCCTTACCAACCTCATGTTTCAACCCAAATATCAGCCAGCGCGACTGCCACTGCGCCTCCATCACCCGTCGATAGCGATTCTACTTCGGAGCTATCGCTTTCGAACAGTGATGAGTCGTCTTCACTAGAAGACTCGCTATCCTCGATCGCGCCCGAATCTCCAAGGCCACTGGTGGAGAAGATTCTCCTGTCTGAGCGATCACACCCGATTAGCCCGCCTAACCCTACTACTTTACCCCCTTCTCCAGTAGAAACGGAGTCGGAAACACTCGCTCTCGAGCTGGTTTCGTCACCGTCACTCAGCATTCCCCCAAGTTCACCCAAGGCGTGCCTCGCGCTTGACATGATGCTCCATTTCCCACTATTCGTTAATGAAGACAAGTCACCGGTCCATTTGCCCGAGTCGCGGAGGAAACGGATACTGCGGAGGGCACCAACGATAGCAGAAACCGCCTCGTGCCTAGTCACTGGATTCTTAGTTGGTGCCTTCATAACCCTTTGTCTGTTCTCACCGCATCGCCGGTCGCTGCTGGTACGCACTTGAGGTGACATATTCTTACTCGGCAGTGCCGTTGTGATATCAGCCGCGAGATCCGTCGGCGTCCTTATTTATCTATTTCGACGTTCATTGAATTTCCTTCCGTAGTGTTTTCAATACCAATAAGCACCAACTGTACTTGTACTCTGTATTACTAGTAGAAATGATAACAATAACTTGTATCCCTATCAATTAACGTCCATCGCGTGTGCCAACTGGCTAATCCACTCATCCCCCTACGCACAAGTAGCGGAAAACATTCGGGTGCTGTATTTCTACAAGGGGATGGGTTCATTCTACACATGTACTTCTTCGCCAGGTCCTTGAGTCGTCGATTGTGCGCGACGATTATAAGAGACTAAACCGAGCTGACTTGCTCGTGCCATATTAGTTGCGAACGGCATATAGGAACCCATCATAGCCCTTCTCTCCGGTGGTCCCGATCGTGGTCGCATCTACCTCTCTGTCGCCTTGGATTGCCTTCAATAAGTCCCTAACTCCTTCGATGTTTGGATCTGAGTACGACGGATCTGCGACCTTGCCGTAGCGGACGACGTTGTCCACAATCTGTGGAATTTGTAGAATCAGTGGTCAGTCGCAATAATATGCAGTATGCGGAGGAACTACTTACTATTACGCCGCGCTCTCGAACAAGACGCTTGGCCTCAGTAAAGTATCGTGCGTTCGACGGCTTGTCGGCGTCAATGAAGACGAGGTCGAAAGGCGGTTCTGAGGGGATCCTCGCAAGAGATTCGACGGCTGGGCCGACGATCACCTCGACTTTGTGGGATAAGCCAGCGTTGATGACATTCTCCAGCGCGACCTGTCACAACCGCTAAGCAACCCCATAAACTAGAATCATACTTGACAAGTATCGTGCCTTTGCGTGCTTCTGTTCCAGTTCAAGCGTAACCAGCTTTCCATCCTCAGGCAGGGCTCGGGCCAACCAAATGGTGGAGTATCTACATGGGAAACTACGTCACGATGTGACGTTGAAGGACGCAACCGTTTCACTTACCCTCCGAGAGTACCAACCTCCAGAATACGCTTCGCGCCTATGGAGGACGCCAACAGCTTCAAAAACTTACCTTGCGCGGGACTGACCGCGATGTTTGGCAATCCATTCGCGATACTGTTCGCATGCGTTGCTTCCAAGATATTATCCTTCTCAAGAAGGAACGAGTTGTGGTACGCGTCTGACCTCGCCCAGTCTTCTAGGCGAGTAACAGCGAAGTCTTGACCTGTATGAACAGCCTGCATAGAGAACACGGAGAGGAAATGAGGGATGAAGAATCATTTCGAAATAGGGGGTTGACGTGTTATTTCAAATCGGCTATAGCGGACCGGTATCTAAGACTCGCTTATCTGATAAGATTTTGATAGTGATCACAAAAGTATCACATTACCCATTCCCGCTCTTTTCGCAACTCCTCAGCGCGACGATCGACCACGGCCTGAACGTCTTTCCCCCATACATCTTGCGGGCTCTTCAGAGGTTGTCCAGGAGTGCCACACTCCTTGATGTGCTTTTCTGCTTCCCCGTAATCCATGACGACACAGTTTTCTACGGATAACGGTTTAGTGACGTCCCATCTTACGAGGGTTGGCCGGGCGGGAACATTGTGAGGAGGAATAACAGAGCGGCCACGGTGCACGTCTTCGAATATCAGCGCGACATCGTCCTCATCTATGGGGAGTTTGCTGGTACATATACGTCAGTATTGGCATCCAGAGGAAATTAGTAACACGAAACTGACTTTATGGTCTGACCGGTTAATTTTGACTCCCGATGGAGGAGGTCGCGCAAAAGGCGCTCATAAAGTTTCTTGCGATTTTTAATTGGCAGTGGGTTCAGTATAGGTTTGTCAGCCAGCTCGCATAGGATGTATGTTGCAGCATGGAGCCCAAACATCGCAGGCAATGGTCCTAAAATTCTTTAGACAGCGCACGGATACCAAGCGTGGACGCTCACCAAGAACGGGCAATATTCGTACTCTAAAGTCATCGAATACACCAAGCTCCTGGACAGGCCCTTTCTGGAACTCCTCTTCGGGGAGAGGAAGTAGTCTGACATCACTTGGAACCTCAGTGGAGTACACAACAGGAATTCCTGAGGATACGCCCTGGAGGCGGAGTCGCCGCCGTACCGACCGCGCCAGGGGATCGTAGATGGTGTAAGAGATATCACTAATTTGGATACGAGTGGGATCACACTTGGCTCCAGCGCCCATGGATGAGAAAACCTAGACTTCGTGAATAATATGCATTCCGCGAGAGTTAGGCAGTCCATACCTTGATTCCATTTTCGTGGCAATGCTTCAGGAGATCAACTTTTGTTGTGATGTTGTCAATGGCGTCTAGAGCCAAAGACTCGTGAGACGAGATGAGGCAAGGACAGCGGCGAGGATACGAACCGATCACCCAGTCGGCACCTTCCAGTAGTTCCCCCCCATCCTCCTTCCTCCAAATCTCAATCCGCGAATCGACCTCTACCCACCTCGATATCTGCTTGAGTGTCCTCTCAATGCATTTAACCTTTGGCGTGCCTACGTCGGTCAGTCCGGCGGTGGCATGACGATTCAAGGAGGAAAGTGTGACGTAGTCGAAGTCGACCAGTCGGATTTTAGACACGCCTCTACGTTCAAAGTATTAGGATTAGAATTCTAGAGACCGTATCATATTCAACTCACGATCGAACGAGCATAACTGCTGCCCAACTTCCGACGCCTCCGCATCCAACAATTACCACTGTTCCTCCTCGGATCTTCGCCATGCCTTGGTCGCCAAAGAAGGCATAGTTTCTAGCAAGTTGTTCCTTTATCAGTTCTTCATCGTAGTCGCCCGCAAACTCTTCTTGAGGGTTCAAGGCAGGTGAGGGGGGACGACTATTCACGTCAAGGTTCGTCTTCTGGGTCGAAAGGGACCGGCGAACTTCCTCGCTGAGTTGTTTGCGACGCTCTCTCCTAGAATATGCGCTGTACGCCGATAAGAGGCCAGCTGTGGCAACAGAGGCGCTAACGGCTGTCGCGATGAGCTGCGTCCTGTGTGAGTGGAAATTCATTATTTCGGATGTGACCGTGACGCACTGGGATCACGCGTGCCTGCTAAGTTGCTAACCTTCACTAAGTCCTTTGGCAAATAATTCGTTTTTAGTCACTGATGCCTGCCAACTTATCCTTCCTGGACATCGTCAACCTTTGCGACAACGTTCGCGTTCGCCAGGCCTCTCCAGTGCCCTCTCCATATGACTCTGAACGGCTGGTTCCATTCTACCTATCAGAATCGCCAGATAGCCCTGTTATCGGCCTGCTCAGGCCAGTGATCATCGAGAAATTGAAGCTCGAAAACCAGCGGAGTCGTGAGATCGGACAGCAGGAAATATGGGCTCTCAATCTTGACGAAATTGACTTCACTGCGCGAAGAAATAGAGCTAATGGTCCGAGCGTATCTTTACGCGATTGGCTTGATACCCACAGTACACGTACCGCGGTCATGAAGGAGGTGTGCGAGAGATGGAGAGATACTCTGCTATTCGAGGATATCTGCGGTCCGAAGAAATGGAGGGAGGAGCTGTATCCAGTCTATGCCGATCCGCTTGGTGTGCACGACCATCCCAACCATGCGACTCCCGGCGAAACGCTCAACTTCGTCTTTGAGATGGAGCGCTCAGCCTGTGCACTTTTTGGCGTTATAACATACGGCGTCCACATGAGCATCTATGAAGAACTCGAAGTGGACGGCAAAAAGAGCCTACGGGTCTGGGTTCCGACGCGTTCACGTACCAAGCAAACGTAAGGATACTAGCGCTCTTTCTCAGTCCGTAGCTGACAACTCTTGTTTCTATTTCCATCTCAGATTTCCTGGGTTGCTGGACAACACGGTCGCAGGCGGTATTCCGAGCGGGATGCCGGTGTTTGAATCCTTGGTAAAGGAGTGCATGGAAGAGGCGAGCATTGCGGAAGACATCGCTCGGAAATATATACGAACTGTCGGAGCCATCAGTTACTTCTTCAGGTTCTTTTCATCTACCGCAATAGACTTGTACTGTCGTATTGACCAGCACCACGCAGGACATCCAAGGGGTGGCTTCAACCCGAGGTGGAGTATGTACCTGGGGCATCATTACCCGTCTATTGAATTGACGGTCGCCCAGATACGTGTACGACATCCGGATCCCCCCCGAAGTGGATTCGAAGATCTTCGAACCGAGGCCCCTGGACGGCGAAGTTGAATCGTTCGAGGTACGAGGTCTCGACCATCCCGATACGAAGGCCATTGACCATATTTTTGCTAGCTTTTGACGCATGATGAGACCATTCAAAAGATGCGTGCCGGCCTGTTCAAACCTAACTGTGCTCTAGGTCCGTTTTTTCCCGTTCCATATACTGGTCGAAAAGTACTTAAGATATTCTATCCCTAGTCCTCATTGATCTTTTCATCCGTCTGGGCTATATCACGCCTGAGAACGAGCCCGACTATATGAAAATTATCACTCAGTTGCATGGTACATTCGACTTGGCGCGATGGTGAACCCTCGGAGGCTGCCAGAATAGCTTCAAGGTTAACCCAAAGTGTGTACTTACTTATCATTACGAGTTATGTGAACATTGTTAGAGATGATGTGGTCCCGTCTGGGCAATACGGCCAGGGTGGAATACAACTCCCTGTGATGGCGGTATCTAATCAGTCCTGATCGGCGCTTGATTTTCTCAGCACGCGTCAGATGCCACGCCACAATTGACAGCTAGAATGCGGCTTGCCTTCGCGAAGCTGCTCGGATCAGCCGAAGAACATATCAAACTTGTATCAAACTGGTCCAAGACCGCACTATTCGCTTCACCTCTTCGACGAGTATAAAAGACACACCACCCATGAGGTGACTCCAAGCTACCTGCCATAATGTTCCTCGTAACCCCCATTGTCAAAGTGACGACGGATATTGGCATATTCGCCTGGGATATCGGACTCACTCTGGTGAACCTCGTAGCGCCGAAGCGAAAAGTTGGCAAGGTGACTCCTGCTGGGCACCCTGGTGCGGATGGTGTTTGGCCAGATTTCATTGCCCCAAAAGAGGGCGATAGCAGATGCTCATGCCCTGCCTTGAACGCCATGGCGAATCACGGTGAGCACCTTCACTCTACCTCTTCTCTATCATGATCACCTGATTGTCTGTATCTAAATCTACCAGGCATTCTCCCCCGCGATGGACGAAACATCTCTTTCAAGGAATTGAACCATACAATCCGAGCCACATATAACTTCGCACCGACCTTCTGCTACTTCGTTCCCAACTTCGCTGCCAACATGCTGAAAAAGAAATACAGCAAGGACACGTTTGACCTCGCTGACTTGGACCTGCACAACGGTATCGAGCATGATGCATCCCTTCTTAGTACGCCCTTACTCCCTTTGTGCAACGCGTCGTCTATCTAACGCCGCGGGTTCATTCGATAGGACGCGACCTACACTTTGAGCCCAATCAAGCAACAATCCACGTGCCATACGTAAGGGAGCTTCTCGACTCGGCGACCGGCAAGGACAGCGAGGGGAAACCCATCCTGACCATACCGGACCTGTCGCTCATTTCCTCAAAACGCCGGGCTGAGGCGCGAGCTGAAAATCCAGAGTTTACTTTGGACAAGTTCCACAAAATGTTCGGGAGCTCCAAGTACGCAGCTTTGCATATTTGTACTGCACAACAAAACTTAATTTTGCCGCGAACCTTCCTTTTAGCTCTTCTACGATGCTCACAATCTTCGGCGGACGTATCAGCGATTTGGAGACCGTTCTCCTTGAGGAGCGTCTTCCGGAGAAATGGGAGTCTAGGATCAGAGAGCCGAAGGGGCTCACGATATTGACGTTCAACCGGACGGTCTCGAAGGTGGAGAAGGGAATTGATGAGTCCAAGTTCGCTACGCCCGCACCTGCCGCCGAACCTGCGAGTCCGGACTCAGTGCAAAAACTTGCCGTTGAGGCTGAGGCTGAGGCTTGAACTGGACTCTAGTTCGCCATGAACTGCTACATCACAAATCTTACGACCAGCTTACGACACGAACAACTTTCTCTCTACCATCTTATATACCGGAAACTGTACATTTGCAACTATCCATAAACAATTCTAACCTTGCCACCTAGAGCCAGTGAGACCTCAATCGAGAACAATTATATGTCGTTATATTCGTCATAAACAAATGATGCGCGTCCCGAACTCTGCGATAGAATACGGGAACTGGGCACCAGGGCAGGCTATAAACATTAGTGAAGGCGATATTTGCAGGCGATGCGAGAGTGCAAGGACATTCGATGGGTTGAACGCGGCATTGACTATGACCTGGAAACCAAGTCTTAGCACCTCGGCCTGATACAGCGAAGAAGGGAAAGACGAACCAAGTCTATTGTTATTTCCGGGAATGCTTCGTCTAAAACTGGTCGCCAAGGCATCAGAAAGAGGTCGCGGGTGCGAGGGCGGGGACTGACTCTTAGCGTTAGCCTCTAGCTCGGAAGGAATGCCTTCTTCCCCCTCACTGAAGAAGACCATCTTCACACACGAGGTCTCCTCGTTCTTGCGTACATACGAGATCATGTGGAAGAGGTGATTGATCTGTCGGAAATCAGGATCAGGATGACTCTGTTGCGGGCAATCTGCGGCAGACGTACCTCGTCGGTCTTGACTAAGATGCAAACAGGTTGACGTTTCAAGTTCATCATCAAGTCGATGAGATTGCTCCCCCAAGTCTTGGTCAACTTCCAAGCGTGCAGGCTAGGATATTGATCGTAAATCCAGTATACCCATCGCAGAAGATGGATCTTGTTCTGCGTGGCGGTGAAGATAAGCACGATGCCTATAAAATATGCGGCGAAGTAACTGCGGAATATAATCGCGTGAGTAGGAGATATTATACGCGGAATAAGCATGACTGACCCAGCTGTCTTTGGATTCACAGCAATGTTCCCAGCGAAGACAACTATGGCCACGCCGATTGCAGCTATAATAACTGCCAAAGATGTCTTCGAGTCCCGCGGAAGACGTCCACGGTTGAATTTGAGCAACAGAAGTGCCATTGGGAATAGCGACATGACTGTCAGCCAGACAAGAGAGAACCTAGGAAGAGCCATATAAGTCAACAGAATGAATGGAAATCACGCGTGTTACGCACATTTGGGATATTATACTTAGATTGGCGCCAGCGCTGGCGTATACGACACCGCTAAAGGCCACGAAGGAAAGGACGGAAACATAGGGCGACTTCGTCTTAGGCAAGGAATTTAGAAATAGTTTCGGGAGAACTCTGTGGAGCGCCAATTGTTCCAGGAGCTCGCACGCGCTAAGGATGCCTTGATGGATTAAGTCAGGATCCTGTCCCAGTTTGTGAAAGAAAATATTTACCAGTCAGGACACCGCCGGACAAAACTATAATCGCGTCAACGACGATCCAAGTCCGCAGCCATCGACCTGCTGCCTGGGAGTGCCACCAAGCGGTTACTAGCCGCGCTGAGCGAGATACAAAAAGGTGCATACCATCTGGGCAAGCACACTGAGGACGTTTGCACCACCTAGCACAGTCTCCAGTGGTACGATAGCCAAGACGAGAACCATAATGACGCTGTTCAAAACGATGGCTGGTATATGGAGATTCCGAAGGACGTGAGGGAGTTGACCCCTCTTGATTCGACCCACGTACGAGGGCGTGCCTGTCGGAGGAAGAAGATGAGTTAGGGGCACTAAGGCCAAGGAAAGAAGATTCGCTAAAGGACGTACACTCAAAGCCGGTCAGGCCCAGCATACCCAGGCAGAAGCCGTTGAAAATTTCACGAGCGACTGCGCTGGAGGAAGGCGCACTTCCTACATGCCAATTTTCCTGGAGTTGACTGATACCAGTCCTGCCCCAGTAGACGCAGGAGGATATTATGAGCGTTGTCATCGTCACCAACTGTCCAGGCAACGGATCAGGTGCAATTCCATCTGCAGGTAAGATAGACTGACATGGAACATTAGCACCACCAATGCAATACGGGCACTTTCTTTCACGCCCCAAAGGCTGACGATGGTGAAAATGACCAACAAGAATACGGCGCCGACAAAGGGTGGAAATGGAAGCGCCACCTCCCCAGCAAGGTACGACGCTGCGGTGGCAGCTGATACCACGGAAGTCGCAGCAAAATCTAGAAGTAGAAGAGCGGCCCCAATTAGGGCGAAAGACTTTGTCGAAACGTTTAATCTGTAAAGGTCATTAGAAAAGGGAAGTATGGGTGTCAGAGATACACTGACATATAAGTGTATGGAGCACCTGACAACGGCAGTGCAGACCCAAGTTCCTCCATGATAGGACGCCACAAGAACAATACCAGTGTGGCAATGAATAAGGATATTGGTGAACTGCAACATGTTTCAGCAAAATAGGGAGGAAAATCCGATGGCGCAACTGACTATACGCTTGACACGGCCACAACAGCAGGTAACGCGTAAAACACGCTTCCAAGGACCGCGTTTCCCGCTAGA
Organism: Lyophyllum atratum; assembly: GCA_014905825.1. Lineage (NCBI taxonomy): Eukaryota > Fungi > Basidiomycota > Agaricomycetes > Agaricales > Lyophyllaceae > Lyophyllum > Lyophyllum atratum. The sequence goes on along the minus strand of JACGCN010000011.1, from coordinate 642,139 downwards.
GCGCTAGCAGTAAACTGTCCCAATACGCTCTGTCGCCGAATTTCCTGCAGACGTTCCTCTGCTACTCTTTGGTCTTCTTTGCCAAGCGTGACCCGCATCAAGGAGCCCCATCCGGCAAATTCGAAGTCATTCGTCAGGTTTAAGAATCGCGATGGCAGCGCAGTCTGTTTGAGGCCACCACCCTCTGTTGGCCGCATCCGCTGTCGTCGCAGAATAACATCGAATTGAGAATGCCGGAACGACGGAGGGCCTGAAGAGATTGGTTGGGCATGGGCTGTATCAACAGGAGCAAGTCAGCACATATAAGGAAGAATTTCCAATGAGAGTTTCTGACGTCGGTGAAGCAGGTTCCGCGGTGGCTCGATAGCTATCCATTGTGAAGTGTGCCCTGCAACATTAAACCTAGAGACCTCCTGCTCCTCCACGTAGTCCGGCGTTCCATCCTTCTCGGTGTCAGGACTGTTCGGTTCTGTGGGATAAGACATTCGCTGCGCCGACAGATTCCGTTGAAGGGTTAGGTATTAATGACTGGAGAGAAGTTTGAGTTTGTATAGAAATGGAGAAAGAGCTGGGAGGGTTCTGGGAAGGAACGAACTGATGTACGATTTATACGTTTTGACGTAGCCCAGCCCATTATCTTGCAAGGAAGTCGGCCTGCCTTTGTTGAACAGCCCCTTCAGGGCGCTGTAGCCCAAGTAGCAGACAAAGGGGCGTCGCGAAAAGATAGGGTTGCTTGCGGTCAGCTGCAGTCTGAATCTTCGTGAGCTGACACCTAGAAACAGGTCGCCGTCCAGTCGACGTCCATTACTACTATAGTACTACTCACAGAAATTTGAAATTGTGACAGACTTGCCTAAAGGAGCCAGCCACGTGGAATCTCCCGAATATACATCCGAGTTCCGCAGCCGCATCTTGCTCACTGTTGCCAACGCCTTCCACGTTATTCATTAATGGCCTACGTCCAAGTTGAGGCTGACGATGTAAGCCGGTCTCTGTATAGAGCTGATGCATGCTAACATCGTAACTCCTGCAGAGACACGAAGAAGGCCCCGAAGGTCTTCAATTCAAATGTCAGGCTCCCCAGGGATTTACAAATAAACTATGTGACTTAACGTGTTTCTTCCAGCTTTTCTGCCTGATGATTCTGGTGCTGGAGGAGGGAATGTACCGCCGATGGGAAGGTCTCCAGGCCTCGGCAACGCAGATCGAGGTGCGCCAAGTCAGAGCCGGTCTGCGCACAGAACTAACGAGCAGCAACAGGATACCTGCAAGATCAACCATCACGGAAAGCAACATCTGCATTCTGGACGGTAGAGTACTATCAGCCGTATTTTGACGTCGACACCCAAACGGTCAGTTGGCTGCGCCTTTGCGGAAAGGAACCGCCAGACTAACAGCACTTGCTCCAAACTAGGTGCTTCGAAGGTGCTATGCGACGCTACTTCCCACTTCCACAGACTACCTCTCTACGCATCTGAATCCCGCCGACCTCTACGGACCCTTCTGGACGCTGACCACCCTAATCTTCACGCTGTTCCTATCGTCAAGTTTAGCCGCCTCAATATCCGTGTATCTTTCTGCTCCCGGCACGGAGTACGACTACGACTTTACCCTCCTTTCCGTCGCGGTCTCGCTCGTATATGCATATGGTATCGCGCTCCCGGTTTTGCTGTGGCTTGCGCTCCGATATATGGGTGTCGGAGAATGGAGCGTCGTAGAGGCTGTGGCAATCTGGGGCTATGGCCAGTTTGTGTGGATTCCGGTTTCTGTGAGTCTTATACTACCCTAGCCTCCTCATCGACTTACAGCGTGGGATGACAATAGATTCTATGCGTGATTACTGTACCGATTGTCCGATGGGTGCTGGTGATCCTCGGGTTCATCCTTTCAGGGTACTTCCTGGTCCGCAATGTGTATCCTATACTCGCCTCCGTATGTCCAACGCTCTATGCATCCCGTGCAATACTGACCAAGATAATCTTCAGGCTGAAGCGAAGGCGACCCGCCTAATAATCATCGCTATCGCCGTCCTCCACGCCGGCTTGGCCCTCACGTTCAAAATTCTCTTCTTCAGCTACTATGCCGCCCCAAAAATTGGACCGGATATCCCACTGGGCGATGATTCGGCTGCAACGAATGGCACCACCGCTATGCTCAAGAGGATGTTCCACGCGCTCTCGTGATCTCCGGTTCCAGAGTGGGGTGATGAGCGGGACCAAACGCTGTGTATTGTAATCATTTTATGGATAGAATCAGATTTCGCATTTCTTCCACTCCTCGAGGATATTTTTTGAGGGTTTCACAGGGGAACGACTTTGTGTCTCACGGGAATTCAGTGGACGGATGAGCACCGAAGACATCTGGCAAGGAAGATTCTCCGATATGCCTAATCGCCTCCTGTGCACGTTCTCGCAGAGTCTTCCAAGGTGCCTCATGAGTCCAGACCTACAATGTCCCCGGTCAGGTTTGTACAACATTTGCATCCAGGAGAGGATGACGGGTAACTAGTATTCACCAGCATCAGTCTCCAAGTCCACGGGCCATCCCTTGTACAGTACTAGTATTTGTTGAACGGGCCTTCTACTTGTATGTTCAACGAGGTCTAACTCACATGCTCCCGCTGCTCGCATCTGACGAGTCCGTTGGCGCTGAGCTGCTTGTTATAAGAATCCAAAATCAGTGACTATCATGAGCTCAGGTCAGCCAAGAACGAGATCATCCAACCCCAAGGACCCATGATAACGAAAAGCAGATAAATATACACCGCCTGACATGGAAATTGCAATGAATGAATTATCAATAGTGGTGACTGTACCTCCGAGCATCCACTTATTTGTCACCGTCAATCTCGGGCCAGCTGAACTCGCCTACATGTTGCCGGGTTGCCAACGATTGAGATCGTAGAGTTGTCCAAGACGGCTCATCGGTCCAGACCTATGGCGTCCAGAATGAAGATGGACCAAAGTAAATGACGTATCACCAGATCGTACCTCATAGTCAGAGGATCCCATGCCAGGCTTAGTCACCTAGCCATTAACGCAGTCATAAACCATGGTCAATTCCGGAGACGAGCATTTGACATACCTCCCAGTACATCCATGGCACTCCGGTCTATAATATTAGTCAGGATAGGATCCGAAGGATGCTAGCACTGGACCGTAACTCACAGAGATCAGAGTATTGGTCACTGCCTGGATTTGACTCTGTTTATTGCTTCCTAGAGCGCCGAACTCCTCATATAATAGTCGCTTCCCCGAACTAAGGGCGATTCCTTTGACTGCATCAATGTGAGAGGCCACGTAAGACGGGTCTACGTTGTAGTCGTGTAAGGCGACGATCTGGATGTTCGCACAGCTACGAGTCGGACGAGTTTATAAATGGTAACTCATATAGCAGGCTGTGATGATCATACCTGAAGAACTGTGACTGTGTCGACGTGGGCAGATCGGTTCCACCGCCAGTTGAGATCTGGATTCCTGTGGTGCCAAGAACGGAGCGGATGACGTTCGCTCGACCACACCTGGCTGAAGTTGGAGTTAAGCTGTACGCAGAACAATCTCTATGATGTACCACCAGTCTGGAGCAACCTGGTTCATATGACCCATCCCTTAAGAAACTTCAGCGAACGTGCTTTCTGGTACGAAAACTCTGTATACCCTCATTCTGAATCTCGAAAGAGAATATCGCATCTGTTTCCGTATCCATGAGTAGAGGGCTAGCGTAGGACAGGATGGGACATGCCAGAGAGCTTGTTCCAAGGGACACCGAAGCTTGGGGATTGGAAATTGAGGATGTGCCGTAATCGTTTATCAAACTTCAGATCAAAATGTCAGTAATCGGTGGGTAGAGGAGCACAAGAGGTTTACATCGGCGATGGCGTTCGCGTTGGTGTAGAATTTTGACGAGTCTGGAACACCGTTCACACATCCCGTCACTGGGAGTCCATACTTCGCCACATAAGCATCAGTATCCCAGCATCCAAGTGCGTATCTGGGAATCGTTGAGACGGGGGCATATCACGAGATTTAATCGTCCATACCGATCGTGCATCGCGATGACGAGTTTGATATCTACAGAAGCAGAGTCAGATTAGATGAGCTAGTAGGAAGATGCATCCGTCGGAAAACCTCTGGCATGGGCCTCAGACGCCAGGACGTCTATCTGCCTGAGAATTGTATCGTCGTAGGAGCCAACTATTGTGGAATGCACTAGGTCAACGAATGGTCCGTGACTAGATAACGGAGGACTTACCAGCAACGGTCTCCAAGTCATTGACGGCTTTTGCACTGGAGCCTTTCGCACCAGCTGCAACGCGGGTGATGAAAACGCGCAACACTAAACAGATTCCCTCAGACAATAGAAAGAAGAACCGACCGATCTGCTTACATTTCATGTTGGCGCCTTGCATTGCATCGAGCACCGAGGCGCGATCTGCTGCCTAATCATCATATGAGCATCACAGCAAAGAGCTTGGAAGATAAATGAGTACCGAGAGCGTGTGCAGAAAATACGCGTTCGCCCCTGCAAAGTCATTGGCTGCGACGAAGCATGGGTACAGAGCAAGAACTGTGGCGAGGAGTAGAAACGTCTTGAGAAGGATCATGGAGCTAGAAACAATGACGCAAGTTAGCGTAGGTTTGTTCCTCGTTGGAAGCGTTATGAGGCAGGCTCGATAGAGGTTGATAGAAGTCACAGCTATTCATATGCCAATCGACTGGTCCCGATGGGTGAGGCCGTTGACGCAGGTGAGCAACGAGCCATGCCTTCCGAAGGTATCCGCAAGAATAAATTGACATAATGTGTGGAACACGGAATCAGCAGACTAGAGAACCCATCGGTGCCCGGTTTCGGAGAAACAGAAAGGAGGTCAGCTGTCAGCTGCTCACACTATGCCGTTTTCGAATGGTCAGAAATAGAACTGGCCCGGTCCTCTACAATGCGGGTGAAATAGTGGCATTTTATTGAGAAGCTGATCTGCCTCTTGTGTAGGATCTCTAAGGAAAGTCCCTGGAGGTGGGAGTCGTGGTCGGAAGCTGGTACAAACATGCCTCGTTTCCCGATGCTCTCTAACTTCCCACGTTCGTCATTGATTCGGGTTTAGTCTCAACAGCCATGTCATTTCTCATCGGACCAGCGTCTGGTGCGCTGGTAGCTGGCGGGGTAGGTATTCTCTATAAGACTCACTTGGAATTGAGACTGATACGCGCAATAGGTTTACTATGGTTTCTCCAACTTGATACACACAAGGTCAGCCATCATGTCATGGTACGTACATTATAGCGACTGAAAGTCAACCCAGAACGGAGCAACACCGCAGAGAGTAAGTCTCTACACGTGTCTCTCGCATTTCAGAAAATTAATACACTTCCCTCATAGCCTACACACCCTAAGTGCCCGCCTAATCGAAGATCCGACGTTCGCCCAAGCGGCACCGTCAGCTGCAACGCGCATCACGCACCGGCCCTTCACCTCACTAATGAAGGCCAAATGGAACCAGGAGATCGAATATCTGTTTGCTGGGTTTGCGAGCTGGGACCAGCGGGCGCAGGAATGGGGAAGGAGGGTGTTGTACGGACGGAATGATCAAGATAACCGCCCGGAGAGCCAAAAATCGACATAGATTTGGGTCGGGTTGCCTTGCCTCTTGCGGTGCCAGTACGCAATATCAGTCAGCTATGCGCAGTGCGCACCAGCGTTCATCGGGGAGGTTCAATCGCCGTGTTCTGCACTGACAAACGATGTTCCTCCTTATGTTTGTCCTGTTCAAGTTGTGGGATGGCTCGCCCTCGACCCGCTGCGTCGTCTCTTCAGGCCTATGCCAGAAACCACGAGTTCTGACTTTCAAAGCTCACTAGTAGGAATCCTGTCCTCAATATCCTAAATCGTAAAGATTGGTCAAGACTGCTGGACCCTTCGTCAAAGAAAGCTCAAATGCGTAATTGTTCGTATTACGTGCCTAAAAGTGGTGACAATCGACACTCAGGGTCCATCTCAGACACCAGTCACAGCAGACCAGGAGGTTCACGCAGTTCGGCGAGCATGTTCCTGCGTTTTCGGCGTATATATGGTACATGAACTAGCAGCGAAAGCTGCACGGTGATGATACTACGCTACCCAGCATGGCCAGAGTGTGACTGGATCAGGTAAACTTTCCACCTTGGCCCACTATTCGGGACGCTGTTCGGGATCTAGACCCCATTCTAAATGATGACTGGCTAATGAACCATCCGAACCTTTCACCTGCCCGCATTGGAGGTCTGGTCAAACCATGGTCAATGTTCGCCAGGTAGTCTTCTCTCTCCTCGGCTCGCAGCTTTCATCGCCAAGTCTTCTTCCGACGGAGCCACACGATGTAAAAAGGATCGCCATCATTGGTGCAGGCAGCGCAGGACTAGCCATGTTCGAGACTCTCCTCGATTTATCTGAAGCCACTACATCGACCTTGGACATCGTTGTATTCGAGGAAAGACACGCTGTAGGAGGTATCTGGTAAGATTGATTTCGGTCGAACGTAGGAGGTCCACTGACGAATTTGACCAGGCTACCTGACCCCGACCCCCCACTTCCGCCAAAAAATCCCGAAACCCCGTTGTATCCTTTACTTCACACCAACACCCCCGTGCCAGTCATGTCATGTCCCGACTTCCCGTTTTCGAGAGGCACTCCGTTGTTTCCATCCCACGAGCATGTGGAGGCTTACCTTGCACGATATGCCTCGCATTACAACCTGACGCAACAAATCCGCTTCAACCACACGGTCCTGAAGACCTCGTGGGCAGGGAATGCAACTATGGGCCACTGGGACGTCATATACCGCGACGCAAATGGACTCCCGCTAAATGGCACCTTCGATCATCTTGTCGTGGCGACGGGAAATAATCATATACCTCGGACCCCCGTCTGGCAGGGGCAGGACCACTGGCTTGCGAATAGCCCGGTTCATGGTCCGAAAAGAGAAGTTCTCCACAGCATCTGGTACCGGGGGCCAGAAAGATATGCCAGACGACGCGTGTTAATCGTTGGCGCGGGATCAAGCGGTAGAGATATTGCGTCGCAGATTGTGCCGTATGCAACAGAGGTCGGTTTCTTGGACATCCTTTATTCAAGCGACTTACTTGATGCTTAGACTTTCATATCCTTGAGGCATGAGCCGTACTCTACGATCCGCCCTCTTCCCAAAGGTGCTCATCCGAAGCCAGAGATATCTTATTTCACCAGCGAAGGCGTAGTCTTCACGGACGGGACCACCTTGGACGTAGATGCAGTCCTCCTCGCTACCGGCTACGAGATTCAGAAGCCTTTCCTTGAAAACGGCAATGTCCTTGTCACAGATCGTCGGGCGATGTCCAACGAGTCATACTCAGAGCGACTGGTCACCAACACAGATTACATATTCCCATTGCACCGGCATATATTTTCCTTGTCTCCTTCCTATCCAGTGAACGCGCTGGCTTTCATCGGACTCCCAAGAGGCGCCATTGGCAGCTGCTCCGCCCCGATCGCTCAGAGCTTATTCGCCGCCCATGCCATCCTGAACAGCACTCTCCTTCCACCTCGGGATAGGCTCCTGAAAGAACTAGCTGAGCGCGAGGATAGCCTCCGAAAAGCCGGATATGATCCATACACGTTGGGTCATACATTATCGATCGACCTAGCACGCGACTACCAGAATGAGCTGGTGGGATTCTTGAAGGAAAGGGTAAGCGCGTGCCTCAGTCGTGCTTTAAGTACATGATTTGGCTGACTCGTCCGCTGCACAGGGAGCCATACCGGACGACGGCAAGAACTATGTAGAGGGATGGAGGGTAGATGCCTTCACGTACAACGCCCGTCTCAGGCTTGGATGGCAACGTGTACAAAGTCTTGGGACGCAACGTGAATGGTTGCATGGCGTCGAGACGGAGGAACAGTGGGCTGAACTTTTGCAGCGCATCAACGTGTGGCAAGAAGAATGGGAGCGGAGTCAGGGAATATCGCCGTCTATGTCTGACTGGGATCTTCTCTGATGATCCTTGTCCAAAACACACTTCGCCCAGATCATTTTGCTAGCATCGTCGGGTTTGAAGACACAAGGAATGCAAGCGGTATATTCCTGACCAGAAAAGCACGTGTATTGGGTACATTTCTTCACGCAAGCAACATAAATCCATCCAATTCAGTCCCTCACGAGCCCATATATCTCTCAAGGAACTCCCCACACCACCTCTCCAAGCTCTCATTCACATATCTCACATCCCTCATGCCCCTCATAAGATCGCGCCACTTACTAGCATTCAGCGGGCCGCGCCCCCCTTCACCACCATCATGAATCTCGTTCGTACGCCTCTGGAAGCCTTCCTCAGAGTGGCTCGTCCACCGCCCGTAGTTCTCACCGCATTTGTCGAATGTGGAGGGGAGGGGGTACCATGATTTGATCGCTACCTGGTTGTTGATTGCTATTACAAGAAGTCAGGGTGCCACCCAGCACCCAGAATTCGAACGATCATGGCAGCGAAGCCCAAACACTCGGTTGAGGCGCGTCGGTACACGCACTCTCCTCATCTCTCTTCCCATCATGCATGTGGGAACGGTCGGAAAACTCCCAGGATCCCGGCCTTCAGGAAATGGACCATGCCGATAATATACTACTACTACCACCACCACTTGGTCTTCCCCACCAGCGAACTCCCGGTACGTCTCCTCCGGCCAACTAGTTCCGCGCTATCAGCACGGTCCCAGCATCATCGTGGGTACCGTAACTGCATGGCACCTAGCTTCTGAATAAATTGTTCAGAAAACCCTATGGAAGTCCAAACCCACAGCGAATCTTTTCCACTCTTCGACGATGCGAAAGACTCCGACAATAACGTCTCCTTTGCGTCAATGTGTGACAGCTTACAGCAGGAGTTTCTGGAAATCTTGCGTATCTACTACGGCTACATCCCCCCATCCCCTTATCCCACATACATGCCTCCAATCGCGGACGAATCCGAAGCGAAATTGGTCCTCAAGTCTTTCGGCGAATCTCCAACACGCACTCTAATGTTCTATAAACACCGCCCCGTCCTCCAGCTTGCCCACCAGTTCCTGGAACAGCTCATTAAGCGCGGTGTACCACCACCCATCACCTGTGACTTCAACGACGAAAGCCCTGCCGCTCGGAGTCTAGCTACGTCCCATCGACTACACACGACAAACACGCGCCGTCGATCACTTGAAGTTGAATTCGAACACCCATGGCATCGAAGCCCCCACTCTCTGTCGAAGCGCGTCGGACACGCACTCTCCTCATCTCTCTTCCCATCATGGTGGCAACGGCTTGTAAGCTCCTGCCTCATGATCAATGTAGCCGTTGCTGACAAGGCGAGGTAGTCGTGTTGTACAAGCGGCTTGTCCTGGAAGAGCCCCAGCGGAAACTTCCGAATAGCGTCGTGGTCACTGAACCTGGTGCTCAGGACTCTAGGAAACTGAACTAGGAGACGTTGGATGGATGGATGGACGAGGTGCACGTTCTAAATAATTATCTGGTTCTAGGCACAAAAAGCTCATCCTCCCATTCCTACTCCCACTCTCAGAAGGCGACCCGATCTCCCCACGACAATTCGCACCCTCCGTATATATAGCGCATGTATTCAGTGCCATTTTTATTTAGGCGACGTGGTGAGGGCGGCCTCAGTCGGTGAGATGACACGTGTGCCCGGTATCCTGGCAGGGTTGAAGGAGCGGTCGCAGTCCGCGTAGGCTGCGCCGGCGCCGAAGCCCGTGGAGAGGGCGATGGGCCATGTACGTCCTGTGTTGTAGACATGAATGATTCAATGAAGTTGTGTTAAGAAACGGAGTGGGGACGCACGGCGGAAGAGGATGACGGAGGCGACGACTCCTGCACTAAAGCCGACACCGCTGTGTTCGATGTTAGTACTGGTATGGTGTTTCAGAGTTGTGGGACGTACGCCTTGACCAGAAAATCCGCGACTGGGGGAGGACGGTCAGAGATGGGTACAGTGAGACTCTGAGGGTGAACACGTACGGCAGCGGTCGTACTGCAGACGCGGTGAGATATGGCGGGATGGTAGAATGGGTTGAACGCACCTTTTGACCGACGATGTCCTCGCTGGACGCTGGTTTTGTGTTGGACATGGTGTTGAGGAAGAATAGCCGGAAGTTACCGTGGCTGGCTGGATTGTGTCACAGCATCATCTCACGACATGTCCTCTCTTGTACTTGTACTACTATCTCAAATATGGCGCAATCGCCCATGATCTCTATTCCAAAGAAGGTCACCGACGAGGTCGACTGGACGACGCCTATTCGCACCCTCATCGCCCAGTCTTACGGCGAGAACCCAGACAACTACGCTGCGGAATGTGCTGCTCTCCAACGATGTCGCCAGGACGCCGTCCGAGGCGCCGGCAGCGATCTCACAGGTACGTCTCCCAACCCCTCTTTCTTAGTTCTCTATCGACACCACCCACAGCCCGCGATCTCCTATACAAATACTTCGGCCAGCTCGAGCTCCTCGAACTGCGCTTCTCCGAAATCAAAGTCACCTTCCCCTGGCACGACGCCTTCACCAACAAGCTCATCACCCAGACCTCCATCGCCTACGAGAAGGCCTCCATCCTCTTCCAGATCGCCGTCACCCACTCCGCCATCGCCGCGTCCCAGAGCCGCGCCGACCCCGAGGGCACCAAGCGCGCGTTCTACTACTTCCGCACGTGCGCGGGCATGCTCACGTATATCAACGAGAACTTCCTCCATGCGCCCTCCACCGACCTCTCCCGCGACGTTGTGAAGTTCCTCGCTAACGTCATCCTCGCGCAGGCGACGGAGGTCTTTTTCGAGAAGTGCGTGGATGAGAAGAAGGCACCGGCGCTCGTGGCGAAGATCGGCGCGCAGGCCGCGACGATGTATACCACGCTCAGCGAGGAGGTCAAGGAGTTCATGGGGAAAGGCATCTTTGACCGGAACTGGGTCACCCTCATCCAAGTACGTCCCTCCCCCCCTCCCACACACCTCTCTCTAATCTAACTACCCAACCACCACCAGATCAAATCCAAATACTTCTCCTCCCTCTCCCAATACCACCGCGCCCTCGCCGACACCGCCGCCTCCAAACACGGCGACGCCCTCACCCGCCTCACCCTCTCCGACACCCTCGCCAAAGACGCCCTCCGCACCGCCCTCACCTTCACCTCCTCCCTCCTCCCCTCCATCTCCCCCACCCTCCCCGCCGACGCCGGCCCCTCCCTCCTCGCCCTCGTCAAAACCCACGCCACCCTCTGCTCTGAGCGCAAGGCCGAGGCCACGAGGGAGAACGACCTCATCTACAACGCGCTCCTTCCGAGCCCTGAGGCGCTCCCGAAGGTGGAGGGTACACAGGTGGCGCTGCCCATACCGATACAGGAGGTGTACGGCGCGCCGGAGGTGCAGAAGACCATTGGGCCGGATGTGTTTGCGAGGCTGGTGCCGCTGAGCGTGCATGAGAGCGCGAGTGTGTATTCCGAGGAGAAGGCGAAGCTGGTGCGGGGGGAGGTGGAGAAGGCCGAGGGCGCGGAGGGGGAGGTCCGTAGCGCTCTAGATGCCTTGAGCGTCAAGGAAGGAATCGTACGGTACAGGGCGATGGCGGAGGGGTCCGTGGGGGAAGGGGACGAGGTGCCCATAGAGGTAAGGAGGTGGAAGGAGGATATTGGGGTGGTGGAGCAGAGGGAGGGGGTGGAGGGGATGCTGAAGGAGCTGGGAAGGCTGAAAGGGGCTGTGCGTGGGGAGCTGGAGGGGATCGGGCGGGAGCTCGAGATTGAGTCGAGGGAGTGTGAGGAGATGCGGGTGAGGTGGGATCATAAATGGACGCAGGAGCCTAGCGCGAGCCACTCGAAACCGCTGCGGCAGGATCTGAAATCGCATCTGACCGCTCTCGACGCGGCGGCCACTTCGGACGGGCAGGTGATGGCGTTGTGGGGCCAAGTGAGGCCTGATATCCAATTGTTGCTGAGGCCGGAGGTGGAGCAGCTGTTCCGGGAGCAAGCGGGGAGCGGCGGGGAGCACCTGTTGGATCTGGATGTGGGGAGCGAGGCGGACGATGCGAATGAGAGGGCGAAGATTGGGGGGTTCGTTGCGGAGATTGAGGAAAGGCTCGGGAGGCTCAATAAGATTTCGAGGGAAAGGAACGAGGTGCTTAAGGATCTTAAAGACAAGGTGCGTCTTCTCCCTCCCTCCCTCCCTCCCTCCCTCTCCCCCAGGAAAACATGTACTGACTCTCGTCCCGTCACCGCCAGATCCAATCCGACGACGTCTCCCACCTCCTCCTCCTAAACCGGCGCAACACAGGCGTAGAACCCACCCTCTTCGCCGCCGAGCTCGAAAAGTTCCGGCCATACCAGCAACGCCTCTCCTCCTCCGTCCTCGCCCAACAAGCCGCCCTGCACGAGCTCACCACCCTATGGAAGGGGCTCAAGGAGCACGCCGGGCGCGGGGCGGGGGCGCGGAAGTGGGAGGAGAGGGAGAGGAGGAAGAAGGATACTGTGAGGAGGTTCAAGGGTGCGAGGGACGGGTATATGGAGGTTCGCGATGGGATTGCGTGCGTTTCCCTTTCCCCTCCTCCTTTTTCCTTTTTCCTTTTTCCCTTTCGTTTTGGACCTTCTACTTACACGCGACGCGTATAGGAAGGGCCTCCAGTTCTACACCGAGCTCACCGATCTCACCTCCAAGCTCCGGACGGACACGCGCGCCTTCGTGTCGGCACGGAAGGTGGAGCGCGAGGGGCTACAGTCGAAATTGGAGGCGGAGAAGCGGTTGTCGGAGGCTCCGCCCCCGCCGCTTGCGGCGAAACCACTCGAGCAGAGCTTCGCGGCGATGGGTATGCATGGCGCGTCCCCGCAGCAGCAGCAGCACCGGTGGCAGAGTCCCCCGCCCCCTCCCCCTTCGCAGCGGCAACACTCGTATACAGCTGTGCCTTCCCCGCCTCAGCAACAGCAGCAGTATCGTGGGCCCCCCGCACAGAACGGGGCCCCCTCGAGCACTCCGTATGGACAGTCGGGGTATGGCTCTGCGCCCCCACAGCAGCAGCCTTACCAGACACCCCAAGGGCATGCGCAGTACCAGACCCCGCCGCCCCCGCCTCCCTCCTCACAGCAGCAGTACCGGAACTCCGTATCCTCGACTTTCCTCCCGCCCCCTCCCCCGCGTCCGGCTCAGTCTTCGTTCTCGCCGCCCCCGCCCCCGCAGAACGATCCGTATGCGAGTTTAGGGCTGTTCAACCCCGCTGCCCCGCCGCCGCCGCCATCGCAGTACGCCCAGCAACAACCACCCCCACCTCCACCACCGCACCAGCAGCAGTCACACGGCGGATACTACGTGCCCCCTCCCTCTCAGTCGCCTCCGCAGCTGGACCCTGCGCAGCAACGGTACCTGGATATGCTAGCGGGGAGTGGGTATCCTGTACAGCATCCGCAACATCCGCAGCAGGGGGCGTATCAGCAGTATGGGGCGACACCGCCGCCGCCTCCTCCGCATCAGTATGGGCAGGGGCAGGGGTATGGTCGGTAGGTGTGTGGGATGTATGTTTATGGTGGGGTGATGGATTGGGGTGAGGGGGGGTTTGGAAGGTGGGATTGGGACTTGATTTATTGATTAGGAGGCTTGTGAGGACTCTTTTAGGTGTTTTAAATGTAAATTTGTATTTTTGAAGGGGGCATGAGTGGGATTGACGCAGGTGTGGAAGAGTGACTTGTTGATGGTGTCGGGTGATGGCGTAGGGATATATGCTTGACGTGGGTGGAGATATCGTTCACAAGGATACTTAGGTGAAGAGATGTTTTCTGATAATGTGTGTGTTCAATTGACGGCTATTCAAACTAGTCTTACTACTTGTTGCAGACAGAATGTTGGACTTGGACACGATTGAAAGGGATCAAGCCATTCATACCTCACCATCGTTACTGGTGTCTGTCAAATCCCAAAGTGAACAAATGGAACCCAGCGATGGTAGGGTGCTCCGTTCCTCCTCAACTCCTGAACAGCACGATGCAGCCCTTCCGCAGCCAACATCACATCTGGCTCCCCACCCCCTTCACACACCTTTGCATACACAGCTGCTGCAACATCCGGTCCATCAGAGTCATTCATGCTCCACAAAGTTCCTATAGCCCCTTGAAACCCAGCAGCGATAAATCCCCCTGCCAAATGCATGGCTTCATCAACGAGCTTGGCATCCCCCATGGCAGTCTCACACGCAGAGAGGAAGATGAACTTGGCTGAGGGGAGATGGGTGTTCAGGATCTTGCCTAGCTCAAGTCTCCCATCAGCAAGTAGTAAGGCACTTTTCAAGGGATTGGTAGGATCCTGTTGGCCATGGCAAGCGAGGTGGAGCCAGGAAGAGGTTTGCATGTGCATCAGAACGTTTTCGATGGACCCTTCGGAATCGATGAGCTGGGTTAGCTTGTGGTTGCCAAGAGCTAGTTTCATCCTTTCAAGCTCGGCTTTGACTGATGAAAGCTTTGGCTGGTCTGGGACTTCTGTTATACCCACAGCGGTAAAGGTATCGAGGCTAGTGGTAGGCCTGGGCTTTCTCACTTGTATGAGTCCGCTGAGAGTAGATGTGTAAGACTGGATGTATGGGCTGTCAATCCCAGCTGCTGCGTGGATTGGTAGGGAGGTAAAAGGCCCCGCTGTACACCACCAGATTCTGCCCCCATGGATGCCATTCTAATTATGATAGATCTTTAGCATATGGTGATGTGATAATTATGACTTTGAAAACATACCTTTTGAAGACATATAAAAACTGGCTCGACAACTGATATCCATAATGCAGAAAGCAAATCCTGGAAATGATTTATATTGGTAGGTGCACCTGCTTGCCTTGGCCTGCCAAACCGTGTGGCAATTCTGTTGGCCTGGAGACCTGACTGTAGCTTTCCTAGCCATTCCGCAGCTTTCTGAGGAGTGGCACCAGGGAGAGGAACACATAGTGGTTGGAAATCTGGCTTCAGAAGAACTAGTGCATGACAATAAGTCTGCGTGCAGTTAAGTACGATCACTGGTCCAGAAGCTGCTGCCAATGAAAGATGCTTGTATGATGGGGACTTCAAAAAGTCCTTGAACCCATCATCGGACCTGATCTCTGAAATCAAGTTATTTCGCTCCAAAGCTAATGTATGGTAGCCAGTCTGTGAATCCGAGTCTTCACCTATTTTTGATTTCTGATCAACCTGGAGCAGCTTCTCTGAAATATCCTTGAGTCTTGCAGCCACCTGAGGATAGGCATGTGAAAGACCATCATCATCACTTTTCAGCTCCAAAGACTGCTGGTGGGTGATAGAGAGGCCTCTTTCAAGAAATGAAACAGCAGAATCATAGTTGCCAAAGTGAATGGCAACTTGGTTGTGTGGGCCGATGAACGGCAGGTCCGAGTTCTATCGAGGTGAAACTTGAACGCGGGCCTATTTGTTGTTGACGTTGCGCACGAGGGCCTAGCCTCACGATGATCCCACGGGCCTGATCTGAGTGATCAGCATCAATACGTGCTGTAGCTAGTCTTCGTATCCGAAGGCGCCAAATAACAGTGGCCTCAAAACTTCTGTAACTCATCGTAGCGGCGCACGCGCCAGTCCCCGACTCGCAATGAACCCATTGTGTTTCGGTGAGTCCCGTGCCGGTCGTCAACTCAAACCAATGGCAAAGAGAGCCAAACAAGCCAGCTCATATCCTTGGTTGACACGGGTTCTGACCCAAATCATCGTCTTGAACACCTTCGAGACGTGTCACTGTGGGATGGTACCAGGCATGGGGGTATCCGTATAAGTTGCGGCCACTTCAATGATGCACGTGTGCCATCCCAAACGCAGTGTAGAGAGATTTTCTTCTTTATTACTCAACAATTGCTGAGGGACTAACTCGAGGTATGTGTTTTCATCATGACTGCCCCTGCACGCCAGCTCTGCTTCAAATACTTTGGCCCGGGAGCTGATTACTATTCTTGCAGATGGCTCAACGTGGCGATACTCTAGCTTCGTCTTTCACCAAATCACGCGGATATTGTGCAACGAGTCAACGCACCCTTTCGAGGTGCGAGTGTCTCGTGTTCTGTTTTCTAATGATGTTTATGTTGACCTGATTCTTTTTTAAATAGAGAAAATACACATGTCTTTCCACCTACACCTTCCTACGCCGTGCTCAACGCTACCCTTAAGCCCAACAACGAAGGCAACGGCGGTGGTGTTAGCGGCGACAAGCACCCACGCCAGGAGCGACGCAGTCTTCGATCCAACACCGGCCAGTCCAAAGCTCAATCTCGCGACAGCACTGTCACGTTTGGGCCAGGCGAATTATGAGCTGGGTGTCGGCAAGGTCAGCTTTATATTTCGTGGTCTACATATAGTTGTACTTATTGCGCGTCTCCAGGTCGTCGCCCCAGGCGATATTCCCGTCGGTGCGCGCATTCTAGGCTGTAGTTCTTGGGCCACTGTTGGCGTGTACCTGGGGCGGGAACCATACATTCGCTTGCAGTGCTGGACATCGGGGTATCCGAGAATAGGGCTGACGAACGCGGATGACCCTGCTGGTGAGTTATTCTAATTCCAATTTCTCTCTTTTCTCCATTGCTGCGGGGTGGTGCCAAGGCGTCTCAGAGGCATCCGCACACCTTGTGGTTGTTCTCATATGACGCACCTACACCACCTCAAAATCAGCGCACATATTTCTTTATCATTAATATTCTCACCTCTTCGCTACTAACTTCACGTCTAGGCTCTTCGTGCACTGGTTACGCTTTTCTCTGCTGTGGTTATTACTACCGTCATGGTAAGCCTTCCTAACTTCTCATGTTTTTTTTGGCACTGACAGCATGCAGGGGTGGGAATCATGACGTGTCTGGAACGCGCAAAACCAACTTTTGCGCATTCAACCACGTCATAGTTCACACGACCCAGGGCAATTCAAGAGGCACGTGCACGCCAGACAGGATGACTGCCTAAGTTGTGATCTACCCCTCATCCCCTGGTCAGCTTTCCCCTCTACGGAAGACTGAGTACGGAGTGTGCCACCATTAGCACCTGCGCCGGCTGTATCCGCCCCTTTTGACAGATTTTGTATCGTAGATTACCGGGACGTGGCATCACTTTTCACTTTTCACTGATAAGGGGTACTGACTTGTTCGTCGTTCATATTGTTTGTGATGACACGAGACATTTATCACAACAAGTAAACATCTCATTGCAGTTGGGCTGTACGGTGACAGTGGCCTCAAACTTCTGTAACTCATTCCCGTGTGGGGGCCAGGGTGCTGTTCGTACAGATTTGCACACCCGATCAAGTCATACGTGTGTACACAGCAATTATAGCGTTGCGTGTACCGAGAGATCGAAGGTCCACAGCATCTATGTGACCTTCGCGAATCATTGCACCACCCGCGACCATTCCATCATGCGACCAGACTATGGCAGCTGGGGACAGCACACGGCAGGTAAAATGACCCTCACCGTGGTAAACAACCCCTGCAAGATTATAGGAGACTTCGTGTGGTCCTTGCGCAGGCAATGTGACAGGGACTGTCAGTCCAAAGGTAAACGTAATATCACCTTTGGTCAAGTCAAATGCTAACACCGGCGGTGCATCGACAAATTTGTAGGTTCTGACAAGTTCCCTACGGCAGGAGCCACAGGAAGACGAGACTTTAACACGAAAATTCCGTACATAATCTTGGAGCGACGTGTCCACCGCCATAGGCAGAGGTGTAATAAGGCAATTTGATAGTGAATTGGGGGCTGAGTTGACAGGATGGTGCGCTGGGCACATTCTCACTGATGTCATTACATCCTCCGCAGTCTCTAACAGCTGATCGAGCATGGAGTGCACACTTGTATACTGGCCCCATGGGAAGACAGCGGGTGCGGCACGGAAGAGAGCATATCGCAACTCATCCCGCACCTTTTCAAGGTTTCTGACATGTGCTGAGCCTGTATAGTTAGCGAAGCCAGCAATAAGAGGTCCCATAAACTCTGGGTTCAGATCCGAGAGGACACCTGCTTGGTTTCGCGGTATCACCCGCCATATATGGTGGACCATTACAACGACTGTATCATATGCACAACTGTTATCTCTCCACGGTGTCCCAACAGGTGCATTATCATCTATCCGGCTATCTGAACCTGAACTGTGTGTATTCTTCGATTTCTTTCGACTCGGCATGTCAATTGACAGATTATCGCTAGACTTTCGTTTGACGGTGCCCGGCTCTGTACCTCTCGCAGGGACGAAGTTGTTTTTCGGTGGGTCGGGGTTTTTCTTTGCTGTCTTACCTAGAATCTCCCACTCAACATCCTTGACGACCCAATCCAAGAATGGATCAGATTTCCCCCAGCGTACCGCGCGGTTAATGGTGCTTGGCATGTAATCCAAGCCCTTGCACTTCCGGAAGGAGTCAATCAACGTATTTCTTCTGTCTGCGTCGTGCATCCCTTTGGGCAACTTTCCATCATAGCGCAGCTGCGTTATATTGTCGAGCAATTCAAGTTCACGGAACTCTTGGCGCAAGGCACCCGACGCACCACCTGTAATTTTATTTGCAGAGAATCCCTGTACAAGAAGTGTACCTTGTGCAGTCTTTCCCCGTGAAAGAGCAGTGTATATCGCGTGGTGAGAACGGCTGTTGGCGACATGCACCACATTGGACTCACGTGTTTTTCCCTGCGAGGCGTATTCCGTCATTGCAAAATTAGGTAGGACCTCAACTTGCGAGCGTGAAACATTCAGAGGAGAATCATTTGGGAGATAGCAGACAGTGTTAATTGAGGCTCTTGTCAGCGGAATAACATTCAGAGGCAAGCCAGGTATTTTGACAGGCTTGGGCGGCTTTGACAACCGTACAAAGAGGGTATCCAGTATATTTTGTCCATGAGACCCAGTTGCGGACTGCCATGAGTGAACAAAGCCCTCCTGCCCACGTGTAATACACAACTCGGTTGCAGAATTCTGACGGATCATAACGGGAAGACCAATACACAGCGATAGTTTTGCTGGGATGAGCTTTGTATTCGCACCATCAGGTGAATCCCATAGCGCCCTCTGCATCTTGACTTCGACCAATTGTTTTTTGACCCTTGCTCTCTTACCTGCCACCTTCCTTTGCCTCTGAGGTTTTGGGTCCTCTGGCGGTGTAACTAGGTCTTCAGAAAAGAAATCAACTAGCCGCTGGTTAGTTTCCTCAGCAAACCTTTGAGACCCCAGAACATTGATTGCATCCTTGTCGACGTTGAACGACGTGATAACAGATACGTTACGAAATCTTTCTTCAGCAATACTCGAACGACCGGCCAAATCACTCGACATCCTTGACCTCAAGAAGGCCAAGTCTTCAGGCGTACATGACTTGTAACGCATGTTCTCCAACGCCCGCCTGAAACTTATGTCGGCTGGGGAAACATTTTGTTGGCGTTCATTTTTCCGTAAGATGACCACTGTCGTGACTTGGTGCCAGAGCGCTTTTCCAATGGCCGATTCTTGATCTCGCAAAGAAACACCCAGTGTTCCGACAGTGCGACTATATAACGAGACTTGTTCCCCGCCCATTGCTGGCGGAAGTTGAGCAAAATCACCAGCAAAGATCATATTCATCCCCCCGAAAGGTACTTCTGGTTTACCTAACACTTTAGCCAATCGTGCACTAATTTTGTAAAGGTCTTGACAGGACAACATCGACACTTCATCGACGAAGACATAATCCACACCAGTCAGTCGAGATTTGACCTGTGCCAGCTGAGTATTAGTCTGTTCATGCATGTCAGATATACCAAACATGTAGTGGTAAGTCGATCCACCGAGAAGGGATGCGGCGGTACCTGTTGGGGCCACGACCACAAACCGGTGGGACTCTTTTCTAACATCAAAGAAAGCACTTAAGGCCGTCAACACCTGTGATTTACCTGTTCCTCCCATTCCTCCGATGTACATTTTGAGGGGTTCCGACGAGGGGTTGGCAGCATGATTTGCGACAATTCTGAATGCCCGCTGCTGGTCTTTGTTCAAGGTGAAATCAGCTACGACCTTTTCAATAGCTGCCGACCACTCCTTAGACCTGCATTTTTTCTCCAAGTAAGACTTATCAACGACATTGACAACATTTGGGTCTGGATACCGCTCCTGAGATCTCTTGGCACTTTCAGGCAAACCATTCAACCGCTTGTCGAGGATAACAGCCCTTTCATTCATCACAGTCGCTTTCCACTGACTCCCAGGCTGATGGATAGATGGCGACTCTGGTTTCAAGTCAGTATCTGTTGGGAGCAGCGTCGGTTCCGCGGTATGCCAACCAAGACTCCTCATGATGGCGCTCATTTCTTGCATGGCGGTATTCCTTGACCGACGAGACTTCCCAATCTCCGTCAGAAAAGAATCAACTCCCGGATCTTGATCAGCAGCAGCTTCGTCAAACGTAAAATCGCGAACGTGCTCATCTTGTTCAAAATCAGCTAGGTAAGACTTTTCGGCATCTATCCAGCTCGGCAGTTGAGTATTACCCTTCTTCATTTGTGCATGAAAATCGTCTTGGGCATCTATGCACTCGTACTGGATGTTAAAGTTTTTCATAAAAGTCCGGTGTCGAGATGTGAACTGCTCCGCAGCGAAAGCGTC
Source organism: Lyophyllum atratum (assembly GCA_014905825.1). NCBI lineage: Eukaryota > Fungi > Basidiomycota > Agaricomycetes > Agaricales > Lyophyllaceae > Lyophyllum > Lyophyllum atratum. The sequence continues at coordinate 621,535 of JACGCN010000011.1, read as the reverse complement.
TTCCCAGGTGCTTTGACTAGTTCTTAGATCCAAACCTGTCCTCCAGGGCTTGAAGAAGGTAAGCATCGTTGCACAGTAATATTCCCGATCCCCTCTATCTGAGCGCGGCAAAGGTTTACCCGTGAAATTGGGTACCCTAGCATTCTTGACGTCTAAACACAGGGTGCTGTGGGTCGTAGCCAATGGATGATGTCCAGCCTGGAACCTATGCATAGTGCTGCCGGTACGAGTAATTTTAGCGCCTGAACCACCACCTGCAAGATAGGAGGTCTCATGTTCCAGTTGATAGTCCTCGGCTTCCTGAAGGCCATCAGTATTAGTAGCATGGTTCTCAGTATGGCCTTTAACTCGTGTACACCTGGATACCCAGTCGTACAGACACATGGGCTCGAGCTCAGGAGCACGAAATATGTAATCATAAACTGGTGAGAGCCCCACGACCCGCCCGTTACGATGTACTAGTACAACCCGCTCAGGGAGACTAGTGTGCTTGTATTCCTGGTCCGGCCACGCTGCCAAAACTTCGTTAACAAAGCTTTGCCAATAGAAATGCTGAAACTTATGACTCTTGTAATGGTCAGGGTTACCAAGAAGGTATAGGCATATCAACGGAGAGCCCAACTCCAGCTTAGTCGTGAGTGAATTCACAATTTTGGTCATAAGTGTTCTTGCTTTCTCCTGACGCGGAGCGGAGCCACCCAATACCTCTGTATTTTTCTGAAAAATCGATCGAACGGTCTCGAATATAACGCAAGTCTTCAACGAGGTCTTTGTGACATATTTGGTTACGTAGTACATTACACCCTTGATTGCAGTTCCTGACCGCAGGCTGGTGACGTCGGTGTTACAACGGAAGAGGTAGGTAACAGTAGCTGATACCGTATTCATCCATGCCTCTAACTTCTTGATATGCAAAGAGCCAGTTGCCGGATCTACTTCAGTCTCTGTGAAGAGTGGGCGTGGAAACCGACCACGGCAAGTACCCCACTTGTTATCTAAGCAACCGGCGTACTGTTTGCTCTTACTCTGAGAACCGTCACGATTGATAGTAGATCTGCAACTGTGGACGTTGGACCGGAACAATATGTCGTCTACAGTGAACCTGAAGCGACACCACCAAGAATCCAAACACGCACAGCGCTCACAGGATCTACATGAAGTCTCGCACATATCAGGGGGTGCCTCGGGTAGGGTCAGAGTCGGATTTTGATAGCTTGGGTCTTCTGCCGCCAAGCTGATCGCCGCCTCAACATCCTCCATCGTCCCAGTAGTGAATTCGCCTTGGTGAGCGGCCTCTAAGTATTGAACAAGTTGCTGCTGAAAAGGTGAGCTGGGATCCATGATAGCCTTACGTGCTTCCTCAGGCGTCAAACCATTCCTGATCCACAGGAGAAGGTGGAGATGCAAAGTAAGACGTCCTTGTTGCTCTACCGTCCCGTAATATGCTGAAGTATCACCGTATATTCCGTCATGGTCAGTACCAAAACCCAAGACGTGCTTGATGAACTGCTTCACCATGAAATCAAAGAAACGAGCGGCCGCAACAGGATTCTGAGCAATGAGCCGGAAGCGCTCGTCATACCCCCTGATCAACGGTTCAAAAGATTCCTTCTCGTCTGCAAAGTACAAACAGATCGGGTGGGACATGTCGGAAGGCGATAGCGTAATGTACCATGATGGCGCTCCTTGATTGGCGACTAGGGACCAAATCTCGTTTCTCATGTATTTTTTGCTGGAGACCGACCCATTGACATTTCCGCCTACATGGTCCAGGTCTCTGATAACCTGAAAGCACGCCTTTTCATCATCAGTCACAGGCTTTACCACTTCGCCTCGGGCCATCCTTTTTCCTATGTCACCAAGTACATCTTGATTCACAGATAGGAGGCGGTCCGTAATGTCGTGGAAGTTTTTGGACTCCACTGCGAGATAAACACCCGTTGTGGCCGCCTTGATCTGGCGGTGGCTGAACGCAGCAAATGGGAACGAAATGTCCGTCTGGAAGCGCTTATCATGGTACATAAGTAAGTGTTTTTTGTGTTGGTCATCGGATAGGTCAGTCGAGCCAATCCCACCTACGCCATAGGGAAACAGCCATGGGAACATTTGCGGATACAGTTCAGGATTGTTATATATAGATTCCATCTTTTGGTTTTGACCCACCCGTAGGGCCCTACCTCCTGAGTTCCAATGCTCCAGTGCCATGCCTTTGAGTGCTTCAACAGTGCTGGCACCCATCTGCTCACCTGTCAATCCATGCACTACGAATGGGCAGTCACCGGACTCAACACCGTCCTCCTCACCTTTATCGTGTATACTTGTAGCTTCAGCAATCTTGTTAGTGCTACTCTCACGAAAAACCACAGATACAACAGGGGAAGTTTCAGGATACTGTGCCAAATTTTTAGCAGAAATTTTGACGTCGGCATAATCGGGGTGGTTAAGAATAAGCCACTCCAACGCGGCGCGTATTGCATGTCTTCTCACAAGGACAGGTGAGCGCCTGAACTCCTCTTCAGTTGGCTTACAAGGACCAGTAAATAAAATGGCAAGCACATCGTCCAAGTCTTCGACGGGAGGAGGAAGCATGTCATACACCTTGGGCGTCGGCGACTCAAACGCCACCAGATGAGCAATCATCTTTCGACGACCTGAGGAGGCCACACGAATAAAATTGCAATTATGACGAACCCGTGCCACCAACAGCTTTTCCATGAAGTTTAAAGAGGACAGTACGTCGGGTACTTCACCAATCCAAAGGCCATTCGCCAGCGCAAATTTAGGCACATCGCCCTTTCTTATACATCCTCTACAGTCATCACAGACGCGATTGCAAGAATAATCTAACACAGGCCCTTTGTAACTTCTTATCTTATGCGCTGCAATTTTTCGTTCTATCCTAGTAACACCGGGCACGTCCAATATATGGAGCAGTCGCTTTATTTTTCTCAGCGGGCTTAATCGAACAACGGGTGTCAATCTTCCACATACTGCACAGCCAGCCTCCTCCAGGACATTAGGAGCCGATGCAGCACAGAAATCCTCAACAACCTTTCGAGTGAGTTCAGGATCCAGAGGCAAAGGAGGGAAAGGTGTTTTATCGATTTCAATAGTACGAACACCCGCATCACGTTTAGATGCCCGTAAACCTCTCTTCAACAACATATCCTTTTCCGCACGAGAAGGGGATGCCAAGAAAACACTGAATCTAAGGGTGCACGCTAGACAGTCATGTCCGGTAAAGAGGGATTGCAGGTCGTTGAGATATCGCGCAGAACCAATGTTCACTTGATGAAGTCGAGCTAATGTTTTGATACCGGTGATGGGTAAATGAAGGACGAGCTCATGGACAGGCATAGTGGTGTGTACAAACCCTTTGGTAATCGGGTACCTTAGAAGGCCAACACTGTCGACATGATCTACATACGCAAATGTGTAGCGATCTCCTGGTCGGTCAAACTCACTGACCACATGCATCTCCAGATCTTTGTAGGCGAAGGAGCTGGCTTTTTTACCTCCGCCGAGGGGGGTAACGCAGTTGAATGCGGGTAAAGGCATTACAGGGGATTTGCGGCGTGGAAGATGAGCAAGGCTATGTGAATTCGGACATAACGTCAGGTAGATACCAAGACACTCATTCATCAACAGGAGCCAAGGTAGATATATTCGAGCATAAGTCATACGAAGCATAGGACCTGATGAGCGTATGGATCGACGCTTACGGAAACGGCGGGCATCTCGCACGGGTAACCGCCTCCAAACACCAGCAAAAAAATCATGCCTAGTGACAGAGGCACGACGCATGTACCACTGGATAATAAAACAGGCTGTACGTATGTCCTTTCGCGGAATACAATACGCATAGATGCACAAGTTCAGACAGGAGCGGTAATACGATGAAATTATAAGCGCCAAGTCACCACGGAATAGCAGTTGCAAACAACCGAACAGAAACCGCCAGACGGCACATAGTCCACGAAATAGGCCACATATAACCCAAGGGATGCGTAGCTGTAATTGAGCATGATCTACATGCGTACCTGTGGAGCTAGCTGATTCTGAAAGAAAGAAAACATAACGGGCAGGCAAAATCGTGGTCGAACCCGGGACTGCACCAGGCATCAAGTCCGCAGAAGGGTACCCAATATGGGTGAGGTGAGCCGAGAGCTCGCAGGCACATGAGTGACCTGAATGGTACCCAAGGAGGGTCGGGCAATCCTGGCAGGATCCACCCGAATAACTGTATATACAGCAAGGCAACATGAAGCAAGGCGCTTCAGATACCTGAGGACCAGGGGGAGTTAGCGAAGCGAACAACCTCTAATATAGGGCACTCACATTGAACAACGGCCGATGGTCTGTGATCGAGAAGGACGGTGCTGGGGACACTGTGAAAGGCCCAATTCTGGTTGTGGGTATCAGAGCGGATATCATGGTGCTTGGGACGGCGTGGGACGTACACGGAAGCTAAGTGCTGTGGAGCAAACAGCAGACACACCAACAGGGCTAACAGCGATGAGATACAAGGTATCATGGCAGGGAGTTGGAGTCAGAGAGAAGGAAGAAGCTTCAGTGAATGACAGCAACACAGTCTGAGTGAAAATTATCGAACCCGCACGTGAGTCAAACGACTAGACTGTTCGAGAAGCTCTGATTCCAACTCAGACTTCAGCGCTCAACTAAACCATTCACGACAGGATTACAAAGGACCTATTCATTCATTAGGTATATTAATCTTTACATAGGTAGAAGCAACGCACGAGATACATGAAAGAAGTCGCGATTACTAAGTGCGAAACCTTGGGTCTCCGTGCAATACCTCAAAATCAGATTGCCTGACCCACCCAGAGCCACCCAATTCAAGGAAATCCAGAACATTCTTGCGCATGTAATGCGCCACACAAACACGCTCACCGCCCTCCCACTCCATCATTCTATGTCTGAGAATATTACCGCACAGATTCACAACGGTGCAGGGATGGTACGACAGACGAAGGCCGATGTCGGGAAACTCAAGGTAAGCGGCCGTAAAAGGACCGACGCTGGCAAGAGAGTCATACCAACAGGCACGGCTGAACCTATCCGTGTGGGGAACGGTGAGGCGATTGGCAATCACTGAAATCCCCGTATACACAGAAGGCCAGCAAGAAGCGATATTCTGAGTTTCGGGAAGCTCTCGGATCTTAGATAACGCTGTAGAGGCATCGTCGTAGAGACGAGGATGGGTGATGGAAAGGATACTGTTGAGAATGATTTCAGCGGGCGCAATCTCTCGAAGCCACTCTTCAGCCGCAGCGAACTCTCTAAGGTTCAAAGACGGCTTTAGAGAGCTAGATTTTGACTGTTGCAAAAAGGCATCAATAAAAAGCGCATACTCATTAAAACAGACGCACCGAATGACCTGTTCCGTACCATCCTGATGAGAAATTCACAGCACCTGGCATGACAGTGGGTTCAGAAAGAGGAGGGTAACGGTAGCTATCCTCAGCCACCCGCCAGTTGGACGATCGTGACTCCTTGACGCTTGCATTCAAAAGATCGTTTAACAATGAGGAGGCATCAAAAAGTTGATCCTTCAAGCCAAAAGTCTGAGCAGACGATGGCGTAGATGACTTAGCACATACCTGTATTCTCCTGGGCAATATGTTTGGTAAGTACCAAAGTACGATGATCCCGGACTGATCGACGATCGTAGCAGGGACGTCAATGTGGCCAAGTTCACAATGCTGGAACAATTGCGGTCTCATCGCAGGTGTTGTGTCTGCGTAGTCTTCAATGTCCCAGCTGAGATAGACTAGGCCACAGAGTGAGACGACAGAGAATTGTTGATGGGAAATGCCATACTTACTTGGATTAAGCAATGCCCGTGACATGACTTGAAGCGCTCGATGCTCACTATCTTGTTTATCAGAGCGCCTTCTGATACGATTTTTTGGTGAAACAGCTGATGGTTTGCGGAGGTCAGCATTGGCCTGAGACTCAGCAGTAATGGGCGCAGAGAGACGAGAGGAAAGATGCTTAACAAAAGCGTCACGAAATCGAGCAACATCATCCATATCTAGGCTTTCGAGGTCCGGTTGCACCAACCGAAAAAGACCGCAACCTGACCAGACCGCGGCCGGAAACAACCGGACTTGCGGTTGCGGTTGCGGCTGATTTCCAAAGCCCGCGGTTGCGGTTGCTCGGAAATCGCCGGCCTGCCACAACCGGTAAGCACTAGTTCCCACCGGTCAGAACCGACCAAAAAGTCACACGGCACACATAAACAGTCAAGGCTGTTGTTGGCACTCGTTTGTTGACTTCGATCCACCACCACTACTGCCACCACCACCGCCGTTTCGACCTCTACCACCTCCCACTTGCCGCTGGCGCCAAAAGCCACCCAAAAACACCTCACAACCAGCATCCGAAGGAAAAGTATGGAAGGAATTACTGGGGAGGCAATCAGGGCGGACCCCAGCTGGGGGAGAGCCACAAGGTACGTCTTCGCACCCACCACCACTCACCACTGACCTCCCACCACTGGGAGACGGCACCCAGGATCTACGGCCCCCACGGCATCCCACTGCACGCCCTGAAGCCGGCATCGACTACCACGTCACGCGCCGACACTCGACACGGCCGCAACCACAAGGACTCCTGGGCAATTCATGAACATGGCCACGTCACCACGGTCGCCACCGCTCGTCCACATTTCCACCGCGTCACCCAGCCGTAGGTCCCTCCAACCGCCGCCGTGTCACCCAGCCACGCCCATGCCACTCGACTGCCGCCATGTCACCCAACCACACCCACTTCACCCAACCACGCCCACCTCACCTGACCTCGCGATGTCAGACACATCATACCATTCCACGAAACCGCACCCACCCGTCACCTTCTATATGTAGTAGTTGTTTCCTAATGTAGTAGTTATTTTACAACGTAGTAATTGTCTAATATAAGTGTATCTCAAAGTCATGTCGTGGTCCGTTGTGACTGGTCAGCCGCGTTGATGCGACCGTTTAACCTTACTCGTAAGTTTCACAACCGGTCCATGTTGCGGTTGCGCCCAAAATGGGCCAACAACCGGACCGGACCGGATTTCGAAATATCCATGTCGTCTTGTTGAAGCGTCCCGAGCGTGGAACGGTCACGTGGTGTCAGGTTCTGAAAGCCACGTCAAGGTTCAACTTCCTATCCGTGACCACGACATTGCAGCACAGACAAACGGTGGCCGTGCCTAGCGGCGCCTTGCGAGTCCAATTCTCGTAGGGAGCCACCCTATTGCTTAGTCTCTTACCCCCCTTCTTTATCATCAACTCTGTCCTGATTCCTCCCCCACTTCATTATCTTATTATTCCTCAGCAAGACTGGACCTCGGGACGGCGCCTTGGGTGGGGGCTGAAATTACGCCAGCAAATTTCAGCATGCGGGCCTTCGTCATCAGTGGTGGCTTGAGTCTTAAAGGTGCGTTTCAAGTGACTGCCACGTCATGGGCTGATATCCAATTTTAGAGCTGTTATCAACCTAAACTACGGGGCAAGCGCGTACGTGGACTACATCTAATGTAAGTCTTCATGTCCTGACGCGCAATTTACTGATGTTGTTTTCATTTTGAGCCACGGTCATCATCGCGCATGGGACGTACGGGCGCCCATGCCCTTATATTTTCGAGGTAAGTATTTGCGTTTTGACGTACCACTTACTGATGTTGTTTCTGTCAGCCAAGGTTGTCGTCGCTCACGCGACATACGTGCGCCCATGCCCTCATATCCTTAGCTGAACTATTTGTCTTCCGCCACGTCGTTACTGACGCTGTGTCTGCATAGCTATTCATCATCACATATGCGGCGGGCGCCCATGCCCTTAGATTCTCAAGGTAAGTCCTCGGTGTTCCGTTGTGCCGTTCACTCATGCGTTTCTATTAGCCACGGTTGCTGATGCGTGTGCAACGTACGGGCGCCCGCACTCTTAATTTTTCAATGTAAGCATTCATGTTCCGCCGCACCGTTTGCTGACGCTGTTTCAGTTATCGTTGCTTATGCGACATACAGGCGCCCAACTCTAGTGGCGGGCATGCATGGAGTACGAAGACTGCTGGCGGATCCTGCCCAGTCAACGTACTCAACTATGCCACCCTCAAGTCCGCGTCTTCACCCATGCCCTTAGTTTGAGGGGCGTGGCGTATCGAGCCAGTCAGGGCTCGTGTTGAGGACCCTTACCATGACCGCGCGCCCAGTTTGGGGCCGCGATCTTCAGAGCCAGTTGGGGCTCTGCTTCCGTGCACCTCACCCATGCCCTTAGTTTGAGGGGCGTGGCGTATCGAGCCAGTTAAGGCTCGTGTTGAGGATGCTTTACCATGATCGCACGCCCAGTTTGGGGCGTGTGATCTTCGGAGCCAGTTAGGGCTTCTTTACCTGCACCTCACCCATGCCCTTAGTTTGAGGGGCGTGGTGTATCGAGCCAGTTAGGGCTCGTGTTGAGGATGCCTTACCATGATTGCGCGCCCAGTTTGGGGCGTGTGATCTTCGGAGCCAGTTAGGGCTTCTTTCCCCGCACCTCACCCATGCCCTTAGTTTGAGGGGCATGGTGTATCGAGCCAGTTAGGGCTCGTGTTGAGGATGCCTTACTATGATCGCGCGCCCTGTTTGGGGCCGCGGTCCACAGTACTACTGTATCGACTTTATTTCTTTTTTATTTTTCTATTTTCTCCTTTGCTGTGGGGTGGCGCTAAGGCGTCTGAGAGGCATCCGTACACCTTGCGGTTGCTCTCATATGATGCACGTACGCCACCTCAAAGTCAGCGTACAGTTAATCTACTTTTATTTAACTTCTTTCTTTTCTCCTTTGCTGCGGGGTGGTGCCAAAGCGTCTCAGAGGCATCCGCACAGGTTGCGGTTGCTCTCATATGACGCGCGTACGCCACCTCAAAATCAGCGTATTTAATTTCTTTCTTTTCTCCTTTGCTGCGGGGTGGCGCCAAAGCGTCTCAGAAGCATCCGCACAGGTTGCGGTTGCTCTCATATGACGCGCGTACGCCACCTCAAAATTAGCGCACAGTCAATTTTTTTCTCTATGTTAGCCACTGGGCCGGGCGTCTACGTGGCTTCGACCTCCATGTGGGTGGAGCACACATAGCTCTGGCCTGGCTCATGTTACATTCCTTCAATGCGTGGTACCGCGAACGGCTGCGGGTATGAAACAGTGCTTCGCGTCCCGCTGCACGAACCCTTCACACCTCGTCACCTACTGTTTGCGTATGCGGGACATGGGGTGCCGACGTGTACTAGGGTGGCTGCTTGCGCCGTCGTTTGCTCTGTGAACCACCCCGATGCCTGCAATGTGTTCGAACACGTCCCGTATATCATAGCGGCAATGGTTAGCTAGCGCCCGTAGCGTACATTTGATGCATGTACGTAGCAGTCCACTAGCCCGATACATTGAACCGCCGCCTCCACAGGAAATACGGTATCGAAACACGATCACGTGACCTGTCAATCGAGATAAATGTGCCAGCTCACGAAGCGTCAGAAGCTGGCGTGCTTACTTTCACGTTCCCTCATCCATGGCTCGATCAAAGCACACTGCCACTAAAGCGACAGGTGAACCTGCACCCCGTGTGCCGCTTGTGGTACCGAAGAAACGCAAAGCACCTGGGGAGACAACTCAGCCGGAAGGCAGGCGTTCTACCAGGATTCAAGAGACTGAGGCGAAGGCTGCTAAGAAGAAGCAAAAAACCTCAGTCGTTGCATTAGAGCCGGGGGTCGATTCCGACGAGGAGGACTTGACCGCAGATGCGGTGGAAGTCGCCAGTTCGGAGGACGGTCATAACGAGGTGAGCAGTGCGAGAGGTATGGGCTTTACACGATGTTTGGCTAACAACCAGCGAAGTTCTGTGCCTGTTGCAGAAACGGAGGAACACTTGTTGCCTGTGCAAAGTGCCCTCGAGTCATATGCAACCGCTGCATTACCTTTCCTGACAATATGGATCCTGACGTGCTCTTCACATGCCCGCACTGTCACTTCCGACCGGCCAACGCAAAGGGCCAACAGATAATTGGGCCCTACTATGTACGTTAGACTATGATTCGCTAAGTTTACTGTGCTAACGGCCCCATTTACAGGGGTTTTCGAACTCAACGAAGCCAACACTTCTACTGGGAGGACCCACTACACGCGAGACGTTTGTCCTCTGTTTCTCACCCCCCCTTGTTGTTATATCTCTTCGACTGGCATCCGTTGATCCTGACGGGGACTCCGCCCGAACTGTATTTCACAATATCGCGCCGTATCTTCCCAAGAGAATCAAATTCGTTGATCTGCCTTACGATCTGGGTTCCGACAAAACTTTCAAACAATATACCAAAAACGTGGAAACGCTGGTAAAACGCCTCAAGACTGGAGACCTCAAGGAGTCCGTTCTTATTCTAAATACGCGGATATGAGCTAACCCTTGATCTCAACATCAGGTTCCGCACGTTTGCGGTCTACCTAACTGACCACACGGACCCCAGTCGGGGCGATTTACACTTTACGGTCAACGGGAAGGGTGCAGCTAAGGCCTCCGAGGTGAGTATGCAGCTTTACAGATATACTACTTGCCCTTAAATCTCCACGTCAGGTCATGGACCAACTCTTTCCATCTTCGCTAACAGATATATTCAGAGAGGGACGCCAGAACTCGCTCACCATGCTCGTGTGTGGCGCGATCATGTCCGTGAAGGATGCATATAAGGACATCAAAGCCTTTGCAGACGAGTATGGTACACATAGTTTCTGGAAAACGCACCGCTGACTTTTCAAATGTTCAGAGGATATTTTGCATGGATAATGGCCTTCGGGCAGCCTAACATGCAGCCGTGCCTCACAAATCCACTCCTCCAATCTGCATCCATCTCGTGGTTCATCCACAGACGTCAATGGGACGCCGTCCTCGATGACTTGCAAACCGTCGGCGCTCATACCGATGTTTACATGCTTCAAAAAGCGAAGAAAACGGTGCGATACGTCTGGTCCCACCCTGCCTCCAAACCATATGGGGAACCCGCCCCGTACTCGTGCGGAGTATGCTATAGCTACAAGTCGTGGGGAGCGCCAATCGACATCAAGTGGGCCTCGAAAAACCAGACAAGCGCCATTACTCATCAGTGCGGCTATTGCAAGCAGAAGCTCGAGTACCGCCTCAAGGATACGTTCATCAAACACTCCAAGGGCAACGCGAAGTTCTCAGGAAGAGGAGAATGGTACCGGGAGTACAAGGAGGATGTGTGATTGGAATTACTTAGTTTTGATACCGCGCGCACTTTTTTTACTTTCTTGATTGTGGATATGGACACTGGCAAATTTGGGCCCTATAGAGCGTATTCACTAAATTGGCTGATACTAAGAACAACAGCAAAGCGGCAATACTAAAAAATTGATGGCGAACGTGATCTGTTCTGGGGGGTAAAACCTACTACTAAAGTAGCAGGAATGGCAAGCCCGGACGATGAGGTTGCAAGTTCAATTACCAGCGACGCCAAGCGTTATTAATTCAGTCACTCTGAATGTGTTCAAGTTTTATATCATCGTCGCAAATATTTCATACTCGTAATAGACACCGGAGGGAAAATGTTCGGATTTCATTTGGGACACAGCAAGGCATACACGGGTGATGGAAACTTGGTCGAGCGTATAAACTTCTAGATAACGACGAACATTGATACACACACTGTCAAAAACCGTAGAAAGGTAAACTGATCAACGTCGAGTGTCAGGAAGCGGTAAGAATTTACGCACCTCATCAAAAAATGGCGGGCACTACAGCGGGACGGCAGCGGACTGGATCAGAGAGCATCATCATACACCAGGTCATCGTCACCCATTGCATCGGCCACGCCGTCTCCATCTTCCATCTCCTTAAGCATTTGCCTCAAATACTCTCCCCGCTCGAATATCGCCTGCCCAGTTGAACGCAAGCCGAGATACGGTTCGTACAAAACCTGAGTGAGCTTGGTAAGACAGTCAGCAGGAAGATGGCTGTCGTGATTCATATCGTGATCGAGGACTCGAACGAGCTCAGAACACAGAGCTTCATCAGAAGCACGGACGGCAAACAATTCCGCTTTGGCCAGGGCTGCAGCGTAGCAATGGGTCGCAACCCGGACTTCAGCAGCCGCGCGGGCTCTACCGACACTACAAAACGTGTCAACTAAAGCTTTCACGCCTTAAGCAAAGTACATCAGTTTATAGAAGAACAAGAAGCAGTGCAGTGACCTACTAAACGGGACGTCAGGGACATCTCGCAGCCTCTCTGTAAGCGCGTTGCGCGCGGACACTGGTAGACGGTAGCTGCACGTTTCCGATTTTCCAAGAGCGGCACAACACCTGCATGCTACGCCCCAACCTTCCAATTTGCACGGATTCCCAGATGGGTGCCCAGCACATGAGGTGCAAGATTCGGGAACCTACGCAGATCGGAAGTAGTAAGCGAAGAAAATAAAGCACGAGTAAAAGGGTCAGCAACCGCATCTTACCGCTGCGTGGGTTAACACCATGTTTTTGAGGACGGACGTACACTCAACGGTCAAGGGGGAGGCACTGCGAGGAGGTAACATGTAAGCCATGTGGGGAGAGCGTTATCGATGGGCTAACGGCAGAGGATACGAATGAGGACGTTGACCTTATATTAAGAAACCTGAAACAGCTCATGCAATGGAGTAAGCAGACCCATCTCAGAAGGACACGAATCCTACAACAAGGAATGCAGCTTTCTCGATCTGTTTCCTGGAATTCCTGATGTGGACAGCGGCCTCTCACGACAGATCGCCTCCAAATCTCGTGATCAGGGCGGCTTCAAGACCACCGTGTGGCTCAGGCGCTTTTTAGATTTCAATTCGAGGGGCATTTATCAAAGGCAAAGAGACCAATGATGACCAGGGCATTGTAAACACGCAACGAGCAAGGCGCAAAGCCGGACAGCAGATATAAGAAGCACGACCTCGGGGACATTGACATATATATACAAAAATATCGAAGGTTAACTGACAGGCCTAATAAGAATCCACCTCTTCCGCCAAGGAGACTGGGGAAGCGTTCGAAGAGAACGCACACGGCAAGTGAAGAAAGGAAGAGATCAAAAACGATCAGGGACAGCATACAGAGGTAACAGAGCCGACGCACTTTCATGGTCATAGTCAAACAACTCGGGGTCGTACATCCAGGTAAACAGACCACAGCAGTAGTCTTTGTGTTCACCAAAACAGCCGCAAAACTCACATCTAAATGCGGTCCAAACTTGGGAAGCCGTCACGCACGGTTGACAGAGCAAAGAAAAAGACGTACTACGCCAATAATCGTCACCATAATCTTCACCAACGTCAATGAGAGACGTAACCAATAGGCGCATGTGCGCTATGCGGACGGAACAGGTCGGTAATAAAATAAAAGGCAAAGGAGCAGAGACCAAGTCAACGAACCTTCCCACTCTTCTCGGTTCTCATCATCAAAACAGACTGGCGACCCGTCAGATTGCAGCGGCTCCTGGGAGCTTCGCTCTGCGTCCCATTCGACTGTTACAAGACCGTCAAGGGGCAAAGGTCGAAGGAATTGAATACGGCAACGCACTCAGAAACTCGACTGTAGGAAAGTCCTCCGCCTTGTCGTAGGCACGTGCAACTGATAAATCTTTGTCTGCCTTGGTATACGCCATAGTAACTGCAGAAAATGTCAAAGACGCGCTCAGTAGACTAAGAATAACAAGGTAAGTAGATCAAAAGGGACGAAGGGGCCGTAAACACGCTGCATGAAATGTAAGCAGTGAGAAGCGGAAGGGGTGCTCGGCCGACGTCGAAAGGGGCACAGGATGGGGGAAAAAAGAAAAAGAATAAGGCAAAGGAGGTTGAACGTAGAAGGGGCTCACCATCCATTGTTGATTGTGGTGACCACAGACGAGGTGATTGGGGAACGAAGAAAGAAAGACGAAGACGCGTTTAGATACTATCGCCTTGGCATTGACACAATCTTCTACCAGTCACCTGAACAAACAATGCACTATGAGATACAACAACCCGCGCCCTAAACATGCAGTTTACGTTTAAGATTTGATGACATGAACAGACGAGGCCCGGCACCAGAGCGACACGATAGATTAAGGCTGATGACGTCGATAGTGCAGGGATCGTGAACCGCTTGCGTCAAGCGGCAACTTGATCAACAGCTGTAATTTTTCACACGGCACTGATAAGGGATGCAGGTGCGCTCCGTCAATCAATCTAAATCAGGCGCCATTTGGAACGAACAGGCTCCCAAACCGCGCCAGGCATTCACGCTATCCAACGCGATGCCAATCCCCGTTGACCCCCTCACCATTACTGCCCCTTCCGATCTGCTCAGTCACGATAGTGGTGTGTTTTGTTGCGCTGTTAGTCATAGTCAACGCCAACAACTAATGGGTCAAAATTCACAGCGGACCGTTCACATGTCATAAATTCACGGAACTGACCCTTTTCACAGTCTTACGCCTCATACAGCTAGTGGAGGGTGTCGGGGGCAGGGCGGAGGTCTATTTTGCAGATGATGTTGAGGGATGGGACGTCGGCATACGAGGCAAGAAACTACAAATCCAAATACACGACGCTCACTTGCCGACCGTGCTCGTGACGCTGATGGGGATGGACAATTGGATGACAGTAGACATTCATGCCAGCTTCATCTGGACCATGGTATTGGCAAATATAGTCGTTGACGGCGGTGGTTACCAAGTTGAAGAGGCTATGATAGGGCCAGGAGGAGAGATTACCGGCTATGTGACAGATCGTAGGAAGCTTAGGTTCTGCATCGGCAATGTGGGTGTGCGGTTCCACATTCCCTCCCCAGGCCAATCCCGACCACGATGCAACGTCGACGTCCTCTTGGAAACCGAGGGTGATATCGACGACCTTTATTTTACGGATACTTAACTATTCCCGCTTCTTAGCTCTGTAGTGTATCATCATCATCGAACAACATGTACAACTGAGGTTTATTGCAGCACACACATGCGTCATCAGACCGTAAGGCGATACAGAAAAGACAATGAAGAGAAGGCACCTCACAACCAATGGGACAAGATGATAAAACGGCAACACGATACATTTTTTTTTCGTTACACTACAACATGTATAACGACGGAACACGCAGCAAGGAGCACGGAGGCGATGTCAAAGTCCAAAAGATAGCAGCACGATTTTAAGGCAGGGAGCGATGGCATACCCTTGACTGTTCAGATCACAAGGTCACTTTCCCCTGGTGCCTTTCTTGAGATTCCCTTGGTCCACCTCTTTTGGGACGTCGGAAGGTGTCCCTAAAACGATGACAAAGAGGACATTGGATGAAAGGTATTTGGCACGAGTAAAGTACGTTCCCACAGTGTAGCCGACTGCGACGACAGACTCATCGGGCACCTCATCAATGTTGTTGTGGTAACGGCGTCTACCGGGCGAGCCGGATAGCGATTTGAAGTCCTCCGGGGTGAACATGAACGCCTTGACTCCGTTCTTTCCACGGCCATCAAAGACGGGAACTGCGAAGGCAGTGTAAGTTTGCGCACAGGGACAAGGAAGAGTGTAACAACTAACCGACATCCTCGAAACGCACAGGGTTTCCGAAGGAAGCCCCGGTGTGCATCACCTTCGGGGAGGCAACTGTATGCCCGAACTTAAACGTCTTGCGAGGAGACGTAGGGGCCGAGACTGCAAAGAACAGCGAGGTTAACAAGATGCATATACCACTAAGACGGGATATTGGGATGCACATACAAGATCCAGAGCCCCCTTTTCCCTTGGGGAAGGTCGTGAAACTGAACCCGAGCGGTGACGAAGGTCCAGTTATGACCCCATCAGGGAAATCGAGAAGGGCACCCCAAATGGAAGTGTCTCTGCGCATCTCCTGCGGCGCCGGAGCGATGGTGATGCGATGAACCTCGATCTGCGAGGAAATCGAACCGGTGGTGGCCGCAGTGAAGAGGGAACAGTCGGTGACCACCCCGAGCATGATACCCACGGCAGCTTGCCTGGTATCCGCCATCTTGATTCGATTCGATTCGTACACCAAGGCGGACGGGCTAATCCGAGCCATATTAACGAAATTGCCGTACCGGACAAAGGTAAGGCCGGCTGCCAGAGAGCTAGGCTGAAGTCAGAAAAAGTTCAAGCACAAATGATGCTGAAGTCGCGTACGGGATAGCTTGCGGAATGTAGGCCATCATCTCCTTGACTTGGAATCGCATGGAAGATAGATCCGTCTGGCTTGATCCGTTGGTATACGGAGCGACATCCATGAAGGTCCTAGAAGAGGTGTCAATAAGGCGATGCATAGTGAGGTTTTTGGACGTACTTGATGTGAGGCAGAGCCTCATAGCCAGCGGCCATCATAGGATGCCACAAGGCTGGATCCATGACTGCGTCCGAATCATGACCCTTTTCTATGTCATCTGCGCCAACTACTGCATAGCCTTCAACCGAAGCAACAGAACGCGCGTCGCTGCCGTCGGAGTCGTTCCCAGAGGCACCTTCATCCTCAGAAGGTTCAGCAGACATACGAGACTCACGGGCCTCTACGTCGACGAAGGGGTTCGCGCTTCCAGCTGGAGTACCAGGCGGGGAGCTATAACAGATATCAGAGGAATTCAGAGAGAATAGTTGATGCAAAAAAAAGGCGTACCTAAGCGCTTCGTCCTTTTCATCATCGGAAGGCAATTGAGGTGCCTTCAAGCGATGACCCTTCAACGACGCCTGGAACAAACTATCATGGACGTTAGTAACGGGAAATATGACAGCAGATAATAAACTCACGCCAGGACTGGAGGGCGATCGGAATCATCCGAAGCATCATCCGAATGCTCGGGATCAGCCAACTCCAGGGCAGGACTCTCATCCACGACCTTCGGGGGAGTTTCGGGAGAACTAGGGGACCGTCAGGAGGCGCTCGGAACAATCAAAGTTGGTATGACGCACACAGGTCTCGCCGCCTTGGGCACACGCCTTTCCGCAGACACAGTATTCACTCGAACAACAGTCTTGCGCTTATTTCTACTAAAAGGGTGAGGTACACGCAGTCAAAAAGTGATACGAGGAACACAAGACAGGTACCACATACAGAATTGCCGCAGCCGCCTCCACCTCGGCAAGTCGCGCCTTTTCCGTCTTGGACTTCGCCCTGCTTTCAAAGGCACGACCGATCAGCAAAGGCAATAATAGTAATTCAGGGGAAGAATGAACATACACAGGGCGACCTGATTGACTACACAAGAGCAAGCAGATAAAAGATTTAGCGCACTGGGCAGACACATACAACGGGATACCTACCTGACGATGACAGGAGCAGCCTCGAGGGTCTCGTCGTCATCGAGTGCGGGACCAGATGCATGCCTGTTATACTGTGGTCAATAAAGGACAATACAACGAAGTGGTGCCACTTACGAATCTACAGAAGCCACAGGAGTGTTGAAAGCATGCCCACTGGCATTGACAGACAAAGTAAGTGCGAGGACGCAACAAGGAGGGAATAAACAAGACATACGCAGCAGCAGAAGAAGCAATACTGTAAAATGGAGAGTATAAGCATGAAACGCGAGCAAATGGGCAGGCGGTGCACCTAGGTTCAGCAGGCTGATCAGCAGCTTCTGACGCGGCGAGAGACGCGTCCAACTTTTCGCTAGATAAGCAAGGGATCAGTCATAACAGGAAACGACTCGAGAAAGTGAATATAGGGGCATACAGAAAAGTCGACATTTTAGGGCCGGCGGGTTGGGGCATTGTAGAGGAGGTACGAGCACGACCCGAAACCTTCCGCTGTTTCTTGGATGGAGACGGATTGGCGGGGCCGTCAAGTATCTCGCTATAAACCATATGAAGGCTAGACGAGATAAGAGCAAAGCACACATACACTTCAGAGTCGAGTTCAACGGCACCAGTCTTGCGCTTGGGAAGCTGACGAGCGATGCTGATAACCAAATGATTAGCAAACGAAAGGCAACAATTGAACTGAGGGAATACCTAGGGGGTCCACCGGAAAGGGCCGCAGCGAGAGCTCTGGCGGGAACGCAAGGTGAGCTGGATGCAAGGCAGATAAAAGGATACAAACGCACTGATCGAGAGACGTGGTCGGGCTAGCAGAGGACGGTCAGCACGGGAGCAAGTATGCGAAGATACACAACATTGAACATACATCGTGGACTTTTTCGCCACCTTACGGCCAATACCACTGCAGAACGATTCAGCTGAGATCACTGCGTGACGATGAGGCCAAGCGGAATACATACGAATCCACGGTTCCTTTGACATAGAGGTTGTGGGTCTTTGGAGGCATAGCAAACGAGCAGTACACTGGAACGTTGCATCACAAACCATAGCTTATATACGCACACCAGGAGCAAGGAGAGAAACATCTTGTTCGCAGGCCGTATCCACGAGAAAGAAAGAAGCAAGCTGACAAGTGGACAAACCAGAACAAACGTCAGGGCAAAAAAGCCAAAGGAGGGCGGAGCAATCCTATTAGAGGAAGAAGAGGGACATGATGGGCCCGTAGATTGAAGGATTCGGAACCCAGCACCACGTTACCATCACCAATGCAACACGCGGCATTGACAAATTTGCAGTAAGAAGAGCAGACAAAGTCTGCCATCCATCATGCATAATTAAACGACGCAAATGAACACAAAATTAAGATCGGTTCCTCCGATATGGACTGGGGGTCAATAAATATTGCATAAATTGGAAAGCATGAAAGGCCATGACAAGCAAGGTACGTCTGCGATGGGAAAAGTAAACGAACAATAAGGCGCTGCTGGAAGGCAACGACTGAAAAGGTAATAGGGACCACGATTATGAGAACAAAAGGAAACAAGGGGGCAGCTGGCAAACGCGCCAATACGTGACCAGAAGGCCGCGGGAATGATAAGGCCAAAGATGGAGGATCCCAATACACGGCTCTTGAAAGCACCGATAGAAGCGCCATAGAACAGCTGCAAGGGGGACGTAGTATACTAAACAAAGGAAATGAAGGGTAAGGTGTGATAGCAACCCAAGGAAAAGACGCACCACATCATGGCCGCTCCCAATCCCAGGGCTTCAGCAACAAGAAAGAAGCACGTTATACCCGGATACAGGAACATGGGTACTGCCAAAGGATGAAGGGAACGAATTGGGAAGTACGCCGATGGAGCGAGCGGCGAGCGCAGAAGTAAGACCAAAGGTGAATTGTAGAGATACCAGTTTGATGGGAAGACTGCGTCACCGACTTCCAACCAGAAGGGCCTCCTGGACGACAGTGAAACAGAACGGTGCAAGATTGCGAACAACATGGAGGCGACCACAGAAAGACAAGCAGCCGGTACGTCTGGTGTGCTACATGCAAGGGGATCGAACTTATAAGGCTATGCAGCAGCAGCCCTCGATTTGTACGCGGCATTTCCAGTCAACGGGGCAGACCGACGTCTGCTCTGGGTCATACAGGTACGAACACTCAGATATTACAACCAGGCATTGAACGCTAAACTCGAGAGTTGATCTAGACACAGAACTGGGTTGAACAACTCGGAGTAAAGGTTCAAGAGGTTGAGAAGCCGAAGGCCTGGAGACTCGTATGCGACGCCGTCGATGGTGGAACGGAAGAGATCATTTTTTCCGTCGTGGGGAGTATCATCAGCCACGATCTACCACCGATGATGAAAAAGCAAATGTAAGCACACCTGCAGCAGAAACGCGACGCAACCGTTGACCATGACACAGCCAGGACAAAAAGAAATACAGATACCTGCGGCAACGCATCAGCATCAGCGGTTTGGGCGCGGCTAGTTTTGAGGCGGCCATGCAGTCTGCGAGCGAAGTATATGGGCTATTCGACAGAGAATTCGTCGACGGGGCTCTCGAAAGCTTCGCCACTAGTGATCGGTCTGGAGAAGATACACTGGACGCGTCCAATCGCTACTTTACCTCAGGCCGCGACGCATTACCAGACGAGGGCGTTCCGTTCAGTAAAGATGTCGACCCCAAAGGCATACTGCAAGCTATGACCGGCGAAGGATATGTGCATACCGAGGACAACGAGGTTCTGTACTTCCACCGCCGCATGTGCGATGACGGAAAAATTAGGCAAGCAAGTCAGCGAATAACATAATACAAACGACCTAACACACAAGCAGACACGAGCCGCTGCGCCCACAGGCTTTCCGGATCGGGGACATTGTAGAGATTCAAGTATCTTTCATTGTAGTTCCAATGAAGGGAGAACGCTACAAGATGATGACTGTATTGCGATCGATTGCGCTTATTGATGGGACCTTCAGTAATAAGGTAAGTCTTAATTGTGACAACGGAATATCAGAGCAGAAGTTCACATGATGTAGAAGATCGCCAAGAAAGAAGGCCCGACCAAAGCGCCCATGACTTTGAAGCGCAAGGTCATGTACAACGACCCTGAGTATGATGACGAAGACGGACCACGACAGAGCAAGAAAGGGATGGAAGTAGAAGTGTCGAGTGTGTCAGAGATGGCTCACTAGAGTACATACATTTTTAGATGGGCCACCCCTTCTAGCATTTGACGTGGTGAGAGGGAGCCCTCGTCTCAGTTTGAACCTGTCTGTGCCTATTAAACCGCCGGATGGCGAACGTAACGTCGAGTATTGGCTGATGGGTATTGTCTATCACGGCGAATATCTCTTTACCTCTCAAGTATTTTCGCCTATAGGCTCCGTATGGAAGCGTGACGGTATGGTTGCAAATGGGCTGATGATTTATGAGGGTCAGTTTGCAGTTGCTGACTTACACGTTTTACACACGCGTATACCAATCATGCTTGTGTATGGTCCTAAGCCCGCCGACTCACATCCCTTTTGAAGGGGAGGAGGGCGCCGTTGCGTTGACAGATCCCTTGACGACTGAAATATACCTGTCAGTGTCAATGAGGCGATCAGCGTGAAAAAAAAGACTTAAACCAAAAAGAACCTAAGTAAAACTGAATTTGAAGTACCCGCCGCTTCGAAATAAAACGGACCTCTTCTCGGGTCCCGCTCGAGAGCAGGAAGAGGTTGAAGGAGCAAAAAACTGCCAAGGCCGAGCACATTGAGTCGTCCCAGATTCGAACTGGGGACCTTCTGTCTTTATGTTAGACAGACGCGCCAATCCACTACGCCATCGACCCGTTGCAATTGCAGTGAAATTCAGCACTCAACAACATCACACAATCATAAGGCCGCTGCCAAACAGCATCAACCTCAGTTCTGGCTACATACTGAGGTCAACGTCGACATCAAGGTGAAGTCGATACACATCATAGAAGGTTTCAGTACGGGGACAATGATTAAAGCGCTGAGTAGAAACACGTGTTGAGGAGGGTCAAGCAGCACTAAACGGGCACTGAGAGGTGAACGGCAAATACAATAAAAGAGCAATTTCAATGGCAATTCGGAAAAAGGGCCCATCAACATATTTAAACAAACAGCAGGTATCGGTGACAAGGAAGCATGTGAATCAGGAATTGAAACGACGCCAAAGTCAAGTATGAAAGCGAGAAATAAGTAAGTGAAAAAGGTTTCCGGAATTTACCGTGATTGAATCAACATCACTTGATTGAATCAACATCACTTGATGCTGCCGACATTCCCACCATAGTTGAAGAAAGGAATAACCTCGTTCTATATAAATAGAACTCGGAATTACAGCAGCGATTGAGGATAAAGGCCCAATTTGATGTTGTCTGAGAGTATAATGTCTGCTAGATATGGGACTTCCAACCCAGATTAAATCTGAGAGGACCTCAAATGCCTGAGTGAATGCTTGTAAAGAGATATGAAGGTTATGCTTCACTTGGAGAAATCCAATCTCCAATGCAGCCCTCCATGCCTTGGCTGGATGGGAAGACCCTGAAGTGATGGCCATTGGCCAGCTGAGAGAAAAACAGAAAACTAGAATAGTCCCTGTGATTCTTGGTATGTTTATATTTTTTGCAAAACATATGAGCCAAGGCAGCTTGGTGAAGACAGAGGTCAGCATGACCTAAGGGCGTGTTTTCAAGAGCAAGTGTACGATACTGAACTGCAGCTTCGAGATCGTCAAGTCCACCCAGTTTTTTGTATCGCTTTGCATAACAATCTGCAAGACCAGTTTGGACATGGAATAAGTCATGGTGATTTGGAGCTATCTTTCCAAGGGCTAGCTTGTCATGTCTGAGAGCAGCCTCGAGGTCAGCCACTTGTCCAAGCTTTTCATACCGGAATTTATAAGAGAATGCAAGTCCTGCATGATATGTGTGGCAATCTGGATGATCTGCTGGTATTCCATTTACTGCCAGTTTATTGTATTCAAGAGCTGCATCCAAATCTTCAAGATCACCAAGTCTGTTGAATCTGTCCGTGTATGATGTACCAATAGCACTTTGCAAGGCAGGAAGATCTGGATGATCTAGAGGCATGCTTTCCAGAGCAAGCTTGTTCAACATGAGAGAGTTTTCCAGGTCAGACAAGTCACTGATTCTCTGATAGCGCTGTGTATATAACATCGCAAGACTTTTCTGGAATGCACATAAGTCTGGATGGTTTGAAGGAGTTCCTGATATAGCGAGTTTACCATAGCTGATAGCTGCTTCAAGACTATCTAACTTCTGAAGTCGGTTGTAGTGATCTGAGTAAGCACGTGCAAGAGCTTCCTGAACCACAGGAAGATATGGATCATTTCCAGCTGTATTTTCCAAGGCCAATTTGTTGTATTTTACAGCAGCCTCAAGGTCTTCCAGATTACCAAGTCTCCTATATCTGTCCGCTACTGAGACAGCAAGGGCTGCTTGGCGCCTTGGAAGATCAGGATGCCCTGCAGGAGTGTTATGCAGAGCTGATTCTTTCAAATTCAAGGAAGCCTCCAGATCAGACAGTTCTCCAAATCTCTGATATCTATTTGTGTATAGAACTGCAAGCCGCGCCTGGAAATCACGTAAATCACGATGATCAGGTGGAGTAGCTGCCAGTGCAAGCTTCATATATCTCAGAGCGGCCTCAAGGTCTGATACCTTCCCAAGCCTTATATAATGCTCTCTGTAGGTTATTGCAAGGCTAGCCTGGCGTGCAGGAAGTCCTGGATGACCTCCTGGTGTGTGTTGAACAGCCAGGATATCATATTTCAGTGCTGTTTCGAGATCCCCAAGCTCACCAAATCTGTGGTGGCGAGTGGAGTATGTAACAGCAATAGCTGTATAACGCACAGGAAGATCAGAATGACCTTCAGGTGTACTAGCCAGAGCTATTTTGTGGTGTTCCAGAGCGGCTTCGAGAGCTTCGACCGCTCCGAATCTCTGATAGCAGTATGTATAGATACCACCAAGTGCTGCTTGGAATTCAGAAAACTGCGGGTCATCGAGAGGTGTATTCTCTACCGCAGTTTGCTGATACATCAACGCTGCCTGGAGATCTTCAATGTTCCCCAGTCTATGGTAGCGATCTTGGAATACAAGAGCAAGACCAGACAGACGTGCACATAGCATCGAGTTGTCTGCAGATGTCTGCTGAACAGCTGCTTCTCGATGTTCGAGAGCAGCGCCAAGATCATCTAGATGCCCAACTCTTTGAAAGCGTCTATGATAGGAGATTGCGAGCTCCGTATGACGATCAGGTAGTCTATGGTCGTCTGCAGAGGTGTCCTCGAGGGTGGACGTTTGATAACCCAGAGCCTTCTCAAGGTCACTGAGCATCCCAAGTGTCTCGTAGCGATCTTTATACAATAATCCAAGGACCTCCTGGCAATGCGCGATTGCGACATGACCCGGAGGCGCTGCGTTCAGAGCAGCCTCGTGATGACTTATACTGAAGTCAAGGTCCTTCAGATCTTCAGTCAGCCGATACAGCTGCCTGTATGCGAACGCAACTGCCGCTTGGTGTAGCGGGAGATCGCGGTGCGACAGAGGGGTCGCATCGACACTGGCCTTACCATGCATCAGAGCAGCCTGCAGGTCAGCCATGACGTGGTGCGCCAGGAATCTACGAATATATGCGAGACCCAGCTGGTAAAGGTTTCCCGGAAACCCGGGATGCCCCAGCGGACTAATCGATACGAAAGCTCTCATCTGGTTGATATCTGAATCCTCTTTGGTCTTGCAAAAAGTCACGATGAGCTGTCTAAAGGATATAATGAATATGAGCCGCGTACTTCGTTGAATTTATCGGGCCCTTCAAGTTGTGTGATCTCCTCCGAGGCATCACGATGATCGATCCTGAGATAATTCTGTAGGACGATGGGAGGTGATGCAGTAATTTTATCAGCGCACCTTTCTTCGACCTGGCTGTCCTTTTCCTCTACCATATCTGCCATTATTGGATCGACGGTTGTGGAAAGGAACAAGAGATGTTGTGTTGTATTTGTGACGAGTTGTTCTGCAGCGATGGTGACTTCGAAGTCCGCTACGGTTCGTCTTGTCTTTGAATTATACATCTACCAGGGAACTTTCACCTCGGTTTCTGCATGCGAATATCGACTGTCCTCAGAAAACCCAACCCCGATATTCGTGTCCAACCGTGGATGCGCCCCTCGTGACCCTTTGGGATATCTAGGTTCACCTGACGATTTTCCCTCGCTTTTGTTACAGTCTTGCCCTGTTGTGACATCAAGCGCCTTTCTCTGGCTGATAACCAGACTTCGCGTGTTTCCAATCTTCGCGCTTTCCGTATCTGGCACACTCCCACAACTAAGGTCGAGGGCAGGACATTCCTCGGAAGAAATGCCATCCATCAAGCGCGGACGCGGTGTAAAAGGCGGGACCCATGGTATGTAGTCCTCCAAGACAGGATGAGAACTTGCTTATTGAATTGTTCGTCAGTCACCGGGTACAAAAGGGCCAAACGGAAAGGTCATGATTTTCGAAGTATGATTTGTTTTGTGAGCTTCCGTGAGGGCGGCGCGCATCGGGTAGCTATCAAGGATGCCTTTGTGTTCCATAGGTTCATGTCCTCCCTTGTACCCATTGATATTCATCCAGTAGCGCAATCGATTCTACTCCCTGAAAAAGCCATGCTGAATCGTCCAGGATCAAGATACCGTGAGTCACCTTCGTTTATAACATTGACGTCTCGTTCATGGTCGACCTTGATAGTCATGGCAGAACGCTGGCGTAGGAATCCTGGACCTTGAATTAAACCCGCGCTGCGGAGAGCGGTGTCCTGGTTGTGGAAAGATGACAGTCGAATTCGGATTCATGGGCTAAATCTGTCTTCGGCGACTAAACGAAACCCCCGTGTTGAAGTTGTCAAGTCTTCGTCAAGGCGCCTTTTCAACTTTCGTAGTACGGGACTCTACTTCGTGTTTCTCGACTATCGGATTTCCGAAACGCACCGTTTTATTCGCCAACCAATTTATTTGATCGTAGGATATCCGAGCCCAGTTCTCATTGAGCGCCGGCCGGGGCCCAAGAATGGAGACCAGATGGCGACAAGAAAGGGATGACACTCATCGGTCGGTTATCTGACGTCGAATGGGAATCAGCGTGGAAACTGAGGAATATGGAGCCGATGACGGACCTCCCTCAAGCCATGACCATCGAACTTGTGCTGGTTATGCTCGTGAGCACAAATTCTTCGTCATTGGGTGCGTCAGAATAGCTCACGTCACGGCAGACTTTGAAACCCTACACCGATCCACGCGTTTGAAGTCCTCCGGTTATCCGTGTAGACTAGTTTGGTGAAGATATGTGACCTTCGTTGTTACCCATTTTAAATGCAGCATCAAAATAAGGGCTGGTTCTTCGAACGGTCCAGAGTGTTTCCAGTAAAGCACTGGTGCGCGACGCGCTGCGGATAGGATTGGGAGAAGTCATTGTATGTGAAAACCAAAGGCCCGTCCGATTTTCCATGCCGAAACCGAATATCAAAGTTTGTCAGGGAATATGAGTTGACGATCAAACACATCGGGTCTACCTGGATTCAAGTTAGTTTGGGGTTTGTGCCAGATCGCGGAATTTAATATCACTAAAAAATAACTAGCTAAGGAGATCGGATGTCGATGAGATCCATACATGTATCTTGCAGTTAAGGCGCCACAACAGAGCAGGCTGAAAAGGGATAGAATTGCTACAGTGATTTAATTAACAGCAGACCGATCTATGATAGGTATATCGTAAAAGAGGGAGGGCGAAATATCCATAATATGTCATGACGGGGTATGTGTGAACAAAAAGGCGAGGCGAGAAAAAAAATCCAGCGATACAGTGGTTCGATGCGATGATCCTAGTTGATACAGTTGTACGCGGCCGTGTGCGCGAAACGAGATAAGGGACTTTATGGGTATGCAGTTGTGAGTGTGTATAGTTTTACGAGTCGTGATTTTGGATGGGGGAACTCCAAGCCGTACACTCCAGTGTGCGGAGCCAAAGCGTGAGACGAGGCGCCAATTTACTTGCCAGCGGCAGCCAGATTAAGCGCGCCGAGAACAACCTCCCATGCCAGGTCGATCGTGTCCCACAACTCGGGGTCGTGGAGTCCGAGGGCGGCCATGTTCTGCCATAGCTCCTTGACGTGCGCAGCATGGGTTGTCAAGGTGTGGAGATTCGATGACGCAGAGGAGCAGAGGTAGGAGGACAGCTGATGGAGAGTAGAACCTGACGCGAGGGCACCTTGCACCGCCTCGTGAGAAAGAGATTGGAGGAACCCGGACGGCATGGGGAAGAGTGCCTTCAGGACGGATTCTAGTCGGTGGTGGTACATAAAGGAATGGAGGATGGCGAAGGCCGCAGGGGATGGAATGGAGAGAGGCAGCACTGGTAATTGTAGTGTCGGCGAGTGCGGCTGCTGGTGGGAAGGTGGCAGCCGAGGAAGCTGAGCGCATTGAGATGCGAGAACGAGCGAGTGCACTGGGAAGAGCATTGCCTGGTCGCTGGGGTTTTTCGAAGAAGACACGGCAAGGACGTGGGTGGGGTAAGTGGGCTGGGCTCCCGATGAGCCGCGAAGAGGAACTGAAAGGGAGGCTGGTAGACGGGATCGAGGCATCGAGGTCGGCATGTGCGATGGTGCTAGTGCAGACAATCCTGCGAGCATTCTAAGGGGCGCACCATGCGGATTAGTTCATGTGATGGCGTGGAATGTAGATAAAAAGTTGACATACTCGTTTGCCCTCGGTCGGAGACCCCTTCGGATGTACTCTGCTGGTACGCTGGCGAGCTCTGGAGCCACAGCAGTGATAGCATCGCGCGACACCTCAGCGAAGGGTGGGCGTGCAAGAGTCCGGGGAAGCTGGACGGCGGGGGACGGGGGAGCAGGCGATGCGACGGATCTGCGCTGGGAGTGGGTGTAGCTGTGCTTGTCAAAAGCAGTGGGATGCGACGCGACCTGGAACATTGTGATAGTAGTAGTAGAAGTCGGTGCAGTGATTGAGCTGTGCAGCTGAGTGAAGATAAAAGTATTTCGTGCATGGGTTATATATACAGACTCATGCAGAACAAGCGATCGAGATCTGCTTTTAACCCCTTTTCGGCCATTCGTTTGTTGACTTTCCTTATCCAGGGTCGTGATAGTGGCTTCGTCCCTTTCCTCCCTTTGCATTTGGATGTTCTTGTTCGTTGATCCCAGTCAATCCTGGTCAGACGTGCAAAGAAGCTACGCCATAATCTGTCACCATCCCAACCCCTTGTACTGTCCTGGCTAACGGTGAAGTCGTTATATTCCACACTACAAGCCATTTCACACGTAGTGCTCCATAACGGGGATCTCATGGACCTACAACCTTGACTCGTATCACCATGGGTCTGTACGAATTGATAACTTCCATGGGATTTCATGACAGAACGAAGACGGGGACGCAACGTTTCCTCGGTTACTTTCCGTCGGGACCCTCCTTCCTTTTTAAGGTTCCTTGTCATCACCACGATTATGTTCCCAATGTTGCAATTCCCTTGTTCCTTGGGAGGGTCTGCCTTTCACTCAGCTCATGCGGACATAAACTCTGATTATATAGGGCCCTAAAATCACCGTACTCCGTCTTTCGAAACACGCGAGTCCACTTCCCTTGTCCCTCGCCTCCTAGACGCCGCCCGCTACTTTAGCGCCCGCGAGTCACGCAAATGACACTCAGAACTGGAATAGTCGGCGGGGCCGGGTGCATCACATCGTTCTATCATGTTACGAAATGATATGGTGAGTTATCGGAGCACTCTCTCTCAGGTAGCCTAAATGGACAGCCGACGACCAGGATGGGCTCATCTGCTGTGCTAGCCCCTTCTCCAAAAGGAAAGCCCGCTGATTGTTCGAACATCGGAAGAATGGCGAGCAGTGTTCCACCACTGTCAGAATAACAATGGAAAAAGTCAGTACCGTCCGGAGCCCTACCCTCAACCAGCCTCAACCTACATTCATTCATTTTACTCAATTCACCATCTTCCGATCCGCAGTACATGGGTCATTTCTCGTCACCCATATATCTTATTGTGCCTTCTCCTTCCCAGATGGTCGACTTCGCGGAATCATTTACAGCTACCGTCCTACAGCCCCCTTGGTGGTCATCCCGACCCCACATGGCGTGTCGTCACATTTCCGAACTATGAAGTTCTCGTCTCCTGTTCACATCGTTATATGATGTGACTTCATGGACACTATTATCACGGTCTCTTATCAGATCAGGCCCTATGACCATCCTTTTCTCCCCGTTAGGGATTGCTACCTCTCCGACGTTTTCTTACCAGAGCAAGTCCTCGCACGTAAGTCGAACGCACCTGCATTTAGGTTGCGAACCACTGATCAGTAGCTCCATTAGTAACCGCCTATGCCGTACTAATCTAAGCTCTCCATTCTTAAGCCCCATATCCGTCCATTTACCAAGTCTCCCATCCACGAACTTGGCTCTAGTCGTTGATTTACCCTATGCGATCTACAATCGTGGGATCATCGAACTTCAAATGTCTCCTGACATGCGGTCTCGCGTCTGCGCCACACTCTCGAAATTGGTAATCACAGAGTGAATCCTACGGTCTCTGGCCACCAGACCAGGCCTCCACCTACGTATCCTCGAGCTCAAGGCGCGGCGGAAGGCACAGTATCTGGATTCCGACTATCTTCTGTCTTCGATGTCACAGGGAACCTAATACACCAATGCCGATCTGCCTCGGCCTTTGGCGGATTATCTGATCCACACTGCAGCGACGCCCACAAACATCCTCGATATGCCACATTCTTTCCGCCGGCACCCAGCAGCGACGCCCACAAACATCCTCATTGCAAGGCTCGTGAGCATCCGATATGTTATGCGTTTTCCGCCGGCATTCTCGGCCGTTCCACTGCCCTTCGTACGCCTACGAATGATCACCCAAGAACCCGCCATTCGACCCAACGAAGCTTAACGGGGTCCGTCCTTCCCTTCCCCACCTATCTGCCTTCACACGCCTGCTGAAAAGTCATCATAAAGCGATGCACACTCGGTTTCTAGGAGCACATGATAGAACAGCCTTCAGGTCCCCCAGGTGTTCCTTTTCTGGTGCCCGGGCGCCTATGTGGTGTCGTGGCATGGACCGCCTTTTGGCCGCTCGATAGCTCCCCATGTTGTTCGCACATGGGCAGTGGAGAATTACATTTCTGGGACGTCACTTACGTCGTCATGAAAGGTTCGGCGTACGGTGGTTCGCGGGCATCTGTTCCCACTACGGCTACATGTCTTTTGTGTGTACGCGATTACATATCTCAGTAATCTGAACGATCGAGCGTTGGCATCGTCTCCCCACACGTCTGGTTCCGCCGATCACGATGGAGGGCTCGGGGGTGATAACGACATCAACACCCCCAGTTCAATCAGATTACACATGAACAGTTTTTTTCTCCCTCCTACAGGACCAGAAGAGCCCCGTTCGAGTGCCCGCCAGGAGGCGACGAGTGACTAATGTCGACCACTGCACGTACGCTTAGCCCCACCCTGCATTCGATCGCTTCGACTCGCAGTATCAGACTTCCTGGATGCAAGAGCCATCACCACGGGGGGCGCTAATCAACGAACTGAGTCATCGCGCCGCTTGCTAGGAATGATGAAGTATGTGCGTCTGGTTTCTGACGTGATGCGGAGGGCCGCTAGGCGAACGTTGTGAGTTCCTGCTATCTATCTGATCGGCGAGCTGTTTGTTGAGGGGTTACCGACTCGGAGCGATGCCCAAGGGATGGGATCGTGGCACCGACGTGGGTTCTATCAGATGAACATGAATGGAATCATCATTTATGACTCGGTAATCCTCTAGAGTGGGAGATTTCCTGGTATATGAGCGTGCAAGTACACGGCCTTTAAATGTGTAGCCACTAGAGGCAAATTTCCAAGTCTTAGGCTAGGGTAGCCGTGCAATATATATTCTAGAACACTGGACAGGGAAATTTGAGGAAATTACAAGCATAGCAATGATGGCCGCAACTCCATTGTTCTGACGAACCACAAAAGACACTTACAGCGAGTACAGCAGCGAAATAGCTTCCATGGAGCCTTTAATATAATCGCGAGGTGACATTTGTTTTTGAATAATCGCCGTGTGTGGCGAATTATGATTCAATCCAACGTAGTGCTGAAGCCTCAGGCTGGAACAAGACGCGGGGAGAAGAGGAAGAGAGGGGTGGCGGCATGATGGCGAAGAGGGTGCTGGCACTGCTGAATAAAAGTGCGTTTCCGAAGACGACCTAGAATCTTGGACAATCGCTTCCATTCCACTTGAAATCTTCAGTACACCTACAGAAAGGAGGTACGTAGGAAATGATGTGTCTATCTAGGAGAAACTAAGTGCATCCCCACTCATTCGCGGAGTGTCGATCATGATACTAGTCTGACATCCGGTGTCTGACGTCACGCGAATTCCTCTTCAGTCTCACCGTCACTACATATCGCTGCATTCTACCCTATCCTCGTCACCCAGAAATCATGCCTCCATCTGCATTGATTCTTATTGCCGACGGGACCGAAGAGATAGAGTTGTGCGTCAGGTTTAGCCTTGGGAATTTAACATCTAATTGCCCGAATCTCTCAGTACCACCACCTACGACACTCTGGTGCGGGCAGGGGTTTTAACAACATCTGCATTTGTTCCGGGGAAAGACACGGCGAAGTCCGAGAGCCCGCCCTTTGCGAAAGGCTCCCGAGGAATCAACATTCTGCCAGATTCCTTCCTTGATCACGACTGTGGCCCTGTCCGTCCGTCTTGTAATAATCTGGATACCAAACCCCACTGACGCCATGACACTATTGCAGGGCAGATACGACCTCTTAGTCATCCCAGGTGGCGCTGTGGGTGCTGATACGATATCGAAAAACAAGATGGTTCAGAAGTTTGTGGTAGAGTACCTGGCTAAAAAGAAGATGGTCGGCATGATCTGTGCTGGTTGAGAGGGGTTTTTTTCTAGTTCAATTCGACTGTGCTGATGCCTGACCCAGGGAGCCTCGCGGCCCTAACTTCAGGCCTCCCAAAACAGCGTCTAACATCACATCCCAGCGTCAAGAAGGAGTTGGAAGAAGGCATGTTTATCAAAATTACACCTCGAAGACAATGCCGCTCACAATAAAATCCTTGAAAGACTTTGAATACTCAGAAGAGCCGGTTGTGGTATCGGGTAAACTGGTGACGAGGTATGTATGCACGATCGTGGCCCTGTAAATCCTGTTGCTGATCTCCAGTTGATCAGTCGTGGTCCCGGTCAGTTTCCTCATTTGGTGATTGAACAATGTCGGCAGCCTCCTAACTCCTTGAGAGTAGGGACCGCTTTTCCCTTCGCCCTTACTCTAGTCGAACTCCTGTGCGGTGCGGACAAACGAGCCGAGGTGTACAAACCCCTGATATTCCCTCCCGGCACCCCCTTCTAAGTTGTCAGGAGTCAATCAAAGATGTTGTACTTGTATGAAAAAGCAAAAAGCGAAGAGCATAATTTCCAAACTGTGTCATCGAGTGGTTATTCATCCCCTATATTTGCATCTAGTGAATAAGTCTCAGAAGAGAGTGATCGTGTCGGAAAGGCAAGAAACAGTGGTGTAGGGGATTCATGTCCGCACCACGAGAAAAGGCTCGGGGACGTCAGGACTTTCATAGGGAGACAGTCTCGGGTGAGCGTGATATGTGCCATCCTGGTCGACGTCGATGAACCTGGAAACCTGTCATTTCAGGGTTAGACAGCTGTAACATGACAATATTCAATTGTCGAACGAGTACCTGCCAAACTATGGCATTACATCCAAACTGTGTAAGGGTCGGACTGCAGTGCTGGATAATCGACAGTGCTTCGTTTACCGAAATCACAGGAATGACATCGGTGTGCGCTTCCATAGGATAGTTGATGTGAATTGAACGGAGAGACTTCGCTGGAGCGAGGCATGGTCCAAGACGTTGCTATAGACAGGCATGAATGTCACTAAGTTCCTTTATGAACGTGTCACATTACCAGAAATTCTGGCTCGACGACGACGAACAGCTGCTCGAGAGCGGTGCATCGTCGGCATATGTCCTCGATGGAACGTAGACTGATGAGCATGCGGTGAACGGAGAAACGAAGGAGACTATGTCCGTGGGTTGCTACCAGCTGGGACCAGAATGCTTCTGTAGACGGCGATTCGTAGAAGGCACCTGGTGAATATATGTGGAAGTTCTGCAGCGGTGAAGTTGAAAGGAGGTTCAAGACATCATTCATCCAGGTTTCTAGAGGCAACTGTGGATGTACAGTCAAGGTGATGGATGTTAGTTTCGCGAGCGTCCCTGCCTTGAGACATCGCTGGCTAAATTCACCCATATCCTGTCACATATTCATTTTTGGGTGACTTAAGAATGCAAATGGGATGGCAGGGAAGCTTACGAAATGTGTAGATACACCTTCAAGGCCAAGACCAAGAAGGCCGACAACGTTCGCTGAAAGGACGGACCATACACCCTTGTGAGTAATCTTCGGGCAGCCTGTCAAGTACAGGTGTCTCAGGTTTATGAGATTGGGGGCCAGGCTCTCGAGGACTGCATCTGTGACTATGTGCGATGCCTATGTTTGAGAAGTCAATATCAACTCCGGACAAAAATCGATTGTCACGACTTTGCATATGAGGGTCAGGCTTTGGAGAGTACTCCCAGTGAGCGCCATCCATGGACTTAGACGGTTGACTACTGGACCACTCGGCATGATTAAGGAAATCCGAGTGAGTCGCGTGAACCCCAGAAGAAGCGCAGGTTCATAGTTATCTTCAGAGCGGCCATTTATTTCGAGTTCTTGGAGTGTTCCAGATATCTGCAGTGCTTGCAAGATTTCAGAGTTAAGGGATCCATCGCGGGTCCAAGTGCAGGCGTGCAGATTGATGCAGTTTCTAAGCCCCAGAGGCACCGCATATTCCAATACAGAAGGCATCATCGCCTTAGGGAAATCACGAATTTCTAGTGCAGCGTAAGCCAGTGTAAGTCGATCATTGAGGTGTGGAATCGCAGAAACAGACCGAGCCGGCGTACATATTTTGCTAATTGGGGGCAATGTGCAAGTGTGTTGAAAAGTTGCACCACCTAAACAAAGTACGAGGGGAGATGAGGTGCATACGTTATCAAATAACGGGTGCATTACTCACCTTCGCCTTTCCGTCCCGCTGCCATGCATAGATTGATGCCCGCTCGTACAATTTTGGGATGGTGAAACGGTGAAAAGTTTTGTTGACGAGACAGCTCGAAGCAAGATGATGCGGTTTAAGAAGGTGCGATATTACCAGTGGTAAGATGTCTATTGGGAGATCTGAGAAGACGACCATACTAGGGCAGAAATCGCCGAGTTGTTGTCGGAGTGCTACTATACGGAATCGGCTAATTGGCAAAGCCTTCAGGAACAAACATTGAAACTTGGGGTCTGTTTAGGTTAGGGTCTCTCGAACTTTGGTTTGCTCCTCACTTGTCGCCGGGCACGAGCCTTGTCTTGAACTCAAACCACCATCATGTCGGACGTCGAGCACCATGATATGTACGACAACGAGGTGTCCGACCCCGTAGTGCCGGACGAGGAGATGGAGCACGTTGATGAGGGCAGCAACGGGGTAACGCAGAAAAGCCGAGCTCGGTTTGACGATGAAGAGGAAGAAGAGGAGGAGGAAGAGGAAGAAGAGGAAGAAGAAGAAGAGGAGGAGGAGCTAGCAGGAAAGAAAGCGAAGAAAAGGGCCAAGGTATGTTGTACTTCACGCACGTCATTTGAGCCAACGCCAACCCTCCTTGCCAGCACCGCCATAAACGATCAATTGCCAGTCGTTTCGTTGATCTCGAGGCCGAAGTCAGTGACGAGGAAGAAGAAGAGGAGGAGGATGAAGACTATGGTGCTGGTGGGTCTTCTCGGACAATTCTCAAATGTTTATTTGACTTTCTTCGCTTTTGTAGATGGGTTCATTGAGACTGTCGATGAGGTGGACGATGACAGCGGCCGGCGGACGTATGCATTACTCGATAAAAAGCGACAGATAGAAGAAGAGGAAGACAAAAGTCCTGAAGAAATGGCGAAACTCCTCAGCGAGCGCTACCGACGGCCTGCCGTCCGATACACAGGGGACATGAATGAAATTCCTCAACGTCTTCTCATGCCTTCCGTCCACGATGCCAGCTTGTGGCAGGTCCGAGTCCGGGTGAGTACTTCGTCCCTTTGTACTTCACACTCGACTGACGGTCATCCCACAGCCTGGAAGGGAGCGGGATATTGTCTTCAGTCTGATGCGCAAATCTATCGACGTCGAGTACACCGCCCGCCCTCTGAATATCCTCGCTGCGTTCCAACGTGACTCTCTGCCGGGGATGATCTATGTGGAGGCCCGGAGTGCCCAACAAGTCAGTCAAGCCTGCAACGGGCTCGTTGGTGTCTTCCCTAGTCGTGGCATCACACTCGTGCCTATCGAAGAAATGGCTAGCCTTTTGCAAATTAAAAAGCAAGACCTGACGGTGACCCCAGGCAGCTGGGTCCGTATTCGGCGCGGGAAATACGCGGGAGACCTGGCACAGGTGATGGACATCACGGAGAACGGCGAGGATGTTGGGCTCAAATTTGTGCCCCGCATCGACTTGAACCCGCGCGATGACGGCTCGCTCGATCCCGCAGGGAAGAAGCGCAAAAAGGCAGCGACGGGCGCTGGTACCATGCGCCCGCCCCAGCGATTGTTCAACTACGAGGAGGTCATAAAGGTGTGGGGCCGCAAGAATGTGTCGAAGCGCAATCAGGTGTATGTGTTCCAGAACGACACGTACAAAGATGGGTTCATTGAGAAGGACTTCAAGCTGAGCGGACTGAGTTTGGAGGACGTCAATCCTACCCTCGACGAAATCACCCAGTTCACTCGACGCCAGGACGGGGGGGAAGCAGACAATCTCGTAGATCTGTCCATCATTGCCGAGGCGTCCCGCAAGGCGGCAATCTCAGTGTTGCAGCCGGGTGATCATGTTGAAGTTTTCGAAGGCGAGCAAGCCGGTGTACATGGTGTGGTCGACGAGATCCATCAGGATGTTGTGATCATTACAGCTATGGGGGTTGATATTGACGGGCAAAAGGTCGAGCTTCCCGCACGGAGTGTCAGGAAGAGGTTCAAGCCTGGAGACCACGTCAAGGTGATGACTGGTCAGAATGCCGATGAAACAGGCTTGGTAGTCGCTGTTGCCAATAACGTTGTCACGTTCTTGTCCGACATGTCAATGCAGGAGGTACGTCCTCCCTTTTCAAATATGAATCTAGATCTCACCGTTTCACAGGTCTCCGTCTTCTCAAAAGATTTGCGAGAGGCTGCAGAAGTCGGATCGGGTACGAATGTTGTTGGAAACTACGAACTGCACGATCTGGTACAACTAGAGTGCGTATAATCTCATCGCTCCTATTCTACACGGGACCTTCGCTCAGACGGTCCACCACAATTAGCGCTCAAACGGTCGGTGTGATCTTCAAGACGGAACGCGACTCCTTCCGTGTACTCGACCAGAACGGACAGGTGCGTCTGGTGCAGCCGCATCAGATTTCCATGCGCCGAGATTCTATTCGGGCGATCGCCACCGACTCGGAGGGTCATGAGCTACGTATCAACGACAACGTCAAAGAGATCGATAGCGAGGTCCGTCCTTCTCCCGACTCCAATCCACACACCCATGTATTGATCATCTCCCTGCATCCTTTGCATGAAAATTTATAGGGTCGCAAAGGGCAAGTTCTACATATCCACCAATCCTTCTTCGCCTTCCTGCACAACCGCGAGATAGTCGAGAACGGCGGTGTCTTTGTCACACGGGCACGCTCCCTCTCATCTCTCGCGCCCAAGGGCAACCTTGTTCGCGCTGGCACGGACCTCTCCAAGATGAACCCTTCGATCGGTGCACCCATGGGTGGCATGGTTGGGTCTGGGGCCATGGGTCGTGGGCCCCGGGACCGCGATATTGGGTTAACTGTCTGTGTCATCAAAGGTGCGCACAAGGGCTATGTGGGAACGATAAAGGATGTCAATGGGGCGGTGGCGAGGGTGGAGCTACGGACAGGAAACAAGGTTGTCACACTCGAGAAGGACAAGCTGAGAGAGAGACAGTGCGTGTATTCTACAATTCTGCTTGCCTCGGCTAACAGAATGGTCGACAGGCCGGATGGTAAACTTGTCCCGTTGACCGGACGTGGTTCATCTTTATCCGGACCTCGTCCCGGCGGAGGTGGAGGCTACCAAGGGGGCATGGGTCCTCCGCGCACAGCAAACCCGTACGCGGGTGGCGCAGGTGGGGCTGCTCCCACACCTGCATGGGGTTCCAGTCGCACACCGAACCCGTACGCTGGGGACGGCCGCACGCCAGCATGGAATGCCTCATCGCGCACACCTAATCCGTATGCTATGGATGGCGGGAAGACGCCTGCATGGAACGCATCGTCACGGACGCCGAACCCGTATGCTGGGGATGGGGGGCGCACACCGGCGTGGAATGCCAGTGCCCGGACGCCGAATCCGTATGCGAGTGGTGGCGGGAGCAATGCAAGCGGGGCGACGTGGGGTGGGGCGACGCCAGGGAGAAATGTCAGTGCTGCACCTGTGTCAACGAGTGTTGGAGGGTGGGGTGCGGGTGGGGCGACGCCAAAGAGGAATGTGGGGTGGGGAAGCAGCGCGGATGGCTGGAGTGCGCCGGCAGCGCCGAATAACAGTTGGGATACGTGGGGGGTGCGTGATTTTGATTTTTCTTGCCATTTCTTTCGCCTGACACCACAAATAGGCTCCAACACCTGCATCGGCTGAGACACCGGCATTTGGTGCACCAACACCAGGGCCCATGTCGGCACCCACGCCTGCACCGCCTACATACAATGCTAAGACGCCCGCTCCGTATCAGGGTGGTTGGTCAGCACCGACACCCTCGGCCTCCGGTGCGTTCGAGGATGAGGATCGGGTTACTGCTAAGAAGCGTGAGTTTGGTCCTTGCTGACTTCGTACCACAATGCCCTGAACATGTCTTCCTTTGTCTCTCCCATCTTTTAAACAGAAGTGACGCCAGATACATGGATATTCGCGGACGCATGCGCAGAACACCAGCAACGCATGAAGGTCAAGGTCACTGGCACCCGGCATGCGAACTACCTGAATGGAGATTATGAAGGTTTGGGCGGACGCATCATTGCTGGAGCGCGCGTGGCAGACGGCTTCGAGCAGACGGCGATGGTGCGCCTGGACTCGGGCGAGACACGTAGCATCAGCGTACAATTCCTGCGGCCTGTTGAGCCGACAGAGATAGGGGAAGAGGCGCTGGTGATTGGAGAGGACGAGATGGCAGGAAAGGTGGTTGTGTTGCGACTCAAGGTGGACAATGACGACGCGTTCATGGTATCCACCAAAGGAGCGTCGTCTGCGATGTCTGAAGTGCAGCTTGAGAATTTGGTCGCACTATATCCTGACCAGTAGTCGTTAAGTGGAGGAAGGCCTTTGTATTTTAGTCCAACAGTTATCTTGGAGATACGCTATAATTTTATTCTAGTTTGAAGCATCATGGTAATGGTATGACAGGAGGAATCTCGCAGAGATCGGACTTGTCCGAATCACAGCCTTCTGGGAAGCCAACTTGAAAACCAATTCCCCGATGGTTGAGGATATCTTCACGTCAGAAACGTTCAAGCCGCTCCTCAAGCGCATCGTGGAAACCCCCGAGTACTTCAGTGCCGCCGACCTAAAGCTCGCACTGAACCACCTGTTTACGCCAAATGCCATCGACCCAACGCTGATCGGCGCATTCCTCACCGCGCTGCACATCCACCGCGTCGAACGCCGACCCGAATCACTTGCTGCTGCTGCTTCTGTTCTTCGCGAGAGGTCACTGAAGGCCGCCGTGGAAGGATCGGACTCGGACTTCGTGGTCGACATCGTCGGGACAGGCGGGGACGGCTACAATCTCTTCAACGTCAGCACGACGGCGGCGATCGTGGCTGCCGGGGCTGGAGCTCGCGTGATTAAGGTGCGCAATCTTTTAACGGCGTACGTAGAATGATCCTAGCATCGTTTACAGCATGGTAGTCGCGCCTCCACGTCGTCTTCCGGCTCCGCCGACCTCCTCGAGTCTCTCGACTGCCTCTTTACCGCACCCACCCCCGGCACACCCATGCCACTTCCTCGGATACCCTTTACCTTTATCCTTGCGCCCCATTACCACCCCGCTCTCGCCCAACTCGCCCCCTTCCGCAAAGCCCTCCCCTTCCGCACGATGTTCAACGTCCTGGGCCCACTCATTAACCCGGCACGCCCACGTGGCATGGTGCTCGGCGTGGCAGAGCGCGAGATCGGCGCGACGTTTGCACGGTCGCTCCGCGAGGGCGGTGTTGAGCGTGCGCTCGTCGTGTGTGGGTGCGAGCTGCTGGATGAGATCAGCTGTGCGGGCGATACGTGGGCGTGGGAGCTGCACCCCGATGGTCAGATCACGGAGACGGTGCTGCGGCCTGAGATGTTTGGTGTGAGCCGGCATCCGCTACGGGACGTGGCTGGGGGGACACCGGCGGAGAATTCGCGGACCTTGAGGGAATTGCTGGGACTGAGGCGCGAGGAGGACGTGCCGCAGAAGTTGATGCCGCTCATGGAATTCGTGCTGATGAATGCATCGGCGCTATTGGTTGTGGCCCAGGTCGCGGCGGATTATAAGGAGGGCACGAGGATGGCGAGGGAGAGCATCTTGTCAGGAAAGGCGTGGAATGCTCTCGAGCAATTTAGGAATGCGGGGAAGGAGGCTGCGCACAAGATAAATCTTGCCAATGGAATATAGTGATGATCATGACCATTTTTTGTATTTACGACACTGTCATTCTGTACAACTAGTACTTGTAGGTAGCACGCTCTAAAGCGCCAATTGTAACTTCGAAAAAAAAATGATCAACGAGAGAGCCGTCTGACGATGCGTCTCACATCCTTCGTCTCATGACGTTCACCATCCACGAGGTGCGCTAGCCCTTTTAAAATATTAGCACTGGCGCTGGCAGTTGCGCGCCCACCCTAGGACATTTCGCAACCTATTGGCGACATCGACGACAATGAATGCAGCTACCTCGAGATGGAACAGCACCGGCCAAGTGGAGGCCCGCGCCATGAGAGGTCGGATATCCTCCGATCAAATGAATCGAATAGCAACTCAGACGGTGCTCATCATCTGCAGGGGACTTCCTTGTTAGGTTCTACAGAAATTTCATCACTAGTGGTAGATCGCTGAACTCGGGGTATAATCCTCTCGCCACCAGCAGCTCTCCAAACTTTGAGAACGTTGAGCGGGGAAGTTATTGCCGAGCTACCGGCGATGGCCCTGGACCCCGTGATAACCGTCAAGTATTTGGACCACATCATGACCTGCTTACCGGGACCCTGACCTTGATTTCTACCACCTCCTCAATTCTCCGTCATGTCTGTCGACCTCTCGAAAGTTGTAGGATTTACGCTCCCGGATCGTCCAGTACGCGCGAAGCTTCCTTGGCACGCAAAAGTATCACTTGCTCACTGTCGACACGTCTGTTCACAGGTGGGCTGGAATAAAAGAGACCTATTAACATACGCGGTCGGTGTGGGGGCCAAGAACGATGAGTTCCCGTTTATATACGGTGCGTACTTTCTCGTACCCGTTGTACTTCAGTTCTGATTTCAGTCTATTTACAGAGCTAGGTGAGGGCACACGTCGTATTTGGCTCCATCGTAGTTCTGACTCCCGCCAGACAAGTCTTTCGCAGCAATCCCTACTTACCCTGTGGTTCTTCAGCTAAAGGGTGATGACGGGGATGTAAACCTGTTTTCAGAACGGGTGAAGGGACGACCCATTCCTGGCATGCCTCCTTTGAATCCCAACCGCATCGTACGTCCACTCCCTCAGACATATCGTCGTAAATTAAGGTGTTGACCTTTGCCGTACACCAGGTTCATGCCACGCAATCCATTGAGATTCTGAAAGACCTTCCCCACGTCAGCGGACCGGGGTGGAAATTCACAACTCGGTATACCGGCGTTGTAGAGAACAGTAAGTAATCACCCTCTGAGCTAGAAACTTTCAGGTACATATGATTGTTGCAGAGAGCGGCATCATACTCACCGCTGAAAACATGCTCGTCGACCCCAAGGGCACCCCTTATGCCAAGCTCTACGTAAGCGCCCCATCAAAACGCCACAGGACATCGGTACTGACCATGGCATATTAGAGCTCATCATTCAATCTCGGAGCAAAGGCCACTGGTGACAAGTTCGCGAAGGTCATTGCTGGGCCACCGCAAGCGAAACCTATCCCGAAGGACCGCAAACCAGACTGGGTAGCCCAGGACCAAACAACACCTGGACAGGCGATCGTTTTCCGTCTCAGCGGTGACTACAACCCCCTCCACATTGGTCAGTCGTGCATCCTTGCCTTCTGCTTGCCAGGCTTATGCGTCAAGTGCTTTTTAGACCCTGAAATCGGACAAGCAGCGGGCTTCGGGGGCGTTATTCTCCATGGCTTGTCGACTTTTGGATTCGCTGCGCGCGGGATCATCAAGGTCGTGGCAGGCAACGACCCCACCGCGTTGAAGTTCTTCGGTGTGAGGTTCACCGCCCCCGTGAAGCCTGGCGACGCTCTCGAGACCCAGATTTGGGAGGTCGGCCCAGGACCGGCCGGAACTATCGAGGTAACATTTGTTACGAAGAACTTGACAACAGGAAAGGTACTGCCTTCAGACCGCTTCATGTATGGACCCCAACTCATGCCCACTTGTATAGATAGCTTTGGGTGGTGGAATTGCATATATCAAGAAATCGCCGTCACCAAAATTGTAGGATGCCCCGTTACTTATACCAAATTGACGATACCTGTTGTAGGATATGTGTAAAATGTAGCACCATAGCCTCATCCTTGTTGCAGGCGAGTCTCAGCCTGGCTATGGACGACCTTCGAGCTTTGTCCTGAGTACCCGTCCACGATCCATCACATCATCCGCCTCCAAGTAACACCCCTTCAACCACCTATTCGTCTCTCCCTCCCGCCCCTGTCCTTCGATGTCATTGAATGCAGTCCGCGCATGTAGGACTCTTTGATTATCGAAAAACACAGCATCTCCCTCGCGGAGGGTATAGCTATAGGTATGGCGTGGCTCGTTCAGCAGAGAGGCGAACCGCTGAAGGGCAGGATAGAAAGCGGACGGTGTCGAAAGCGGAAGGGGGGCCTGGAAAGGGGGAGAATAGTTGATGTGGCTGATCGTTCCCGGTGGGGCGCCGGACGCCGGGCTTGCAAGCTCGATCGTCGGGTGCTCGCGATGTAGATGGTGACCGTCATTGATATAATGGAATGCGACAGGCGTGGTCGTGAGCACGTCAAAGTCCGAAGGATGAGTATCGCGGAGCGTTGACGCGACATGGAGGGCGTCGACGAATACTGATGTGCCACCTTCTACCTTATTCCGCAGGCAGTGTAGGATTTGATACCGCGGAGGATGTTCCATGTACCTTTAAATACGGGGATCAGTATCCTGCACCAGGAAGGACAATTGGATTCGGACACACAGGAGATCCATGTGCAGGCCCAGGTCAAGATTGGTGTACGCGATGTTTCGGCTATTGCGGAGATTCACGACATCCCACAGTCGGCCATAGAATGTCGTACGGATGTCACCGAATAACTGAGCAAGAGTCGGAAGTTCGCAGTTGTTGTCTGCGGTCTCTTCATTGGGGACACCAGTCACAAATAAGAGGCCATTTTGAGAAATCTGGGTGATTGCAGCTAGCAGACCACCTGGTGTCTGCAGCGAGGGATATGGAACGAAGAGATCGCGCGTTTTTGAGATACTCGCGTTATCCCAAGGCTTAGCCCCGATGTCTCGGTGAAATTCACATAGTTTTTCCTGAGACGAGTGGCGCTCGAGAAACGACCTAGTAAACAGCGATTGGTGGCCGTCCATCCATTCGATTCGAATCCCGTCAGGTGCTATGTGGATGCCATTGTCGATCGGCTTGACATCGACTGGGATGTCAGATGTTTTGTGGAGTTTCTGGAATGTCGTTGGATGGATACATTCCGGAGATGATTGGCAGGAGTCCCGAAGCCATACGTACGGAAACGAGGCGTTGAGGGAGTGGACGGTTAGAGAGGATGAGCCTGGGGTGAGCGTTGACCATTTTCGACGGTCACACGTTCGGCGGAGTGAGGTGAAGCCTGACAAACTTCTTATATTTCTGGTTGGACCGCGTAGAGAAAGCATGATCTAAGTTCTAGTGAGCTTGAATCCAGTCAGGTTCCAGAGCAAGCTGAGATGAGCAGGTAGGTACTTAGCACAGCTGCACAAGATGTCGCGAGATCTCGAAGAGCCGGTAAGCACGGCCCGTTGAAACCACTTGGAATTCATCCTTCAACGAATTCACGTGAAAATATTCTAATAATGCAGCGATTCACAATTGTTGAAGTTTGAAGGCACGTATAGGGCAACCGCAGAAACGTCGAAGGGCGGACAGAAGGAGGAACATGGGGGTGGACAGAACATTCGGGCCTCGAGCAGCCTCGAGCAGAGTTCAAATTGAATCGCTGCAAGTGGCCACTGCAAACAAACTGCAAGGCTGCCGCGGCGGGACGGTACTGTAATCAGATAGGCCAAGTTCCACGCAAGCGTACTTTCGGCCATAGAAATACTTGACAGAGAGGTGAAGCGCAATAAATATTATAGAGCTCTCGGAGAAGTTGGAAGCTGGATGGATATGTCAACTCTGAGAGCACTCAGAATAGTAAGAGTTGTTCAAAAATAGATTGCATACGATTATGTAAGCATCCGTCTTGTTCAGTCACGGTCAACTTCCAGCACTCTTGACCTGTTGCTTGCCTGTTGCACCTCCTATGCTAAGATGTCGAGAACTTAGTAGACTTTCCAAAGCCCCGCGCGCAAAATCCGTCAATGTTTGCTCATTTATAGTCCAGAAAACTGCTGAATAGCTCGCTGACTGCATCCACTTCTACAGTTTCGTCGACAAACACCTGGCTCAGTGGATGACCTTTTGAATCCTACATATGTGTCATACCGACCAAACTATCTGGATCCGACTCACCCAGCAACCTCTACACCAAAGCGGAATTTTCCGGACTTCCGCACCGATGCTTTTGGCCTCAAAGCATACCCTTTCG
Source organism: Lyophyllum atratum (assembly GCA_014905825.1). Lineage (NCBI taxonomy): Eukaryota > Fungi > Basidiomycota > Agaricomycetes > Agaricales > Lyophyllaceae > Lyophyllum > Lyophyllum atratum. The sequence continues at coordinate 578,014 of JACGCN010000011.1, read as the reverse complement.
CTCTCCTGAGTCCACCGGAACAAATCTGGACGACGCCGTCAAATCCCCCCATAGATACATGGAAAGAGCGTGTTGAACGCTTCCTCTCAGCGAATGGCGAACTTGGACCCGAGGACGGACGCTTGTCGGTGGAGCCAATGAAATTGCATAACTCGAAGAAGAACCGCGTCTCCATGTCGTTGATCAACGTGGCGAGCAAAAAACGAACGAGCAGCAAGCGACATATCAGGCTCAAGATTACATCTAAGCTTAAGATTGCGATGAATCTCATCGTCGAACGCGGTGCGGACACGGTGGAGACCGATGGGAAGCGGAAACTAGTGATGAATGAGGAAGAGGCGGAAAAGGTCTCAGACACATGGATATCACCTGGTGCCGTTGTTCAATCTTTTTTCCCACTCATCCACCACTCAACTTTGTTATTTGATGCGTAGGCTGGACATACATTTGCTTTCCTACGCTAGAACTTTATCGCATGCCATACCATGACCTCATTCCCTTGCTGCGTAAAGCCCTTCGGCAGATATGGAACCAGTCACAAAAAATGGAGTCGGGTTGGAAGGCTCGGATGATCGAGGCTCCCCTGAAGAACGCTGCTGATAAGGAAGCTTCGCTCAAGTCTGCTCTCCGAAAGACGAAAGCGGGGTCTCAATCAAAGTATCAGCGGCTCCCAGCATCTACACGTCAAGTGAGTGCGTCATCTCTTTTCACTGATTCAGTGCCTCATCTTGAAATGACCTCCAGTTGTCGACGGGATCTTTCATGTCTGTTCGGGGGAAAGCCACACTTGTTGAGGCCACTTCAGTATGCACTTCAATGTTATCGCCTACACCGCTATACTGAGAAACGCTCAGGATGGTTCTACCTCTTCCTCCAGACATCGGAAAGTTGCTACCAGTGACAAGGCTGCTGAGAATACACACACAATCATAGTAGGGCTCTTTTCTTCGGTCTCGCTGTGAAAATTCCATAACGCGAATCTATCCACAGGGCGATGACATGAAGTCCTATCGTCTCTCAGAGCTTGATGCTAGTGAATGGCACCTCCTGAGCGGAAGGCCGCGACGTGGCTCGGACCAGGCAGCGAAGCCTATAGTACGTACTCCTTCCCATCGACCTAAACTTCACTCACATCGTGCATGCAGGTCCTTTCCGGGGTAGAATTCAGAAGATCCCGCGACCAGCACCAGCGCAGTGAACTCATCAAAGAGACTGATCGGCTCCGTAGCCCTCCAGTAAGAAAGTCACCAGAGTTGCAGAGGATGCTCAAAGTGGAACGGGACAATGCATCAACGTGGTTCGGGCGTTCGCAAATGGTGCGCTCTTCTTTGGCTTCTCCTTTTGTGGGGCCTTACGCCAGTATTCTAGTCGCACTATCAACAATGGAGGAAGAATCGTTTGAAACGACAAATTTGGAGATCCAAGGACTCGGAGAAGGACTTACCAGTCGACCAATTTCTTGACTTCGGTGTACAATCGCCTCCAGCCTATGACCCGTTCGCCGATGCTGAACCACGGCCTGAGCCAAGTCAGAGCCAGGATTATCGGACCACTTCCGGACACTCATCGTTCGGTCTTTTCCCTACATCCAAAGCAAACCGTGGAACTGCATCTGGCTTATCTACTGCTACAGAAGCCTCGGCCTTTGCCCCTTTCTACTCGCACCTCGGACTTCAGGAGAACCCAGATGAGGTACAATCGGACAATGTGACCCTCAAATCCAAGCTCTCATCTCGAGAGGCGTCTGAGGACCCTTCCCCGACATTTGATCCATTCCCCGAGGACGGGATAGTCCAACCCCAACCGAGAGCGAAGTCAGCTGCAGCGTCATTTCCTGACTTCGATCCGTTCCCTACAACTACACAAGCTTCCGATCAGCCCTTCGAACCCCATCCAAGGACCACATTTCCACGCAGACCTTCTGAAGCCCCCTCCTCTCCCCCCGCAGCCTTTGATTCTGCCTCTCAGCTGCAATCAGAGCCCGCAGCTAAACTGATTGATACTACCCTTCCCGATTTCGACCCATTCCCCACAACCGCAGACCCATCCTCGGAATCTTCGTCAACGATGGAAGCATCTCCGCCAATGCTTCCTTGGACACCGCGACGTAGACTTTCTGGTGGCCCATCTTTGGCTGCCCATCGCTCTCGAGTCGATAGTGCTGCCAAACTCACAGGCATTAGACGTGAACTTTACAGATCAAAACCGATCGTATTATCCTGGAGAACGGGGCGCCCTCCAGCTGCTTCGTGACTTCCGTCATCTACGTCAACAAACGATCAATATGTATCAGGGATGTGAGAAGTACATGTGCATTTGATACCAGTCCCGCCACGTCTAATGGTACATCTGGTCTTTCGGACCATTCGTTCAGTGGCCTGCCCCAAAATCCGCTCCCAGTTCCACCTGCACACCTGTCACGGCGAGCCTGGACAATGTCACGCCCATTCTCTGCCTGCATGCGGGCTCCCATCCTTCGGGTAGACGTTCCTCGATGAGAAGCTTCTGCAGGTCGCCCACTCTTCCGCCGTAACCTGTTAGGAGGAAAGACGTGCTGGTGGTTACGTCGGTCAGATACTCTTGAAGCGTATTTCGGAAGCGTTATCGACGTACTTTAGGAAGCTGAAGGCGCGGTGGAACATGGTGAAAGAGTACTGTGGGTTGGTTTTCTGGGCCTCGACGCGACGCTTTGCCATGAAGTAGGAAAGGTCGCGGGCTGTGAGCTTTGGCTGGCCGTTCTCGTCCTTGCCGGTTGCGCAGTGCAATAGCTCCTCCACGAATGGCGTGTATGGCTTTCCCTGGTCTGGCTGGTGGACAGCGTCGTCACCTGGTCATTTCTGTCGTCAGAGAAGCTGCGGAATGATATTATTTGGACGTACGAGTGAGGGACGCGTCGTGCTCAATCCCGTTGTGCATGTTGAGGTCGGCGAGGTCGCAGGTGCCTTTGTCGTACGTCTTGGACAGCATCCCGGCGCTGAAGTTGCACACGACGAAGCAGAAGGTCTCTGCGAAGTTGAAGGTGGTGTGGGTTGCGCGGCTGAGCTCGCTGAATTTGATGTTGCGTCCATCTCGAGGCAGAATTCCTGTCACCATAGATTCAACGGTGAATGGTGTATTCATCGAGATTCGAGATGGCACAGACCATGGTTGGCCATTGCATTCAAGGCTGGACATGCGCTGCGGCTGTCGCTGTCGGCGGGCGCGATGTACTTTGGCCACTTTCCACCCGCTCCTGGGTGTCCAGCTGGGATGACATGACCCAGGCGCTTGGCGGGTACGAGGAGGTTTATCAAAGTGAGGGTGATATCCCAGATTAAAATTACGAGTCTCGTTGTGTTCGTCGTAACAAAGGCCACCACTGAGGAGAGGGAGAGATGGTCCATCTGGGGATCAGAGGATGGACTGGTTCACATACGTGCCGGTCTGCCGTTTTATCCTATTTCAACGTTCTTCCTGTCATACGTTGAGTGACAATAGAAGGCTTCGACCGGGCCAGGACACGCGTCTGATGCTGTGCTCTGGCGCATGCCAACGCCGGTCAAACCAGCGACACGCTGTTCGGTACCTTGTGTAATACAGTCTCTGCCTCACGCGTACAGGCACGAGAATGCTGCTCTGTAAATATAATCTTGGCTGATAGGCCTAATACTACCCAGTCCATGTGGCAGAAAATACTCCCTTGCTATCCAGGCATATGTTAGGGATCATTCAGGCTATCAATGACTATCAGCTGAGGTTCATCGATGTCAATACTAATAGCCTCAGGAAGGAAATTGAAAGATGCAGCCGTCCCGGATTCGGTGATGCCGCCGCGCTACTTCCGAAGTACGAATGAGAATTACAATGCATCAGCGCATGGCTGATCGAAGGCATGATATTCGTACAAGTTGAAGGACACAGAGAACAACTTAGCCAGCGAGAGTTGCGCCACGCGTTAGAAGAGATCACTTCCGATTTTATTTCAACGCAAAATATCAGGCACATTTAATTTTACGCGCTAAAGGTTCGTGCTCGAATGCTTGCACTTTCAGCTTTGCTTTTTGTGTATGTGACTTTATGATCATGATATTGCATACTTGCTTACTGAGATATAGACGTAGAATACCCCCCGTTGCAGATACCATCTGACCTTGTATCGCTGGCTTCAAACTGAGAGCGACTACAGTTTTAGCCGCGTGGCGATGAAGGATATTTGGCAAAGACATGAGCTCCAAACACCAGTCGCCTTCCACAAGATTCCAGCATCTTCCTTTCATATTCCATTATAGATGTTTACGGGTTGAACACATACTTGGACTTGTAGTCCTTTCCATTTCTTCAGAACGTCTATTCTACCGTATAATGAGTCAATCTGACCGTCCGATCACTTACTTCGACGTCACAATTGGCGGTAGACCAGTTGGCAGGATCGCCTTCTCGGTTTTCTCTGATCTTGTCCCCAAGACTGCAGAAAACTTTCGTAAGTGACTCGCTATCTGGAAAGCGCGCTCACGTTAATGGATTCGTAGGCGCGTTATGCACGGGCGAAAAGGGGATCGGGTCTTCGGGAAAGCCTCTACACTATAAGGGATCTGGTTTCCATCGGGTGATCAAAGGGTGTGTGGAAGCCTTCTGTTGATCGTGAAGGGTGAAATATATACGCAAATTTCTGCTGGCAGATTCATGATTCAGGGTGGTGATTTCACCGCTGGAAATGGTACTATCAGGCGCTAGTATCTTTCAATAGGCGCTCACAAATGATCGTCTACAGGCACCGGAGGCGAGTCGATCTATGGAGAGAAGTTTGAAGACGAGGGGTTCCCTGTCAAACATGACAAGCCTTTCCTACTCTCGATGGTAAGGCTTCGCTGCAAGGCTATTGAACCAGTCGTGCTTAAGTGGTTCAGGCCAACGCAGGTCCCAACACGAACGGCTCCCAATTCTTCATCACCGTCGCTCCCACACCGCATCTGGATGGCAAACACGTAGTCTTTGGAGAGGTCATCAAGGGAAAATCAGTCGGTATGTCACCAATCATCTCCCATTGCCCTCACTTCGACCATCAATCCTATCACAGTCCGTCAAATCGAGAACTATCCTACCACGAGTGGTGACGTGCCCGCGTCGCCTATCATAATCGCAGACTGCGGTATGCTTTCCCCGGACGACCCTTTCCTAACTGAGACTGCCACCGCGATCGACGGCGACTCTTACGAAGATTACCCCGATGACGAGGATCGAAATATCCAGGACCCCGAGATAGCTCTCGAGATTGCCAAATCAGTGCGCGAGCTCGGGAATAAGCTCTTCAAGGAAGGCAAAACCGACCAGGCCTTGCTCAAATACCAGAGTACGTGTCGAGCGTCGCACAGTGTTCGAATAATCCGCTGAGCACCTGTTCTAGAATCCATCCGCTATCTCGACGTGCACCCTGTGTTGCCTGATGGATCTCCCCCGGAACTAAAGGATTCATTTGACGCCCTCCTCGCGCCTCTGCTTCTAAATTCTGCCCTGGCTGCGATCCGCACACAACCGCCCTCGTCAGAAAACGCGGAAATTGCCGTCAAGAACACCACACGCGCTCTCGATAGGCTAGAGCTGAACACAGCAGACAAAGGTGCGTGAACCATTCCCTCGCCTTCCGGAAATTTTCCTGACGTAATGCGCCTGTCAGCCAAAGCCTTGTACCGCCGGGCTCTCGCGAAGGTCATTGTCAAAGACGACGATGGGGCTGAGAAAGATCTTCAAGAGGCTAGCAAACTTGTGCCCGATGACGCCGCGATTGCTGGTGAACTCGCGAAAGTCAGGCAACGCAAGAAGGAAAAGCGCGACAAGGAGAGGAAAGCCTATCAGAAGCTGTTCGCCTGATTTACCTTGTCCGGGGAGCTTTTGGCATGTTAGAAGATGATATGTTATACAAGGCCATGTACCACGTAGATGTAAGAGGATTTTTTCTGGATAACGCACTTGCCCGGAGCAAACAGCACCTGATTGTCCCGGTGGCTCGCACCACGCCAACTATGAATGGATGTCTACATCAGCTTTCCGATGATCAGGGACTGAAAACCTGTAAGAACTATTCATAGATTCGTATTTTGCACTTGCACACCGACGTCGATGAAGCATTAATATTAACGGACAACTAGATGAAAAGTCAAACTTACCTGCTTTTCGGATAGCTCTTTTCCGTTTCCGTTTCTGGAACAACTTGAAAGCGGGCGTAGATGAGGACGATGGTTGACAGTATTCCCTAGAGAAGTTTGAAATCGGCATACGCAAAGGAAGAATTAGCGTGGAGAATCACCGTCAGAGGGACGTCCAAATTGACAATGATAGAAAATGCAATGCTACATATCTGGTTTAAAATGAGGCTGAAGAGCTAGAGAAGTTGATCAGCACCCTCTACAGATGTAGCTAACAACTTAAGATACCTGAGCCAATGCGTATAAAGCTCCTGTTTCAATCGCCAAAGCTTACATTCCTTCATCAACACACAAGTGCGCGGTGACGACCACCTGACTTGGAGGGTCGGTAGTGCATGTACCTAGATAATGCAATACAGTTCAGCCACAAACACAGTATTTTCGTATATCTCATACCTTATCTTACTCGCAACGAGCAATTTGCAGATCGAGGTATTCGCCACAATCAATGCGGTAGGAGCATCCGTGAAGAACGGATGCGTTTCGGTGAACTTCGCAGTATAGATTGTGAAACCTTGCTTTCATAATTCAGCCTCCTGCGTGGACTCCGGAGTCAGAAAGTAGTGACCTGCTGCTAAACCCAAGATTGCGAGCGGCCCTAGAGCGATCCAATGGTTTCTTCCTAGAATAACCCACATTCCGTCGAAGGCAGTAATGTTCAATACCAGTTCACTTCAAGCGTGTTTCAGCCGACCTCAGCCAGATGAAGATGACGCCGCCGATAATAAACTGGATAGCATGAAAATAGTAAATTCCGCGATGAACCAAAGCCTAAATTTGGCTGACGTACTTGAATGGCAGAAAGAAATATCTGTGTTTGGAAGTTCGACCTGGGAACCTGAGGTGCAGTGACTTGCTGCACCGTGAGGCTGAAATGGCCAAGAGAAAGGAGAAACATGGCGATAGAAGCCCGAAACTAACACTGTGTATCGGAGGCATGGAAGTGTGGCCCGTCCTACAGTGATTTGTTAGGGATGATTGTTTCTGATTGTGCGGAGCATACTTCAGAACCCGAGCAACTAATCCCGTCAAGACGGCATAGGAACCTGGTTACCTATCCATGCGTAGTCAGCAATGCACCCCAGTTTCTGAAAGTCCCCTTACCGACGAGGACTGACTCGCACACTACTGAGAAAAGGTCAGTTACCTCCAGAGACGAAGCCATATTGTAGCCTATGAACGGAGAATGCGATGGAACCGTCTTTGGGAATAAAAAGGCTTGAGTGTCTCTGGACTGACCATGGAAGGTCATATATGGGAAGCGCCGTTGTTCCCAATCGACCATTTTGACATCTGAGGGCAAATCAGATCCCAAGAAAGAGGTGCGTAATACGGGCTAAGGCGGGAGATCGTGCGTGTCGTGGCCTAGAGTGAAACCTGGCCCATCTTCTCTCGTAGAGAAGTGGCAGGAATTAACTGTTTGAAAACAGGCGGTTATCATCCGCGCCCTAGGCGAATGACCGCTGATGCGACGATCACAACAACTTAGCTGTGCATTTCGCTCAATGGCGGATTGCTTCTGATTAATCATGGCTTGTAAGCGGTAACGCGAAGATGACATCAAGCATCGAGCGGATTCTATGTCTTGACGAGAATGTTGGTCCAGAGAGCGCGCGGTCATCAGACTTCAAGCGTGTGCTAAGCTGGATCAAAGTAAGGACGATAGATCATGTATCCAGGGAGGCCGCATCAAGTTTTAGAGAAGATAAGAGCAAAGAACTTGAAAATATTTTTCGGCGCTGCATCATTCACAGGAAGGAAAGGTGATGCAAAGGTAGCGTGGGTATCGCAGAGATGAGGTTCAGCTAATAAAGTACAGCACGAAATTTCGTTTGCCCAGTGGGGAAGCAGGAGGCAGAGGTGAATAAGGGTCATCGCGAAGCAGTACGGGGGCAAATATCGTTGCTACAGTGGCAAGTTAAAAAGAGGAAGTTTAGTTCTACTATGCTTACTTACCGATCTTCTCCGCCTTATCTGATGGTTGGTCGACTGTGGGCGATTGACACATGAAATGCAAAAAGGCAGTGACGGAAATCCACACCTGATCAGAGGTGTCATAAGGTTTACGAAAGGATGGATATCGAAGCAAGGCCTCACGTTCACAGAGGTGGATGGGAAGGCGTCTAAAAGCTATGTTGGTCTTCAATTCAGCTTCACATTACGGTAAGGCTATAGAAGATAAGCAAACCTCGAAAGCTTCATCGCGACTCGTCATTTGCGCACATCTCGGGTGGAGGGACACTGGAACTATCGGATCGACTAAGGAGTCAAGAAAACGAATCAGGGTGGTCGCAAAAGCCAAGGCCACTTGTGGATCATCGCATTCCGGAGCGAATGGGAAATCGTCCCCAGAGTCCAAGCACTGCTAGGGTGATCAGAGAGATGCATTCAACATGAAACAAGAATGGTACCTCTCGTATCGTGTCCACAAGATTCTCATCTGCGGGTAAGATGAACAATCCATTCTGATATTACGATCAGCGAAAGACTGAAGGGCTAGAATTACCGCTGCAACTCACTAGATTGACGTGGTCTGACATCATCCAGTTGACTAGTCGCATGACTTCCCTGGGGGCATTGATTGGATGATCCTTTGGTCGAAGGTCATCTGGTGATTTCAGTGCACGAATTGGACCGGGAAGGCGCGTCAGCCTTGATAACCTGTTAGCAAAGCATGTATACTCTGATATGCACACCGATACCATCCAGTCAGGAAGATTGAAGAAGGCGAGGGAGCCTATGACACGCACGATATTCCCCAGTGACCGTGATGAAATGGTCTTTTCCCATGATGGTACGCAGAATCAACGTGCACACAAGGTCTTTGGCGCCCAAGTTGAGTTTGGATGCAGACTCGTTGTCTACAGACGCCGTGAGAGTGATGTAAGCAATCTCGCCAGGAAGTATGAGCGCCTAGTGAATCTTGAGCAATTGATCACATAGACACATCGTGGGAAGGACTCGCCTGCATTGGTTCGACACGTAGCCATTCAGGATCTAAAGTGTAGAGTATTAGGTAGAACGAAGCTGATAATCTGTGATTTTGATACTTACGAATCTCTGAATTGGGATTGACAGGAACGAGGCGATATGCGCAAGGACCCTGTTTTGGCCTCGTTAAGATGAAACCACACTTAAAACAAACATGGATTACTTTGCCAGTATTCTGTAAACGTATCGTTTGCGAGGTCGAACGGTTGTACCTATTCGCAACAGATGAAAAATTGCGTGAAGAGAGATCGAGAACGCCCACAATATCTGACCCATGTCGACCGATGTTTTATCAAGCTTGATGGCAGTCCTATCAGATGGGTCCTCCATCCGATGGGCAGTTCTATAGAGTTTCCTGGCTGTAGCGTCACGTAATTCTTTGTTGTACAAGTCTACCTGTCAAAAGACACGCGTGATCTGTGAGCGGCAGACGCTCAACTTGTGCGTTCCAACGGTAGTACTCACATCGATGACGAAATCGGCGGCCACGGGCCGGTGGTCACTCATTGTTATATGAGGATGCGAAGTATAAGAAAGCTGGTTGAGGCTGATAGAGGGTGCCGCCATATACAGGATGCGGTCGGTCCAGGCTGGCTTTCGCCTATGATCAAAAAAGTCAGTTCTTCGGAATTGATCGCGGTCCTGGAGATGCGATCGCGGCGTCAAGGAAACGCACTTAATGTCGTAGCCAAGCTCGTCGGTCAATATGCCATGGCTAAAGCGGTAGGTGCTGACGCGTGGTCATGGGAATTGGTGACTCGAAGAGGGGAGAAAACTACATACGGAGGGTGGGACATCGGGTGTTCCATAAAGCCAGTGAAGGCTCTACCATCATGCATGACTTTCGTGAGCTATTGGGACAATGAGAATGATGATGACCACGTCACGCAGGAACACACCTGGTCGTATCTCAACAGTGTCTCAAACCTCCCTTCCCACTGACTGGAGGCCAGGACGCCACGAACGTCGGCGTCAGGAAGATCAACACGATAGTTCAAGTCTGATCTAGAATGAGAATCTGATCAGGGTTGTTGGTAGGCACTTACCACCCTAATGGCGTCAGAACGTAGTCAGAGAAAAAATCGCAAATGCAGGTATGGTACAGCGCACCATCCAAAAGAGTACATCGGTTTCGTACGCCGAGATAAGCAACGGCGATAGACCAGGGGTGTCCACGATCTCGGACTCAAAGTTCAGTCTCTTTGAAAGATCTTGGAAGTCCGCATTACGTTTCTCGAGCATTTCATCGAAGGCGGCTAGATGGGCGTTGACGAAAGTGAACGTCGTCGGGCCGGTAGACGTCACGCCATGCGAGGGAGGAGTAAATGTGATACGGACGGCTATTCCGCCTTTGTTTCCCTATGCTCCGTCAACGTGCAGCCACGATATAGTCAGAAGAAGTAGATGTACCATGAGACCCATGATACCCGCGCCAGCGGCAGACGTACGGACATCTGTGAAGCAGGAAACTAATGTCTTCTTCACGAGGACAACGATGAGCATCCCGACAAGCTGCTTTGAGGCGAGCTGGTATACGTAAATGGGAGACAATGAGACACATCCAACGCTGGGAGGTCGAAAGTTTTCACCTTGGTATAAAGAGTTCCCTTCTCGCCTAGAGCAGCAAATACAGCTACACACCAGGTATCCTCCCTGGCTGTTCCAGTCCCGTATAGCAAAGCTTCCGTGGAGAGGTCCAACTCTTGGAAACCCAGAACGAACACGTCGGGATCAGTCTCAGGGTCTATGTATTCCGACTTATTGACGGTATTCTTGTTGTCGTGGTTAGGGAAAAGACCAGTATCAGAAGTCAACGCAGCGTCCTCATTAGTCTTAGTCGATGGCTTATCAACTTTGAAGGGATCTCGAGTCACTTCTCCTAATGATAACGGTGATAATTCCGGTAACGGTGAGATTGTCGTGTAGCTGTGTGCAGCAGGTGCCGGAATCCCCATCCAATCAGAAAGATCCTGCGATGGAAGCTTTCCATTTACATTGAACGTTCCTAGACGAATCTTGAGTTTACGCCGTCCTTGGCGAGAGGTATCCCGGGCTTGAGTTTGAATCCATTCATCCCTGATCAGTCTGATATCCGTGACATCGTCGCCAGGTATTCCAGCAGCTGCAGGAGAGAGTCGGAGATGTAGTGGTCGATTGACCAGACGTAAGTCAGGCTGAATTAATCCAACTAAGACTCGTGTCAATTGTTGTAGTCGGGTCACTTGTACGCCTAGTACGCACATGTCTGAGGGAGTTCTTGTTTCGATGTATACGGTAAAAGCCACTGGAAGCGAGTCTCTGATTGTAAGGCATTAAGATCCTCCGAGCCCTCTACGTCGTCTTTAATAATAGAATGCCAGAGTAAGATAACGGTCACCATATATCTTGTGCAATTCTTTGCATTCTGTGAGTAGGTTACGCAACTTCCTCATATCACTGGTTAAGAATGACATCGGCGGGTACGCGATATCTGGATCTAGGCTTTTTCCAGGGTTCACTGTCAAAATGAAGGCTTGGACAGGTCACACATAATCAGCGAAGTACGTCTGCGAAATCATACGCGAACATACCAGTTTGTTGTTCAGCGTTAACCCTGCCACCGAGATCAACGGTTTTCTGTCTTGCCTGAGCTATGGTAATTGAAAAGTCTTCCGTTATGGGAAATACGCGTTGGATTTCAAGTTCTGGCGTTGAATCGTTCTCCGCAATGTTGAACTTGCATATGAACACACTGTAACGAGTGGAATGTCAGCAATTTATATGAACGCTCCTAAGTGGCAACGGATTCAGCACAGGCTCAGTGCATTCATCAAGCACAGTGTGCATTGGTGCCCTATCGTGAAGTCGCCGAGTCTATTAATCAGTCCCGATTTTGGACATACCTGCCTTCTTCAGACACGCGCCAGTCATCTCTGTGTGCCACCACTGCTATGATTCTCGTGGACTCATCATCCCGTTCCCTGTAAAGGTCGTGTTTAATTGATTCCCAGTCACCAGTGGATGCTTGCGGGTACTGTGTCTCGAGAATAGCTTTGAGATGCTCCGAAGACCGCAGAAGGCCGCGAATAGCATCTTCCGCCATAGCTGGGGATCTGGATGGTCTCCCCAAAAGTCTCAACGTCAGATATGTTGCTGATTCTCGCCTTCACTGTTGTGGTAATTGTTGTCAATGGTGACCAGGTTTGCCAGACGGAGGTGTGGACTGTCGACAGAAACGACGGCGATCATCACAAGGCCAAATAAAAATTCCTTTTCTATAGATCATGATGCGTCCCTCCTCCCGGAGCCTTCTGCTGCTAGTGAACCACCATTTTTGTCGCCGATATGCGTCACTTGAATTTTCGAAAATGAAGCGCATATATACAGCACTAACTCTCGAGACCAAATGCCAGATACTACAATGGCAGGGCCTATTCACGGTTCAGCAGCTCACCTAGCCCGGGCAAGCGATGAAGTTATTCTGGGACTGGCAAGACCGCTATTCTGTCATTATCGCTTGCTGCGCTTAAACGTGTTCCTGCACCTTTTGGCCTTTATAGCGACATCGCCTACGGGAAATATGGTACCTGCCGAAATTTTCGAACTACTGGTAGTCATCATTTTCGGATGCTGAGGCAAGTTTGCGAGCTTGATTCAAGTCTACATCCCGGCCGGTCATGATCAGTATCCATTCACTTTCAACACCGACTGTTTCAAAGGCTTCAACCTTCTTATTCAGATATCGACATGACATCCAATATCGCGCTTCTGATACTCAAACAGCATGACGAGAGATACGAAGAATCTTAAAACGGTAGCATCATACGGGTGGCACGTTCACCAATTGTCGCACTATGGTTCCTCTCTAATGGCTTTGGTTTTACAGATACCTTCCTATACGTTATCGTGCGGTGGCTATCTATACAAGGACAGTGAGTCTTGAAGGGCGTACTAGATCAGGAAATAGACTATGATATCACAAAAAGGATCACCCTTTCTCACGAATCTTTGATTCCGGGACTGCGGTGGCTTTCACACCAAGTGTTGAGTGCCGACTCTTCAACCTATTTATCTTACTAATCTGGTTCGAATCTTTGCTCCTCGTGGCTCAGAGTCAAACTGCGCTGGAAAGAGTTCAGGCACGTGTAGGCAGAGTATCATTGATAAGTATCCGGGGCTTCAAGGTACGATAATGATCATGCCACCGTTTCTCGATCACAGGTCCTGTCACAGAACGCCAATAGCGACCGTATCATTAATTCCTAGATTCTTTATAAACCGCTACTGCACAGCACACTCCATCACTGCTGCTCTTTTTCATGGGCTCGATTACAACAATTCAAACCGAAGTGTTAATCATTGGGGCTGGGCCTGCAGGATTAATTGCGGCAAAAGCGCTGTCCCAGCTTGGTATCGATGTGAGAATCATTGACAAGCGGTATGTTGCTTTCCAAGCTTTTCAGCCTCTACTCAACCTCTGTCTCATCCACAGGGTACCAGGCGAAACTGCCGGACAAGCTGACGGAATTCAAAGCCGTATGGTTGAGATCTGGGACAGCCTCGGGATGGGAGAGGAATTGCGGAGATCGGGGAACCCTGTGCATCGTTTCGTGAGTGGCTCGCACCTCTGGATGTCACGCGTTCCGAACATGCGCCAGGTAACGTACGGGCCTCGCGACGATGGCGAAGGCGTTCAGGTTCGCATCTTTGCTCACATTCATTAAACGTCACCTCACGTCATCCCTCCAGAAAACTGCTGATGCTGCGAACATCCCACTATCTTCGGCCCGTTACCCATATGAGGCAAGCCAATCAATTTCCTTCATATTTTAATAGTTTAACTGTGACTCCAGGTGTTAGCGCCCATCCAGGTTATAGAGGGAATAGTGAAGAAGGCATTACGATTGGGAGGTGTCTCCGTTGAACAACCTGTTGTTCCCCAGTCACTTGAGATTCTGAACTCTCTGGACGAAGAGTACCCCGTACAAGTATGTCCTTAGTTCGCTCTGTCCCTACCTTATCTCATGCGCGCTCACATAGGTCATCGTGCATGGGCTTAATGAGGACTATATTACGTCCCATAGTGTCAGTCAAGATGCGCGGACCAAACTCGCTGGCACTCCAGAGAGCATCGAACATATTGAATGCATTCGAGCGAAATATGTGATTGGATGTGATGGTGTGTGATCCTACTTCCCATCAAATTCAGAATCTCATCTAGCTATTTAGGCGCGCATTCTTGGGTGCGTAAAACGCTGGATATTCCCATGGAGGGTAATGCTGTCGGTTAGTGCAGGCTCTGTTAGTACAATCTACCCTTACTAATCTGACTTCATCCCTGTTCCATCAGAAGCCGAATGGGGGGTTGCTGACTTTACTCCCATCACGGACTTGCCAACCATCCGAGCGAAGAGTGTGCTTCATTCGCCTGGTGGCATAGTCGGTGTACGAAATCTCTACACCCTCGGTCAATAGGTGCTAACGTTAGAGCAGTTTGTCCCTCGACCTAATAATACAGTACGAGCGTATGTGCAGCTGGAGATGGGTTCCAAAGGGAACGGCGGTGACGTTAGATCCCTGATCCTTGATGTTTGTGGCATCCCCCGCCTCTCATTGGAGTCTCACTACTGACCGTCGACTGAAGGCGGTGCAGGGGGCAATAAAACCTTATAAGATGTCCTTTGAAGACATTACTTGGCTCAATATATATCGAGGTTCGTTCCGTTACCACGTCGGATCTTCAATTATGACTGTACTAAGCTACGCTTCCTTTCAGTGTCCCACCGAGTTGCAGCGAGATTCTCTGATGCGCAAAATCGAGTTTTCATAGTTGGCGATGCGTGTATGTGCAACTTCAGACGATCCGCTACCGTTATCAAGACATATATACAGGCCATGTACACTCGCCGAAGGGGGGACAGGGCGCCAACACTTCAATGACTGACGCTTACAATCTAAGTGAGTTTTCTTGCTGAAATCGAGAAATCTCAGCGTTTATTTCTCCGTCATGAGGCTGGAAATTGGCGCGAGTTCTGCGTGGCCAGAGTGATCCTGAGATTCTTGCTACATACGAGGAAGAACGAAGGGCTCATAGTTTGGACCTTATCCAGTTCGACAAGGATCTCTTGCACGCTATAAGGTCTGACCCAGAAGAATATGCTCAGTGAGACTTCCCGTGTCTTAATGTTGGCGTATCGTTAACATGCGATGACTTGCGGTAGATTGTGGAAGCGTGACATCCTGTTTGCCTCGTACGTCTTCCTCCTTTAAAGCCTAGTATCAACCTGGAATTGATCAATATCAAGTGGTATCGGAGTGAGGTATACGTCGTCGCTGAGTGTTCCATTTTTCCAAGACCTGGCACCTGGGATCATCATCGGTGAACGCTTCCCTTCTGAAACCCTCATTCGTGCATGTGACTGGAACCCTTGCAATACCCTCGACCTCCTGACATTCGACAACAAGTTCAAGCTCCTCATCTTCCCGGGTGACGTGACTACTGAAGCACGCATGCACTCCTTGCACGACTTCGTGTCAGAATTAGATGCAACTTCATTCGGGGAGAAAATGGATGTCTTCACAATACTGAACCAGACATCTCTGGACAGCGCTCTGGATTTGCCGGTTCTCTTAACAACTAAAAACAGGTGAGCGACCAAGGAAATTTATATATCATGGATTCAGGTGTTCATACTCGAGTCCTTCAGGGTATACCTGGACGCAGTGTGGGGCGTGACGGGTCCATATGCTCCTAGTCCCTGCGACGGCCTGTACGCGCGTCTTTCAATATCTTTAGAGGGAGTCGCTGTCCTGGTGCGGCCCGATAGCCACGTCTCCCTGGTGGTTCCCATGACCAAAATGGATGCTCACCACATATCCGCCTTCCTGTTCGGCTCTCGCAAGTAATTTATACATCGGCCCCCCGCAATCATAGATGTACTTACTTCTCGGAAGTCTTTGGTATCCAGAAGCCTCATCATGCTCGCGCATCTGTGACTCTGTCGATAGTGTACTCAACCCCAGCGTCGACATGCGAACAGGAGATTAAACCCCATTAATAAGTCACGGATAAGCCCATACCATTCATTCCGGAGAATGTTGATTATGATGCACATCGATGGTGGATGGAAGAAAAAAACTCAAGGTCTCCGCGGAGTGTTATTCGTGTTTGATCATGACTTCAGATCCAAATATTTCCAAAACACATCCCAACATTGATCAATTTACCCCTTGACCTTGCCTTGACCTCTCTCGGAGTCTCTAGGGCTTCTTGACCTCCTTCAAGTTCAAGTTGTCATTGGTTGAACCAGTTACCAAGCCGCGTCAAGATTTTCGCAAATAAACACGCGCGATGTGGGCTTGGTGGACTCATTACGCTCTCTATTCTTGGTATCCTGTCAACACTATACTTATCTACACAACACGAATCACGATGACTGCAAGCCCCGTGTCCGACGATTCAGACTATGACGCCCAGATTCAGAAGACTTGGCCTGGGCAACAGTCGACCCGCGGCGTTGTTTTCCATCTGGGGTGCCGCCGCTCTTGCACGCCTTGCGACCAAAGTTCACGCGGGCCTCACCTCACATCTCGACGTGACTGATCATTCTTGACCCTCCCATCTCCTGCGTCGCACTCAGTACGGGTTGGATCTATGGGCCGGACAACTGCGGCGATGATTTGGTTTTCGTCGTCACCTAAGCGGGCGGATAAGCCCGGACCTGGAGGGGTCGTTCAAGGACCACCGCCCCTCATTCGCCATATTCTCCTTCCTAGTCAGCCAGACCACAGAGTGAGGGAGGCACACTTTGACAAGTGTTCACTACGCGGATTCTTTATCCTGAAACCCTGCAATCCATCTGTCACCCGTATACATACTCGATGTGACTCGAGGGCCGAGGCTACTATGGCGAATTCAATGTGCCTCCCGCGCGCACCTTAAGCTACTGGCTACGTCAGCTACGTCTGGGCAACTTCCGAGTCACAACGGGACATAGACTTGGCGCAGGAAGAGTCCAGAAGGGTCGAAGCATTTAAATTGAAGCAAGGTTCGGACTTCTCCTAATGATTTCTATCCTAAAGTCCATTTGGGTTGCCCCATGACCTCTCTTGCAACATCACAAACTGTATACTCGTACACTCATAATATACGCGAGAGCATCCTCCTCCAAAGAGGATGATCTGCGTTCCTGGAAAGGCGCCTGCCTGTCCACCTTGGGTCTCGAGATGATGGGCTATCTCCATACACGCTCCGTTTCAATGCATCCTTTCGATTCTGTGAGCCCACCTGACCACATTGATTCGAGTAGCAGTGAGTGTTTCTTCGCACGTCATGACTACCTCCGCCGTCACGAGGACGTTTGGAAGCAGGAGATGTGATTTGGTATCAGGGACTCGGCAAAAATGGGCCTGTTGGACGTTGTATTCATATGTCGTGTGACGCGCAGAGTCCGTAGACGACTCGGATATACCCAGGAATGCATCGTGCTGTAGAGGAGCTCCCATAAACGCGCTTTAGCGAAGGAGAATCGTAGGTCATAATATTACAAGTTCGATGGGATGCGGGTGTTGTACATTTGATATACTACTTCACGATGAGACAAGCACGTAGGACTTGATTATGAGGCGTATGATTAACTTAATTATAGGGAAGAGCTCCAGTCTATGGAGAACATAAGCATCAAGTAGAGGTAGCGTGGACAGTAATCTTACCTCTGCATCGCTCGCGACCACGATCCCACCATTAGGGGAGGTAGAGGCCCCAGACGAAGTTCGGGCAATCGCAGAGAGATCAACCGCTACAGCCGAATCAGCTAAATCTACTCTTCAGGATATAGGAGGTTTACATACCAGGCCTCTTCAACGCATTTTTCCTGAACTTCCTAGCAGTCTCGAGCTCTTCGTTGGACATGACATCACTCAGCCTTCGCATGGCAGGTTGCCTCGACTCGAGGGCTATAGCCACATCAGCACCAAGACGAGTAAACATATTAGCAACGCATACGTTTAGGGTGGTCGCTGATGTGTTCAGCGGCGATCTCTTGGACCTCAAGGTCAAGGTTAATGCGCTCGTCATCCAAGGCGGCCATCTCGTGGTCTACTTCACTATCCAGGCTGCCCCAACTGTATGGTCCGGCGCCGCCCTTGCGAATGGACTTGTCGTGGCCAGTCTTGGACTCAGAGCGGTCCTTATTGAGGGCGCGAGGGTATGTGGCACGAGCGGTGCGAGTCATGATGAAGAGTCAAGGAAAGGAATACTCAGAGCGTATGTAAGTTGATGTTTGTGGTGTGTGGTGTGTAAACTACTGACTGACCTGCCATGTTTGGAGATTTTATAGCCCCGTCTCCACCGATGTCAACACGGAACCACAAATCGTCAATCTTGGGTCAATCATTCCAGAGCATTCCATCCCTTTCACCGCGATCAGCCCTTTGCCATCCGCCTTTGTCTATCCCTTGATATCCATCCTTTGTCCATTCATGCTTCCAGCCCTGCGATAGAACAATCGCTTTACATCCAGTACTGCTCAGCCACAAGCGAGAATGCGGGGAAGCTCGTCATCGCAACACGTGTTACGAATATAACCGCAGACGCCACGTGGGGACGATCGAGGCTAACCCAGAATAGGCGATGTGAGGCTCTTCAAAACGAACCACTGCGTCCTAAGCGCACCATCATGTAGACTTGGAGGGCCTGGAACTTCTGCTCAGCCATTCAAAGTAACCTCATATGCTTCTTGCTGCACGCGCAACTATCCGGTGCTTGTCAGTGAGCCACTCGAAAATAGCCAGTGACGATCTTCCATAAATATTTCATTCGCAGCGGCTTAGTATGATGTCGAACGTCGAGGCTTTTCGCTTCGGTATAAGGCTGACGCTACCGACGTTTACCTTCCCGGATCCTGGGACGCCACCGAACCTGACCGGTAACAGATCCGGGAAGAACCAGCCAATTTGATTGTTGGACAGTCCCGTGCAGCTTGCGACTCCTGTATACGGTGCAGCACCGAGCCCCGTGGGCGCAGGCCCTAAGCTTCATCGTACGCTTGCTTAACTGCCTCCAAGACGTAAGTAAGTTTGTTCCGTGTAATACGTTCTTCAACAACGCTCAACGAGTTTCATGAAGATCCGTTTGAATTTGACCTTCCACCGCCTCTCATTGTTCGTTTCGCAATACTGGCCCAGGCTCATACGAGCGATGAGAGGCTAGACGGGGGAAGGCAGCTTACGGTAAGGATCGAAGGGGAGACAGGAGGGCGGGGGATATCGCTGGCTCGCATCCACAGACACACGTCGCGAGAGGCAGAATATCGGCTTGGTCGCCAACCTCGATACTCTTGGCGGCCTCGTGGGACTCCTATCTTCGTTCGACGCGCCATGTTTGCATGGCGTATGTCTGGGTATCGAGCCTCTGCCCATTCCGCTATTGCTACAGTCTACTCTGCACCGTAGGGCCCTCCGTCATTGAATTCTCCCTCGAAGCAAGTGTCACGTAATACGCCCCAAAGCAGATGCGTAATGTATCATTGACCTGGTGTGCCCAATGGATGTACCTATCAGTTCCGGAGCCATGTCGGTGGTCAAGATATGACTGTTCTACCAATCGAGCACCAGGCCCGAGCGCTCAAGACGCGGACGGTCAGCGTTGGTGTTAGATTTCTGAAATGGCCAGGTGCGTCCAGCCAGACAGCTACTCCATACCTGGCTTTGAATTCGCTGAACAGTCAGAGAAGACTATTTATGTTATGAGCCTGCTCGTTTTCTTTCATCACGAGCAAATATAACCCACTCTTTTCGGGTCTCCGGTGTAATCCAACGAGTCAGTCAACAAGCGGTTTTAGCATGATTATTGACCACTTCGCCTGGTCTGCAGAAGGAGTCCCAGCGTATCTAACAGCAAGCCCTTGAAGTCCGCTTGCATTCCACGGATTTGACTTGGAGCACCTGAGATCGGAACAGATGACGTTGGCGTATCGATCTGACACCGTTTCGCCCCCCGTTCTCGTTACTCCCTCAGTCTTTGCGGTGCTGCGACGCCCGATCCGGCGTATGGATCGCGGTTGCATCAGAGCTTATCTGTAATAGGTCGAGGAGACATTGACACGTGTAGACGTACAGCGCTTTTATGACAGTCGTTACTACAGATTTCGAGCAAGAGGTCATCTGGAGGTGAGCATCTGGACATTGGTGCACCGAACATGGTGTTGATCAGTGAGTTGATCGTTTCACACCACAGGCGACAGGTGTTTGCCTCTTTGGTACCGAATTAAGCTCGCGTCTGATCTCTGATCTCATCTTCGAGTCTATCAGGGATTTACACTGTCATCTCTGACTGCCTATAAAGACAGGGGTAAGGATGTGCTAAACCTACTCCCCTTGCACATAGTCGAGGCCGTAGTTGGTTCAACACCATGGCCTCCGAACTTCCTCCCATTCCTGATAACATTACTGCCATGTGAGCATCATCGTTCGCTCTCTCCTATTCTTGTCCTCATACAAAACTATGAATAGCACGGCACCTCAAGTAAGTGGTGTAAGGCGAAGCACCCAAATGTTGTCGCGTTAATGAACTGCTCAGATAATCGGAACACTATTTAATTGGGCCCTTTACGGCGTATTGTCGGTCCAAGTTTGTACGTCGCATGTCCATGCAGCACAATTCTCTCGGAGTACACACTGATCGTGTTTGAACAGACGTTTATTACCTTAATTTTCCAGAGGACAAGCTTACGTCAAAATGCCTTGGTGCGACCTATGCCTTCTACCATGTTCCGGAATGGTACGCTGATTTAAGGTCGCTCTGTTTTACAGTCTACGGAACCTACATCTTCGAAATGGTCCAGACCGCTCTTTCTGCTGCCGATTTGTACTACTGGTGCGGTATCCCTCTGCTGTGTCTTCAATACCCGTTGACAGCGGTGTACACTAGGTTTTCAAGTGGATATGGGAACATGATTGCGCTCGGGGATACTTTTATCTCACCCTTGGATACACCATTCCTGTGTGGGATCATAGCTGCCGTAGTGCAGTGTTTCTTCGCGTATAGAATTTGGACGCTGAAAAGATCGTATTGGTGGCTTGTTGTTCTCATCGTTTTGGTACGAATCGCATGTCTACGCCCATCCTTTGGCTAAATCATTACAATCTAGACGGCTATGCTTCAGACCGCGGGAGCTTTTGGGACAGCATTCCGAGTCATTACTTCCATATTTTATAGGTTTTGCTGATATCTGATATCCGTGCAGGCTTTCAAACTAAAGAAATTCAGCCGCTTCCATGAAAATGTCTTATTCCCCGCTTCATTCCATGTACAGTCCTCCGAACCCTCTGATAGTCACCAACCCTAATCCCACAGGAATGTCATCTAGGTCTGGCTCCTCGGCGATGCCGTATCCGATATCTTGATCGCTGGGACGATGGTTTGGATAGTGAGCACGGCCATTCACCTAAATAAGAGTGACTACTGAGGCGATACAAACCCCAGTTTCATAAGTCCCAAAAACAGGAATACCAGCACGCGAATAAAATACTCGCCAAGCTCATTCGCCTGATTGTCGAGACAAACACGCTTACTGGTGAATATTGAAGTTCACTCCTGTTAAGGGTCGACAGCTGATCACCTTCAGCGAGCATGGCGTTGCTGTCATTCATCTTATATGCCGGATTTCCTGTAAGCGTCTCTCAAATCAGGTACACTGTCACGACCACCTAACCTTTATTATGTAGGGAGAAGATTTTTTCATCTGCACGTACGTGCCAATGAATGACCCAGGCCGTTGATCTATGAGAACTAATTGAGCTACCAAGGACTCTCATAATGGGGAAACTGTGCGTTCCATACCTCATCCGAATTCCTTATCTGACGCGTCTGTGTTTCGTCATTTTAGATATTCCAACACGCTTCTCGTGACTTTTAACAATCGTATTGCCCTTCGGAAAGCCATGATTGCGGATCATAGCAGCACATCAAGTCGTACCCGCGCAATTGACCGGAACTCCCTTGGACGCCATGCGTTCGATGCCGCTGCTAGCAATACCTATCATATTACCACGGATAGGTTTCAGCGTGGCGGGAAGTCCCAAGGTCTGGGGAATATAGAAATCGAGGTGAGCTCAATCTATTGACTTGCAGAATTTGAAGACCGATTATCTGTTGGTCTGATTACAGGTGTTGAAGGAGAGAGTCGAAGTAACGGATATGGCCTGAGTGTAAGATGCTCAAGAGTCTGAAACTATACCCCAGACAATATGAACATACTAGTAGTTTTATAATCATTGGACTATTATCATTGCATAGCCAGTTCGATTATATTTCAAGTTATTCTGGGAGTACTGTTGAGCATTGGGATGACCGGGGATGGCATGCTATGTTGTATGGTATTTCCTCTCTATTTATAAAACGAGGCTAAGTCACCAGCGACTTAAACTTGATCTGATCATACCGTGGATTTCAAGTTGACATTTTGTGGCCAGACCGAAAGCACGACTGTCCCCCTGGAGGACCTTTCCGGAGATCGGAAGTTCGTACGTGCTGGCGGCCCGCGGGTCTCGAGGAGATTGCAGGTCAGGGGTCCCTGTTAATGTTATACCACAGGTCTGTGGATAGGTCATACAATCTCAAGACCTTGGCTGAGCGGCTCTGACCTGTGGACGATGGCAAATGTAACCGGGGCAATGCCGGGACGAGGATCGTAATCGATTGCCGACTTACTGTAGTACACATTGTAGACCAAATATTCCTCACTGAGGTGTAGCGTTTGAGGTTCGATAGTTATCTATCCATGAATTGAGGATTTATACGTACTATAGACAAGTCAGACTGTTGCGATCGGAGTTGCCAGCTGGGAAAGAGAGTTGTTTAGAGGAGTCGCCTGAGCCAAACTCCGGCTTTCCAGGCCCGCTGTCTAATCGCTCTCATGCTTGTCTTACGCCCCAATCAAGCTCCCGGTGAGAGCTAAGAAGTTATGAGGCTTGTACATCTCGTCTATATCCACGGATTTCAAGGTATGTTGTTTCCTCGATTAATATGTGGACCCCAGCTTCAACTCCCTTCTAGGCAACGACACGACTTTCCAGGTACTCAGACTTACTATCCCTTCGACATGACGAACTTACTGGGGCTTACAGTCGTTTCCGACTGACCTGCAACGATACCTTTCGACACATATACCTAGCCACCTGAATCTGAATATCCAAAGCAGTTTATACCCCACATACAAGAGCGTCAAGCCGATCTCGTTTGCAACGAAGAATTTCCTGGAATGGTGTGTCCAAAATTGAATTGATACGCCGAGTACCAACAATGGTACACCATAGGCTATCTACCCAGCCTTCAGGTCCCGTTATCCTTCTAGGACATTCCATGGGCGGCCTACTTGCCGCCGAAGCCGCAACCCATGCGTCCAATAACCCTGGAACGAAGCCCACACGAATAATCGGAATGATGGCCTTTGATACGCCATATCTAGGAATGCATCCCCATGTTGTCATCACCGGAATAGCGTCTTTGTTTCAGGGCGACGAAGGGAAGAAGACTGAGACCGAGATGAATGATACCACAGAAGTCACGATCGTCGACGGGAACGTTACGGATAGTTGGGATGCATTCAAGAATAATCTTGATGGTATGCTTTTCATTGCTACTTTTCAGTCAGGATATTCTAAATGACCCCACAGCCGAAGCGCGACCCGCATCGCTAGTGGCATCAGGCTCAAACCCTCGGACATCGCCTATTCCATCCCAATCATCTACGTTCTCATCTCAGCTATCGCCGTCGTCGCTGCCTTTCGTTGATCGCACCATGGCCTTCCTCACGTCCCATTCTAACGATCCCCTTGTCCGGTGGGCGCGAAAACATGCCGACGATCCATTCAGCGCCAGCAAGCGCTGGATCGTCGAGCATTTCCAGTTTGGCTCCTGCATGTTCGATCCTAGTGGACTGAAAGATCGCTACTCGCGGCTTGTCGCATGGCAAGGAGGTGTATGGGTCAATTATTGGACGCAGACCGTCCCAAGAGCGAAAGTTGAGGGCGGGGCTAGTCTTGTCACGGATGACCTCATGGAGCAGAAAGAAGTTGCAGAGAATGACGCGGCCCTCCTCCAGATTGGAATGGCGGCCGATAAAGAGCCTCCGCTGGAGTCACTCTCCTCGGTAACTACTGAGCCCATGACTTCGTCGCCACCTCCATCTCCGCTTTCTCCACCGGCCGCACAGGTGCACGGTGCACCCACAGAACAGGAAGCGAAAGCAGCCGCTAAAGCAGAACGTCAGACAGCTAAGGATCTTGACAAGGATCGTAAGCAAGCAGAGAAGAATCGCCAGAAAGCGTTGAAGAAGGAGCAGAAACAGCGAGAGGCGGATGCTAAGGAAGCGCGGAAGGCTGAGAAGGAGAACAATAGGATAAAGCCAGGACGCCATTTCATAGTCCTTCCCACGGGATTGGGTCAAGTACTTGGTGGTGGCGAGAACTGGGACAAGGTGCTAATCGGAGGCGTCGAGGACGAAGTCGCTGCTCATACTGGGCTATTCATTCGGGGGCAGAATCTGGATTATGACGGGCTCGTTGAAAGGGTTGGCAACAAGGTACTGGGATGGTGCGAAACACTATAATCCTCAAGTTCTGCACGTTTGCCCTGCTTGGCGCACAATGATTTACAGTCATAAGGTACGTTGTAACCATAATCGATTAATATTCACACTGACTCAGCTCGTAGGTCAATAGCACCACAGGCCAGCTTTGAGCCATAGATGTAATTGATTGCTCCCCTGTATTTTTGTGACTTACACAACGCCTGATGCCTGATGCTCTAACATGAAGTCATCATCTATGAGACATCTATTTTTCATTTAGGGCCGAAAGTACGAAGCAGGTGGTAAGGGAGCAGGTGGCGAAGAGGAGTCAAGCTCGAAGCGGGGACTGCTTCAAAGCCACTGGGTACCTTTCCTTTTTGAGGAGAGATACCGGGAGATGCAGAAACACACAGTCCCTGCGGAAACGGAAAGCCCGGCGAAGACGATCGGCCTCCACCATATGAAAGACGTGGAAAGTAACGCGCCCGCGATTGGCGTACCTAAGATGTGGGACGCATAAGTGGACTGTATATAAGTGGCTGAAGTTAAGAAGTTACATACCAATAAGCGCACCCAGGCCTAGTGATAATCGGAAAATCCTTGATTAGTTAGGCACGTACTATACAGTGCAGGCTGAGCTTTTACATACCCGTGAAAGTGAAGCAAATGCCCAGGCGCGCCCCAATTTCCGAGGTGCTCTTAGCCGAGGAACTTATCATTGGTGTAGAAAGACCGTTATCTGTGGAATGGATAGAAAGGTGAAAACATGGACAGGAGGCAGGAAGTGACGGAACTAAACATACACGTTCCTGAGAAAAAGCCATATAGCACGGTAAAGACAATAGTCCCCGCAGCGTCTTTGACGGCCAATGTACAGAAAATGAGGACGGCGGCGGTGGAGATGCACGGTATCATCATGTTGAATATGCCCACGCGGTAGACCAGCATGCCTGGTAGGATTCGACCGAGGATACTGGAGGCATTGAGAATGGTAATCTGATTGAACTAAGTTTCGACCGGACGGGAAACAACACAAGGCGGACGAACGGTATAGAACGCGAGATTGGGATCAATGCCGTTTTTGATGGCATTCAGCTGGACAAAGAATATAGGGAAATACAAGCCGGTGAAGACGAGGAAGGTTCTGAATGCCACCAGAGGGTCAGAAAGTAATGAAGATAAAAGGCAGCGAGACCTACCCCAATACCATGACGACATATGGTAGATCACGCGCGAAGGTCTTGAAGACGGTTGAAGTGCTCATGTTACTCTTCGTAGGCCGTATTCTCGGCCTGACGAGAGGAATTGCGATGACGAAAAGACCGAGGCATAGACATGCACTGGCCCTTATACCAGCATGGAAACCAGTCGTGCTGTAGAAGAGTTTATTGAGCATTATGGGATGAACGGCCCCTCCAATTGCAGAGCCCTGTGGAGTAGCGGATCAGTAATTTGTGCAAAGAACGAAGGCCCAAACCAACGGTGGTGGCTATGCCCATCGCAACCGCGCGATGACGATGGAAGTATTGGGAGATAACCGCCATGCATGGCACATAAGTCATACCAACTGCGATGCCAACTCCTAGACCTTGAGCAAGGAAAACCTGACGGGGAACTGTCAATCCACGCAACAGAGTCCACACAAGCCAAGGAAAACAACCTGATAATATTGCTCCGGTTGAGTCAGCGAGAGCATGAAGAGACAGAAGACCAAAAGAGAGGAACCACCGATCATTAGGTGGTAACTGGTGATTATGAGACCTAGAGCAAAAGAAATATGGGATAGACCCACAAGTATCCAGTGTCAAACCCTCTACCAGCTATTAGGCCTCCAGACAAGGTGAGGAAAAGCTGGACGCTGCCAATCCAACTGTCGGTGGTCGGTATAGATCTCTCTCTGCTTCGATGATTTGGTTGGACTTACCTAATTTGTGACGACGAATACTTGTCGCCTAGATAATTCCTGACGTAGTAATCTGTGGAAGACACTTGAACGGTGGAAAGAGGATTATTATCATTGCTTAAACTTGCCGTTATATACTCCGTAGGAATTTGTGCATCTGGTGAGATCGCGAGTTCAGTGCTTGATCGAGGATTCAGAGGGTAAACACTCACCCAAAAGTGCTGAATTGGATCAGCCAGCTGCATTGACACAGATGCGATTCCATCAAGGTCGGTTTGGTGAAAGGAAATTCACTTACACTCCGAGAACGACCGACCAAGCTCTCCATCCGCCATCTGGGTATTCCAGGTCCCCAGCTGGTTCTGGAAGACGCCCTGGACTTGAAGAGCCCCCCTTCTCTAATTCCGATGGCTGTTCTTTGCCTTCCATTTGTCGTATCTTTTATGAGGCGGAAAAGGATCGCGGCGAAGGTGTGAAATTGGGGAAGACTCAAGAGGGTACTTCTTGTACATTGGTCGCCGTTGACCAATTTAAGGTACAGTAACCGAGAAACTGAGTCATGTCGGTTGGTGCTTTTTCAGCATCGAGAAAAGCATGAAGCTCCTCGCGTAAGCGCTCGTATGGGTTTCACGGTGGCCCCTGTCGATTGAAAGGAAACGGATCTGATAAGATGAATAAAATATAGGAAAGAGAACCTCAACAGTCAAGGACACATTGGAAGTAGGCACAGAGAGTACCCACACAGTCAAGGCGTATTGATGGTTGCAACACAAGGTTGGAATTGGCCCCCCACGTGGGTCGGACCGCCACCGGCAAACATAAAGCCGCACATTGCCGGGTGGACCGGTACCCTTGAACAAACGGCCACGACTCGACTCAGACTCCTCCACGAAACGTCAACGTCCATGGCCGATGGGGTTACAAAATCTCTTCATCAGTTTTCTGTCTGAAGGGTCAAATTCTCGCTGAATAGTGGTCTATTACAAATGAAACTACGTTGAAGATGGATTATTACAATTTACAGGGTGCGGCGCGTCAGAGATCATTTTCAGCCCTGAGATGATTTTGTACGAGATCTTTTGAATGACGGTGGCTGTAGTGGGTTTTTCTTGGCCATCACCTTCTGTTCACATCTGTGACCGTTGCCAGAGTTTTGAAGGGTATACAGTGTGCGTATGCCTACCGTGTACTCGCATTATTCACATACTTGATCGACAGTCTCTTCAGCGAGAACGCAAATCTGTGATCATCAGGTGCTAAGGTCCTGTCGTCCTTTTCTCAAGGCCTAGGGCGTCCCTGGTGATTGGATCCGAGGAAGTCGACATCGCCGTTCGAGTTCCCTTCAAGTTAGCGTTCTCTGCGTCTATCACTTATGTTCACATCTCAACCCCCAGGTGGCAGCCTCCCCCAAACGACAATGGCGTCAATGAAGATGGCCGACGTGCCAACGCTGGTGGAAGCACCGACTCCGAGTAAGAGCGCTGAACTTGGACCAGCGGACTCGGATTCGGGTAGGGACGGGCCCCTGGAAGACTGGGCCTTCCCAGAGGGTGGATGGCAAGCTTGGACCACGGTGGCTGGAGCGTGAGTGCAGTGCTAGCCTGAACCAACTACATCTTAATCGTTTTTTCGATATGTCTAGGACATTAGTACAGTTTGCTACCTTCGGGTGAGATCCATCAGCCCTACGAACCATCTCTCCCCTCCACTCACAAGACCACTCAGGTATACAAACGCTTTCGGTGTTTACCAAGGGTGTGTGCGTGTTACAAAAGATAGGAAGGCACGACGACTGACGTTTCAATAGTGTGCCGGGTCATGGTGGTATCATACGTCAGTAAAGGGTGTTGCTTATACAAACGTAACGCAGATTTCTACGTCCGGGAATACCTCAACAACTACAGCCCAAGTAACATCGGGTTCGTCAACCTCGTATCTCACCTTGAACAGTATCCTAAAATGACTTCCAGTTGGATTGGAGGCATCCAAATCTTTTTGATCTTCACATCTGGAATTGCCACAGGGCGAGCTTTCGACAGGGGATACTTGTGAGCGTTCAAACTTCTAGCGGTATTTAACATTTGTTCAGGTTCCATTCGGTAAGCCATCACCTGATGATAGGCGGCGCGATTCTCCATTCATTCTCGTGTATGTGCGTTCATTCTTCGTATCCTCGCATAATCCTGATTACTGCGTATAGTCTTCATGCTATCGCTGTCGCATGAAAACAAGTACTACCAGGTCAGCGCTCTACGACACACGTTTGTTTCTAGATTCGAACCGGAAGACAGGTGTTTCTCAGTCAAGGTCTAGGTGGAGGTATATCTGTCGGCATGATGTATATCCCAAGTTCGTATCCGCACTTTCGAATAACACATCCCTTCTCATGCACCGAGCTAGGTCTGGCGGTGGTTTCTCATTATTTCAAACACAATCGTCCTCTCGCCACTGGCATTGTGACCTCTGGAACAGCACTGGGTTCGTCCGTCTTGACGATTCTATGTCGATCAACGTTATGACACCCGTATTCTAGGTGCCGTGCTGCACCCCATTATGATCAACCGCTTTTTTCAAGGCTCTCTTGGTTTTCATAATGGTGTTCGAGTGACTGCCACTTTAACTTCTGGTCTCCTACTCGTTGCCAACTGCATGATGAGAACACGGTTGCCTCCAAAGACCAGCCGGAAAGAGAGCATGATTCCAAAGGTTGTGGAATTTGCGCGGGACCCTCCTTACAGACTCATAATATTGGGGTACGAATCCCTATTGCCCCGATGATGATCCTTTCCTGATAGACGAACCCTCAATAGCGGAATGCTCATCATAAGTGGTTTTTCGTTCCCTGTTTTCTTTCTACAGCTCTATGGTACGCTTCACGGCTTGGATAGCAAATTGTCAATCTACATTGTAAACCGGACGCATGTTAAGCGCCTCATTCGAAACTGATAAAGTGCCCACACAGATCTCCATTTTGAATGCCTGCTCAATCGTTGGTCGAATCCTTCCCCCGGCACTGGCGCCGAAACTCGGTGTGGTCAACCTGGTCATCTTCTTCACTTTTTCCATGGCCGTCTTAGAGTACTGCCTGCTCCTTATGCATGACATCGGTGGGTTTGTAGCCTTTGCTGTTGTCTATGGCTTTTTCTCTGGAGCAAGTGCGTTACAACTGTTTGATAAGACGATATCTTCCTGACTTTTCCGTTGTAGGTGTGGCATTGACTCCGGCGATGCTCGGTAAGTT
Source organism: Lyophyllum atratum (assembly GCA_014905825.1). Taxonomy (NCBI): domain Eukaryota; kingdom Fungi; phylum Basidiomycota; class Agaricomycetes; order Agaricales; family Lyophyllaceae; genus Lyophyllum; species Lyophyllum atratum. The sequence goes on along the minus strand of JACGCN010000011.1, from coordinate 548,146 downwards.
TTACTTGGGCTCTCAACTGAACCGTCTGTCATATAACGCGTCTCCTTGTCTAGCATCACTCGCAAAGGATGTCAACGAAGTCGGGGCGCGGATTGGCGTATCTTTCGCTCTTTCTGGTAAGCGGTAGACCTTCCGAAATATCGAGCAAAATCTCAACACGTTCGCCCTGGTGCCCAGGTGTCATAGGCCTCTTCTGTGAGTTTCTCGAGCAGAATTTCTTTACCAGGTCTAATACGTTTATCAGCGAACTCTATCGCTGGTGCATTACTGACGCGGAATTTTCATTGGATGCAAGTGCCTTTCCCGAGCTCCGTCCCCTTCGCTGATTTGTATAATTAATTCTCCAGGCGTCCTATTGTTTTCGCTGGGGTAAGTTCTGGTCCGAGCATTTCAGTGACGAACGTTAATAATGCATCATCAGACAACGGTGATCGCGGGCGGGATCTGTTACGTGGCAGCGCGATTTCTCCTTGTGCGGAGGAAAGGCACTCAGTTTGTGTGAAGGATGCAAGCTGATGATTCCTCTCTTTTGCTGCATTCATTCCAAGGTCTGAGCTTAGAGGAGTATATACTATAACACGGTAAATTCGGCTATGACGAGCGGTGAGCAGGTCGCCGGCATCTCACCGGCTATTGTCGGTCCCCGCATGTTGACAGCTTTAATGATAGTACCAGTTGCATTTGAGTTGCATCATGCATCTACATGTACACTTGATCTACACCAAGAATCGTCTATCCGTCTCGGACCCGTAAGCTCAGAGCTCGGCCATCGGGCATGATTGCACATGCTTTAGGTTCGAACTTTGTCACTGGCAGCCGTGATGCGTTCCACACCCCAAAGGGGCATGATGCTTTTTAATCCGTGGACATCTCATGTGCTATGAGCGAAGCAGCTGGTGAAGACGGCTTGTTCTCTGACCACGACCAAGCAGATGTCGGAGAAGTCTGTTGAAATTGGCACTCTTTCTCCAACCTCGGAGCTTGGGGCGGGACACGATGACAGTGGCTTCCCTGAAGGCGGGCGGCAAGCGTGGTTAACTGTACTTGGAGCGTATGTATCTCATCTACAATTTCTTCCTCGGACTTTGAGTGGCGTGACAGTTCCCTAGTCCAATTCTCCACATTCGGGTTGGTATTCCAACGCCTATCTTATCATAATTTTCACCCATTTGCTTCCCCGTTCTCGTCAGATACACGAACGCATTCGGAGTATACCAAGGGTACGTCTGACATACCAGATCTACACGCAAATCAAGGGAACTAACTTGCATGATAGTACTGGTCAGCGCTCTCGCAAACCTATCACATGTCTAATGTCGAAGCAGATTTTTATGTTCGCGAATATCTTACGGACTATACCCCGAGCAACATAGGGTAAGCTGATTCTTCTGAAATCATCTTATCTCTCCTCTGCTTAAATCCCACGTCCAAGCTGGATAGGAGGTCTCCAGGTCTTTCTAGCCTTCGGATGTGGAATTGTCACTGGACGAGCCTTCGATCGAGGGTATTTGTAGGGTTTTGTTCCCCTGGCGATCTTGATACGACTTTGTACTGACGCACTTCCCAGCCACCATATGATGATTGGAGGCGCATTTCTCCATTCATTTTCGTGTACGCAGTCACAATCCCTTTTCATCTTTCTCGGAGAACTTATTTCTCAACAGTCTTCATGTTATCCCTGTCGCATGCAAACAAATACTACCAGGTGATCACTTCGCTTGTAAAGCGCGTTCTAGGCTCTAATGAATTTGACAGGTCTTCCTCAGTCATGCGCTCGGCGGTGGGCTGGGTACGGGGATCGTTTACATACCAAGTCGCTATGCCTCTTTCGTCAACGCAGAAGACCATGCTGATATGTGGTCAAATGTGACAGGTTTAGCAATAGTGTCGCACTATTTTCAGCGCCACCGACCCTTGGCGATGGGGGTTGTAGCCGTCGGCACTGCGCTAGGTAGGCTCCCCTTCCCAGCTATCCCTAGATAAACCACCAACTGACAATATCACTCACAGGTGCTGTTCTACATCCGATCATGCTCAATCATCTATTCCATGGCCCCATTGGTTTTCACAACGGTGTGCGGATCAGCGCAGCAATGAATACAGTCATTCTCTGCGTCGCCAACGCGATCATGAAGACACGGCTCCCCCCTAAGGAGGTAGGGGGACCTATTCCCCTTCGACAGTTCATCCGTGATCCTCCTTACGTTATCGTTGTCGTTGGGCAAGAATCTTCCATATTCCTTCAAAGCGACTCACTCACTCGCTGGTGGGCTGGCGCTGAACAGGGGGTTATTTGTCTTTTGCGGTTTGTTTTTTCCGGTGTTTTACTTACAGCTGGATGCAGTCAAGTACGGGATCGATCCTCAATTTGCCTTCTATTGTGTGAGTCCACGTAGCGGTCTTCCGGCCTTCGTCGTCGTTTGACCAGCTGTTAGATCTCGATTCTTAATGCTTCTTCTATTGTCGGACGCATCGTGCCTTCCATAGTCGCGCAGAAATACGGTGTATTCAACGTTGTGGTATTCTTCACGGTGGTCATGGGTGTCTTGATCTACTGTCTCGGTGCCATCAAAACTTCCAACGGCTTCGTGGCGTTTGCAGTCATTTTCGGGTTCTTCTCTGGTGGAGGTATAGCTGAGGTTCCCGCTATTGACAGTCCTGATTCTGACGCAATTTTTCGCGCAGGGGTATCCCTTACGCCACCTGTGATTGGTACACAGCTCTCCCGGGTAACCATATTGCTGCTGATTATTATCTAGGGTCTCTTGCAAAAGATATGAGTGAAATGGGGACACGTATTGGCACCTCCTTGGCCATTTCAGGTGAGCTGCTGTGCCTAGCATGCCCGGACATATATTCCAGACGTGACTGAGCTGACTCTGCACAGGGATTATGGGTCTATTCGGTAAGTGTCACCCCTTCGGGTTCTTGATTCTTGTAATAGACATCGATGTGGACCTAGCAACTCCAATCGCTGGCGCCCTTCTCACTAGTCATTTTCATTGGTGGTGAGTTATGGTTTTGTACTACTTGGGAAGTACCGCGTTTCACTGACCCCAAATGACTATCTAGGCGCCCAGTTTTGTTTACTGGCGTGCGTGCGTACGATATTTCCTGCACAGACAACCTCACATCCTTACTTGCAGACGACGATGATCGTGGGGGGTTTGCTTCTCGCTGTATCTCGCTTCCTCATCGCGAAAAAGAAGGGCACACAATTTGTTTAGACTTTTACGATCCTGAGGATGGGAGGCTGGTTTCTGAATCTGTAGCGCTTACCTGCAGACTGTTGGTTTCGCCCGTTGATGCATGCATTCTTAGGCTGGCTCGCGCCCGACGTTATCGTAATAGCACAATGCAGTTCGTACAGCCGCCCTCCTCCCACCAAGCGTTCATTGCTTCTACAGAATCTTTCGCCAGCGCTTCAATCTTCGGTATAACGGATGTGACTACAAACATTCTAACTCCCCTCGGTGCTGGATTAGTTTGGTTAGCAGTAATCTTTATGAGTGACTAGTGTTGGCATGTCGACGTCCGTTTTACAGTTCCCTCAGGGACACATATTTTTTGGGGGGGCAACAAGCGGCATATCGAGGCAATGGCCGGTGTCGGGTATGAAAGTATGTGCACAAGAAACGCACCTGACTGAATACTTGAGTCACACTTCAGTGCACTGTGTCCACTTCCATTCCTCGGTAGAACAGGCTAGCCCGATCACGATAATGTGACTTCAAAGTACAGCAGACGCGAGCGTTTCCTGTTCAACTGTCCCTGTGCGGCTAGCTAGCTTAGCCTCTCCTGAATCGTGCTTCTGGCTTGTTCCTGGAGGCCATGTTGGGCTTCGATGGATGGTGATGCATGATGATCAAGATTCAAGAGGAAGAATATTGCAGCGACCCTCCTCCTAAATAGCTTGAACCATTCAACGTATAATATTACACCGAAGACTAATGTACAGGCAGACCTACTTCATAATTGTTATCCTTCTACATCTGGTCGACTATCCGTGGGTAGTGTTGAATCGGAGAAACTGTAGTTACACTTCGTGCAAACAAAGAACAGGACCATCCGTGTCTCTTTCCGTTTTGACTGATCCTGGTAGAACACGGCACTGCAAACGCTCGTCAGAAGGCGGAAACCTTGCAGTTTGTTTATGGAACCGGAAGACGCACTCTTCGTTTCCGCACCGAGGACAGGGAATGTTAGAATGGGCCTGCCGAATAGAAATACGTATCAGCAACGAGATGAAATGAGGGAGACACATACGAGGGTAGGATCAGAACCTAGGTCCGTCGTTACGCCAACTTGCTCTCTTCCAGGACAATGAGCCACAGCGAAGCGCTGCAGTTTAATGATTGGGCTCACTTCGTGACAGTCAGCAAGTCATTCCTATACACGCATTTGTTTTCCCCAATCTCATCGTATTGGCACATGCGGCAGGCGTACACCATGATTCGCCGTTGTTGGTCGGCTTTTGGGTAGAGCAAATTATTGCACTCGGAGCAGAAATGAAGTGAGGCCTGGAGAACATTATAAGTGAACTAATTCTAGCGCAAAAAGAAAGATGGGATGCTGACCATGGTATATGAGGTATTCTATGCAGTCAAAGTAGGTTAAAGTACGAGAACAACGTTGATCGCTGTCGCTGCCAGTGCTGAGCAAGCCAAATAAAATTGAAACTCCGCAAGTACAAGTACTTCATCACGTGGACGGTGGGACCGCCTCCTGCTCCAGAAACATGCCTGCCTCATGCTCTTGAGTTGCTCTCGAGTCTCTGGCTGGACTAGATCCCGCATAAGTAATAATTATGCAGGCAGTGGCACTCCGGAAATACTGGCTGAACACGATTTGGAAGTCATCGCCGGAGCACCCGACATGGACGGATATTCTCTAGGATGTCAGCCCGTGCTTCTCAAGGCTATTGCCTCCACTTATTGGACGCGTACAAGAAGTAGAGATTCGCCGCACCATATGGTGAACGACTCAGCATGTGGGAGGTCTCGTCACTGATCCACCTCTTTATGACAGCAGCATTGATATTTTCGACGCCGCAAGAAAATCTTTGCCCCTCAATTTGACGCTATTCGGTCTATGTTCAGCCTCCTAGCGGACCCAACATGATACCCAGTCTATATGACAAACGCTCTCAGTTTCTCTGCCTACTCTTCCCCACGGAGGCGCCCTACGCCGTACCACAATCAATGCACCGCTTCCGGCGTGGACCTTGGCGAGCTGTAATTGCTCATGTAGGCCCTCTAACCCCTCACCATCGTGCCCCAGGAGGATCAATACCGCGGACACACACCAGGGACTTTAAAATGGTTCAAGGCCAATGTAAAGCAGTCTTATCATCAGATGATGCCTCAAGGCACCACGTCAAACGAAGCTAGGGTATGTCGTCCTGGGACTATCGGAGGATGCGGATGGACAAGGGTGCGTTACCCTGCCTTGTGGCCTCGCTTCTTGCTTACCTATCCGTCCTCGATATCTCTCAGCGCCTTAAGGGACACTGGACAAGACCTCCAATGGAGACTTGACATGCACAGGTTCGCCAAGTAAACGGGAAGATATAGCTTGAGAGGGATATCCGTAAGATACCCGTTTATATACAGACGACGATCTCCAATGTTTGATTGACGGAAACCTGTGTCTTTGTTCAGGAACCTGTCCCCCCGAATTCCGACACCGTGCGATGCTTTAGAAAGTTGCGTTCTCTTTGTCCATGAGGCTATATTGCGCGACCATTTCCTCTAGTAGCGGGTCTTCATCGGGGCCTGCCAAAACTCAGCCTGATTGGTGGAGGAGAGCTTGATCCTCCGTAAGACCGCTTCGTGGATTCCTTGCACGTCAATCCCATCTTATCATACATGTATCACACTGCATGCCAATCGCTCAGTCTTTACGCCGATTAACTAGCAGAGGCGCTGGGAGCTCCGGTACGAACCAAGGCACCGAAAGGCATGTTTATGGACAGACAGCTTCCCTCTTCCGCATGACGATCGTAACGCCATCAGGAACCAGATTCAGCAAGAGTCACCATTGGCTAAACTCGACATGCGTATGCCCGGATCACCAGGGAGTCTTCATTTCCCCCGCTCGGCCCCTCAATTGCTTCAATATCTCTCTCACGAAAACTCGGAAAGTCGCAACATGCGGCTTGCGATATCAGGTTCTTCTGCTTTTATGCGGCTTTTCTAGCAGCTATCGCCTCACATGCCCCGGATTCCACACTGCCGTTTTTTGTGGCTGAACGTGTAACAAGTATCAGATCGCCCTGTCAGAATGTTCATTAGCTTCCCTTTTTCAGTCCCAAAATGTTCCCCTCGACGCCGGAACTATGAGTGCAACTCATGTTTTTCCTTCAAAATTGTACTTCGAACTCCCATTATCAGATAGTAAGCGACCTGGGCCCATACCATCTTGATCCAGGACCATTTCTACCAATGATTCACGAATAAAACGTCAATCAATGTCACCCATTTCAATCAATGCTGGTCCGAATAACGCAGTCGACCAAGCTTAAGCATGTCCGGCAACAAAAAAAGGAGGTGGGAGGCTGCCAACCTTGGCAGCCTGAGAGAACCTTGGTATATAGAGACCGCGCGACAACTGACATGTTCCTATCGAGGAGATCACATCCCTTTCTTAACCCTTTCTACTCGTTATCTTGTGGTATAAACGCCCAAACATAGCTGTACTTCCTACTCAGCGCTCTCAGATCACCGCAGCTGTTTACCACCTCGCCTCCGTTAATTGTTGCCAGCGCTAAATACATAGGTCGCCGTGCTTTCGGTTCAATCGCTTAAGGAAACAAAAATTTCAGGAAAGTTTTTCGCGTCGATGGAACACTGTGATTGGTTGACCATCTGATCCAGGGATCCAAGTATTCCAAAAAGGGTGCTTCTGTCAAGATTTGCTGCAAGGGTATCGAGGACCTTATCGTAAGCTTGTCTGTCCTGATCTTGTCCAAAACCATCATGATTGCACAGCACCGGCCGTCGCGGCAGGCTGCAGCCAAACCAGCTGAATCGCTCTGTATTTCATAGGGTGAAGAAAGGCATGAAGAAGCCAGCCTACCTGAGGAGGGGGACAACACAGGGAACTCTTCGTGCGCCACCACATAGTTTTCCGTAATCCCGACGAAGGTAAGCGAAGCGCGACATGTCCGGACAAAATTCATATTGACGCCTATAGGCTATATACGTCTTAGAACCTGCCCCTTCGCTTCGGTCATTCCTCATTTAGCTCTGGCGTCGGACAAATATGCCAGGGTCGCCCGCTATAAAGTCGAAACCACAGCTGTCTGAATTCTTTTCAGGTCGTCCTCCCATCCCTACTCCCTTGCGCCGCCACTCCCGAAAATGAAGTTCTCCACCGTTTTTGCCGTTGTCGCTGCTGCTGCCGTCTCCGTCGGCGCCGTCCCCACGGAGACCAACGCTGACCGTCTTTCTCGGGGTCTTCCTCCTCTTCCTCCTGTCCGTAGGGCCCCAACACCCGCTGGTGGTTAGTAACACGGCCTGTCATCCTATGCCGATGCTGAAACGCGTCCCCTACAGTTGCCAGGCGAGGGACACCCTCTGGTACCCCCAACCAGTGCAACACCGGACCCGTCCAGTGCTGCAACAGTGTTACCCAAGCCAACAACCCCGTCGCGGCACTCCTCATTGGTCTTCTTGGCATTGTCGTTGGGCCTACCGTCGCTGTTGGCCTGACGTGCTCTCCTCTTTCTATCATCGGGATTGGTGGCAACTCTTGGTAAGCGTCCTGGCCTCCTCTTACATTGCCACGTCGATTTATGATTATATTCTAGCACCTCCCAACCCGTCTGCTGCACGAACAACAGCTTCAACGGTCTTATTGCCATTGGTTGCTCACCTAGTGCGTTTACTTGACATTGACGCGTGTTGAATGTCGCTAACTTTTTTACAGTCAACATCAACCTCTAGATTCTACTCCCCTCCCTGACGGACGTACGCCCATCGGACACCTGGCCTATCCCTCCCCCTACCTTGCTGTATATATCTTATTCATCTTGGTCTGTTGTTCCAGGCGTACACGCTCGTTTACTTAACTCTCTTTGGTTCTTGCCTCGACACGATGCACAATCGGAATATATCCCTACGGGGCTTCTTGCTCTCCGTCGATGTTTTTTCTTGCTTTTTGCACCGAAGCCGCGAAGGTATATACGCATGGGCCCGAGCGATGCGTACGTATACCCTGACCTTAGTGTGATATGAAATCAACGTAAGAACGGTCCGGATGAGAACAGTGTAGCCGTCCCTGCATTGAAGGTGCTTCTGACCGTTTGTCTCCGAGAGGTGATGCGCTTCCGCGAACTAAGCGGACGTCCGCCAGCACCATTTGGTCGGCCTAAGGGTGCCACAAGCCTACCACATCCTGAAGTCGCCATATGACAGTGAGAATACCAAGCCGCGCCGAGTATTATTCAATTGAATAGAACATAGACGAAACGGCAGATGAGTGTTGAGGATCATTACAACATAATGAGCCCGAAAGATGGAACCAAACGGGAACTAAGGAGGATTTAAGCAGTTCGTAACTGCGCACCCTGGAGGGACAAGAACTGGGTACCTCTGTCCGGCTCGTTCGTCAGCAACTCGGCATTGGTAAGATCAACGTAACGCACTAACAACGAAGATGATGAAAACACGGAGTTGTGGGCGGCAAGAATTTGCCATCGAACTTATCTATGTTTGCAAGGCAGGAGATAAGAGTGGGTCTTTATGCGGAGTGCACGAATAGATAACAGCCGGCCCTTCTGAAAGTCCTGAGCCTGAGTCCTGATATCTCTCGAGGAGGTGGTCTTGACCAAAGTCCAGGTCCTTGTCATGTTTAAATATATAGCTGGGATAGATGCCAATGGGGCGAAAATTTGCCGAGAGTCGAGACCGCAGTCGTGTATACTCACCCAGTGCCCAACCTTCCTCGACCCAAGCGCGTCGAAGTCGTCCGCAACAAAGAATTTGGTGTCTGCCTTCCAGCACACGTCTGGACTCGATCAGAACGCTGCCACATAAGTACATGCAACGCCGAGTCGCTGTCCAACTGGCTCTCAGTACCATCAAGGTAAATAGTAAGTGCTCAGGAAAGTTGAAGGTTAGGTTAACATCCAAGGGGTGGCCTTTGCGACACATTCGCTGTACTGCAACGGTATTTCATTGCCTAAGATGCAACTGGGATCGTTCGTTTGCGATGAATGCAGATCACCTTGAGGGGTTCAAAGCCTATCGCAGCGGACTGCAGGCATCGTCGAGCTCATCAAGGCAGCGATGAAAGACTAATTTTGAATATCAAGTCCCGCCGGGATTGGCCGTGATGCAAACAAACCTTATTTTCAAGACTAGCAAGCCACCACGGCGATAGCCGAATACACCGAATTCCCTCCAACAGTATTGAAAACAGAGGCAACCAAGAGCTCGTCGACCCACACAATGGTAAAAGGTATGCCGCTTGAAGATTGTATGCCTTGTCATCGTCACTAACATCGATCTCAGTATACAAGCCCGGCAAGGTACATAAATCGCGCTGTCAAACACGTCCCGCAGACTAAACTTTAAGTCCAGGTCGCAATTGTGCTCCAAGGCCGTCAAGCCGGCAAGAAGGTCGTTGTCATTAAGCAGGTTGACGAAGGCACTAAGGATCGGCCATACCCTCATGCTGTGGTTGCTGGGGTCGAGAGGTACCCCCGGAAGGTGACGAGGCGTATGGGGCAGAAAAAGTTGGCACTACGGAGCAAAGTGAAGCCTTTCATCAAGGTGCGTATACTTGTCTTACACCGCGGCTAATATCTAACGGACTGTCATGATATCAGATCGTCAACTACTCCCATCTGTTCCCGACCCGTTACGCTCTCGAGTTGGAAGGTCTGAAGGGAACTGTGGCTCATGACACCTTCAAGGAGCCCACACAGCGTCAGGACGCCAAGAAGACGATCAAGAAGCTGTTTGAGGAGCGCTACATTGCCGGAAAGAACAAGTGGTTCTTCACAGCGCTTAGGGTGAGTCTCCTCGTGACATCGCATTCCGATCCAAACTCAAATGTTTCTTTAGTTCTGAGGGCATCTCTTTTTGTTGTTGGATATGAATCCATAAAATCTCTGTATGCATCATGACACCCATGCCACGCCATATGCATTATTCACCAGCAACCCATGTTTGACGCGTGTCGACTGAGATACTTGGCGTCATGCGATCTGGGTAGGACTCCTGAAACCACAGAATTATTGGTGTTTCTTTCCCATGGTATTGGTATTTTATAACGGGATGAATTTTAGAACTATGTTTCACCGTCCATGGCGATTCTAGTCAACTGTTGAGTGAGTCATCTGGCTGCCAGATCACATTCACGGTTGTAAGTCACATTTTTCTACGCATTCCTTTGATTCGTGCGTTGCTGCGAGCTCCCCAGTTTGGACGAGAATATGGATGAGAAGTGGCGTGGAACCCGAGCCTTGTCGGTGCCGTGATCGAATCCTCCTCAAGTTCTTCCATAGCATCGTTCAAGCCGAAGTATATTGTTCAAGCCAGGTCGAGTGCCTCGAATTCTACCCTACATAACGATACCTGCGGAATTGATTGATTTATACCTTGCCGTGAGCGCGTAGCCCTCAGCAACCCACCAATTCATCACATCATAGCAACATCGCGGCGACTACATGCAGCACTTATGTAGCTCTATTAGTCTCAACGGTCTCACTAACCTTCGTAGCCCTCTTCCATCCTCCCTTCATCATCCATGATCTCGGGCCTCGGTCTATTTGTACTCATCTAGACCGTATTGTGCGGCATAGTCATCAGCCTAGCTATCACCATTCATTTCACTGGTGTGCTGGTGCGTTATAGGGCAAACTACAACCCTAAGGCCGTCCAACTAGACATCGAGAATGGCGCACCAGTCTATACAGGCCCAATTGTCAGGGGAATACTTCACAATGATGGGCAGGGTCTACAGAATCGAGGTATGTGGTCATATCGTCGAGCCGGAAATTAGTTCTCACCGCGAGCCTTGGACAGGGTTGGAGTGGTCTCTACAAGGGTACAGGTCGGTGTTCTGTTTAGCGCCGACGTTGTTGACGAGTTTCATCGTCATCCTGTTGTCCGTTGTACTTGTCATGTATGAGGGGCCCGAATCCTGGACTGGCGCCTACTGGCGCTCGCGGCCCACCGAAACTTGGAATAATGGTGAGTAGTCGTCGCTTTGATCTGATGCTCAAGGATGGTTCTTCAACAGGCATCACTCAGTACTCATCTACGGCACGGGCGTGGTGCTCATCTCACTCCCCTCTGTAATTCTTACTAACCGGTGAGTATCCAGCATGGGAGGAAACCTCGACAAGTAATGACTGTTTCTACAGCGCTATAATTACGCCAAAACTCGCATTCTTTAGCCTCAGGCAGAGCATGCGCACTCTCTTGACTCCGACCGAACGAGCGCGTCCCTGGATGCTCTATCTAACACCTGGCCTTCTCGTTGCTGAGATCCTGCAAATCGTTATCTTAGTCCTAATCATCACACCTCTCCGGCGCTTCCTTCTCTCAGTGGTTATTCGACCTAATGGGAAGCTAGTCACTGTCTCTATCCCGAAGCTGGCAATCTACTTAATCGTCATCATCCTCGCTACAAGTATTTGCACACCCTTAGAGAACATCACGACGAGGCTCGCGATCCAACACAACCATACATCCGATGATTATAAGTCGGCCACTACTCAGGATGGAGCTACCGCTACTGAAGAGCCACCGGCGTATTCGAGTCCTCTTGCGGAAACGTAGGAAGTCATTGGGTTCGTATTTCTCTTCGTCTGTACCAGCTTGTCGTGTCGTGTTTTCACCTGGACTGATTCATTGTATAGCCTGCGCAATGAAGCTGATCCCTATCTTGGCTTTGTTGATTGTGCGAAGCATATGACGGCAGAGGAAGGCCGCGGTGCCTTGTTCCGTGCCTGGTGGTTTACGATGTTTGCTCTGCTTGTGGGGGCTGCTTCAGTCTAAGCGTTGGTGGGGGGGATTTGCCATTGGAACATTACCTTGTCTCGCTGCTGTATTTTTGGGATTCCCAGGTACTAGAATATCACTGCGAAGGAATTGAGTCTTCAGAACTCACTCGTCAACTGAAGTGCATATCGAGCAGCGCCCTCGTCGGTCTTAGATCTGAGCATAAGCGGCAACCAGATACGTGGTGCCCAAATCAGTGACTTACGACTGCGCAGCGCCTATTCTGACACAGCCAACTACCTCCAGGCCCAGGTCCATCAAAATCGAAGCCTTGAGACTACTTAAATAAGGTAAACATACCCCACACAGCTTTTACTCACCGTCTTTACTACCATGCATCTTGGTGAACTCAACCCTGGGGCTGGGTTTCTAGTCCCTGCTCTAATCTTTAATCTTGGCCTCAGTCTCGCTATTACCATCCCTTTGGTCGGTGTACTCGTGCGTTATAGGGCGAATTATAGCCCTAAGGCTATCCGACTCGAGAACGTCGAGGATGGCTCGGATACAGTGACGCAAGTTCGTACAGGCCCTGCCGTCAGCGGGTACTTTGCGATGTTGAAGAGGATCTATAAGCTTGAGGTATGTCAAAAACGAGTCTGTTACGCGTCATTGGCTGATATCTACGCCGCGCAGGGATGGGCTGGGCTTTACAAGGGCACAAGTAAGTTTCCTGCCCTGGATTTCGTTCATATGAAATTAGGCTGCTAATGGTGAATCTATCTACAGTGCCAGTGCTGTTGTTGAGTCTGTTCTTCTATCTCCTGACTGGCATCTACATCCTCGTCGAAGGACGACCTGATGCGTTTCCTGGCAAGCGCCCAGGACTGGACACCGGACCATTGGTATGAAAACTTGACTGCGATATTCCCCCATGTCGAGGACTGAATGAACGACAAACAGGCAGGACTTGCGTATACTGCCGGGTCGATCCTGGTCACCCTGCCGGTCAATATTCTGACATATCGGTGAGGCCCCTGTATTCGAACCGGGTATATTGAACAACTACCTAAACCCCCGCCGCACAGTGCAATAACGACGCCCTACAAGTTGCCTTTCTTCGGCCTCAGGCAGAGCTTACGCACTTTGCTGACACCCACCGAACGTGCCCGCCCATATGTTCTCTACCTCACCCCTGGGCTGCTCGTCGCCACGATCTTACGCTCCCTCATCTCTGTGCTAGGTGTCATGCCCCTTTTACGCCTCCTGCTTCCCGAACTTCCTAAATCAAAAGACGAAGTTGATAACATGATGATCTTCAAGTTCTCGATGTACTTCATAGTTGTTGTCGTCGCTACCGTAGTACTCGTGCCCTTGGATATCATGGCAGCAAGACTGGCACTCCAGCGCAACCATGCATCAGCAGTTCCCCAGGAGGAGGGCATCGCCTTAGAGGCACCTCCCGTATATCCCGGCGCTGCTGGGGAGGACGTCATTGGGTTTGTTCATCTTCCTATACTCTAGAGGCGTACTAACTGATAGCGTTCTACAGTTTGCGAGACGAAGCTGATCCATACCTGAGCTTTGTTGATTGTGCGAAGAGAATGGTCACGGAAGAGGGCTGGGGAACCATGTTCCGGGCCTGGTGGATTACCTTTTTCCCTTTGCTGGCAGCGGGCATTGTTATAGCAGGGCAGAAGCAAGGCCTGCGCTTCACTGGAATTCCGATATAGCGGTACAACGTAATGTACATCTGAAGGAAGGGAAGGGAGGGGACTAAGAGTTCTGGAAGAGCGACGTCTAAGCATCGGTAGCAACGGCACTGGTATGTAGTATCTGGAATGACATTAAGTCTTGCCACCGTTGAGTGCCAAAGGACCTGTCCATGTGCAAGGGCATATGATGCACAACTCCATCCGCGTCGACATCCAGTACCAGCGCATCGAGCTTTCGCGCTGCCTTTTTCAGATTGAGGGTTATGCGCGACATCATTGTAACCTTGAAGACGACATAAGAGAAAGCAAATAAAGATACTAGGGATTAACTCACGGTCAGGCTAAAGTTCGAGCAGGAACGTAAGAGAACTTGAACATAGTACGACAGACATGTAAAGCTTACAGTTGTTCTGTTCTGTATACGTAAGTGTTGAGTCATTAGACCTTGTACTAGTAGTTTACAAACGAGATCTTACTGAGCCGTAATATTCTTCACGCCAGGAGGGGCTGCGATGATCATGAAGGTAAGAATGAGCGTAATGGCGAATATAACTCTGAAAGACATCTAGTCAGCACGAAATGAAGTTCCAACTTCCATTTGAGATATGGCGCACGTATAGTAAATTAGTCCATCTTCGAGAATCCGTCTCATAATGAAAGACATGTTCTTGCTGCGGTAAGCTGGAAGGGTCTTGCAAAGAGTGAGACCAAGAATGATGGTGTCGTAGAGAAGAGGCATCCAGGCCGATGCTGCTGCAAGCACGCTACTATCAAATAGAAAGAACGTCAACCATGTATCGGCTGATACGAATATATGGCAACAAACATTTTTGTATCGAAAATCATACTGCAGGCTGGATGATATATGTATCACTTTCGTGGCACTAGGCACTCTTGAAAGAGCTGCTACCCACCTCGTACACCCGAGTTCGGATTATGGACCACGGCTGCGATATATCGAGAGTTGCGAAGGTAGATAAGGTCTGCAGGACATACGTTCTCCTTTTGTCAACAGCCAGGCATTCACTATTGTCTGGCAAAGGAGGAGGAACCCGACTCCGTAGATGATTGATCGCTGCTTGTGATAAAGGGCTTGAATCCGCAGTAACATCATGATTGCTATGGAGGATTTGGTGCGACGTTTCTATAGAAGAAAGAGCCAGGATAATTACCTACAACTTCTATGGCTATCATCACTGTAGCCCCCTCGAACCTTATGAAGTGGCGACACCTTAAAATGCCGCATCATCGACCGCAATGACCGCGTGACATATGGGTTGAATACCTCTGAAGCCGAGGTATCCGTTGAATATTCGTCTGTCAAGAAAATGCCTGGACGGAAGAACTCACCTCGTAAGTCCAGGTGGGCGACAAGTAGGCTACGGAGAGGGAGTGGGTCGCACATCAAGTATCTGTCGCATTTTGCCTTACCGTATAAATTGCCAACATACCCAAGTGGGGTGAAATATCGATTCTAAAAAGATTCGCTCAGTATTGCCATGATAGTGACTTTCTCTCCCTAACCAGCAGGAAAAGATAGACTACTGCAGCATGATTATTAGATTCGATAGTATTCCGTAGTGTGAAAGGGAAGCTAACTCACTGGGTCCTTTCTTCCCTTTCCAGATGACTTCAACCTGCGATTATCATGAAGAGCCGCGCCACTAAGATAATCGAACGAGCGAACTTACCTCTGTATCAAAAGTGTCGATGTGATCCCAAATCAGGATGGTGAAACTGGCGAATCCCACGTACTGATTGAAATTCCATGAGTCAGAACGAAACGACAACCTGCATACGGTCGGCGAGCTCACATTCGTCTGCAGCCTTGTGCGTAAATCAGCGAATAGTTCGATAGATGGAATATCATGCGACTTACACCCTGAATGCGTCGTCTATCACGCTTGGTAGCTGGTCGACGACTGTAGACGAGTGCGACATTAGCGTGGCTGCATACAAGGAAGTAATATCAGTCGTGCAAGCGATGAACAGCTGTAAAGGCTCCCGTGCATGTACTCTTATATATTTACGAGATGCAGGCTTCCCCATTCCGGTTTTAAATTGACTGCTGAAAGGGGATTATGCGATGATGGACAGGAGGAGAACAACATACTTAATCCATGGAGTGGGAATGGGAGTCTCTGAGAATCGGGTTCAAGTTGATAAAAGCGCTGTCCCATCTTCAGATAGTGTGGAGCCAAATGTCAACATCGAACATGATATATGTCCTAGATTGGAGCAAAAGTAACGGCAGAGGACGGCAGAAATATCAGCGCAAGTCGGTCTCGTCGGTGTATAGACCACGTCTTGGACATTGCAGTGATGACCATGAAGGAGCCAGTCTAACTCCAGGATGCGATGTTTAGACAGTCGTGGTATGTCTCTTGGCAGAAATTCCCTTTCTGCACTACGACGACATGAACTGACGACGCTCATCTAAGTAATCCAATAATAGATTGAATAGTCGGGCGGTGCGTCCCTCCGGATCCGTGGATATCGCAAGTCAGAAAGGCCTGCTCGGAGTTGACTGAAAGAACAGATACAAGGAAGTAGGCTAGCGACATACTGAAAACTGGGAATACGACGCGTACAATCAGATCATGACATGTCTCGAGGTCCAAATGATATCTTGATTTGCCAGAGCCACCTCAGCCGCGGTAGCGTTTGATTCCCTAGATCTGCTGTCTTCTGTTACATTTGAGTATATGTAGGCGCCGAATGTATCGATGAGGATGTGAGCTTATGCGGTTCCTGGCAAGCAGAAGACGAGAGCATGGTCATTGGGTGATCGGGCGACCGTGGAGGACGAACTTGCTTCAACTTGAAAGTTGGAATCAAGTTGAAGGTGATGAGGAACTTACACGTGCTGTACCACGTGGGGGAACACGTCCAAGAATGGTGATATGGGGCGACGCGTCGTTGACGCGTCGATGAAAGGCCTATGAGTTATAAAACAAGCTACTTGACCGAATTTCCACCTACCTGACTATTTGCGGTGATACGACACCAATAGCATTGGTTGAATGGTTATATCCTTTCAATGATCTTTTCCTCGACGTCGTTAAGATGGTGATATTACAACAACAGCCGGGTGCTACACATACATAAATGCTACACAAACTATAAACGTACGCAGTAACCGCGAGAGATGTAGCCCGATCATCTATTGAACATCGCCAAGGAAGATTGCCAGCCTCGCCTCGCACGAGTGGCAGAGCGCAGATTACGCAAACCCCCGTCAGCATCCAATATCACCGTGTCACGATCTCGAGCCGCCTTCTTCAAATTGAGGGTTATACGGGACATCATTGTAACCTTTGAACGAGACAACGTCAGATGGTGGTGTTGGATGGAATGATCAACGCACGGTTATGCTGCGGGAATGCGATCTGGTGAGCAAGCACTGGCGGCACGACGGATGTAGACAACTTACAGGAGCTCAAGCCTGTAGGAACTAATCAGTAAATCCCCGATGCACAAAGACAAGGTCTTACTGAGCCGTAATGTTCTTCAAGCCAGGAGGTGCTGCAACGATCATGATTGTCAGGACGAGGGTCACGATAAATATAGCACTGAAGGAGATCTCGTAAGTAGGCAGCCATGTTCCAATCACCGGCATGTGGCGTACAAATAGTAAATCAACCCATCTTCCAGAAGCCGTCTCATCACAAAAGATGTGCTCCGCCTGCGGAGTCCCGGAAAAGCCTTGTATATAGTCAGGCTAAGGACGACCGTGTCGTAGAGAAGAGGCATCCAGGCTGAAGACGATGCGATGGTGCTTCTGATAGTCGAAGAGTTGTAAGCAGAGTCAGATGATGTGAGATGTACGGCAACGAACAATGCTGGGTCGAAGATCATAGTGCAGGCTGACCAATGGCTTAGATTGAGAAAGTGTCATACGTGGAAAGAACGCACCTCGTACACCAGATCCTGGATTATGTACCACGGCTACAGCAGATCCATAAGTATGGAACTGGATGAGGGATTTTCGAGTATACCTTGTCCATGTGTCAACAGCCACGCATTCATAATCAATTGGCACAGCCAAAGGAAGGTGACTATGCCTACGATCCATAGTTGCTTGTAGTAGACTGCATGCATTCGCAATAACATCATGAGCGCTATGAAGGAGGCATGAGGCATTGTCGTGGAATAAAATATGGAATAAATACCAACGACATTGATGCCTATCACCGTCATCGCCCCTTCATACCTGATGAAGTGACTGCACCTGTAAACAAGGTTCTATAAGCTGTATTACAAGAGAAGGAGGAGTGAATACCTCTGAAATGAACGAGTGGTGGTTGATTTGTGAATGGGTTGTTGATTAGATACCAGTCAGATAATACCGACCTCGAAAGTCCACACGGGGGAAAGGTACGCTTCGGGAAGTGCGGGGCAAATTAAGCTATCTATCTCGAATTCCAATATCAGCTCTTACCAAACAGATTCACCATGAAACCCAGAGGCGTGAGGTAGCGGTTCTGGAAATATTCGTTCAGGATCATCACAGTCTTTCCGACGGTTTGCTCTGACCAGCAAGAACAGATATACGACTAGGAATTATCGCGAGATTCAATGGCAAATCGTCGTGTACAAGTAGATTCACTCACTTGGGCCTTTCTTGCCGTTCCAGATGACTTCGACCTGTGATTACCGATGAAGACTTGCGTTACCGAGATGATCAAACCAGTTAACTTACCTCTGTGGCGAATGTGTCGACATGGTCCCAAATTAGGATGGTAAAGCTCGCGAATCCCACATACTAATGACGCCGTAGCTGAGAAGGGCATAGAGGTCTTGGATGGACTTGAACTCACATTCGTTCGCTGACTGCCATTGAAGCATAGATCAGCGCATGAGTAGAAAATGCGAAGTGATACATCACTTACTTTTCGATCGCGTCCTCTAGTACAGTCGGTAATTGCTGCGCAATTGTAGATAGGATGGACATCGGTGTAGCTTCACCCCACGAAGTAGCAGTCGAGCAAGGAGTACTGCGGGACTCCTGTGTCCTCTTATACAGTACGAGACAGGCTTCCTCACTGTAAATCCTAAAGTATAAATAGTTTGATCGGGTACGAATGCTAGGGGGTCGAGGGAACTATAATGATCAGTGGGGCGGTAACGGAAGACCCGAGGCTTGAGTTGAGAGGGCGCTGCCCTACGCCTGGAAATTAGAGCCAAATGATCACATCAGAGAAGATGTATAGATTAGAGTTGAGCATAACCTTTAGAGATATCAGCACAGCTCATAAGTCAATTCCGTGGGTGTGGGGACTATATCGTCGAGCTAGAGTGCTAATCGTAAGACGGTTGGTCCAACTCCAGGGATACGTCGTTGAGGCACTCACAAATATGCCTACACCACCGGGCCAGAAGTCGCCATTCTGCGTTTCGAAGCGGTAGTTTGAGGGGATTCATCCAATAATAGTCTACAGCATTAGCTATAGCCTCAGGTGTCACCTTCGCGGCGAGATAACAAAGTCGTGCTGCGTGGACCTCCTAATAGATATAGTATCCAGTGGCGGTTCGTTGAGGAAAATTGATGATGATATCAAGCACTTGAAGGAATCACGATGCCATGTTCGCAGCATACTTCACATGAATTCATAGCCTGGAGCATCGATAAGTGAACCACACGAACCATGCGAAAGTCGGAAAAGTATGTCACTTACGCTCTGGACGCATCATCTGCAACGCTCGGTGGTTGGTCTATCGCAGTGTTTGAGAACGGCATCAGCGCGGCTTCATTCATTCAAGGAGATAGTAATATCACTGGGAAAATGGCGCTGCAGAGTTCCCATGTCTCTTGTATAGCCAAAAAAACAGGCTCCCTGATTGTCAAATTTCAATTTGATTTGATTGTTCGAAGTAAGTTTCATGCGGAAGTTAGAGGAGACCTTCGTTAGGGAAGATCCACCAATCATGATCACTGAAATGTAATGGAAGACCCAACATTAAGCCTTAGGGCAATGAGACGCTGGCCTGCTGCTAGGCTTCCAGAGCTTCCGGAGATTGGAGTCAAGCGACAAGAACAACATCGAAATTGATGTATGTGGTCGGTGGCCATAGCCAAGAAGATCAGATAGAGCAGACCCATATCAATAAAAGTTGATTCCGCGTCTGAGACGAGACTATCTTTCGGTGACCGTGAAGCAGCTTGTTCGATCCAAGTGATCCATCTTGAGGCATCTATGGTTCACGCTGCTTGGTGGCCCGGGCTTTGAGTCCGAACCGGAAGCTCCGACGACATAATCTGAGGGTGTTCGTCAAAAATCAAATATAGAACATCATTCATTGCAAGGCTTACATTCGTTCTCGAAGGTCGATTGAGCGTGTCTTTGTTGATGTCAGGGATGTCGTAGGGCCTGCTTGCGTTGAGCCCTGTTGAGCCAGAGTAGGCCAGAGTCCAAAAGATTTCATCGGCGCTGTATGTCACAGGCGGCACGGCACGTACTTGAAGCCATATGGCTCCACTTTGACGCGCGGTGTAGAAGAGGCCGTGCTATGAAACGGATAGACCAGTAAAATTCTGCAGGATCATTTCATGTCGACGTCGGGGCTTGGCAATGGCAGCGTCGATCAGAGTTGTTTGTGTTTCACCAACTTGCCAAACAACCTTCTGGTAGGCCACCGTGACTGGCCCAGAGTCGGATGTGCATTAAATCCAACTGATACAGCCCCTCTTGCGGTGTTAGCTGCCTACCTTCCCCATACCTGTACGCTCGAAAACGGCGAATATCTCCAAACACGAAGGTTTCCTCGGAAAGTCGCGACTAGGGCCAGTCAACGATCGCGTTTTGCAGGTTGTGCGTTTCGTTTCAATTGCGCGTCGCGAATCTCTAGAAGTGAAAATTAACAGCTCGACAGATCTTCTAATCGATACCTATTATGTCTTTTTTCGGGAATACGAGCACAACGACGCCACAATCGGGTGGGGGGCTTTTTGGCCAGCCGAACAATCAGCAGCAGCAGCAGCAACCTGCAGGAGGAGGCTTATTTGGTAACCCGGCGCAGACTACAACACAGCAGGCGCCGTCGGTGTTCGGGAGCAATACCCAGAACACGCAAGCACCATCGCCCTTCGGGAGCACGAGCACGACCAACACGAATGTAGGAGGAGGAGGATTGTTTGGCGGACAAAACACGAACGCGGCTCAAGGGACGACAGGAGGTCTCTTCGGTGGCCAGCAGCAGCAGCAGCAACAGCCATCGACAGGTGGATTGTTCGGAAACCCTCAGACACAATCGAATACCGGAGGGCTGTTTGGTTCCACGACTCAACAGCAGCCTTCAAACACGACCAGCGGAGGTCTTTTCGGCTCTACTACGCAACAGCAGCCAGGAGCGACAGGTGGGGGTCTATTTGGGTCGAACACTCAGCAACCCTCGACGACCACCGGAGGTCTTTTTGGTTCAACCACCCAGCAGCCCGCGACCACGGGGACAGGGCTCTTCGGCTCTACCACCACGCAACCACAACAGCAACAGGGTGGAGGGCTGTTCGGTAATCCCTCTCAACAATCTGGGGCTGGTGGCGGTCTGTTTGGAAGCAAGCCCTTGGGGTCGGGTCTCAACATCAACACCAACACGACGGGCACCAACCTCAATCCGCTATTCGGTCAACCACAGCAGCAGCAGCAACAACACCAACAACAGCCGGGGGCGACTGGCGGCCTCTTCTCTCAACCATCACAGAACCAAGCCCGCTCATCGCTTTTCGGTAATAACTTCGGGCAGTCAACTACGAGCAACAACACTTTATTCGGGGGTGGGAACACCAGTACATTGAACACGAGCACGCTAGGCGGCGGTGGGCAGACTGGGGGGCTCGGTTCCTCAGGGCTGACACGGGGCTCTGTCGGACCTGCCCAACAACAGGCTGATGCACTGACCCAACATACGACACTTATGCAACGGATCGAGGAGATCTTCAACGCGTGGAATCCGGCCTCACCGCAATGCCGATTCCAAGTGAGTCGCTGCCGTCCTCTCTATCTAATTGCGGAGCTGATCTTGGGGTAAAGCATATATTCTACAACCTTGTGAACCCGAATCAAGTCAGCCTATACCAAAAACCGCCGAACGTCCCGAACGAGGTCTGGGAGAAGGCTATGAGGGAGAACCCTGATCCGAAATGGTGAGTCCATCAGTCGTTTACCCAGTTCGTCGCCTAACCATCGTCCCGCCTGAAATACAGCCTCGTTCCCGTGATTGCAACAGGATTCGATGACCTCCGTGAACGCGTCGATGCCCAATCCCGACAAGCCGAACAACATAAAGAACGTCTAAAGGTCTTTATCTCCCTTCTCCGCCCTCATTTATCAGCTACTCACGTTCCAAACCACCGAAGGACATAAAAACACGCCTCGACGCCCTCTCCGAGCGTCACTCCCTCTCTAACGGCCCCCGACTCCGACGCGCCGCCTCCCAGCAAACACAGCTGACACAGCGTCTCCTTGCCTTCGTGCAGCACCTCCACCTGCTCATACCCGCCGTACGCTCGTCCTCGATCCGGCCAGAAGAAGAGCAGCTGCGCGGGCAGCTCGAGGAGATCGAGGAGGAGGTACGGCGTGGGCGTATTCGGGGGAAGCTGAACGAGCTATGGGCGCTCATCGGTGCTATCAATGCGGCGTCCGAGAGGGGTCGTGGTGGGGGCGGAGGTGGGCAGGGGGAGTGGGCGGTGGTGGATGAGGAGGGCCTGGCTCAGATCGCTCAGGTATGACTTTATTGATTATGGGGTCTTGGTTATGTGATGCTTAGGAGCTGTTTTTTTTCTAGATATTGTCGGAGCAGCAGAATGGATTGGCGCATTTGACGAAGATTCTACAGAGGCACCAGAAGGATCTATCTGTGATTATGGGTGGTGGCGTGAGCGGCGATGATGGGAGATCGCGGTATATGAAGAGCGAAGCTGATTAGATGTGTCTGCCCTTCGTAGTTTCACCAGACGGACCAAGGACAGTCAATCAAAGTGCGTGTATTTATCTACCAACCTGCCTTGTATATACTGATTTTTTTGTATCTCAGCAAAAACTGACTGTGGATATGACTGTCCTCGTTGGCCGTTCTAGATGCCTTCTGGTGATATAGCTGGTGCCACAAATTTTATGCGGATTCTGGCTTCTTACTCCGGTCCTGCCTGAACTGGACCAAAATACTCACTGATATCGCGTGAAGCCATTTGAAGAGGCGAAACAGAAAGAGCGCAAGCCTGTACATCCGAGCTGGTTCGAATTCGAAGAAAAGTCGGTAACATACTAAGGACACGACGAGACATATTGAATTCAATGTCTGTTTATGGTTCAAGTGCGAATACTATGGAAGAGCCTATCCTCGACTGTATCCTCACCGCTCTCCCAGCGTTCTATCTCTCTGATCAATTCCTCCCTGATGAGTTTCTCGCTTATAACTCTCAGCTCCACGCCATTGTCATTTGAAATCAACCGAAGTGCTTCCAAGACCCAAGTCTGGCAGTCAAACTCCTCATCACCATACACAACAGTGACGTCTCGCAATCGATTCTCCAACCAGTCCACCTTGTCAGCTGCGATGCTACCGACATGACATCCACCACGCAGCCTCTGTGACCGTCCAAATCGATTGTCAATCTGTGAGCTGTATTGATAAGTGCTCGAGTTGCCGGCAAGCTCGAAGATATGGGCTCTGTCCACGTCCAACAGAGCGGCGAGGCTCCAATGTTCAGTTCGACGAGGATGGCCTTCGAGATTGTATTGAGCGACAATTAGTGGGTATGATGCCATGATCCTGCGGAACGCAAGGAAGCCAGAAAATGAACAGGTGAATCCAGAATAATTAGCCACTGGCAAGAGGATCTACCTTCTTCACGATATGGGATACTCCAAGCACGACGCTACTGTGACTTTGAAATAGTTTATGAGAGCAGGGTCGAGTTGGATGTAAGTTTAGAATGAGGGAGACGGAACGGAACAAAAGAGTTGCCAGGAATACTTGAGAGAGCAGCTGTTTAAGACGTGAACCGAAGGGGAAAAGGCAGCAACAAATTCACTGATCGCGTTCGAATGCGGGGGGCGCCTATATGCAAGTGTACACTGGTGTGGTCAGGTGTGGACAGGTGTGGACTCGCACGAGTTACACAATTTTCCGGTCGGTTTGGTGCTAATTCAGTGCCAACTCACGCCGGCGACAACACCAGACCCGGCGTCCGAGTCTAGCCGTGTCCATCATACTAATAGACGTCTATCCCAGCGGATCGTACGTCCTCAGGCGCACTCGCCGTGACCGCCCACACGAGCACCACCACTACCACTAGAATCATCACCAACGACACACCACTGCCGCCACACCAGGCAAACGAACAGTGCCAACGACACACGTCGCAACTGCGACAGCACGCCACGACTGTGAACGAGGGTATGGCCCTCCTCAAATTTCTGGAGAGCGTTAGGACCGCTGTCTGCAATCGTTTTCGGAGACTATTCCTATCCTATCTTCTCCGTCGATCCGCAAAGATCTACCCCAGAATTGCCCGGAATGTCTTCCGACTCACGAAGACTACAGTGGTCAAACGCGGCCCACCTTGGCAGCTTGACTTGGAAGCCCAAGCCACTCGTTATGTTGCGCTGCACACATCTATCCCTGTGCCAGCCGTATACGATTTCTGGACTGGGGATGATGGACAGGGTTATCTTGTCCTGGAGTACAAAGATGGCGAGGTCCTTCAACGCAGATGGCGTCATCTTTCCGTCGATCAGAAGATGTCTGTCATCCACACATTGGCACGCTATGTGGAAGAGCTGCGTGCTCTTCCTCAGCCTCATTCGCAAGGATGGATTGGTTCTGTCTCAGGAGGTGCGGTTTTTGACTTCGATATCGCGGGTGAGTCCGCGTGTGGACCATTCCCGGATGAGCACGCCTACAACGACTGGCGCCTCTCCTCGTCTTGGGGAGTCAACCATCCACCCACCAAAGAGCGATTGCAGGAGTTACGAGGAACAATGCAGGACAACCACCGAATCACATTCACGCATGGAGATATTGCGCGATATAACATTCTTGTCAGTGTTGAGGGAGAAGCCAAACACGACGTCTGTATCACGGCCCTCCTGGATTGGGAGCAGGCAGGCTGGCGTCCAGAGTTTTGGGAAGCCCACAAGTTCGTAGCTGGTGCGGGCGAAGGCGATTGGCGTGAATTGGGTAGGCGTGAGGTGGTACCTGGTTATGTTGCGGAGTTAAAACGAGAGAATGAGCTGATATATATGGTCGGACGTCCTTGATAATGTTGATCGGAATGTATACCTCTCGAAACATCACTCTGGATGACAATACAACAAAAGGACACAAAAATGGGGGGTATGGCTGCACAAACATACTGCATTACATTAGAAAGGGGTAATGTATGAAATTCGACATAGAAGCTTCAGCGTATGACAGTCGAAAGAGCAAGAAATGAAGTGAAGATGACGAGAACGGAAAGTGCACACCTGCCTGATGGACTAGGCGCATTGGATAGATAACATAAGAAAGGCAAGAAAGGAGACGAAAAGGAAAGCGATGTGGTACGAAACAAGAACAAGGCTATGGCTCCAGATCCCCCACCCTCGTCAACGCCACCCTCCTCTTCTTCTTCGGCGGCTCCTGCACCTTATCCCTCTCCTCCCCAAGCGCCTTCTCCCCACTCCCGCCCGCCAGCGGAGCAAAGTACCCCAACTCCCGCTCCCCGCCATCCACGCTCGTCGCAGGCGTCAGCGGCCGCTCGCTCCGCTTCTTCGGGTTTGCACTCGGCGTGGTCGTCAGACTCGGGCTCGGGTGTGGGTGTGAGTGCGAGTGCGAGTGCGGTGTGGCGGAGGAAGAGGAGGCGGAGATGGGCACGGAGTGGTTGTGCGCGATGGACTGTAGTTGGAGGGTATGTTGCTGCGTGTGATGGGCTGGGAGGATTTCATCGAACGTGATGAGAGTGCAGTACCCGTCGCGCGAAGAAACGACGAGGCATTGGCCGTCTGGGGACCTGCACAAAACGCACTCATCAGCTCTGAGAATACCTTTGGTTGAGAAACGGGTATACGTACCATGTCAGGTCTGTAAACTCATCGTAATGCAACTTCGTGAGGAGACATACGGGCCCCGCCTGCTGGGTATCATAGATCGCCACAGTGTCCATCGTCACCACCGCATATAGCATCCTATACGGCAGCGCAAACACCGAGCCCGTAGCCGCAGCCGGTGCACCTGCCGTTCTAGTCGGGGTCTGCTGCCCCGGACTCGGGGTCGGCGGCTTCGATGCGGCGGGAGTCGGGGGCCGAAGGTCCAAGGGCGACGGGGCAGGCGAAGCCATGACGCTCGTACTCGAGCTTGCATGGCCAGGTCGTGGCGACGGCGCGGCGATCGTCAACTGCGCCTGTGACTGGGAAGCCTGCGATGACGAAATGCGCTGCGGTGTGATGAACGACCCCACACCTTCCGCATTCGCTCCCACTGGCCCGATGACATTCACCTCCACCGAGCCCTCGATGCCCTTCTCCAGCGCCACCGCTTTTGACTCATGGATGTGCGGCAACGCATCGGGCCCTTCGACGCCCGGCCGTAGCTCGTACAGCACAGGCGAGAATCTTACGGCGACGCTCGCCTTTTTGTGCCCAGGCAGCTGGGCGACTGGCGGGCGCGCAAAGTTCGCACGAGAGTATATGTACACCGACGACGTTGCTCCCGGGGCTAGAGTCGTGGAGGCCGGGGCGGTGGCGGTATTGAGGTCCGTGACAACCGACGGGCGGCCCTTACGACCGCGGGCAGGGGTCCCTCCATTGTTGTTGTCATCCTTCCCATTATTGCTGCTCTTGCTAGGAATGACAGACGGGTCCTCGAACTGGCCTGCAGGCGTCATGAGGAGGCCGCCGTCAGGGCTGAATGTGAGACGGCGGAAGAAGTTGGTGAAGCTCTCGTCACCATATAGTTTGACTGATGTCCAGGCTGCTAGGGAAGGCTGGGAGCGGATGGCTGGGAGCGGAGGCATGGGGGAGGGGGAACGGCCATAACGGCTGTAGGTTGCCGGGGAGCCGGGGGCGTTAGACCCGCTGAAGGAGGAGCGCCGGGAGGAGGGCTTGTCGACAGAGGGCGGGGGAAACATGGAGGAGCTGGAGGCGACGGAGGTGGCGGGGGTTAACGGCGCGCCGTAGGAGGAGGTGGAAGGCTCGGGGTACTCGCTGACGGCGGATTCAGAGTCGCTGGTTATAGAATGACTGCGGAACATGGGTGGACGGCTGCTGCCTTGAACACTAGGGGTGCGACTGTGTCGGTGTGGCATGCGGGTGTTCTTGCCCACAGCATGTGCCTCGAAACTACCCTGCTTTGTGGAAATGCGGTAGATGTGCATGGCTCGGTCGCTGCTTTGGGTTGCGATGTACTCGTTCAGAGGGTCCCAGGCTACGCCTTGAACATAGTGGGTGTGTTCCGCGATTTCTTGCACGCATTTGCCTATTGGAGGTGATTGTAGTTTAGTGGTGTGATGGGGTAAAATGCAGCGTACCATCCGCTACTGAGAATACCCGTGCAGTGTTGTCTGTGCTCCCGGCAATGATATATTCGCCATTGGGACTCCAGGCCAGGTCGTAGACCTGCATAGTGGTACATCTGCCGCGATAATGGTCAGAGGGTAGAATGGCGGCATGGTGATAAAGAACCGTACCGGAAGGTGGTCCTGGGTTTCCAGTATTCCTTCTCGTGCTGTAGTTCTTCTGGGGTAAGATCACTCCCGTATGTGCTTGCTTGGGGCGTCGCCGACGGTGACCATATTATGATCATTCCATCTAGTGGGAAAATACACTGGGTCAGATACTGAGCGCGGGCCAGCACATACTGCACATACCATCGCCAGCAGAGGCGATCAATTCACCTAAAGACCAATTTGAGAACATAAATACGGGGTCAATAGGCAGCACACACCGTTCGGAGAGAACCGTACAACGTTCACGGCAGCTGAATGTCGACTCAGCGTCGCGAGGTACTCGACTCGAGGCGGTCGAGGCCCATTTGTGACATCCTCAGTCTCTACGAGGGTCGAAGGTCTGATGTTCGGGTGCACCATCCATATCTATCGAGTCGCGAGCCATTCAGCGATGCTTAGACCTGAGACCTTTGTTCACTACACTCACCCTAACATGGTTATCCTCACCGCCCGTCGCCAGCCTATACGAGTGACTCGCAAATGCCTTCTCCTGACCTGCGCTCGGGCGAGCCTTCTTGAAGGGCAGAGGCTGGAAATCACAGGTCGATATGGGCTTGCTGTCGTGCCACCTGATCTCGAGGGTGCGAAAGCGCATTCTGGCGGTGCTGAGACGCGATTGGGGACGCTGTGGACGTGTATTCTGGTGCCCGGAGGACGTAGATGGAGGTAAGAAGATAAGGGGAGGAAGAGGGGGCTTGTGCGAGGGAAAAGTCAATTGGGCAGGTCCGCCTGAGGATCCTTTAGGCGCGCGTTGTCACTATATTTGTCACGACTGATCGCCCCAGCAACCAACGCTCTCGATGATTTCTCCAATCTTGGACAGTGGTCCTATGATCCTGGAAATGCGGACAGTGCCCTCGGGATTGAGCTTGAGCCTGAGCACTCTGGAGTGAGGAAGAAAAGTGCCTGGGATCACTGCTGGAACTGAAGTTGAACCCCCGTTTCCACGATCATTTCACCCGATACTCCTCCCTTGGCACCGGCTCCTCTCAACTGCAGATCTGCAGAATAACGAACGGTATCTCTGTTCACGAGGAGCTTACTGATTCATAACCATGATCGTCCTACACACCACACCACAATCACATTTGCCCGCCCCATACCAGGTGCTCCACTTCAGCAAAAAGAACTTGCATGATTTCGCCAGCGGCCAGGCCAGGAAACAATCGATAATCATTTGACGGGCTGAGGCGTACGCTAGCATCACTTGAAGCACGCAGCAGCGTCTCTTGGTCGTGCTGCATCACCGCACAGTAACCTACGTCTCGCAAGATCGGGATCGACATGAACGCGTCGGGTCATCTTGACATGAGCCCACATAGAGTTCGTACTCACAAAAGTGCCGTGAATCCCCAGAAATCTGACCATGAAACCTATAGCGAGCTTGTGCCAGCTACTCCACCGCCTGAGAATCATCCACCGAGGTCTTAGCGGGTGAAGGTAGGCTGCCTGCTGTACCTCGACGCGACTCTAGATAAATGGAAGGGCTGGCCATATTCTGCGCTTAGTATCCTCTCCGAACCTTGACGACTTCCCAATACCAGTGCTACGTTGCTTTTCCCAGCTGAGGTCACTGAAACGAACTGCAAAATGTAACACGACATGGGACCCCATACCCACATCTTTAACCCCTCACCCCCGACACCGTCGAGCCTCGAATATCTCGTGTCTCTTGTATTAAAAGACAAGGATACCTCCATTCACGCTCGAGACGTCCTATCTACCCCTCCTCCATATTGACCGTGTCAAAGCTCCCATACTGCCACCGCGCACACCTCGGAAGTGACGCCGGGCGGGCCCACTGCCAAGCATAGCTCAAGGTCTGCGGGTCAACTGTAGGACATCTTCAGGTTGACATTGAAAAATCTAAGAGTACCAAGGGTAGTTATTCATCATCGCCTCTAGAAAAGCTGCCGTAC
Source organism: Lyophyllum atratum (assembly GCA_014905825.1). Taxonomy (NCBI): domain Eukaryota; kingdom Fungi; phylum Basidiomycota; class Agaricomycetes; order Agaricales; family Lyophyllaceae; genus Lyophyllum; species Lyophyllum atratum. The sequence goes on along the minus strand of JACGCN010000011.1, from coordinate 518,856 downwards.
GCTGACAGCAGTCAAGTCCATCCAGAACTGACCAGATATCAGTATCTCGTCCTGCTCTATCTCCACACTTTACAAAGGCTCCCACATTTTGTGCGACATAGTCAATTCGACCCCAGTAAAAATCATTTTAGACATGGTCTTGATGTCTCTCTGATCGCTTTGTTATCAGACGCAGACGCTGCGTGTACCTATCAACAAGAAATCGACATGTGGTGCATCTCCGATACTATCTGGTGATGAAAAGCCACCAGTCTCACAATCCTCCCGATAACATGGCGGTTGTTTTCTCCCTCAAAGCATGGCTGTCTCGACTTCTTTTACCCGACTGTTACCCGACTGTGTCTTGCTGGCGGCTGAGGACGGGGTCATCATTCCGACCGTGCGGCGGGTTGTCGTCAATGTACATTATTCCGACGCAACGAGAGGACTCATATATTTCTTCCAAGAGGTGCTACCGAAATCATGCTCCAGACATGGCTTTTTTTTAGACATTCGAGGTGGATTGTGTCACTACAGTCGTATGACGGATGACAGTTCCGCATTCAAACCCTGCGCATAGTGAACCAACTTCCTTTCTGATCAAGTGCGTTATGCTACAATATCACTAGGGACTCCTTCATAAACTTAGGAAGGGTAACGATACCACAGTACCTGTTATCGTATACCTGTACCTTAAGATTCCAGGCTTGCATGGAGGGTACAGATGAATGACGACAACACCAGCGCCTAACGCGGTCCCAAAAGTGGCTACGTAACCATCAATACGAAGTTATCGATCGCATATGCACAGTGACACAAACACAGTGGTTTTCCTCTAACGCTCACCGCTCCAACTTCACTATACCGACTGAAAGCAAGTTTGCGACAGGGAACCCCTCTGATACCACCTCCCAAACCATTCATACACCTTGATCCAACGGTACACATGTCGCAACTTCCTCAGGAGATCATCGATAGCATCATCGGCGAGCTTGCAGACGACCGAGCTACGCTCCAAGCATGTAGCATCGTGTCCTCGTCCTTCTGTGGTACCGCACAGAAATGTATATTCCGAGAAATCACCATCAACCTATCCACGAAGGCCGCAACTTATCATAAGCGCCCGCACGAATTCTTGCTATCTACCCCTCACCTCGCATTGTGCGTGGAGTACCTCCTCCTTAGAGTGGACTCGGACCCAAGTTACAGAAACATCCCTTTTTTGCCAAGCGCATTACGCCAAATACCTCTTTTACACCGTATAAACATAGTGCTCGGAAGTGCAGCGCTTGCGGAAGTCGACTTTCGACAATGGTCATGGACGCATCTTCCGCAAACCTTGAGGAGCGATATCCTGCAGTTGCTGCAATTGCCGACAATCCATGACCTCTCTATCCATTACATCCGAGGCTTCCCAATAAATGAACTCCGGTACTGTCCCCAGCTCAAAACGCTCGATTTAAAAGCCCTTGCCGAATCACGCTTGGAATGGGACACGATCCATATTTCCTCGCCGTCACATCCACCACTGTTGCGCTACGGATTTCTCTATTCCCTCAAGGTGGGCGACATCAACACTTGCCGACGCCTTCAACACGCCCTTTCGGACACATCATCTTTACTGTCTTTATCAAGACTTGGATACTACGATCAATCGAATTTCAGAGATAATGCTGACCTAGGGATCTGCCAAGTAGTATTGAAAACTTGTGCACCGACCTTGGAAGGCCTTTGTCTCGATGTACACGCGTGTATTTATAATTTAATGCTTCATGATCAGCTCGTATTGTACTAACAGCTCGGTCTTCTAGCTTCTTCTCAAGGTTTGGACCTGTGTGATCTACACAGCTTACAAAATGTACTCCTCTCAACCAGGGGCTCGCCCCGGAACATTCTCAAAGTACTACATTCGCTTCCGGAAGTCAATTCCATCGAGGAGGTCGGTATCAAGATTTCTCAAACCATCATCCTCCGACCACGTAGGAGGGAACTTTGGCGTCGTATTGATGACCTGTTGACGACGGAGCGATACAGCATACACCTGCGGCGGGTTGTCCTCCATGTACCCTTTAATTTCGACTTGGCCTGTGCAAGCCTTTTGAGAGAGGTGATGGCGAAACTACACTCTCGCCGTTACTTGTTTCTATGTTTTGCCTCCGGGAGAATCATTCCACTCCCGCTTGTATAAAGATTTTCTGCTCGTACTAGAGACCATAACCTACTCTGCTATGTAGTTTTTGGTGTCCACGTATGTATTCAATTATTCCTCATTTTCCAGTTAGGAATTCCTCTCAATTACTCTTTGCGACCCGTCCCTCTGAGTCCTTGTCCGTATCAAAGTCTCAATATTACTGCCCCCTAGGTATTGGATTTGATGACCAGCTGGCGGACTCAGGTTGTTATCGGTGGCCGTCGATCAGAAGATTCACAAGTCCTACTTTCGCCAGTTTTAGCACTTTCGAAAGGTATCCAAGTCGCCGATAGTTAGTAACCATCACACCTTTCAAAAATACAGGCCTTTTCTTTTCAAAGACGATATCTTCTCTGATGATAATTCAAGTCATTCATTGCAAGCGACGCGGTCACAAAAAATAGCTACGTGACTGGCCATCAACATCATGTTATCGATCAAATATGGGCCGTATCCACGCGAACACTGGTTTTCCTCTAACGCTCACCACTTCCACTTCACTACACCGTCTGCATACGAGTGTGCGACAGGAGACCCGTCTGATACCACGCAAACCACCAGTCGAACGCGCTGATCCAATGGTACACATGTTGCAACTTCCTCAGGAAATCATCGATAGCGTCATTGGCGAGCTTGCAGACGACCGAGCTTCGCTGAAAAGATGCAGTATCGTGTCCTCATCCTTCTGTGGTACCGCACAGAAATTCATATTTCGACAACTCACCATTAGCCTATCCACGAAGGCCGAGTTTTATCATGACCGCCTACAACATTTCTTGCTATCCAACCCTCACCTCGCATTGCACGTAGAGTGCCTCCTCCTCAAAGTGAACTCGAACCGAAGGGACGAAAAGATCCCGTGGTTGCCAAGCGTAATACGCCAAATACCTCATTTACGCCGTGTAAATATGGTGCTCGGAAGTCCAGCGCTTGTGGAAGTCAATCATCGACAATGGGAATGGAGACTTCTTCCGGAAACATTGAGGAACGGTATCCTGCAGTTGCTGCAATTGCCGACAATCCATGACCTCTCTATCCATTACATCCGAGGCTTCCCAATTAATGCACTCCGGTATTGTCCCCAGCTCAAAACGCTCGATTTACAAGCCCTTACCGAATCAGACTTTGAATGGAACGCGTTCCAGATCTCCCCGCCGTCACAGCCACCACTGTTGCGCCACGGGTTCCTCTATTCCCTCAACGTGGGCGACCCTAACACTTGCCGACAACTTCAACACGCCCTTTCGGATCCATCGTCTTTACTATCTTTATCAAGACTTGCATACTACAAGCAATCAAATGTCAGAGATAATGCCGACCTAGGGAGCTGCCAAGTAGTATTGAAAACTTGTGCACCGACCTTGAAAGGCCTTCGTCTCGATGTCCACCCATGTAATTATAATTCAATGCTGCATGATCAGCTCGTATTGTACTAACAGCTCGGTCTTCTAGCTTCTTTCCAAGTCTTGGACCTGTGTGACCTACACAGCTTACAAAATATATTCTTCTCGCTTAGATGCTCCTCGCTCCGCAACATCCTCAGTGTACTATATTCGGTTCCGGTAGTAAATTCTCTCCAGGAGGTCGGTCTTAGGATTTCTCAAACCATGATGCGACCAGATGCGAAGGATACTTGGCGTTGTATTGACGACCTGTTGACGACGGAGCGATACAGGATACACCTGCGGCGGGTCGTCCTCCATGTACTCGCTAATTTCGACCTGGACCGTGCAAGCTTCTTCAGAGAAGTGATGCCAAAGTTACACTCTCGCCGTTACCTATTCGTCTGTTTTGCCTTCGAGAGAACTGTTTCACTTCCACCCATATAAAGATTCTATGCTCATATTAGAGACCATAACGTAGTCTGCTACATATTAATTAGTCTCCAGAATCCAAGTGTGTATTCAATTATTCCATTAATTTCCAGTTAGGAACTCCTCTTGATTGCTCTCTGCGACCTCTACTCTTCCTTTCTGTATCAGAGCTTCAATACTACTGCCCCCTAGAAAAAATCGGTTCAAAATCGATGTGAGTAAGTGTCTACTGTTTCTCGCTCTTTGCTTAAGACGGATGGTAAAGCTGCATCGCTTCTTTATTGTCTTCTCTTATGCTTATCTATTTAGAGTTTGGAGTACTTATTGCTATACACCTCGTAAATCCTGCCTTTGAAGGATTGTTTTGAGTCTTAGAGGTAATTGACGGAGTGACCAGGGATGAGAGGCCGGGATCGCGACGCGACGCGTTGAACTTAGTCACATGGTAATGTAATTCTGACACGTGCTACTTGGCTCTGGAGTCTGCCAGTGCCAACCTCAAGTTGAAGTTCCCGTGCAACTTGGTCCTGACAGTGAGAAGCACTTGCTACACGACGTACATATGCATGGCACGCGCCCGTCGTTCTCTTCCTCCGACCGCAACCTCTCTCCTTGCGGGAAAGCACGAAACTACCCCCATGCTCCCTGAGCACAGGGCTGAGCATAGCTCGGGATTTGATTTAGAGGACGGGGAGATCACGGACGAGGCGAAACTGGAGGACGCCGGGGGAGCTGCGATGGAAGCTGATGACGCTGTTGAGGCAGCATCGAGCGCGGAGACGGGTCCAAAGACGCCACCGGTGCCTTCAAATCCTGCGTTTGAAGATCCAAGGTCGTCATCCATTCCAGCTGTGGTCGAGGAGACAAAACCTCCAGCTTCATATCCAGAAGCACGCACGCAGGAATCAGAAACACCAGCTTCTGCGCCTGACCCCAAGGCGCCCAGTGCATGTATGCACCACGTCGCTCTGTCCAGAACCCAATGCACACTGACTCTGACTGGACTCCAGTGTCACCAGAAGAGCTCGATCTCGCCAAGAACATCGTTCTCGATCTGCTGGGATGGGGTGTGCAGCCAGAGTACCTTGTCGACTGTGGAGTGTCTTCGCACGCGATATACAGAATCTTCACGGACCTGCACCTGCGTTTGCCGTCGAACCTTCCATACTTCGGCTGAGGAGGAGAATCTTTTACTTTGCTTTGATTCGCTTTACTGTATTGGACGCTTATTGTGGTACTGTATTATATGTATTTCTAGCCCATTGAGAGCTGAATGGACAGATCGACTTGGTGGACCTCTGCGCACTGAATCGACATGACAAGCGACGAGCCCGGGGTTTGACTCGGGAATATTAGATGGTCAATCCTACTACATGCGAAGACAGCAAACGCGACATAGGGTACAATATGGATCCGCCGTCCTGCGGGAGAAAGCTCGCTACGCAATCCGAATCATTTGCGCAAGGCTAAGTATGTACTCGATAATGTCGGGTGATATCATTAGATTTTTTTACACATATCGATAGCCATACAGAAGAACAATGACATAGCCAAGTTCCAGGTGGAAAGCATCAAAATTGAATGCGCTTTCGACGATATACACCTCGAGACAAGTTTCAGTGGCTTTTGCGAAAACGGAATTTGTATTTGTTTGTCCCTCTGTTCAGCCCTTAGAGACGATTGCTCGCTTCGCTCGCAATCAATCTACGAGACATACTTGATAAAAGCAGCACAACCGCACATAACTTAAGTCTTCCCCTCCCCCCTCCAAACACAACTCCGCCCCCTCATCTCACGCGAAGTTTTGATCCCAAAACTGCGTCAAAATCGCCATTTCCGAATCCGGTATCCCCTGTGCACCTCCATATCCATCCGCCCCCGACCCCGACATCTGCACGCTCTGCGGAGAATACGGTCCGCCATCCAGCCCCGGCGGAGAGTACGAATCGAACGTCGGCAGGAACGGCGTATCGGAGAGCGGTTCTCCGCCGAGCATCGCCAGGAAGCTCGATGGGTCCATCCCTGGATTCGAACTAGAACCTGAACCCATTCCCATTCCCATACCCGTCCCGGCACCCGAACTTGAACTCGCGCCGGCCCCGCTACCCAATCCAGAGTTGTTATGGACGCCACTCCCTAGCGTGCCGAGGTCCAAATCCATCATGCCCATGCCCAAACCACCCCCGCCTCCGCCCCCACTGCCACCCACACTCCCACTCGCACTTCCTCTAGCACCCGCACCCGCACCGCCACTGAAGTGATAAAACGAAGACGACACCGCCTCCTCCGTCGCAGGACTCGCAGGGGAGGAGTACTCCATCCCCCACGCCCGACCAAACACCCTACCCTGCTGCATCTGCATCTGGCTCTGCGTCCCCGGGTTCGAGCTCGAGCGCAACGGCTGCATCGAGAACGCCGGCGACTGCGGGTGGGACTGCGACTGCCCATGTCGCTGCTGCGCATACGACTCCGACGACGGAATAGGGCTGCGGTGGCTCGACGGCGACGACTCCCCCGACGACGAGGGCCCCAGGGCGAGGTTCGCATGATACGCAGCTACCATCGGCCTACCCCGCGCACGCACCTCGTCCTTCCGCGACGAGGAGCGGCGCTGGGACGGGGACCGGCGGCGGCGCGACATGGGTCCCGGCGAGAGCGACATCCCCCCTCCATGGGGCTGGCCCACCCTCTGCTCAGCGATCGCCCTTCGGTCAAGGAGTGGCTTCAGCTGCTCCTGGAGGAGCCGCCTCAGGATCTCCCCGATATTGGTCGCGCACTGCCAGGACTTGCCGATCTCGAGGAGGTACTGCACGCATAGCTGGGCTTGGGCGAGGGCGTGCTTGAGGGACTCCTGGGCGACGCGGAGGCCGGTGGCGGCTTGGACGGCGGTGAGGAGGTAGATGGTGCCGGCGGAGAAGGCGGTTTGGACGAGGGTGATGGGGGTGAAGCGGAGGGTGTAGAGGGAGCGCCAGGTGCCGAGGAGCTCGACGATGTTTTCGGCTGCGCGTTTGCAGAGCTGGTTTATTCAAGGATGTCAATGATCAGGGAGGGGTGTTGTGAGCGATGGGGAGAGACGTACCTTGACGTGATCGATGTCACGGTCGGTGGGGCGGTGCTTTCGATGGTAGAAAGGACGGTGGAGGAGGATGAAGAACCACCAGTATGTGCAGTGCATCATGAGCCGGTGGGGGGTGGCGGTGGGACGGGATTTGAGGGTGATATCGAGGTCGGAGGAGAGGTTGCTCTTCCAAGTGTTGAGTTTGAGGCTGTGGAGTAGAGACTTGAGTGAGGTCTGAATCTTTTGGAAAAAAAAGGGACAAAGGCGTACTCGATGTTGCTGATGAGCTCGTCATTGACCTCATGCCTCACACTCGCATTGTTGAGACCGTTACTGATAGTAAAGAAGCTCAGCGTGTCCCGGCAAAAGGCCAAATCAAACCACTCACACGACGTCCATGATACGCCTAGCAATCATCAACAGCTCGCACGACGCCGCGAACGTCGTCGAGAGGAAATTCGGCTGAGGCGGTATACCCGACGGCGGGTAATACCACTGCACCGAGTCAAACTCCGCATCCACAAAGGGAATGGGTATCCGTTTCGTGTCGGACGTCGCGGGTATACTGAAATCGCGTCCGACGTACAACGACCAACACACATCCTAAAGTACGCGGGGTGCTTTATGAGTAACGAACTCGGCGTTAGGCAGGGGAGAGGAGGGTGTGTGTACCTGGGTAAAGATGGTCCAGTGCGCCCAGTTGCGGTCGAACATGTCGTGCTCGCTGATGAGCCCCGACTTCACCCAGGCCGAGCAATCGATGCTGAGCCCCACTGTGCCGTGATCCATCCCATCAGTACCGCATCCCCACTCTAGAGTAAATAGGAAAAGGAAAAGGACACTCACACGCCTGGCTTATCCTCGCACTCATCCCTGCACAAACCCACACCAAGTTCAGTACTAGTCCAGGCCAACACCACGAAAACGACCGGCAACGCACCAAAATACAAATACCCCAGCGTCTGCTCCCCCAACCCCGAATGAAAACTCCCAAGCACAGACAACGCATGCACCACGCTAATATTAGGCTGCTGGCACTCCGGCTCGATATAGTCCTTCGCGTTCTGAGCGAACGCCTGGCGCGACTTGAGGTCGCGGATTCGCGGGTCGTCCGAGAAGGCCGTGGCCACCGCAACGAGCGCGTTGTGGAGCATGGGCGAGTAGTGTGTGGTCTTCGGCGTGGTCTGGGAGCGGGGGGTGCTGAGGGCCTGGTGCATGTCGCGGAGGAAGAGGTCGGGGACGATGCGCAGACACCAGGAGGCGAAGAACTTGAATAGGAGGTCGAGGAGTCTAAGTAATGGGGTGGTGAGTGAGGGAAGGAGGGGGAGAAGGAGGGGGGGGGCTTACTTGTCGTGCTCCGTGCGGTCGAGGGGGACGGAGGGGGGGAGGAAACGGGACCAGTCGAAGTCGAGGTTGTAGTTTTGCTGGTCGAGCCCATCGACTAGGAGGACGTACCGAGGGGCTTGGGAGTTGAGGGGGAAGCGGGAGACGAGTTGGGGTAATCGGGGTTCGGGTGCGAAGCGGAATACAGCAGTGTTGCCATGAAGGAGAAGATTACCCTCCTCGAGCTATATAAACACCTTAGTAACGCGTATGGGCATGAGTATGAAACGAAAGAACGCACTTTGAGATTCCTCGTCGGCAGACACAGCTCCTGGGTGAAGGCCTGATCCTCGTTACCGGGGTCGTCATTGTCGTAGCCGTCGATATCAAACTCGTCAGGCATGATCATGCCGTCTGCGTCCCTGGGCCTGAACTGCAGGTACGATTGCCCATTGTCCGACACACCCCCGTGCTCCCGTCGGCACTTCTCGAGTACAGACTCGAGGAGGTTCACGTACTCCTCAAGCGCATCCGCGCGTTTACGCATCGCCTCGAAGTGGGCCTCCGTGCGTGGCTTCCGGCCGCTCTCCCTCCCCCACGAACACTGTCAACGAAAACCCCATCAGCGACCCCGAACCACCAACAGCAGATATGAGACGTCTTAGCTACCTCGTCCTGCCGACCCGTAGACGCACACGGCCCGCAGATGGGTTTGGCGCCATCGCACTTGGTCTTCCTAGGGGAAGGAGATGAGGGTAGTCATCCAACATTAGCCCATCATGTTTAGCGAGCGCCATCAGCACATTGCTTACTTTCCCCTGCAGATGCTGCAGGCCTGCGCGGCGTAGGTGCCCCGTCCGCGGGCGGTGCTCGTGGACGTTCTTTTCGCCGTGTCGGCCTTCATGCCAGTCTGAGTGGGGCTCCTCAGAGTCAGTGCTTCGCGCAAACAAAAAATGATCGATCGGGAGGGTGTATATCAGGCGTTTTAAGATAATGACTCGTTTTTTAGGGGAGGTATGGAGCGGTTTTATGTATCCTGCTACTGGTTACGGGTACGGTATGGGGGGCAATGTATAATGTAGTTGCTCTTCTTAAGTACGAGCGTAGGATCTTTGTGGAGAACCCTCGATAACGAGAAGATTATTTCCGTGTGTTTTGCGGGAGGGTCACAGGACGCATAAGGAGGCGCTTCTGCCCAGTCAGTCTCGGTGTTTTGACAAGAATTGTCTGTCAAATTCAAGGAACGAGAAGGGTGTTTTGGGGTGTTGAGGACGAGACATGCGGCCTCATGCGGCCTACACGTGTTGTGGTACTGAATGCAGTGTACGAAAGATGCTCATTGCACATTGGGTACACCATCAAGGTGCTGGGCGCGGAACTCGAGCGCAAAGCTATACTAGTAAAGCCGCACCAACGACACCGGGGCATTGTCATTGTATCAGCCTCGTGTCCCATCATCAAGCCACTCCATACAGACAAATGTAAAGCCCAGCAGGGGGACGAAAACACATGAGAAACTCATCTTGGGCGCTACACCATCGAGCTGAGCGCTGATCTTGCCCCACTCGTGTATCTGTCTTGTCGTCGTACTGACAATATCATTTGAATATTCCGGGCGCCTCCCGTACACGTAGTCGACTGCGAGATTGTCGTGATATCAATGATGGGGTTGGCAGGGCTTCGAGCAGGTCATTCCTAGTCGATTCCTAGTGCCGACGAAATTATTCATGACGTGACAGACCTAGATATCAAGTGAAAACATAGGAAACCTTGAGGAAACCGACATAGAGTCGTAGACCAGTATGATTGCCTCGGCAACACCCGTGATAGAGTACGGCCCGGCCGCCCGGGTTTCATGGAAGACGCAAGGACTCCCACCACCAAGTCCCACTTGCCAATGTTTCCCACTCCTTCGAGCCCGTTTCTGTTCATTAGCAACCACCTGTGCGAAAGGCTCTCCTGGAAAACCTGCGAACCAAAGAACGAGTACACCTTCTACGCAGAACTCGGAGCGACACAAGCATAGTGATAGTGATAGTGATATCACCCACGGGCGGCATATCTTCGACATATGAGCGATGGCGCAACAACGCCATCTCTTGAATACAGCCAGCGCATGCAAGGCTTCGTCATCTGGCATACTAAGCAAGCAACACAAAAGGGGAATGTTTTCTGATATAGTCTCAAGGATGTATTTATAATCCTCCCCAGACGCTCATAAAACCGCCGAGATACTGCGCACACCCAGAGGAACTCGTCTAACCTCACTATCAGCACCAGAACATAATGACACCCCCCATCCGCGTCGGCTTCGTCGGTCTCTCCTCCACCGGCTGGGCCTCCACCTCCCTCGCCCCCCCTCTCCTCTCCACCCCCGCCTTCAAGCTCACCGCCCTCTCCACCACCTCCGAAGCCTCCGCCTCCGCCTCCGCCGCCAAGTACACCGCCGAAGTCGGACACACCGTCAAGCCCTTCCACGGCTCCACCGCCCACATCGCAGGGGACCCCGACGTCGACCTCGTCGTCGTGAGCGTGCGCACACCCGCGCATAGGGATGCTGTGATTCCGGTGCTCGAGGCCCGGAAGGACGTGTTCGTGGAGTGGCCTGCGGGCGCGAGTTTGGAGGAGACGGTGGAGCTGGCTGAGAAGGCGAGGGAGAAGGGTGTGAGAGCGGCGGTTGGGTTGCAGGGTAGGCATTCGCCTGTCGTGCGCAGGGTGTGTCTGTCCCGTCGGGTCTCGTAATCGTCACTTTGAGCTGATCATGGTGTTTTTGGTTGTTCAAGGTGAAGGAATTGATTGATAGCGGGAAGATTGGCAAGGTGCTCTCTACGACTATCGTGCGTCCTAATCGTCCTACGCATCTGCCCATCTTCCTGATTTACGCCGTGCACAGAATTCTTTGATACCCAGGGAGTTCGGAATCTGGGGACCGCAGGTCAACGAGCATAATCGATATTCGCTTGATCCAGCCAACGGTGCGTACATTCCACAGCCTACCTCAATAGCAGTCTAATATCACACATATACCACTAGGCGCCACCTTGCTCTCCATCGCCGTCGGGCACCAAACCGATATCATCACCCACCTCCTGGGCGACTTCGCCTCCGTCTCCGCCACCTCCACTATCATGTACCCCAGCACCACCATCGTCTCCGCCTCGGGGACGCCCATAGAGACAGACGTCCCCGTCCGCACCCCCGACCACATCGCATTTATGGGCGTGCTGCGCTCCGGCGCCCTCGCGAACGTCACCTGGCGGTCCGGGCACAAGTCGACGCCGGGGCGCAGGCAGTTCCTGTGGGAGATCGAGGGGGAGGAGGGGTCGATTCGGCTCGAGGGTGAGAGCTCGTTTATTGGCGTGAGGGATCCGGGGCTGTGGGTGAATGGGGAGAAGGTGGAGGTGGAGGGGGAGGGGGCGGTGAAGGTGGAGTGGGAGGAGTTTGCGAGGGGGGAGGAGGGGGGGTATGCGACGCTTGAGGATGCGGTGAAGAATAAGAGGTTGTTGGATGCTATTGATCGGAGTGCGAGGGAAGGGAAGAGGGTTAGCTTGGATTAGATCGTCTATGAAATATGCGGATAAACGGACAAGTTTTTTTTTTTTTGCGTACGTACCAAGGGCTGCGACTATGTAATCGCACAGTATTGTCATATACAGTATTATACTACTAGTGATAGGCTGGTGATAAGTGTCGTTTTCGGAGAACCCGAGGAACGAGGGTGATCCGAAAACAGGGTTTACCTGATGAGTAAGCCGGTGTGGCGAGCAGCAAAAGGAGTGCTCGCCACACACGCAGTAGCTCACTCATCGCCTGAAAACGGCGTTTCAGTCTCGTTTTAACCCACCCTCCACTCCCTTTTTTCCAGCTGTCTCACTCGCTCGACGCATCAGACTCGCATTCTGATGATGCTGGATTGGCCCACCCGCCCAATCGCAGCTCACGCGGACCTTATCTTTTTCAGATTCGGGTCGGTGTTTCGAGCTAAAGAACCTCCGGTTCTTTCCCCAAAACCTCAGCAATGCATGCATCGAACTACTAGTAGTTTTGTCATTGATGTATCATTACTGTACTTACATGAATCCGACACACCGCATCTCCTACACATAGATGATGGACAGTGGCGGTGACAGAGAGTAGATCGCTTGGTGGCTGTGCACTGTCGACACTCCCAACTTTCGCTGTCTCCTCCTTCCAGTGAGGTTCACACTGATAGGCTCTCAGAACCTGTTGCGAAGAACAATCGACATGGAAGTGACCTTTCCGCGACAAGATCGAACCAATTCGCGCGCGAAACCAACCAGACGAGTTGACCGAAAGACGGTCGCTCAAGCTGGAGGAGACACGGATGCTGGAACGCATCCCCACTGTGCAGAGAAGCCTGATCATCTCGCGGTCGCTGCATCTGTCCCACGTACGCTCGTACATATGCGCGACTTTATTCATGGATGGACAGACGAGGCGCGAACTATGCCGTTAGTGTTTGATTATCAGTTTCCCACCGGAAGTCAAGCTGGGACCGAGCAGAGGACGACGTCTACCCGACTCTGTGGCTTCGGGAGAAGGACCTTGCGTCATACACCACATGTCTCGTTCACGTCAAGCCTCTCCTTCTTCGTCCCCTGGCTCGTGGATTCACCGCCCCCGCCGGTCCTAGCATCTACCTCGACCATCCACGGCGCCCGTCCAGCACTACTCACCCCACCACATGTGACGACACAGAGGGATGGTCTGCACCTCCTTTCAAACCTGCTCGGTTCCCTACGAACTCCGTTCCTCGGACTCGCTACGCCCCACTTTTGATTTATGGTTCGCGATCAACATACACTGCAGCAGCCCAGACAACGAGAAATTTTGGGAGAAGATAGAGGAGCAGGGCACACCGACTTTACAGAGGTATGCATGCTTGGTATTTCAAAATGCTTGGAAAAGTCTAACCTCAAACCTACTCACAGCTTTGTTACCACCGTCCACCATGCTCTTCAATCGAATTTTCCTTTACACCCACTTCCCGATCTTACTCGCACCTTGCTTTCCTCACCAGCCCCAGGGTCCTTCGTCAATGCCGAAATTGTCAGCCCTCACGGCTCTCGCCAGGGACATTTCTTTCTTACGCCCTCCTTCAACTGAGGCCCTTACCTTTCGGTACGCGTCCGTGTACCCAACGATGTGGCCGTCACTGGCATTTAGAATCGCACGGGAACGACACCTTGCTCCGGCCCCCGATGCTAACGCGCTGTCTACTACCTGTGAAGCCTGCGCCTCCGCCGCCGCCGCGAAGTATAGCGCCCAGGTCGGACACACCGTTAAGCCCTCTCACGGCTCCTCCCCTCATCGCAGCAGACCCCGAAATTGATCTTCTCGTTGTGAGCGTGCGCACACCGCGCACAGAGATGCTGTGGTTCCGGTGCTGGAGGCCGGGAAGGACGTGTTCGTGGAGTGGCCTGCGGGCGCGAGTTAGGAGGAGACGGTGGAGTTGGCTAAGAAGGCGACGGCTAGAGACGTACGCGCCGCGCAGGGTAGGCATTCGGCTGTCGTGCGCAGGGTATGTCTGTCCCGTGGGGTTTCGTCACTTTGAGCTGATCATAGTGTTTTTAGAAGGTGAAGGAATTGAGTGATAGCGGGAGGATCGGCAAGGTGCTTAGAACCGGTGCGACATTAGTCAAGCTCCCAAGATTGATCTGACTGGAAAACAGTCACTAGAAGAGACACGGATGCTGGAACCCATCACCACGATGCAGGGAAGCCTGATCATCTGGTAAACCCCACGAACACTCGAAGCAAGGAAATGACAAAGTCCCCACTCAATCTCCGGATCCGGTTATAATACTGCGGCCCACCTCTCTTCATCAAAAAATTCCCATGTCGACCCCAATACGTGTCGGCTTCGTCGGCCTCTCCAGCGCAGGCTGGGCCTCCTCTGCACTCGCCCCATCCCTCATCGCCACCCCCTCCTACAAGCTCACCGCCCTCTCCACCACCTCCGCAGCCTCCGCCGCCGCCGCTGCCCAGAAATACACCGAGCAGCTCGGCCGACCCGTCAAGCCCTTCTATGGCTCCACCGCGGACATAGCTGGGGACCCCGATGTTGATTTGGTCGTCGTGAGCGTGCGTGCGACCTCGCATAGAGAGGCGGTGCTCCCTGCGATCGAGGCTGGGAAGGATGTGTTCGTGGAATGGCCTGCGGGTACGAATGTGCGGCAGACGCGCGAGATGGCGGAGAGGGCGAAGGAGAAGGGGGTGAGAGCTGCGGTGGGGCTGCAGGGGAGGCATTCGCCTGTCGTGCATAAGGTATGTGCCTACTCTACTTATCTCACATATCGTTGTCAGTTCATACTTATGGTGTTGTCCAGGTGAAAGAATTGATCGAGAGCGGCAAGATCGGGAGGGTCCTCTCGACCAGCATCGTAAGTTGCCTCCTGCATATCTGGTAGTGGCACATCAAATTCCTCATCTCTTGTGATCCTAGACATCCATGATCCCAAGGGAGAGCGGTGGCTGGGGCCCGCACGTCAATGACCGTTCCCGATACCTCATGGAGGAATCTAACGGTGCGACGATGCTTGACATCGCCGTCGGACACCAGCTCGACACGCTCACCCACCTCCTAGGCGCCTTCGCCTCCCTCAGCGCCACCTCCGCCATCCTCTACCCCACCGCCACCATCCTCGACGCCTCCGGCACGCCCATCGACACAGTCCCCGTCACAGCACCCGACCGCATCGCCTTCTCGGGCATATTACGATCCGGCGCCCTAGCGAGTGTGGTGTGCAGGGCGGGGTACAAGTCGACGCCCGGGCGCAAGGCGTTCGTGTGGGAGATTGAGGGTGAGGAGGGCACGGTGAGGATGGAGGGGGATAATGCGTTTGTTAATATTGTGGACCCGGTGCTGTGGGTGGATGGGGAGAGGGTGGAGGTGTTGGGTGGGGAGCCGTTTGTGGGGAGCTTGAAGAGGCAGTGGGAGGAGTTCGCGAGGGGGGAGGAGGGGGGGTATGCGAGGTTGGAGGATGCGGTGAGGAATCGGAAGTTGTTGGATGCGGTTGTGAGGAGTTGTAAGGAGGGGAGGAGGGTTGACTTGGATTAATGTGCTGCGTCATACCTTGATTATGCTGAAGTATATGCCAGTGTACTTGTGCCTCGTTCAATTTGGCAATTTGTTGGACTTCCTTCGACCTACAACTCCAAGGAAGGTGGTGTGATGACCGAGTTGCCCGATCTTATCAGCATAAGTATCTCTACCATCTTATCTTATCTGGGCTGCTTGACATCAAAGTCATTCCCATCTACGTATGATCTGAAATTTGATGGTGCTATGCACTACCAGCTCGGAGAGTTGTAACCGTGTCCCTTTCTCTCATCATCACCACCATACGTAGTAGGTACCCTCAGATATACAACCGTCCTTGCGGATATGTCATGCACCATGTCCTGCGACAACTAAATGATATCCTTCAGGACCTCCGCTGCTCTTGATTCTTCAACAAACCCACCATCCATCTGGGCTATGTATATCAAGGACGAAGCCGACATCATACTCCTTCATAAACTTGACACCAACTTCCTTTCCCATAATGAGAGGCTACGGGCTATGAGCGTGGTCGCCGTCGCAGCAGGAGTATTACGCCCGACACCCGAGAAGGATGTCGAGAAGCACGGCTCGTCGGAGGCGTCAGAGAACGTAACCCCGCTCCAAATCTCTCATGAACTCATCCCTACAGAGATCCTCGGAAAAATCTTCGCTCATATCCTCATGGACGACGTCATAAGACTGCCGCAGGATGCATCCATGTTCCCCTGGGCGATTCTCCGGGTCTGCTCCAGGTGGCGCCATGTCGCGCTCAATGAGCCCCAGATCTGGAGACGCGTGGCTATCAGCACGTCGGGGTGGCACCGCGCACGACTGTCCCGGCTTGTAGACTTTTTGAATGAGACGTCGCTGCCCCTGCGATCCCTCCCTCACGGTGCTGCACACGACCGATCTTTTGTCGCTTGAAGTGGTGCGGAATGTTGTCGTGCCGCAGGTGCCACGGTTACGGAAGCTCCACCTCGACCTCCATACATCAGGTTCATAAATGCTGGGTTCTCCTTGCCTGTGTCACTCTTGCGCTTTTCGTTCACGGAGCTTCGCAGGAATGAATCGCGTCCCTCCCATTCGTCGACCTTGCCCGAGCCAAATTCTGCATCTCATGATGGGATCGTCCAAGTGTAGATTTAGTGCCAGGGGGGTTATGTCACCAGCGAGAGGACTAGGTAAGCCGAGGAGGAGAATGCAGGGTACGTGGTTTTAGCGTTGGGAAACGGGGGGTGAAAGAAAACTTTGAGCCGGCGGTTACTACTGCTCGCGAACATGACTTAGATGGGCCAGTGTGGCTAGCAAGGGGAGTCCGGATATCTTGCCGAAAACGCTGGGGGAGGAATTCGGTTAGTGCAAGTGATCGATGTGGTACAGCAGTGGGGTCAAAGTGGGGTTATTACCTGGTGTCTAGCTATCAAGCAGGAGAAGGGACGGTGCCTCAAGACTCGTGTGCTGCTGCATATTACAGCGTATCGAGGAAACCACTAGGCAGCTCTGAACCGAAATAGAAACACTCGTTGGGCGGCTTAGGGCTGTCAACAAGGAATTCAAGGCAGATTTTCGTGTGATAAAGCGGTTGCGCTAACGTTCACAATTGTACTAGTACTATGAGTGCCAACTTACTGACAAACACCGGGGAAATATGCGGAGGACGGGACACTTGAACAGTATTTGCTCAGAGGTGTCGACCTGACATCTGCTGTTTCAAGTAAGCGACTGAAATAGAATTGTCAGAATATGAGCGAAACGGCTGAACCGAGGTACGAAGCAGGAGGCTAGAGGAGCGCGTATGATAGTAGTAGATAATGGTAGCCTGGTATTGCAACAAGTCTCACCTCGAACGGTCAAAGAAAGAATAACAGAAGGCCACGGGGAGGACAGACTGGAGGAACGACTGATGATGTCTGTCTAGTAGCCTGAGGAGAGGCTGGTAACGGGCTATGGGGTCTATGGTAGTTGTGGACTTGGACTTGGAGAAGGCGAAGGCGTTGGTAAAGCTGCCGCTGATGAAGTCTCCCCAGAATCTCGGATCAAGAGTAGAGGTACGGCGCCTGATGAGGACGTGCATGCGGTGAGGCTTCTATCACAGGATTGTAGATTCAAACTCGCCTGCACGCTCTGCCTGGGTCAAGCCTGCGATACGTCCTTCCACCGCCTGTCTCACTGTAATCTCAGATTCCGACGTTAATGTATTGCTTAGTGTGCCATAGAGCGGTTTCAAGATGATTGGGCCCCTGGCTTCCGCTAACGTCTGGCTTGTCCGCTCATCCTCTGCATCCGCATCTACGATCCATGACTTCCCTGGCCCTACTTTAGCCAAGTCCACGACCATCGACACATAGTGCAAGAGGTTGATGAATGCTGGGATCTCCTTCCCTGCGTCATTCTTACGCTTTTCGCGTCGTAATAAGGAGGGCCTGGACGTATAACGGCCATCCTTGGTTGCACCCAACGACCAACAGACAACCAGGGAAACGTCGAGGAGCGGCGCGGAGTGATTTGGAACTTCCTTGAACCCAAAAACCGCCGTTGGCTTATGCTCAAAGCCCTCTTCCGTGACACGCTTAAACACTCTATCATCACCACTGTAGGCATATTGCCACACCATACCCTTGCTATATGCCCCTCCATCAGCAGTCCGCTCGGCCGCGCTAAGCTGGCGGACAATTATCTGCCAGCGGCGCCGTCCCTTTTCAATACCTTCCGTGCGGCCCACTGTCCCACCGACACGTAGACTAGGGCTAACGGAGAATGCAAACCAGCCACCTCCTGTCGTATTTCGCTCCTTTTTGGCCTTGACAGTATTCTCCTCTGCATGCGTGGTATCCGGAGAATACTGGAGGACGGATGTAGGACACGAGGAGGCCATGATGCGACTTTGTGACAGGCTAAGAGTGTATTCACTGAGGTCGGGAGAGCCGTTGAGGGCGGATACATTGAAGATGGTCATGTCAACTTCGGCCCAAGGCCCAGACCACTTTGAATTAGTGGGCGGAGAGTCTGCTTTTCGATTTTCGTTGAGCTATGCATCGGGACCGCACGTCAGTTCTTTCCTCCGAGCCATCTGAAGTGGAAACTGACTGTGATGTCAACGGAGGTTGTTATTGTGAAGGTTGTTAGCAAATCTTGGGAGCCTTCTTTGGGCTTGATTGAAAAGGTGGAGCTAAAGGGAATGTTAATTAATCGCGGGCCATGATTGTTGCTGTCTTGCGCTCCACCGCCGCCGCCCTCACCTCCACCTCCACCGCCGCCTCCACCTCCGCCTCCATTATCTCCACTTCCGTCTCCACCACCTCCGCCTACATTGCCTTGACCGGCCGATGTATCGCTGCCACCACCGCTGCCACCGCCACTACCGCCACCCCTGCTACCCTCTCCACGTTCTCTCCCCTTATCAGTATCTTTGCCCTCTCTGCTGGTATTGCCCTTATTCTCCCCGGGGTTGCCATTAGCCGGACCTGCAGCACTGTCACTTGCAGGTTGTGCCTCCAATCTCTCGCCGTGTCCCGTGCCCGGGCCCTTGTCAATAGGCTGTAATTTCAGCGATGTTACTGGAATGAGGTATATCTCTTGGGGTGTGTCGATGATGGTCCGGAAGGGAGATACAATATCTTCCAGTGCACCAGAAACATTGCCGTATACGTCTGAGTCAAGAACGATATAGATCTCTTCTTCTTCGTGCCCAAGTTTGATCATTTCCTCGTTGAAACAAGCGTGAAGCGAATAACCGCCTATATACCCTAGGCCAGACAGCGCATCACGAATTTCGAGTTCCTTGCTTTCGGCATGGGCGAAAGCCTGGTCAGCCGTTATGCATTTGGTAGTGTACCGATGTGCAGAAGCCTCCCCGGAAGAAGACATCTATAGGAGAATAAGATTTAGGAGTCGGGGGAATGGAAAAATAGCGACGTACGCCATTCTCTGCATGAAACTTTCCAGCCTCACGTTCGTGGGGCTTTATCAACCCGCTGCCTCCATCCTTTTTCTCCCTCTCTCTCTCTGCTTTCTTTTGAACGCGATTCCTGATTTTATACATCCTCTCGTTATGGCAATTCACACAGTAAATGCCCTGACTGGTTTTGGCGAAAACGAGATCATCGATAAGACACGCGCAAACCCTGCATTTAAAACAGTGGGCGTGATATGAGCCGTCTCCGGCCATGATAGCTTCGTCTAGGATGGGTAGGTGGCAAACATTGCAGCTAAGTGTGCAATTGGTGCATACAGGGGAGCCGTCAGAGAGAAGGAGAAGACTGGTGTCTGCAGTAACTTGATCCCCGCATTTGGCGCATTTGAAGCAGTCGACGTGGAAGAAGGATTGGCTGAAGTCATAAATCGGTCAGCAAGACGCAACTGTGAAGCATCAGCGGCGTATGCAAGAAGCATACACCCATGGGAGACTGGACGTACCCGAATGCGACAACCAGCCCTCCCTGTCCATCGGCGGCCGGCTTTCTGCACCCTGGACACAAGTGATCCTCCATTACGGCCCCATCCGCCACGGAGTCGCGAACTTGCAAGTCGAGATGAGAGGGCCCGGGGTAGGAAAGGTCGCTTTGCGAGGGGTTCATAGCGGTCAACACGAGAACGCGTGGGGAAGACTACAAGCAATGAGCAGAACGACCCGCCCAATTTCGAGGCGATCTAGACGGAAATGTGTGGCGAATTTCTGAGTGCCTGTGGAGAGGAAAGAAGAAAGGAAGGAGAGAACGGTCGACGGCGACGGATGACATATACGTTGACGTCGGACGACGATGGACAACAACATGTCGCCATGAAATCAGCGGTAAGCATCACGCAGTCACACTGCATTGATCGATTCCATGCTGGCGGTGTTGCTCTTTTTTGAATGACAGGAGCCCGAGGAAGGTCCTGGATGCTATGGTTAGAAAAATTGCGTCCAACTTCGGACTGTCCATAAACGGTTGAAGGAATGAGTCAACATACCTCAAATTTGAAACAATACCAGCTTTTTAAAACAGCAGTGACAGAAAGGTTCGACTCCCAATCAAAGAATGCGCCCGTCTTCGAGCTGTTTTCATCAAAAGATGGAGCCCTTATCGTCAGGGACATTGAAGTCAAAATTCTTCCATGCATTACATCCGACATGGGCGCCGTGTTCAAGTCGGACGATAACTTACTCATAGCAGCGGCCTTGATCCATTGCAATAATTAGATGTATTAGGTCTGTAAATGGTATTAAATAGCCTGTGCAGAGTCTCAGTAATGGGTAGAAGCCAAAAAGACACGTGTAGACATACCTTGGGTGCCAGACTGACGATCTTCCCCCACCCCTTCATCCGCAGGTCCGCACTGACAATGCCACCTATCCGTGTGCCCAGCATCTCCCTTTTGTTGTTCAATAGCACGGCGGCGTTGTCGTCGAACCGAATCATACGCCCGTCAGGTCTCCGTACGGCCTTTCTTGTTCGGACGATGACTGCACGGCGCACGTCACCTCTACGAACTTTGACTGCAGTCACTGAGGCCTGAGCTGCTGAAGACACCGGGCGAGCGCGTTTGACGACGCAGACAATCTCGTCACCGACTGAGCCCCAGCCGTTGTTGACTTTTTGCTTCAGAACGTTGACACATTCCACAATGAGGGCGCCAGAGTTGTCTATGCACTGAGCGGTGTTCAGCCCACGAAATACGAATTGTTGAACAGGACTTACGTTCAGGGTACTCTTAAGGCCAATCATCGCCTCTAATGGCAGTGGGCGTCGTCAATAAAAAGTGGGGGACACAGTTTCCCACGATGTTTTGGCGTACTGTACCTTATCCCCACCGCAGGCTACTGCTCGGCCCTCTTGTCTCCTCCTCCCATCTACTCGAAGCACACCGCTCTACGTGATACTTGCTGCCCAGGATGGTCCTATCACGCCGCGGAAGTGGCAGCATCACGCTCTCCTCGGGCCAGACGCTGGCCATCCACACCCGCACGCACGATGAGGAGGATCTACCCCATGCCACGAAGAAGTACGTCCTTATCTCTCTCCTATCCATATGCCTGACGATTTTAATGGTCCTGCAGAACGATGGCCGACCATCTAAGGAAATACGAGAGCATGTGAGTCGTGCAGCACTAGAGATAGCCTCGTGCTGACCGATCGCGGTACGATTCAGCTTCACCCTTACCCCGCAGCGGATGCGGATGATCGTGGAGGCGTTCAAGGATACGCTTGAGCTCGGTCTCGCAAAGCCGGATCAGGTTGTGGTACGTATATTGTGCACATCATAGCTACGTCTTGTCTCCCTCAGGCCCCTATTACTTCATCGTGAATTCCATCCTCCCTTATCTTTGCTTTTGGACACGGATTGTATCTCCAAAATACACTCTGAAGCTTTCCGTATTCCCATTAGATGGTCTAACTATACATACGAACGCTGACTTCGTTATACGCAGCCCATGATCCCCACTTTCGTCTTCGGCTTCCCCAGCGGCAAAGAGCAGGGTGAATACCTAGCTCTCGACCTCGGTACGTTCCCCATTATGTTTTCCCCCTCCACTCCACGCGTCTCATATTTCATTCCGTCATAACCTGATGCATCCATGTACACTCGCATCTAGGCGGCACGAATCTCCGCGTTTGCCTCGTTACCGTGCAGGGCGAGGGCAAATTTGAGATTGCCCAAACCAAGTACCGTCTCACGGAGGAGCAGAAGCAGGATGACGGCCAGAAGCTGTTCGATTTCTGCGCTGAGTGCCTCAAGACCTTCATCGATTCGAACTTTGGCGACGAAGGAGTCCGTCACCTGAACCCTGGCGAAACGTTGCCGCTAGGATTCACGGTCCGTCTGCACCTATATTTGCTCCCCTACCTTGTACTGATCTTCCGTAAAAGTTCTCGTATCCATGCTCGTAAGCTGCCCATCATGACCTATGATGTCACTGCTGATTCCATGCTGCAGCCAGAGCAAAATTGACCATGGAGTGCTGATTCGGTGGACCAAGGGCTTCGGCGCGTCCAACACCGAAGGCAGGGACGTGGCAGAAATGTTCCGCAAATCTCTCGAAAAACTTGTCAGTCACATCTCACATAATGTCCGAAGTAGGAACCTGACGAATCACAGGAACTTCCGGTCACCTTGACGGCCCTTATCAACGACACCACAGGCACGCTCATCGCGTCGCACTACGTAAATCCGAAGACAAAGATTGCGTGTATTTTTGGGACGGGGTGTAATGCTGCATATATGGAGCACGTCAAGGACATCCCCAAGATGGCATATCTGGGCATCGACGGCGGGGCCGATATGGCGATCAACTGTGAATGGGTAAGCAATACGACATACTTCTAGGTTGCCTCGGTAGCTCATAAGGATCCTATAGGGTGCATTTGACTCGTTCGAGCACGAACATCTCCCGAGAACCAAGTACGATACCATCGTAGACGAAACATCCAACAAGCCTCATGAGCAGGCTTTTGAGGTACTCTCTACCTTTCGATGTGAGGAATCCCACTGATCGAGCTTTACAGAAACTCATCTCGGGTCGCTACCTCGGCGAGATCCTCCGGCTCGTCATCTGCGAGCTCATCGACGAGGGTGTGCTCTTCCTCGGTCAAAACACATACAAACTCGAGGTCCCCTACGTCTTCGACACCGCATTCCTCTCTCTTATGGAAAGGTCTGTCCCTCCGTCCTTCCTCCCCCGCCTCCCATCTCCGTGTCCAACATAAGCCGGTCCTGACCTGACTTTATCTCACCCCTCACGTGACCAGCGACCCAACGGACGAGCTGCTCATGATCATCGGCATCTTCTCGCACTTCTTTGCGGTGGAAACGACGCTTGCGGAGCGCCAGTTCTTCCGCGCACTCGCGAAGCTCATCGGACGTCGCGCAGCGCGTCTCAGCGCGTGTGGTATCGCTGCCATCGTCTCCAAGATGGGATACCTCGAGGAGGGCTGCGCGGTTGGCGCGGATGGGTCTTTGTACAATGTACGTCCCCATACATTGCTTTCTTATTGTTTTGGTCGCGGTCTTCTTCTCGGAAGGCGCGGATCGTGGAGTTGATGGATCGCTGACGTTGACTTGAACTGTCTAGAAATACCCCGGGTTTGCGGATCGAATACATGAGGGACTTGTGGATATATTCGGCGAGAGGGGAAGGTTCGTCAGCGTCCATTATACATGCCTTCCTTCTTCTAGACTTTTCATCTGCTTATAGGCATATTGTGACGCACCATGCTGAGGATGGAAGCGGTGTGGGCAGCGCTATCATTGCGGGTCAGTATACTCCTCTGTCCTGTCTCGTTCTTGTCCTAACTCGGTGACTTTCACAGCAATGACCAAAACTAGAAAAGACGCTGGGTTATATGTTGACGTTTAACGCTAAGAGGCAGAAGGGGCACTTCAGGAAGACCTGAACACCTGAACACCTCGTTGTAACCTGGCGTTTGTCCCTCGAACAATGTTTACTACTACCTTGTTACTTTGCGACACGACGGTTTGGCTTATACAGGTCCGCGTGCGTTGTATTACTACTATCCTATTGCTGTTACTTCGTTCTCGATGTGTAGATGTTTATCATTGTTCTCTTGGCTGGATAGAGAGTTGCTGCTAGATGGCATGTATGTCGCTCGTCCTCGATCATCAGACTGGACAGTGCTTCCTCAAATGTCCTTGCCTAGTTCCAGGAGCTCGTGTTGTGATAACCTTTGGCACTTCCTTGCCCCTTGCTTAAGCGCTGCACTCCTTGAGTCCTTGTCCTGTCGTCACGAAGAGAAGTATTCGCCAATCTCTTACTCGATATCGTCGCTCGTTCGGGATGGTTCTCACCCATCCGGCTGTTCATGATCTTTCCTCCGTACTTCGAATGCGCGAAGTTCGTCACAACGCAGACTCGGAGGCACGTCGAGGGCACCGCTTGTCGAATTTAGTGCGTCCCTCTCTCCGAACTTTGCGGGTTTATCCACAATCTTATCTCTCTGATAAGAGCCTAGGCGGCTATTGATCAACTTCGATCAACCTCTTCTGTACATAAGTACAGGAGACGATGGTTGAAAAGATGGACCTTCCAGAACCTTTTGGGGTTCGTGCAGGTATTTTTCCTGGTCTTTTTCACCTCGCGTAGTGAAGCTGCTGCCATGAACTATTTCGCCCTTTTTGCAAATAGCTGTTATAAGCAGTGATATTCTTGCGCTGAAGGTACCACGCGTCCCTATAGGAGTCCAAATGATTTCGGACCGGCGATATGATCTGATACTACTCAGGCGTTGGGCGCAATGGCTAATGGGGAGAGTGGATGCATTGATCACCCATCATGATCGTTTCATCAATGATCCTAACAACGTTCCATGGCATCAGTGCTCATTGTCTTGTGGTGTAATTCGCCAGAACCCGCTTCATTTATCTATCCACGTATCGCGTACCTGGTATTATCTTTATAAAGGCAAGAACATGGTTCACAAATTCTTGCCCGGTCGCCCCCATCCATTGCTGGTCAATCCCACATTCCCGAGTTGCAGGTCAACTACTACTAGCTTGTTCATACGCTACTATCTCTTGTCCTGTTCATCCTCACTATGTTGTTGTCCGCGGTCTTTCTTTTTGCTTCGTCTTCTATCTTCAACTCGGTTTTGGCTGCGCCAATTCCTCTTAGGAGACACCATGCAAGAGCTGCAAGTGGCGGATGGCCTCAAACCACGTCTGGCGACAGCAAAGCTTCTTTCGGTATAACTGGCGGCTTCAAGAACAGTTATGTCAAGGAGATAGAAGGTCAACCTACCTTGGTTGGGAACTACCCCAAAGGTTCCTATGCGGGTTCGAAAGATCCTGGAATCGCAGGATTTATTTTCGAAGCCGCTGGTGGACCAGACGTCCACATCGACAGTGCCAAAGAAGCCAAGCTGAGCTACCAGGTGCAATTCCCAGAGAATTTTAAATTCGCGCTGGCAGGCAAGCTTCCGGGATTATGTGAGTTTTTTTCATACACAACTAGGCTGCTTCCTCACCAACTTCGACAGATGGCGGTAGCGATCCGAAGACGGCTGGATCATGCGCTGGTGGACACCATAAGTATGCCGATTTTCGTGTTTTGGCGTCGCTGCCGCTAATGGTTTATTTGCTTCCAGTAACTCGTGTTGGTCTGCTCGTTTGATGTGGCGAAAGGAAGGCGAAGGAGAACTTTACGCATATCTGCCTACCGCAAATCAGAAGCTTGCCGTCTGCAAAGATAAATGCGACGTCCAGTATGGCGCGTCTATCGGCAATGGTAGCTGGTCGTTCAAGCCTGGCGAATGGACCCAAGTCACCGAGCGCGTCAAACTGAACGATGTTGGCCAAATGAACGGAGAAATTGAAATCCTGATTGGCGGGGAATCAAAGGTCTCTCTCAAGGGTTTGCAGTTAAGAGGAGACGAAGCAGGACGGATTCGAGGTGCAATGGTGTGCAGCTTCTTTGGTGGCAGTACGTCATTGTCCTATTCTCTACTGTTATCTTTCGTTCAATATTTGTATCAGGTTCCAAACCGGAATATCAGTCGCCACAGGATCAACAGGCCTATTTCAAAGATTTCTCCTTCGAGGTCACAGAGAAGCTTTAACGGGAAAGTTAGTGGAGTCGACAGGCGCAATGAGATGATAGGTTGTCTCGTACATCCTTGGCAAAGATCACGAACGAAACAGCTACGCTTGTTTCGCGTTTTTCAATTCATTATCAGCAGCACTTCGTTTCCGCTCTGACTTCAAGTTGTAGATATGTGTGATCCAAGCTATCAAGCGCCAACGTTGTTTGCGGGAGATATATAGCAAGATGTAACGACATCTTGACTATGTGCTTCAACATACAGGCCAGTTGGTTGTAGACGACGCATTGATGTGAACGCTGCGGATACTAGGTGTAGATAGCAGCTTGAGATGGACTGCATCGATGACAGTGGGATGAAATGGCCTGCTTTGTCAGACGGGTGTAAGCAAAAACCCCTTGTTGATGATTTTCAAATGGTAAGGGAGTACCAACTGACACCAAGTGCGCCATACTACCATGTAACCACCCTCGAAGGCGCGAACCGGGTATGTCAGGAATGCCCAGCTGCGAAGGCAAAGTGCAAGGACGCCAGGAGGTCCTTTGTTGTCGTTGTCGGGGCTGAACGAATATTAATCCGACTCGGATTGCCAAAGAATATTATGGTGTCGATTGTAGCCCATAGGAAGGCAGCTATATATAATAGCTAAGGATTTGGACTCATCATCGGTGCGAAAGGTGCGGAAACCAGTTAGAGGCTAGATCTTGATAGATCCAGATGGAGTATGCGATGGATGGAAACAGGGCACTTGTGGCTGTGTATCTTCGATCCTTTCAACTCCCATTTTGAACTTTTGTCCATTCGACCAGATTCGCTTTTGTTCATCCTAGCCCTGCTGGAAACCTGGGAGCGCAAACTCATCGCTCTTTCTTTGCTATGACCAACAGCACTGTAAGACGACATCTGTATAGCACGCGAACGGCGATTCAAAAAGGAAAAGAAAAATCAAACCTTCCCGACCACCCCCGTCCGTGTTCCTCGTAGTATGTCACACCAGGTGTTTCGCAATTACTCAGGGTCCGAGGATGGTATCGAAAGGGAAGTGGGCTTATACGGGATTCATGTGTATCCCGGAAACCCGGATCCCACCAAAGACGATGATATGCCAACAATCTCAACCGTCATCGTGGAGTTTCCCTCCACGACACAAATGACCGCCACCTTCGATATTCTCCAGTGCGCTCAATGTCCCGCGAAGACCTTTGAAATCTTTCTCGATGCTTTCCCGGATCCCCCTAGGCGCCCACCAACATTCCCTCGGCTAGTAGCGTTCAATCTGATTCTCGGCTCCTGGGCACCACGGTAACAGTGTATCGTGATCTGATGGCATACCCTGCATGACCCATCCTTTTGTTGTGAAACCCGTTTTGTCAATGGGCGTCTAATGTGTGCCTGATGTCCTATATAATGGTCAGAACATGATTCACTATCCTTCGCCCGGTCGCCCCACTCCATTGCTAGTCAATCCCTTCCCCGAGTTGCAGGTCAACTAGCTCGTTCATACGCTACTTCCTCTTGCCCTGTTCATCCTCATTATGTTGTTTTCCACGGTTTTGCTCCTTGCTTCATCTTCGGTTTTCTCGGTTTTGGCTGCGCCAATTCCTCACAGGAGACAGCTAGTAACGAGAGCTGCGAGCGGCGGATGGCCACAATCTACGGGCGGTGACAAGGCTTCCTTTGGTCTCGCCGGTGGCTTCAAGGCTTCGTTCCTGCATAAGATCGAAGGCCAACCGACTCTGGTCGCTAAATACCCCAAAGGTTCCTACGCCGGGTCCACAAATCCTGGGATCGCAGGGTTCACTTTCGAGGCTTCCGGTGGATCGTCTGTGAATATAGACAATGCTAAAGAAGTCAAGCTGACCTACCAAATGAAATTCCCGGAGAATTTCGAATTCGCATGGGGGGGCAAGCTTCCCGGATTATGTGAGCTCTGTGCTCCAGATACGACTGAGCTGTCATTTCTAACTGGACTTTCTAGACGGAGGAAGCGATCCTGAAATTGCTGCCAAATGTACTGGTGGACGTCATTCGTACGCGATTCTTTCACTTTTGTTGTTGCAGTATTCAATACCGGCGCTCCACAGCGATACTTGCTGGTCCGCACGCTTGATGTGGCGAAAGGACGGCGAGGGCGAGCTTTACGCGTATCTCCCCACCGCAAACAAGAAGCTTGCCGTTTGCAAAGATAAATGCGACGCTAAATTTGGTGCATCCCTCGGCACTGGTAAATGGACATTCAAGCCCGGCGAATGGACAGAAGTCACCGAGCGCGTCAAGCTCAACGACGTTGGCCAGAAGAATGGAGAAATTGAAGTGTTAATTGGAGGAGAATCGAAGATTCTCGTTAACGGGTTGCAGCTGAGGGGAGACGAGAAAGGTCGGATTCTGGGCATCATGATACATACCTTCTTCGGTGGCAGTACGTCGTTCTCGTCATTCATTCGTCGTCTTTCATTTAATTTCAATACTTACAGGCTCCGAAACCAAATACCAGTCGCCCAAGGATCAGGAGGCCTATTTCAAAGATTTTGCATTGGAAGTCACACAGAAACTCTAAGGAAGAGGCGTCAGAGGCGAGTGGGGTCGAGGGATTCTATCTGGGTGGTCTAGTTACCAGGATAGCACGCAATGACAGTGAAACAGCTAAGCTAGCTTCGCAATTCTTTCTATCAAGTTGGAACGGCGTAGAATCGCCACTCCATGTCATTGCATGTGCACCCTTAATGCACCCCGTTATCCGCTTCGAGCGTCTCGGGCAGGCGGAAACTCAATCACAACCATTGTGCTCAGAACGATGTAAACGAGCATTTGCTCACGCTATTGCTATTCTCAGTTCTACTGTCATAAACAGGCAACGATGTATGACACGCTGCCTACGGATTGCGAGAAGAGGTGTGATGACACGTTCAGGGCTGCCGGTACGACAGTACGCTCTTAGGCTTATCCACTCGTACTTACACTTTTCTGTCGTACGCCTTTCTCCTTCACGCTCCGTAGGATTCGTACCATCGACACGATTATCTCAGCTTAGATTCTCTTGATGAACTTGTTCTTTACGCTCCGTAGGATTATTTTGGTCTACGCTACTGGTTCTTACACTTGGTACACTTGTTTACTATGTTTACTATTGTGATATCTACCTCTGCTACATACACTGTCCTGGCTCTAGATAGGTCTGAGAACATAGGCTAGGATCCAGTGTATGGCTTCGACAACTTTACGTTACACTCCTAGTGACAATGACAATGACAATGACAATGTGTAAGGGCTGAGGCTAGTGGAAATGCGGTCCTCAAGCTCGCCCCCAACTCTTCAAGGTGCTGGAGTCTCATTTCAAGATCCTCCGGGGATGGCCAGTTAAACTTCTCATCCATTGCCTTATGTTCCGCTCGCCTGGAGCTCCTCTAGAAATGCGAGGGATCAAGTTTGCAGGATCGCTTTCATTGCTACGATCCTTCATACCTCGACCGCACTAGCCACATGGACGGCCTCCTTCTCATACTCTTGCGCTGCTTCTTGCATAGCTGCGAACTTTTTCGTCCTAACGAAGGAATGTTTCTTTGCCGCTTGCTCCTGCATGCTGTCTACAACAAGTTGTGTCAGTCTGTCGAATAGGGCTATGGTCAGTAGATGGATAGAGAAGAGTATGGCTAAAACTCACCTACTGCACGAATGCACATGCTTAGTGAACTCGTCGTCGGAGAGCAATCGACTGAACTGTCGTAGTTCTTCTACCGCCTTAGCAAGACTAGCGCTGGCGGCGGTCAGACGGGATGCTATCTGGCTTGGCTCGTATCTGGTACATAAGCCCAAGGTACAAAGTTCCACAGCGAACTGTGAACGGGTATTGATACCAGCTGAGGAAGACGCGGTGTTTTGACTGGCCATTCAAGAAGTTGGGAGTTACGGGCAGAAGTTTTTGGGAGATGCGGTGACTCGGATGCGCATGTCTGCATTTAAGCCAGACGGCTTCAGTAGATGGGCGTGTAAGTAGTGCCCTGCACGACAGAGACTCCGAATCCAGAACAACGGTCAATCGGATATGCCATGGCAAGCGCAAAGAGGTCTCGAGTCAAGTACAATGCAACTCGGATGGGCGCCCGAAGGAGTTATTTGGTACATCACACTTACTACATAGACCCCCAGACGCCCACAAGCGTCCTCAGCTTTCGAGTTACTCCCCTTCGTCGCTCTTGTTCTCTTTTCTGAAGCATTGCTCCATCCGACCCGTCCGCTCCAAATGCATGGCCGATTCCCCTCTGACTCAGTTCCGTCGTTATCCCAACCCTTCGCAGCCTCCCGTGGAAATCAACGAGCCATACTAGCGGAACGTTACACTTACAGGGATGGCCAGTTAGAGTGTCTTGTACTCTCCTTGATTCCCAGCTTCCACGAGGTTGGTCTAGAATAATTCCAAACGGTATCATTGCTCCATAAATTCTTACCCACTGTCCTAATCGCTACCGCCAGGAGCGTTTTCTGTCCACCGTCACGACCCAGGACACACACAAAGGCGACAGGCGACACATGATCAACGAATAAATCAATTCCCAAGCTTCTCGAGGACAGAAGTTTAGAGGTAGCCGCATTGTGCCAGAGAGGCCCACAAAATCGCTAGGTTCGGGGCTTGGTCTCAAATCGTAACTTTTTGGGGAGAGCGTCCGTATGGCCACGCTTCTCTAGCTAGCTAAAGAAAGTGTTTTCTGTACTCCTGCACCATCGAATGTGGGGTTACATACGTTTATCGTGTATGTTGGTTTACATCCTAAATTGGTCGCTTTAGAATAGAGCAGCCCTATAGTAAACAACTGTATTGCCACCACCGACCAATGCGTGTATCGATACAGTGTGCATAGGATATATACAACAAAGACGGGCAGAGTGCCCTTCCATCCCTGCCAACATCCGTCTCCGTCTCTCCCCGCCTCCCCCGCGCCTTTCTCAGGCGAACGAACAATATATATGGTACACCCTAACCGGTCTTATTCTTACTTCTCTTCCCGACCTGCGCCTGGAAGCCGCTCTTGATGGCGTTGACACTGCGCCTACTGCCACAAGACTCGCACGCCATGAAGAAGATACGGTTCTCTTTCGTCAGGAGCGTGTCTGGCGATTTACACGTCTTGCATGTCACGTATTCGACTGAGAAAGTGATTAGTCAGCATGATTTCACAGCAAGGGAAAGGACCGGGTATAAACTGAGACGGGGACGCGGGCTACGGCGGGTGAAGGCGGGGATACAGGGTAGTAAAAGGCAGGCAGGGGGAAAACTTACCGATGTACCGTCGTAGGACATTCTCGACCTGCTTTTGCTGGAAGCGACCCTTAATGACGAGACGGCCGGCACCATCTACACTTCCTGTTGTACCCATTTCGGAGAACAGGAACTGAATGACATGTTCGGGCTAAAGTTCACGCGACCAATTAGTAAGACGCATTTTGAGGAAAGAGCCAAAGATGACTGACCTGGCGATGCATCTTCTTGCAAATGTCGGTGACGTTGGCAAAAATTGATTTCTTGTTGCCTTCGCGATGGATGGAGGGGGGTGCGATGGTGTACCGTTTTTGAGAAGAGCTTGAGAGGAGCGAGGGGTTGGCGGCGTGTAGTGATGCATAGAAACGAGTCAGGAGCTGCGGAATATATGTTAGTGGTGTTTTTGGTATGCAGGGGGCGAATACGACGAACCTCTGGATATACGTAGTCCCGGTCGCTCTTCAGCCATGCCTCGTTGCCGGCTTCGACACCAACAGGAGCATCGGCTTGTGCGAATGGATCATCACCCAGATCCGCGTCGTCGAGATGGTCAAGATTAGGGTTGGTTTCGCCCTCCTCATCTTCGTCTTCGGCAGCGGTGGAAGATTTCGCCTTGTCCACGTTAAGTTCCTTCTCGAAGGCGTCGAGATCGAAAGCAGCCTTTTTCTTGCTCGATTTCTTCTTCTTCTTGATATCCGAGAAGTCCAAGTCCTCTGAGGTGATCGCAGGCGCGGCAGCCTCCGACGGTGCTACGGTCGGTGTGGACGTTCCAGAGTCATCTCCCTACGAAGTCTAGGTTAGGGCGAAGATAAGATATCACACCTATGGGACTTACGAAATCCATTGGTATCTCCTTCTTCTTTTTCTTCTTCTTGAGATCCCCAAACATCGCCTTGAAGTCGTCATCCTCCTTCTTCTTCTCTGCACCTTCCTCCCCGTTCGCCTTCATAAGCTCATGTGCCGTCTTTGGCCCTAGATCGACCGCATCTCCGTTGATTGTGGTACTGTCTATGGTCTCTGGTGCGGGCGCGGTGGGATCAGCCTCAGCACCGAGCGGATCCTCGGTGAAGGCGACCTGCTTCTTCTTTCTCTTCTTCAGCGAAGGGTCGAATAGTGGTTCCTCTGAGGCCATGGTAGTGGATTAGATATAAGATTGAGATTTTGTAATGGACGGGTCAATGACAACTGACTCAAACGATTTTGGAACTCCGACCCTCCGTGGGAAAGCTGCACGCGAAAGCCGAGAGTGCCCGACTAAAATCTGCTGTCCCCCTCACCAAACTCCTCGATGCTCGCTCGTCGTACTCTCTCCCGCGTCGTCGCCCAGCGCGAGGCACCCAGCCATGCCCGCAACATGGCCACCCTGCGCGAGATTGAGCTGCGTCTCAAGTCTGTACGCAACATCCAGAAAATCACAAATGTGTGTCACCACCTTGGTTAACGTAGAGGAGACGGAATTCATCGTGTCTTTGTTCATAGTCGATGAAGGTCGTGGCTTCGACGAAGCTTGCGAAAGCCCAGAGGGCCATGCGCGCTGGCAAGCAGTACGGTATTGCCAATGCTGGTAAGGAGCTTACTCGTGGAAACATACATAAAACATAACTGTTATTTCCAGAGGTGTTCGCTCACTCTTCAACGGACAAGCCGAGTCCCCACAAGCTCTTCGTTGTCATCTCCTCCGACAAGGGACTCTGCGGTGGTATCCACTCTTCCGTCAGCAAGGCCACGCGTAAGGCTTTAGCTAACGCCGACGATTCTCCCCTGGTCTCGTCCAAACACGACTTTGGCACCGACCCCTCCGTGAAGGCGAGCACATCTTCCAAAGAGATCGATCCCAGCTCCCCCATCATGGTTATCGGTGACAAGTCGAAGGCCCAGCTCCTCCGGTCTCTGAGCCCTAACTTCCGCCTCACGTTCAACCAGATTGGCAGGGACATCCCCACATTCGCTGATGCTGCTAGCATCGCCGACCTTATTGTGAAAAGTGGCGTCCATTACGATTCTGTTGTCATCATCTACAACAGGTTCGTGTCCGCCATCTCCTATGAGGCTGCCGCCATGGAAGTGAAGGGTGAGGAGGGACTGAAGGATAGCAGTGCGTGTCTTATGTCGCTTTTACTATCGAGTATGCTGACCGCGTTTTTTCGCAGATGCTTTCAAGGCATACGAGAACGAGGATGATGTCACCAAGGACCTGGCTGAATTCTCCCTCGCTAACGCTATCTTTGCCACTTTGACTGAAAGCCACGCTTGCGAGCAGAGTTCTCGGTACGATTCTTGATCTGCCTTCCTTTATTTCACTTATTCTCGTATCACAGTCGCAATGCCATGGACAACGCTTCCAAGAATGCCGGCGAGATGATCAATTCCCTCCAGATGCAGTACAATCGCGGTCGCCAAGCTGCGATCACAAACGAGCTGGTTGATATCATTACTGGTGTGTATTCTTATTCTTTACGCGTCTCGAACAGAGCTGACGACTGCTTTCAGGTGCAAGTGCGCTCTAGACAGGCCAGACTACGTACACAAAATATTCGTAGACATTACTTACCCCGGCCTTTGTCAACATTCGATGAACGTATAACAGGCATCGTTGAACATCTTTGAACATACTGCGATCGTGATCGAGATAACGCAACCCCGGGGACGAGTAAAGTTCACCTGACAACCTTCATCTAGATGCTCGCCCTTGATGTACGTGTACGCAACGCATACGGCCGATGTCAATGTGTGGAAAATTACCGGAGCTACACGAACTCTAACCTGGTTTCAGCATCCCTGCCGAGCAAGCACGATTTTCCACGTCCCAGTCTCAAGATCTCGACTTCCAGTCAACCAATTGCATCCTTGATGTTAGGCTAATTCGACAAACAGGTGACTTAATAAATACCCTTGCGGAATAACCTTTTTACAGGCTCATGCGTTAAATTGGGCGACCTCTTTGGCATTGCGCCACAATTTCCATGTTCCGTGACCCTGCCAGGGCTGGCGAACTGCCCGTGAGTACGACCGCGGCATTGATATGCCCAATTTGCTTTGCATTCACAAGGCGGGTACGTTGTCCCAAACCCCAACGGAGGGTACACAAGCTGATCTACCGTCACCGCTATTTATTCTTATCAATTTTATCAATGAAGACATCTTTCATGAAAGGTGGACATTGCCCTTCTACAACCTAATGTTCGTTAATCTCCTGAACACAAAAGGTGCAAGATCCTGCTGAATCCCAGCCTAATTTCCGTTCAATCACAAACCATGTTCAATCTGATCTTCGCACGTCAACCTGGAAGCACATGGGAGAGCATGGGAGCCGGATATATCAGTCGACCTCGCCATTTATATAAACTCCAAAGCCGATGCCGCAGGAACGCACCGCCGGCTGGAGTTACGCTAACCCCTTTTGCTGTTTGCTCAGGTCCACGCCAGCGAAATCATCAGAAGACGTGTATATGTACAAGGTCATAAATACGGCAAATCTTATCGAGATGGATGGCGTGTCAGCGCATACTACATATAGCACATGCTAGGGGCGGGTTCTTAGGGCCTGGCTTGCGCGTTTTGACCCCACCACTGCGAGAGACGGAGCAGCGAGAACAGGACAAGACCTCACTTTAGAACGAGCACAATGAGTGCGACTACTGGGGTATGTTGACTTCTCTTGGCTCCCAGGGTCCCGCTAATAGTCTTCGCTTCGACGTATGCCTTGTAGGAGTCGAAAATGACTACGCTGCACGATGAGCCATTAGATTCCGAGAAGGGCGGCAGCAGTGCCTTCAAGGCTCCACCGCTGGTTGTCAACGTCCAGGATGGTGTGGAGTTTCCGGAGGGCGGGTGGAGAGCGTGGTCCGTGCTACTAGGAGTGTAAGCCCGTTTCCCTGCAGATGTGTGTGTTGGCCCTGAAAGGCAGTTTGCTTCATGCTGGCAGGTGGATCCTCCAGTTCTGCACCTTTGGGTATGTGCACACCATCCCACTCGCGGTCGCTGCCTGCTAATCACCCACGATCTTCCAGCTATACAAACGCGTATGGGGTTTACAATGGTAGGTGTCAAATTTACACAGCAACCTTGTATTAAAGGTGCTGACACGGAAGGCCTTCTAGACTTCTACGTACGAGACTATCTGCATGAGAAGTATACCTCATCGCAGATAAGGTGCGTCTTCTTCCTAAAGGCTGCGATCGTTCACTGACCTGAAAGCAGTTGGATAGGCAGTACACAGCTTCTGCTTGTCCTTTCCATTGGGCTGTTTTCGGGACGAGCGTTCGATACGGGTTACTTGTCTGTCCAGCCATTCTTCTCCCAATGCTTTCTCACTGACACTACCAACAGCTACCATCTTATGATTGGCGGATCCCTGCTTTTCGTGTTCTGCATCTTCATGATATCGTTAACGCAGCCAGGCCAATATTATCAGGTCTATTCATCGCAGTCTCTTTACCTACGGACGCTTACTGCGCGCACGGAACCAGATCTTTTTGGCACAAGGATTGGGCCTAGGCACTGCTGTCGGCATCACCTACGTTCCCGGCGTCAGTATTCTATCGCATTACTTCCGCCGGCGGCGCGCACTCGCCATGGGGATCGCAGTCTCGGTACGAGCACTCTACACTACACACGGAAACAGCATGTTAACCAGGTGCATGAACTTCGTAGGGATCCGGTGTGGGCGGCGCTGTGCACCCCATCATGCTCAATCGAATGTTCCATGGCCCTATCGGCTTCCACAATGGTGTCCGAGCAAGTGGTGCGCTTGTGGGCGGCCTCCTTATCATTGCCATTCTCCTCATGAAGCCGCGTCTCCCACCCACCTCGCGGAAGCAGGGCAGCACGCTCGCGGATTTGCGGACCTTCCTTCGGGACCCGCCGTATGTCATCATGGTCATCGGGTAAGGGAGATCCCTGTCCTTCATAGTGGTTCCTCCTACTTACCGGGACGTCGGAGATAGAACGGTCCTTGTCTTTTCGGGGCTTTACTTTCCAATCTTTTTCCTCCAGCTAAACGCCATCAAGAATGGCATCAACCAGAACCTCGCGTTCTACACGGTTAGTACTGGCTTCTCCTCCTTGTCAACTATCGATTAACATGCACCTTGTGCGCTGTACAGCTCGTCATCCTCAACGGGGCGAGTACTGTAGGCCGGGTCCTACCGAACCTTCTGGTTGCGCGCACAGGGGTCCTTAATGTCATGATTCCCAGCGTTTTAATAAGTGGCCTACTTGTGTTCTGTTTTCTCGCGCTCAAGAATGCGGCGGGTACGATCGTTTTTGCCATTCTCTACGGTTTTTTTTTCGGGCGCATGTGGGTCCAAGATGTTCGACGTCACTTCTTAGCCGCCCGGCTGACCTCTTGATCAAAGATGCTAGCCTTCTTAGTCCCATGATAGCGTCTCTTGCCAAGACGGATTCAGAGATCGGTGCACGATTGGGTGTCTGCTTCGCTTTTACTGGTGCGATTTATCAATCCGTCTTTCCGTCTTTTTCGGAGTCTCATCCTTTAATACAGGCCTTGGCGGTCTCGTCGGTATGTTCTATTCCAAGTGCTATGACATCCTCTGACGCCGCATAGGAACGCCTGTTGCTGGTGCTTTACTTTCAACGGACTTCATTTGGTGGAGGCCAAGCCTCTTTGCAGGGATCTGTGTTTTTACTGGAGGTCTGTGTTTTACCTTGACTAGAATGCTAGTCGCGAGGAATAAGGGAACTTCTTGGTTATGATTTCTCGGTCGACATTCACGCCAACTAAAATTGTGATAAAGCAAAAACGCTCATGGTCTGTGTTCTGTAAATTGATGCCTAGAGATGCTCTTAATAAACGAGATATATAAAGCTCCTGAACTTTCCCTGACCCTTCGGCGTTCAAGCCCGAGAGGTTCCTAACGTCTGATGGATCTTTCGAACCTGAAGGACCCGCTGAAATCGTTACGCGTGGCTTTGGACCTCATCGACGGCAGGTGTTGTTCTAGATGACATCACGCTTTTTGCTCACTCTGCGATAGTTTCTGTCCTGTGAACGCCGTGACGAAGCTTCGATGCTTTTCTGGAAATCTCGATCCTCAGGAAGTCAAGGGTAAGGAAGATAGATGCTACCTGGTTCTGGGGTTCCAGGGGGCAAACAGCGATTGACGAACCTATAGGAGTTATCATAGTTCATGGGTCTTCAGGTAAAGGTCGTCGTACCTAAGTGCCATTTATCTTGTCCCAGGTGTGCACACTGCGTATCGGGACTTCGCAAGCTGATAGGAGAACTGATGCGGCTTTCAGAAGAGCACTGTCTCGCGTCTAGATATTGGATGTGCATAGCGCACTCCTCTTGGTCTGACGAGACGCGCGATGTCTGCGGAGGTGGTCCCCGATTGCCCGCCGTTATGTAGCGCTTCAGCTATTAGTGAGAGGCAGAAAACGCTGGAATGTATCGTTCGGAGCAGGTGATGCATAGGAGAAGGTAATCAAGTCCAACGCTGTTGCCTCGAGTGTGTTTGTGTACAATAGATTGCATCGCAGTGCAATACAACCGACACAAAGGCTGTGAGGCGTTTCTCGTGAAACATTCATGGCAGTACATGTATGTATGGCGTCGGCCTCCTTGCTTTTCTGAGGTCCTGAGTCTATCGTGCGAGCGCATGCTGCATGACTCCTGAAAACCGGTACACGCGACTAGGCTCGCCCCATCCAGACATCCATATCGCGATAGCGGATCGGTAGCGAGTCTAACGTGCGACATGAGACACAGGAAGAACACGAACGTGTAAGCGCGTGTAACACTCTGATGATTTGTGTTGGATCTCGCTATCACACATCCAATATGTAAGTCAAAATGCACGAGGATTGAGCGTGGATGCGATTGCTGGCACAAAAGCCTCGTTTTTCACGCTGTCCCCGGTTTGCTAGTCCGTTGGCCGCGCTCTAGGGCCTGCCTGTGACAGATCAGCAGCAATTTCGAAGCACACAAGTGACTTGGAGTTCGCGGGAAAGGTGACTTGGTCATGAGTCCCTTTAAGTGACCCTATCGGAGGGCGAAAGTATTCGACACCTCTACGTTCACTACACCAACTATACTCATAGATGTCAAATAAAAACAAAAGCACCACCCATATCGCAGCGACTGCAAAGGACGTCGCTGTTCGAGATGGTACAGCAAGGGACATTGTGATCCCGTTCGTAATTTCGATGATTCAATACCTGCTGGCATTGCTCACTATTGACCCTAGTGTCATGGGTCCAAGTGGAGCTGGGAAAAGCACTGTACGAATACCGGCAATTATAGAACATGCTAAATTACCTACACTCACCCTGCCGTGGCACTTCTAGTTTATCAATGCCGTCCTGGGAGCTGATCGCATGCCCGTCGGTCACAAGTTGACCTCTTGCACCTCCCAACTCGAATACGCTGTAATCGAGTCTGTCGAATCTCCATATCCGGCCCTAAAAGGCTGTCGCGTGATCATAGTTGACACGCCCGGCTTCGACGACACCTACGAAGGAGATGCCGAAATTTTGCAGCGAATTGCTACATGGCTGGAAGAGTCGTGAGTGGATCGTAATGTTCACGTTCATCGTGGTGGCTGATTTCGCTTTGAAGTTACCTCCAGAAAGCGGTACTTGGTGGCGTCATCTACCTTCACGACATAAGTCACGACCGGTTCTCTGGCACAGCCCGCAGGAACCTTGACATCTTTAACCACCTATGCGGGGATGCCGCCCTCTGTAAGGTCGTTCTCGGGACCACGAAGTGGGGAAGGGTTCCTGCGGAAGGTGGAAACATGCGTGAGGCTGAGTTGAGGAACGTATATTGGAAATCGATGATCGACAAAGGATCGCAGGTGCGCAGATTCCAGGGCAGTAAGGAATCTGCTCTGGAGTTCATCAATGTCGTGCTCCACAACAAAGTGAAGTACCGCATTCTCGAGATGCAAAAGGAGTTGGCTGTGGATCGGAAGATCGTCCCCGAAACGAAAGCTGGCAAAGAGCTACGCTACACGCTTCAGCAGGTGCTGGACATGCAGAAACAGATGGTTAGCTTCGAGGAAGCTTTGGCGCAGGGGGGTGATCCCGAAGCACGAGCAAAGTTTGACGACGCTCGGAGGAAAACTCTTCGACTCATGCAAGACATAAAGGCCCTAAAGTTCCCTTTTGGGTGGTGAACGGTCGCTTTGGGTACAGTGAGAGGTGAGTTTGTGGCACATACATATTTTACATCCTTATTCATCATCGGCACCAGAATAATCTGACCCTTTTTGGTGTCAACGACGGTATAGCAGCAAATTAGCTGCACACAGTTTACCAGTTCCATATATTATTCGAGAAATTTTCCCTTTGTGACTGGCCAGAGTAGCTGTAGAATGCCGAGGATTATCACCAATTTGTCCGATGGGAATTCGAAAGCAGCGCCAGTTGTCGCACCACTGGCAGCGGGCCAGTACAGAATGTTGAGTAGTTTCATCACAGCAGGTTTATCTAGCCTTATGGTACCGAGAAGCCTGTGTTTGATTGCAGCAGATAGCTTGTCGTTGCTACGGACATTCAAGGAGGCTCAGCAGGGAATAGTAACGGACTTTGTCTGTCGGCCGCATCATTTCATGTATGGCGTAAGAGCAAGGGCTCTAGCGGAGGTACTGCTCATGACGGAAGTTGGTAGTTGGAGGCGGTAGCGAGCGGGAATACAGCCGTGTTCGGCAATGGCTTCTGGGGGCTGACAGCAGGCGAGTGGTGTGAGCGGCCTGGTGCGCGATGCGCGACGGCATGAAGATGTGCGCCAAGGATTGGTACGCAGCACCTGAAGGAAATTGTCGCTGGACTCCAGAGTAGGTGGCTGGACGCACCTGGGCAAGATGCGGGAAGTCCCGCAAGTTCTCGGATCTCCTTACATATTAGTAAATAACGCAAGACAAAAAAACTCACCATGAGCTCCTGCTATATGCCACAACCCCTGTGTATTATCGATGCGCCTTGCACATTGGCGGGTGCAAGTGGGCAGCTCCAGGTGTTGATTTGCTCCAAATCGTTTTGCATGACTGTTGTTCATAGAATTGATAGCCACTTCGGATGATCTGGAACTCCGCTTCTCAGTCTCACACCACCCACTGGTCTGGTTTTCTACCCTTCCTTCCCGCCGCGTAACCTTTCCTTCACTCACACTTTCACAACTGTATAGCCGAATGTTTTTGTTATCGTCGGTCCGCTTAAGTATATGTATCAGTATCCGTTCCTATTTGGCAGGATGATACGCTCCCATAGTCCCATCACGATCGTCCTCGCTCGTGCTTTTGCACCGCCGCGAAGCTTACTCAAAGACAGTGGATTGCCACCTACGCACCTCGATACCTCCGACCTCCTCTCACGTCTGTATCGGCGGCGTTGCTTTCTTGCATATAGGGACGAGGCCTGGACGAGGCAGTCACCAGATGATCAGTCCGAAGAAGAGGTAGACAGGAACTCGAGATCGGTGGCCCAAGGGACGAGTCGGAGCAGGTGAAAAGTAAGGCCCTGTTCCGAACCGAGGCTGATCGCGTGTGGCTACTAGGGACTGGGTACATATGACTAACAAATAATGCATGACCCCTTCGACTTCTTTGGTTTTTTCTTCTCTATTTTGCGCACCTGCAGCCATTCGCCCGCTTTTGTCTCCGTGACAAGTTTCCGATCTATAGCCAACTCTTTTTGAATCTGTAGGATGCCGCCATTGTCCCTATTCCGGAGAATGACCTCGACGAACTCCAGAGCAGATTCCGAGTCCTCCGCATCCTTGAATCTGAGTACCTTCGACCCCTGTTTAATCATCTGCTTCCAATGTTCACCCCTCAGCTCATCTTCACGCGACTTTCCTACGTTGGGTGTAAGCCCGGGCCTCTTCCATTTCGTGGTCCCGAGGACGACCTTGCATAGGGCAGAAGCCCCGCATATGCGGTCCAGCATTTCGAGATTTAGGCGCTGTGTTCCGTCGAAATGGCCCTGGGATATATCGTGCAGGTGTATGACTCCACCTAGTATCGCGTTCTTATGGTAGCTCCAACGCGCATAAGCCATCCCCGCAGACCTACTTAAAGTATTGACATCTGCTCACCAGTTGTCTAGCCATATAGCAATCCGTTGCAAAATTTCTCTATCATTCTGGCCGGGGTCATCAAAACCTGGGGTATCAACTATCACGACGCGACGGTTCTTGAGATCCGGATGGGGGGATTTGAAAGACTCAATTACAGCAGGCTCGAGTTCGGTGGTGCAACCAGTTGATTTGTGGCCAACGATCATGCGATTAGGCGATCTCAAGACGGCATTAATGAACTAGAAAAGGCATAACTTGGTAAGCAGTGAAGGTACCTTAGCCAAGTCTGAGCCTACTAACTGTGCTTTTTCCGACGCCAGGTGAGCCCATAACGCTAAACAAGATGCTAAGTTATGCCATCAATGGCTCAAGGTCGCTGAAAACGAACAGGATCACGATGTCTTCATGTTGCAGGACGAAGTCTTTCGCGCCCCCTGCATTGAGGCCGTTCGCCCTGTTTCTTGGCATCTGCGAGCGATTGGACGCAATGAGTGTGGTTGTCGAGTGGTGAGTGTAACGTTCAGGATGTTGGTATATTTCAAGTTAAATTAAAGCGCTTCGAGAGCAGATCACGATCACGTTCCTCAGAACGCCAGGCCACCGCCATGCTTCCATTTCACTACTACCTACCAACAAAATGCCCTATCAAAAACTATGCGCTGTAGCCACGTTTTGTTGTTCGAAACCCTGCATGTCAAACGACCCACGTTGAATACACGTGTATCCGAGGCAGTGAATCAGTTCCGTACTAGTACGTCTCCGGGATCTTTCTCTCAAATTGGATGATACTAGATGATACCCTGCAGCGACTCTTGCATGAAGTAATTTTTCCGCTGCAATTTTTAATGCGCCTGTATTCCGGATTATAATTTCTCAATTTCCGTTTCATCCTCCAACATGACATCTGCGCTCGTAGAGTGGCGAACAAACAAGTGGCGAACGGCGTCTGCTGGCATTATCGACATTGCAGGACTGCGCAAACAGTTATCGGGCCCAGGTGAGCAAATGACCATCCGTAAGGTGGATAGAATTATATTCCGACCCTACTCGTTCCTCTAGTCAAGCTGCTACAAAATCGTTGCTGTATGTAAAGGGCACGGCTCATCTCCGTCGATCACGATAATATGACTCATTTTTGTTAGCTTTTCCGATCTGTCAGTTTGCTTGAATTCCTTGACCGTGTCGAACGGTTTCATTGGCAGGGGAAGGGGGGAATACCGTATTGCGAACAAGGGCGAATGCAAACAAGTAAATTACTCGTGAAACGCAGCCTGGTACGGGTTAGAACAAGATCAGTGCTTAGAGACGATTGATGTCAAGCTCATACGGCGTGACACACCTTCGAAACGGTCGTCTTCTTGGAGTTAAGCCAACGCGAGTACGCTGGTGCTATCGTTAAATCGAAACGCAGGAGTTCGACGGAAGACTCACAATTAGAACCCAAACCAGCCGAAGAATCTGCGCATCCAAGGGGTTGTGAGGGTCTTTACGTCCTCCCTAAGGCCCTCCATTTTCCTGCGCGCCTCGTCGAATTTTGCTTGTGCGTCGGCATCGCCCCCTTCCGCCAAAGCTTCCTCGTAGCCAACCATCTGCTTCTGCATTTCGAGGACCTGTTCAAGAGTGTAGCGCAACTCTTTGCCGGCTTTGGTCTGTGGGATGATCTTCCGATCGACAGCTAATTCCGTCTGGATCTGAAGAATGTCGTCCTTCACTTTGTTACGGAGAACGATCTTGAT
Source organism: Lyophyllum atratum (assembly GCA_014905825.1). NCBI lineage: Eukaryota > Fungi > Basidiomycota > Agaricomycetes > Agaricales > Lyophyllaceae > Lyophyllum > Lyophyllum atratum. The sequence goes on along the minus strand of JACGCN010000011.1, from coordinate 475,858 downwards.
GAACTCCATAGCAGATTCCTTGGTGTCGTTAAATCTGCATATCTTCGACCCTTTTTCGATCATCGGTTTCCAATGTAACGTCTTTAGCTCTTCCTCACGCCCCTCTCCGCCAGATGGGGTGACCCTCGTCCACTTCGTGGTCCCGAGAACGACTTTGCTGAGGGCGGCGTCTCCACATAAATGATGGAACATTTCGAGATTTCTGCGGGCTGTTCCCGAGAACCGGTCGTGTGTTATATCGTGAAGGTAAATGACGCCAGCAAGTACCGCCTTCTTCTTGTAACTTTGACCAAAGATGAGCCACGGCGACAGATGGGAACAATACAATTCACTCACGACTCCTTCAGCCAAACAGCAATTCGCCGAAGAATTTCTGCATCTCCCTCATAAGTGTCATCGAACCCAGGTGTATCGACTATGATCACGCGATGACCCTTGAGAGCCTGATAGGGAGATTCAATAGACTCGATTACAGAAACCTGGAGGTTCGAGGTGCAAGAGGTCAATTTATGGCCAACTTCCATCTGAGCTTTACCCAAGAGGGCATTGATGAACTACGGGAACCATCACCTATTCAGTCAAAACCACAAGTCTAGTTCAAGTTCAAGCCTTCTTACTGTGCTTTTCCCGGCTCCAGTCGGACCCATTACTCTAAATCGACACAGTCAATGATGCCCATGAACTCGAATTCGGTGAATAAAACGCTCACGGGATCACAATGTCCTTGTCACTGCCTCCATCTGGGATGGCGACCTCCTGCACACTCGTTCGCTTGGATTTCTTGGATCTATTTGACTTGGCCATGGTGCACGCGGTGAAATAGTTGTAAGTCTGTGAAGTTCAAGTCGCCTAGTCGAGGATGGCGGGCGTAAGAGAGGATATTTAAAGGGCCTTGACATCAAATCATGGTCACGTTCCTCAAGACACCAGGCCACCTGCATGCTTCCTCGCTAGCCACTCCCACCCGCAGTGCCACTGGACCCTCGATATCCGTATAAGCAGCGTTTAAGCATGATATCACAAACGGTGTACAGCCGCATTCTTTCGAAACATGTCAACCAAGCCACGATGAATCCACGTGCATCAAGCGAGGATTGACCTCAGCACACCAACCTCGTTGTCGGTGGGGCACGTTGTTTTCATGTGAATCCAATCCCCCGCTATGCGGTTGTGAACTCGATGATGAGATCAGGCGACAATCTGCTCTCACGGCAGGCCTTTTTGAACGCGCATCTTGGACACGGGCAGAGTCTTCATAGTCTTTGCACAGCTTTCTCCAGAAAGCTGATCCTGCAAGTCAGAAGATCGAGAATTTCCACCGATAAGAGACTATGTGTCCATGCCCGGTCTCCATCGGGATACGTCCTAAAGTATGTAGAATCAGCCATAGCTAGGGCGTCTGTCATTATAATTTTCCTCTACCTGGCTGTAGGTTTCGTGCTGATTCGGATCCGACCTGTTGTGGACTAGATAGTTGGTTCCCCGATCCAAGTCCATATCGGAAATTCCGACAGACTTTTTGCTGATATACTTAGACTGAAAGATGTGGTCTCAGGGAAGGTAGACCGGTACCGTAGATGCACGTAGCCGAGGCAAGCGGAGCTTCAATTTTTTATTGGTCCGGCAAGGGTAGCTGCGATTGAAATTCGGCAACTTCAATTCAACGCCGTCATTGTCAAGATCTTTCAAGTTTCCTGTGTGCTGCTTGCGAAAGCAATAGCAAGTCCGAAGTAGACTCGGAACGACATAGAGGGGAGATCCTCAGCGCTAGGGAGATACCCAGTAAGTACATGTTACTAGATTTTTGTGCCGGTACTAGTACTGTTATCACCGTCTACCCCCACTCTTGCCAACACAGCGCCGACCATACTCATTGCGCCAGGCCCCTTCTCTCCTCCCTCAGGGTGGGGAAGTATCAGGCAGAGATACTATGACGACGCCACGCACGCCCTCTGCCACTGTTGTCCTCCACAGCTGCAACATTCTCATACGAGCGCAGGACTGCCTGCAGATTACAGGTCGGCGCCTTGGTCCCGGTGAACACATTGACTTTTCTACCTCCTCTTTTTTTCTCGCCTATTACTATCACGAAGCTCCTGTGCCTCGACGAGCCTGCGATTGCAGGACCGGTGGGACTATAGCACATACCAAACATGAGCACAAACGAGACTCTTTCTTGATGACGATATGACATATAACAGCCGCAACGACAACAGTGGCTACCTACGCTATTTTTTATTGCCACGCCTCCTAGGTAAGGTCGGAGTTCTTGGCCCCTCAGAGGACAAGGACTACTCCATCCACTCGACAATCAATTCCTAATATTCGCGCAGTAAGCACCGCTTGTTTCAATTTTATAAAGCAAGGTACTTTCGAGTTCCAAGAGCGCCTTGGTTCGAATTACGGGCATTACGCACCTCCGCGACGGTCTCTGACCCAGAAGCAGTCTGCCGCACCAGACTAGGGCAAGCTTTAGATCAAAGCAGAGAATTCTCAACGAAAGACTCACCATTAAAACCCCAACCAAATTAGGATTCTGCGCACCCAAGGGGTTTTAGAGACCTTCACGTCATCCGCAAGGCCCTCCATTGTCCTGCGCGCCTCGTTGAATCTTGCCTGTGCTTCGGGATTCCCCACTCGCGTCAAAGGTTCCTCGTCACCAACCATCTGCTTCTGCATCTCGAGCACCTGCTGAAGGGTGTGGCGTAAGTCTGTGCCCGCGTTCGTTTGTGGGATGATCTCTCGATCGACAGCCAATTCCATTTCGATCTGATGAATGCTGTCCAACACTTTGTTACGGAGAATGGTGTTGATGAACTCCATAGCAGATTCTCTGGTGTCCTTGAATCTGCACATCTTCGACCCCTTGTCGAGCATCGGCTTCCAATGTATCGCCTCCAGCTCATCCTCACGTCCCTCCCCGTCAGATTGAGGAACCCTGGCCCACTTCGTGGTCCCGAGAACGACCTTACTGAGGGCGGCTTCTCCACATAGATGTTTGAACATTTCGAGATTCCTGCGGGCTGTTCCCAGGGAGGCCCGGGTGCAGGATATATCATGAAGGTAGATGACACCACCAAGTACCGCCTTCCTGCGATAACTTCAATGCAAAGTAAGCCACCATGACGGACTCCGGCATCATGATTCACTCACGACTCCTTCAGCCAAGCAACAATCCGTCGAAGAATTTCTGCATCTCCCTCGTAGGTGTCGGAGAATCCAGGGGTGTCGACTATGATCACGCGGTAACCTTTGAGAGCCGGATGAGGAGATTCGACAGACTCGACTACAGAAAACTGGAGTCTGGAAGTGCAAGAGGTCAACCTATGGCCGACTTCCATCCGCGCGTTCCCCAGGAGGGAATTAATGAACTAGGTGAATTGAATTTGGTTAGTAAAAATCTTTCAGTGGAAATCTGAGCGTTCGTACTGTGCTTTTTCCAGCGCCGATTTCACCCATAACGCTAGATTTGACAGTCAATGGTGCCAATGACCTTAAATTCGAAGAAGAAAATACTAACAGAATCACAATGTCTCTCTCACTACCATCTAAGATGGCGACGTCCTGTGTACCCACTGGCATCCTCTTAGCTTTTTTGCCTCTATGTGACTTCCCCATGGTTATGTGGTGAGATATTTGCAGAGGTCGTGAACTGCAAGCCGCGTATTCGTGGATGGTGGGTGCAAGAGAGAATACTTAAAGGCCTTGAAATCAAAGCATGATCGCCACGAACGCTAGGCCACCTGCACGCTTCAAGTCTACCACCTATTCGCCACCCCCAACTGCCAGACCCTCGATTCTTCGTTAACTCAGAAACTCAGCATGGCATCAAAACTGCCTACACCTGCATTTTCTCGAAACTTTCCATGTCAAAGAATCCAAACTGTATTCACGTGCATTGAGCGAGGATTCACGACAGCACGTCACACTTGTTGGAGTCGCTGGGGACGCGATGTTTTCATGTGAAGGCTAAAGATGAAGTTCGGCTATGTGTTTGTGAACTCGATGATACTGCTCATCGAATGTCTGATGCTGCAGCATCCCATTGGGATGAACAGCCGCAATCTTCCACAGTCCCTGTTGGCGCAATTGAAACGTTCCCAAATGTTCCTCACTAACAAGACCGGAATATTCCATCGATTCCGGCCTGAAGCTGGCTATCGTTTTCATATCGATAGTGATCTCTAGACACATGTTGGCAATCCAGCAGAAGCTCAAAAAGTTAGTTTACTGGCGGCACTGGAACAATTCAGCGATCTCGAACGTGAAACGGTGCATACTATCGTTGGCCTAGGTAAGGTCCGAGTCGTCGGCGAAAGCGGTTACCTCCAGGTGATTGATCATGATGCCGCACCCTCCACGAGTTATGCATGAGGGCTTCTTCTAGGCATGTGCCATCATACCATAATAGCTATTAGCTGATCGAGGGTGCTAAACCAAGATTTCTGACAGTTTTGTTTCACTTCCAGGATCCTCCGTTCCACAATTACTTAGTATAAAAACCTGCCCATTGTATCTACATTGCATTTCCACCCCCCGGCACCAAGGATACACACCGTTGCGTACTTACGCTCGGTGGCTCACGTAGAAGAAGCGTATCATGGCACTGCGGAATACTGACATTGTGATCCTGTGCGCTTCGATTCATCCGGCTCCATTTTTATTTTCCCCGGCGCTTACCCTTTATACTAGTGTTACAGGTCTGGCAGGCGCTGGAAAGAGTCAGGTGTGCATATAGGAAATCGGTCTTATTCTCATCTAATCGGTCGTACCTTATCAGTTCATCAATACCCTTCTGGGGGAAGAAAATCGCATGCCTGTCGGCCACAAGTTGACCTCTTGTACCACTCAACTCGATCATGCTGTAATTGATCCAATCCCTACAATCGATCCAACTTCCGGAAGTCATTGTCTCCCAGGTCGCCGTCTGGTCATCGTCGACACCCCAGGGTTCAACGACGCTTATGAAAACGATACAGAGATTTTGCGACGGTTTGCTGCATGGCTTGAACCAGCGTAAGTCGAATCGCATGATCACTGAAACGTGCTTGAATAAATACCACAGGTTCCGTAATGACATCACTCTCGGCGGTGTTATCTACCTTCACGATATATCCCGCGACCGCTTCTCGACCATGGCCGCTGGCGATATAAACCTATTGCGTCGTTCGATTATACGCTCAAACGAGGCTCTTCAACGAGTCGTTCTCGCGACCACAAAGTGGGACCGAATCGCTCCCAGTGAAGGTCAACAACGCCAAGACGAATTACAAGGGGCACAGTGGAAGACCTTGATTGGACGCGGGTCGAAGGTCCATCGATACAGCGATACTCGTGACGGTGCTTGGGAAATCGTGAGCACCCTCCTGAAATGCGTTGAGATCGGTTCTGGCAGGGACATCGAGGCAGGCATCAGCGAGGAGCTTCAGAAAATCCGACCCATACTCGAGAACAAAGCGCGCAAAGAACTGGTGTATTCCCGCGTCCTCCGGCCAATCTTTGGGTTGTTCGGATTGGGAAGGTAGATTTTGGCAAATCGGACTCAATGCATATCCGTTGCCTACTTACGATATGTATCTGGCGAACCATATCTTCTACTTACCTGCTTGCACATCGTATATCTTCTTCTCTATCGGTAGATAAGCTCTGAAGATATAATCGCCGCATCATACTTCTCCTTACCTACTCAACGGAAGTTTGCAATTGTAATGCAGCAGGAAAGTCACGTATATCCGCTGAAGGCAGGGTGTTGGCAAGCCAAGGTAGGTGGGAGGCTGACCGAGAACTTTCCTGTACAACCTGTTCATCTCTAGCCTAAGTCCGCAGGTGACGGGCTCGAGATGGCAAATGTACGGTTTCCTCTCGCAGAGTATCATCTACGGAGCAGCCAGACAACTCCACTGCTTTCGATGATTTATGAGGTATGTCGTAGAACGCTCCCGCAAACGAGCTGCACCATACATAGCGTCATTGCCTCCGACTTGGAATGAAGCCACGAAAGCTTCTGTTTCGTACCGCGGTTTGTTATTCAGCCGGCGGGGATCGTAGGTCACAGTAGGAGTTCCCATGAGCATGGGCATGTGCTGCTAGAATAGTTTCCGTGTGGCATGGAATTCCAGGTAATGTTGTGCTGCTTCCTGGTTTCGTGCGCATCTGCGAACCAACGACCACGAGCCCTTTCGTCAGCATGGTACCTCAGGTGGCATGAAGCGCACCTGGAGGTCACCTACACCATACATATAACAAGTCTAGGTCATATGACTGGTCTACCAGGCGATTGCCCATGCTCGTAGCTGAAGATGCGTGTCATGGGTATGACCGAAGACACTATGGACACAGTTGAAGTCCACTAGGAAACCGACATGACAGCCGAAAGATGTCATGAGCCGATGCCCGGAATAACAACACCGTACGCATTGAGATCAGCGGTCTTGGGTATCCTGCGAATAGAGAAGTCGGATGATGATCACAAGAGTTGGTGGCTCCCGGATCAGGAGCAATTTCGGACTGGCGTGTGCACTATTGACGCATCAAGATAACAGTGATATAGCAAGTCTGGGACACTGAAATGGGCAGATACGGAGAGGAGAGTCACGGAGGTTCTCAGGCCTCGGCGAGAGCCAGGAGACAACATATCTGTAAATCACTCAGTTCGAACGTACTGGAAGGCAAAAAGAAGGAATGGAGCATGATGGCGAGTTTGTACCGATAATGACGAAAACAGGGCAAACGTCGGTTTCATTTATTCGGCAATTACCGAAAAAAATAGCTGTATTTAGTATTAGTGTTACAAGTTGGGGCGTTCTCACCGACCACGACCACGACCAGCTTGTCCCCGCTGTCGCAGTCTCGTCGCCGTTGCCCAGCATGATGCTCCTTCGTCAACTCCCAACGAGCTCAATGTCTATGTCGATGTCCTCCATGTCCTTCCCCTCCCTCACTGAAGCCCTTCCATCAAATTCTTCCGTCTTCCTGTCCTTCTTGGCCTCTCTCGTCCTACTCTCTTTCGTCCGAGCGGCATTCCTTTGCCTTCGAACTAACGTCGGCAGCAAGGCTCAGCAGCAGGTCCATGTCCAAGTGGAGGGGAAGTCGGTGGAGCGACCACAAGAATCACGGCCACGACGGTCGTCATGGGCCTGGGGACTTCTTACATGGGACAGCCTTCCCGCCGTTTCGCTACCTGTTTCGTTGACCATGGCACAGAACGATAGCAATGGAAGGGGCGTTGGAATGCAGCAGAAACGATCTCAAGTACCCATCCAGCCTTGGCAGCCAGCACGGAGTCGAAGAGGCGGACCGGCATTTGAGACACCTCGTTCGTACAAATTGTTATCCAAGCTTTATGCTACTTATCGCTCCACTCTCTTGCAGTGCCAGCACTATATCAATCCGAAGTACCGGCCTCTATGGCCAAAATGATCATGTCCAGACATGTATGTCCTTATCTTTCACCTTTCGTAAACTATCACTCATGTTGGCCATATCATCAGACGTATAGAAAGCCAACGAACCGTCCCCCGGCTCGTGCAGCGTCTCCTCCTACACGACCCTCATCGCCAACCCCTGCTTCATCATCACACCCCCCATCAATGGTTTGATGGGTCCCGGCTCTCTTATCATTATTACTATCCGCCGCCCGTGCTTCATATAAAACTCAAACAAAACGCAAAGAAAACGAACTTGTCCAACCACGTACCATCCAGATGCCACATCCGCGCTACCTACGATACCACCGCCGTCGCCTGTTTGACTAATATCATGCTCACGCGATCCGCTTTCACGTTCCACGCCTCACGTTTTTACGTCTTCAATGCAACCAGGATGCTTCGGATCTTCCTTCTCCGAGGAACTTCCCAGCACCTCGTCAGCCACCATCCACCGGTCATTTCTCCGGCCCACCTCGATTATCTATTCACTGGGACACTTTTCCATCTTTGTTCTTCGTTCGACCCGCTCTTCTTTCCGTCCTTTCTTATTTCTTTAATCTTACTCAGTTACACTTTCCCGTTCTTTGATGGGTCTTTGTCCTATTTTTTTCTATTTATACATGGTTTGGTTTGGTCTCATTTGCTTCGCGGATCGCACTGTGCGTGTGCAGGTTTTATAGGTATCTTCCTCGTCAAGATAGACATCGCTGCCGTGCTCTTGTAGGCATTGGATCTGTATTTGCTCAGAAAGAAATCACAATGACTTCGACTTGTCCTTTCGTTGCTGTTGCTAGGCACGTGGTTTTCCGTGTTGAGCGGATCCGGATAGGTTTGTTCTCTGAGTTGAACTAAACCAAGACCAAGTTCAGTCAACTGTTGTACTTGCTCGTACTAGGTCCCGGGCCCTGGACGGCAACGTTCAGTCCTTGTTCTCTTCTGACGCTCTCTTCACTTGTAGCAGGCTGTCTGTCCACTCAGCTGTCATCACTCTGGAAACCAACAAACTACAATGATCACTTTTTCAGTCTCGAAGTGTCTATCCTCTGCCTCTGTTCGCGGCCTTACTCGTTGCTGGAGACTGTGGGCCGCTATGCAACCTTATACTATGGACATGTTCCTTCGAGACCAGAATGGATGGGGGACATAAAAGCCGTTGCACCTACAATGAACATTCCTCGGCTGGCTTAGTTTGCCCTTTGACTCGACATCGTGCCTCCAAATTCTCAGCTCTTCTATCGTGGTAATTCCTTGTCTTTGATCGACTGCATTTAGCACTGATTTTTTATACGAGCGCACACAGATGGATGTGTTTCTGGTGCCCCACTCGCCTGGGTTCTCTGATACCTCTTCTAGTTATCATGGGAGCGACACAGACGTTTGGTTTTCCGACAATTCCTCGAACACGTCCGCCTTTGCGACACCGCCTCCGTCTGCGTTTATCGATCACGAGATCCTCCCCAGCCCGCCATCCCCCTTTCGCAACATCTCGTTTGAGGACCGACAACACGAAATCAAAAGTCAAGTGTTCGAATCATCTTCGGGGTCTAATAGCCAATCTTCCACTACGTCGAATAGTCAGTCCAAGGACGGTCTCGAAGACAGCGGCGGTTCCATGGACATAAGCGACCCCTCTTCGCAAGATACCCAAACCTCTTCTCCATGGTCTATCCTGTCACAGGACGCCGCGCTACCCGATTCCATTGAAGTAGATGAACCTGTGGTAGTGGTTAGGGCACCCAACCCATCCCGTGCTGTTCTTTCTCCGAGGCGCGTCCCAAGAATGTTCACAGCGGAGCCTAACAATATGGACATCGACATGAACTCTGGCGATAACTTGGCTATATTCATGCTCCGCTCAAACACCGATGTTGGACCTGATCGCCCTGTGCAGCGTCGTCGTTCGCCACGAAACACGCGAGGACAACGCAAACTCAGATCTCCTGGTGATCGCCCTACGTCCGGAGAGGTATCAAATCAGAGCCCCGGGCCCAGTAACACCGGACGTCACGCCTTGACGAATGCGAACGCTGGCCGAAATATCGGACGCCTATCAAGAAGGGAATCTGAGGACGGTAACACCGGCGACTGGTCAATGATGAATCTTCCTGGCGATCTTCCGGTTCTGGAAAGTGTTGCTTCTACTTCCGATAGCGCTGAAGGTGAACGCTTCCACGACCTCGTATACTGCGATGACACTGGTCGGTGGCGCTGCCGTGGTCCAGCCTGCGAAGGAATGGCATTCTCAACTAAGTCCAGCGCGAAAAGGCACGTAGAGGAAACCCTGGCCCACGCTTCTGATAGTTCTCGGCGGTTCCGTTGTGACAAATGCGGCAGACGTTTTCCGAGGCTGGAAAGTGTCAATCGCCATGATGAAGTCAAGCATCGTATGAAGTAAAGGACGCAGTATCCTCCTACCAAGATCAGAACACATCAAGACACGCCGGCCGTACCGCGCTCAACAGCTACGTGAATCATGACCTTACAAGGCGAGCCTTACTAGCACTGCTTCATCACTTATACTCAGTGTATCAAGACAGTGCAACCATCAGCACCTCACTTTCCTTCAGCATCGCATCACCACCACCACGTACATCTCCCCTCGACTATGTTCCCTCTTCCGGACTCATTCTACCTCATCGTTTCATAGACCATCGCTAAACTTCCAATTCACACACACACACAACACACTCCCTCGCATATCGACCCTTCTCACAAACCGCTCATTACCCCCACTACAAGGAGCCATAGCATAGAGCATGGACTCAAACCAAAAGCATATCATTATCTGTAACATATGGTTGCGACCAGTCTGTCATTACGTCTGTACCTTGCATGAACTAGCACACACCAAATTTATAGCAGAAACCTAGTGTACGACATAAGAGTATCGGTACATACCATAGGTTACTTCCGTACCCTACATGATGGACTTGTACATACGAATTCATAACACAGAAACCTTCTGCACAACACAAGGATATCGGTACATACATAGCGCAGGTCGTTCACGGATGGACGAGAATTTTCACTGGATGAATATCATAAATAACATTGCCGCAGCAAGCCTCGCCAATAACGAACCTTGTGCGTCTTTATCGTCAAGCAACGCGCGGAAGCCTTTCTCAACCACATCCTCCAATGCTATTTTCCTCGTGATTAACTCCTCAAGGCCGGGTATTTTTCCCGCAGCGATAGCCTCAATAAGCTCGGGGTGCACCCGGTCATAGGCTGCTGTTCCTAGAAGTGACTGAGGTATGCAACTGGTAGTGTCAATGAACCAGAAATTGCGCCACCTGTCAAAACAATCTCCTTCATCACGATGGCATTCATATTCAGAGCTGCAGGTTTCTCCCAGATGGCGACATTGACTATGGTTCCACGAGGGCGGACGCTTTGTATCGCCGCGTCGATGCTCGGTTGGACACCTGCGGCATCAAATGCGATGTCCACACCAGTGTCACCTGTTGCTTTCATAACAGCTGCTGGAACGTCTACATGCAGCGGGTCAAAGGCGTGGCTGGCACCATGTTTGAGGGCTTGTTGACGGCGTAGTAAGGCTGGCTCGGACGTTATGATGGTAGCAGAAGGGTCAAAAGACCTAGTGCAGACGGTTAGGAGGACAGGTCGGTCTGGGGTGAAAATCGGTACCTGAGGATCTTGACGAGGAACACTCCGATCTAGCGTTTCCATCTCAGCTATTAGACCCGTACAAACGATATGTTAAAGATTACCGGTCCTGCTCCGAGAACGAGCACACTGTTCCCTTTAGTGAATCCTGACCTTTTGATAGCGTACCAGGCGACAGCGAGCGGTTCCATGCATGCTCCAATTTCCACTGAGTAATAAGACGTTAGGCATGGCTGACATACGTAAATGAAGGATGCTGACTCACAAGGGATATTGTCCGGCAGAATATGTAGATATTGCACACCAACTGCGATGTATTCAGACAACCCTCCACCCCAGCCACTGATTCCCTGTTCCATTGAACATTTGAGTTAAGGTAAGACGCAGTCAAAGGGCAACGAACAATGAAGTTGGACACTGGGCAAAGGTTCCTGCTCCCCGACGCGCATAGTTTACACGTCGACGTCTTCATACAAGAAATCACAGGTTCGCTAAGACGTGAAGTGGTGGTAAGTATGCGTCAAATGAATAAACAGATTCACACACATTACAACATTCTGTCCGACACTCCATTTGCTGTTGTCAACCTCTGGGCCTAATTCAACGATCGTTCCAGCAAACCTGTGAAAAAGGGTGAATGTGATGTAGCCGCGGAGCACACATGAAAATCTGCGTACTCATGCCCGAGAGTTACTGGCGCAGACTCTCCAGTTACCTCATCTGGAACCGAACTCGCATATTTGGGGACTGGGCCCAAGTAGGCATGGAGGTCGCTTCCGCATACTAACGCGACAAAACATGTCACCATCATATTTCACGGGAAGACATAGCACGTACTTCCGTTCCTAGAGGTGCAAGCATGAGAAATGGCGGGTAGTGATCAGGGAGATGGCTTACCAGGCAATCTGCGTCCGCCAACGTGGGAATCAACCTTGGCTACGCAGACATGAGCTGCGCAAGTAGCCTCACCTTGACCTTGACCTGACCCTTACTCGGTGTGGACTCGGGGATTTCCTCGACTCGGATATCGCCCGCGCCGTAGAACCTTGCTGCTTTCATGTCAGGGAATGAGTAGGACGCAGAAAGTGGAGATGGGGGCGTGTTTAAACCGTGAAGCTAAAGGTTGGATTCCTGCCCCTGAGCAAAGGATTTGAGCTCCCACGACGATTCACGAATCAGCAGGGCGGCATATCCTAAGAAGACGTCATTCAAGTTGCACATGGAGCTGAGTAGACTGAGGTCAGGTGAAGACTTTAGAATAAGTGGGACCGTGATTCGGCTCGGGGTGACCGAAAAAGGAAGACGATTTCAGGAGCTCAGAAGTAAACATCGACGAAGTCCTGGATGAAAAGAGATCGCCCATCACCCGAAGCCAGTTTTTCCTTGGGGGCGCACAACGTGCTTGGTCATTTAGAAAGGAACCTGGAACGATATGTCAACCCTCTAAAGGTCGGATGTTTGAGGTTGATGTGGTCCCGATCCCGACGAAATCCGCGATGTGGGCAGTAGCTCGAACGCCAGATACCGGAAAAATCATTTCGTTGCGGCGCATCTCATTCTGTAGCTGCAATAAGCCAGGGATACAGCTAGGTGTCGGCTCTACATGGTAAATCTAAAATGGTTTACGGCGCAACGTAGGCTATGACCCTTGAGAAAATGATTAGGCAGCATTTCTCGAGAAGCATGTCAACTTACGGAATAGTGATGGCTGTCTTTGGCAACCTCCATGTTATAACTATGTCGCCGCGCTTGAGGTTCGTTTTCCATGACGCTTTCGCAGTCTTCCTCCCCTGGAACCTGCTTCAAACCTCCTTCAATGAGGGTTCAGTTTGGGTTCAGTATACATCATGCTGATTTTGGCGCAGATATGTCAAATAGGCGAGAGCAATGCCGGTGGAGAGATAAAGGTTGCGAAAGAATGTCATCGCCAGTTTCACCTGCATAGTACTTAGAGAAGATGATGTCGAGTCCAACCTTCGGCTGCAAAGAGGCCGGTGCCACAGATTGTGCCTTGTTTGAATTCAATGTTGCTGGCCAACAACTCGCCAGATTCTCGACGGTCACCACCCATCCACGGAACTGACAGTCCCTAGGACTGCAGACGATTTATCTCCGAGTTTTCATAGCAGTAAACACAGGGAAAAAGCTCTCTGAAGGCAGGACCGCAGGACCCGTGGGGCTCTGATGTCGTTTGAACACCTGTTCGCATCATCCGTGCTGAATGTTGTAGTACCGGACACCTCAGTTGAATATCCGCCACAGGGATCGGCGGACGAATGGTTAGCAAGGCTCAATAGTAGCTCGGTCGAAAGGAGACAGGCATTCTTTGGCGAGTAGTCATTACTGGGTTTAGGTCACTTGGCGAAGCTCATTATCTCTTAGATGAACAGCTTCAGTCACTTTTGACCGTTCGCATAGAACACCCTACGTCAACGTCGTCTGTGGATGCTCTGCATCCACCCCAAGCCCTTCTGACTTTTCTAGCCCACATGCAAATATCCCTAGAGGCGACGTACATCTCAACAGTTCCGACTCCGAACCCGGACGTCCTTCGAACATCAAGACTCTCCGCTCCGCCTCGTACAGCCCCACTTTCCAAGTCTAACTCTCGGCTACAAGTTCATGCACACCACCCCTCTATTCTTCCTCCAAATACTCCCAACCCAACGCCTTCGTCTGCGGATCACGACCGCAGATATGTCACGTCGGAGGGTACTTTGCTTCTCGCAAGCATATGGGGCCAGAATATGGCTGAGGATTCCAAGGAAGCATTCTCGCTGCTGTGGTCGGAGGAAGAGCAGCTCTGGGTGGCTGTTTATCAACTATCCCTTACCATTTGTAAGCTACCCGCACTTTCCAATTTAGCAACAAATTTAACTCTCACTTGGTAGCTTTTTTGCGACTAAATTTCTCGGATCCGCTCCTATGTCTTACGGTTTCAGCAACACTTCGCGAAAAACCCCTCGCCGTTACACAACCCAAACACCCCTTAGCTGTCTTTTTCGCATCCGTGGGCAGTCAGGTCTTGGCACCTCCAGACTCTCCCACCAGCCCAAATGGTTTTCCCGTCGAGCAACAGGAAGAGACCTATGATCGACTCGAAGAAGTCAATCTTCTCGATGGTCTCCTCGCGGGTGAGTATCCTAATCAAACATATGTGCTCCTTGTAATAATCAGGAAGCAGGTCCTACATTTTCTAAGACTGGCGATAAATCCATTATTCTCCCTTCCACCCGACTGGGCACGGTTTCTCGCCAGAAGCTTTTCTCCCTTCCACCTGTCGCCCTCCCAACACTTGCTACACCGTCACCATCACCGATGACTGCAGTGCGCACTGCACACCCAACACTACGCAAGTCGTACCGCAAGACGCTGCACACGGTATCCGGTTTCCGAGTCCGCATGCGGACAGTGTTCGTGCCGTACGTTCTGCTTCCTGAATCGGACCGAAATTCAGATCCCGAGGACGAAACCCAGGACGAACGTGAGAGACGAGAAGCGGGCAACGAGGAGCGTACGGTGGTGCTTTGTGTAGAGGTCGAGAACTCGGGAGAGTCGGGATCAGGGATAGGCTTTATGGTCGAGAAGGTGGACGTTTCCATCGGAGGAGAGGGCGCGAAGGCTACGCTTATTGGATGGGGCGACGGATGCTTTGGTGCGGACGTGGAAGCAAAGGCGTTCCCTCTCCGTATAGGAGCCATGGCTCAATACAACTTGCTCTACGCAGTGACATTCCTGCGCGCGCCGGAAGAAGTCGAAGGCTTCTCGTTGACACGCGATCCGAAGAATCCAGAACGTTTTCCCAATCCGGCCAGCTCAGAGCTTCAGAGGGCCGTTACGATCAACATTTTCGGCAAACCATACCAAGCCCCAAGGTCCTTTTCCGATGCGGAAGAAATTTCATATCCGACAACGACGTTTTCTTCGAGGTGGAACTGTGTTCTCGACCTCTCCGCACACCAAAGCCATTCGTTAGATCCGCTCGATGGTGCTGAAGATTTTGCCAGCCACCACCATGCACTACCCGAACCCGCATCGCCCTTCCCCGCCTCCACTACCCCACGTACCGCCAACTTCTTGTCACCAAACGGAGGCACGTATTCAGCAGGCTCTACGCCGCAATCCTCTGCCACTGCAGGGAGCAAACGACATACCATGCCTGGCGGAAACATCACCGCTTCCCGCTCGTTCAAGGCTTCCACTCCCAATCGTGCAACGTCTATGCTGGGCCCGGGCAACATATCCGCCAGAGACAGGGAGCAACCCCCCCTCCCAGGTGCTTCCAATAGGATGTCGTACTTACCACCCTCCATATCCACCCAAATGCCTCGTTCTCCCACGACCTACGGTGCACCACCCCCATTACCCCCGGCGCTGGCGCTAGCGATCGAGACGAACAACAATCGGTCCCTGGGCCAGTTCGAAGCCATAGCGCCACCTCCCATGACACCTGCATACCCCGCATACCCGCCCCTCTCTGCCGTACCCCCAAGCCCCGTCTCGCAAGGCCCCATTGCCTCACACAACACCGGCAACGTTGGCCCCAGCGTCGAGATCCGGCGCGAGCGCGGCGTGGGCATGGGCGGCGTGCCCGTACCGCAGACGCCCGGCCCGTGGGTGACTGGCGCGTTTGGCGAGCAGAAGATGTTCGCGAAGCTTCAGGTTGCGGAGCGCAGCGGGGAGTCCATTGTTGTTTCCGTTGGGCTGCTGCCGCCGGAAGAGTCAACGAGGCGGAAGGCGGGGGAGTCCCAAGGGCTGGACCTGGGCAAGATATACCCCTTGGACTATTTCACGCTGGATATATTTGTGTTCAATCAGTCGGAGTGGACGCGCCGGTTTGAGGTCACTTGTCCTACGCGACGGAAGAGGCGGAAAGGGGGAGATAGTGATGGTGCGGGGCATGGAGGTACGGCAGGCGTCGCCAAGAAGAGCGGATTCCCTGGGATATTGCCGCTGGATGCTCGCGTTCGCATAGGGTGCGTCATCCTTGTTCTCTCTTTTCATTCAATAGTCTAATGATTTACAGGCCGCTACGTCCATCTGCGTGCCAGTCTGTGCGCATGGAGTTCCTTGCTGTGACGCCTGGTGTCCACTCCATCGATGCCTTGACACTCACAGACGTCGAATCTGGTTTTTCGTTGAATCTAAGGTAGGACAAGCTAGCTTTCATTACCCGATCATTTTTTTGAAGAGGATATCTAGATCTGTGATGGATATCGTCGTCCATGACCCCAGTAATTGATATCCCGCGCTCAGTGTATACTTTGGCGTCGGACGCACTGTCCGGTCAAAAGGTTCGCATGTTCCCTTCGATGTGACCGGAAGTACGAAACCCATGATACACAGTCCTTGCCATCGGAACATGTCAAGAGCCTCAAGGCCGCACGCACATACCATTAGCTACGGAATGTGCAAGACTGCAAACATGAGGCATGAGTAGATGACATGCTCTTGCAATACGGTTTCTTCGAGTAGGATGGGGACTAGTTTTGGTGACAGGATTGCGTTGTTCGGCTAAGCAAGTATAATGTAGTAACTATCTATCGCATGCGATAACAGATACTACTACCACCACTTCTACTACTACTACTACAGAACCAGTCTGATTTTGAAGGTCTTCTGTCGCCCGGGCCCGAACTCTTGATCAAAGCTCTTCGAGAGGCATCTCGCTAAACCCAACCCATATTTTATCACACGGGGTCTCACCTACGCTGCTGCATAGCTTACCTTGTTCCTCAGCATATGACTGTCTGAGGGTGTTGTATCTTGAAACGATACGTTTTCAATCCGAGCTTCACCGCAGAGAGCTCTCCAGACATCCGAGTAAAGAGGAAGATGTCGATGGAATCGAATGGGGTCGCAGTCCTCAATTCAATTACTTCCAATGCGGTGTCAGAAAGTAGTGCCGAAGTGAGCAGGTGTGGATGTGACGGCATGAACCAGACAGATCTCGGAGCGGTAGACACCTTCTCCGGCTCATCCACCACTCTCAAGCTGTCATCGAAATGTATTCAAGTTCACGCTGCGTATTCGATGCGGCTGTCTCAAGTTCTTAGATTGTAAATTTCCAGATTTTCGTCCTTCTGCATGACATGAGCCCCTCTGAAGTAGCGAACAGGGTCTGTTGCCTTTATTAAAACCCCTAAGATTGTTAGCAGCTTTTCCCGATCAGTCAGCTTACTTGTATCCCTCGAGTGCGGTGCATATGAACATCGGGATCTGTATTGAACAGTTTCATTGGCAGGAGAAGGATGTATACCGTATCATGAACAAGGGCGAACGCAAGCAAGGAAATTACTCGCGACGTGCAGATTGGTAGGGGTTGAAGCAAGATCAGTGTTTAGGGACGATTGATATCAAGCGCATACACCAGGGGCAAAGGTTGAGGCAGTTAAAACCCGACTGCCTTAAGGGCAGTTGTAAGGCAGTTGACTCCCGGTCAGTAGCCGGTTCTCGTCAATTATGGAATATTTGACTCTGTTTTTCACGGGCGGCCGCTCTCCGATTCCGACGCGCGATCACGCCCGCTCGCAATTTCTTTGTTATACCTACGCGTCGTGCGCCATGCAGCGCACGCATGTTCTATATGTACAAAATGCATATATTTCTTGCTTCATACTTTGTCATCATCATATCCTATGCCGCCAGACCCAGATAGTGAAATGAATCCTCCTCCTGAAGCAGGTAGCTCATCAGGGCATACCAAACGCAAGCGTGCTGGTTCTATGGACACGCCTGGCTCCTCAAATACAAAGAAACCTCGAAACACTTTTGCTCCTCGATCTAGGAAGCCAAAGAAACCTAGCGACTGGCATTTGAGAAGGGGAGAGGTTCCAAAGGACGCAGAGAAGACAAAGGTGCCTAGCTTTCCTGTTGAATATATGTACAGTCTTACTCCCTTCAGTTGTCACTCGAGCTTCATCTTCGGGTCCTTTGGGGCCTATCAGACCAGAATGGAATCCCACCCAAGATCACCGACAATGACAAAGCACCATTCACCAGACGTTTCTCCTCTGAAGCACAGGTCAAGACCTCGGTGACCGCCAGCCTGGACGGGAATTCGGCTTACATCCACAATGCTCAAGCCAAAGTGCAACAGCTCTTGAACTCCCTGCCGGATGGCAGCATCATCTCAAATAACATCAAACGTATTGACGAGGCCCATTTGCTATTCATGTTTAGGACTGTGGCATGCTTTGGGCTTCAGCGGTGGGCACCTGATGTTCTGAGCAGTGATTCCCAGTCGATGTACAACATCCTTCATGAACACATTGCCCTCACGACATTCGAGCAAGTCTCCAGCGCCTTTGGCTACTCGCATATGGGGAACAATCTTTCTGTTATCAAGGACTTCACCATCATGCGCAAACTTTATCGAAGCTTTGTCTACTCCTACATGCACAGCATAGCCAAGTCGGAGGCCAAGAGTCCAGGGAGTGTGGCAAAAGGCAAGCGGATGACGGCTGTATGGAAACGGCGTAGCAGTGTATGTATTTATACAGCCTTAATACAGGTTGCGGTCGTGGTTCGCTGATACATTTCTTAGCTCATGGATGGCAGAGTTGACGTCCTCAAGGCATATGGCTTCAATAAGCGGGTTGTTGCATTGGCCGGTGAGACTGAGGCACATTCCGACGATGAGTTGGTGGAGGGTAATACGGATGCAAACAATGCCGTCTACCATATTATGGAGAAGGAGGGTCGGGCATCGAAGGTCATGAAGTTCTTCAGAATGGCTGATGAACAGCGCGTCCAGATGGCTAGGGGCAAGACCAGACATCACAAGTTGAACATACCCTGTTTTCTCAATTCATTAACTGATCATCTCTCTATCATAGATCGAAACGTCTTCGTGTAGACCCCGATCCTCCAAAGCTGTCAGTGCTCACAGCTCGGCCAAAATATGTACCAATCGACTGGTTCGACCCCATCTACTGGAATACGTACCTGTCTGTCCGTGAGCGCGCTAATTATATCAAGGACGGTGTCTATGTCGCGCTGCCTCAGGAGGAACTCTGCGGGACATGGGCTCAGTGTGCTGCGTGGAAGAACATGCCAGACACGGAGTTTATGGAGAAGCATGGTAACGCGGTGTTGGAGCAATACCAGCTGCCTACCGAGGAGGAATTGGCACAGCTTGAGCAGTGGGAGGAGGAGGATGATGATTTCGGAGAGTCCAGCGAAGATTAGTCTATAGCCCGGGAATCATATAATATGTCTCTCTTCTAAATTTCATCACACCTCCCAAACGCCGCATCCCGCTGCTCATACCTGAGACACCGAGATGCATTATCCAGCACACTCGGTGTACGTGCCGCGCACACCAGACGCACCGCCCCGATGACGCGGCGCTGCGTGCCTTCGCAGTCGAGGGGGGCACGGAGGCGGTGGTGAAGATGAGGAGGGAGACGGTGCGGGGATGACAAATTCCTTTGTGCGGACGTCGGCGACGGGGTGCGTGGCCATGTCGAACAGGAGGAAAGTTCGCTTTTCGGTGCGCAGGATGCCTTCGTCGACCAGGCCTTCCGCTATGTGCTCTCGGACTTGTTTGAGCTGGAAGCTGATTTTCATCGTGTTCCATGTCTCGCCTGCAGGGACGGGAACATAGGTTAGATACTGGGATAGGGCGGTGACGAAGGGGGCCTGGGTAGACAAGGAGGTAAACTTACCACCAGATAGGTATATCCAGCTGTTAATACCGGATTTCGTCGTGCTCCTGGATCTTCTTCAACTCGAGCGCCTCGTCGAGGATCTTCTCGCCCGTGTGCAGCCCGTTGATGAATTCCAGCAGGTAGTCCGCAATGAGGTGCCGCCGCCGGTTCGGGTCCTTCACCAGCGCAATGCACCGGCGTAGCGCCAGCTCCATCCGAAGGAAAGGCGACCCTAGATAGAAAGAATAGACAATCTATGTCAGCAAGCACGTATAGATCCCACAGGCACAAGAGTCAAAGCGCAAGTCTAAGTACGAAGAGTATAGGCCGAAGAACGAGGAGAGGCAGAAGAGGCGGCGAAGGGAGCAAAAGTAAGACCCGTACCTGCTTATCCTTAATACCAAGCAGCAAAAGCTCCCCCATGATCGTCAGACGCAGCACCTTCCCCCAATGCGCTCCTTCTCGTTCACATCCTGGTCAACGCCCCTCAGCCGATACGCGATTTGCTCCCGCCCGCAACCGCAGACCCTGCATGCTGCATCTCGCCCCCGCTCCCATTAGTAGTCTAGCCTTCGGTCGAGTTTGTCCTATTTGTCAGATCAGAAGGATTAGTACATTATACACAAAGTATGCAAAGAGTGTAAGAAGAATTCACTTTTGAGCATTTACGGCTTGCCAAAGCGCGAGGGCGAAGACATGGAGCAGGAGAAATGAATCAGGTGAGAAAGACGATGTCAAGCAAGATCATACGGCTAAGGGCTCGTTCGGAGGTCAAATTACATAATTGATTGTAACCGGCTACCAACGGATAGCCTACTGCCTTACAACTGCCCTTAAGGCAGTTGAAATTCAACTGCCTCGAGCTTTGCCCCTGGTGATAAGGCGTGGCTCTACAGTCCTACGCTCGTGTGGGAATGTTGCAGCTGTAGCGCATACTAAACATGAAGATATGAACACAAACGAGACTCTTTCTTGATGACGACATGACTGTAACAGCTGCAACGACAACAGTGACGACCTACGTTATGTCCTATTGCCACGCTTCCTAATGAACTGCGTTGTTTTTGTACTTGAGGAGAACATTGACAAACAACACATGCGATTCGACTCTTCAAGTTAGCTGAGCTGATGCTGACCGAGCTCTGTCTATATGCATCCACTGGCAGTCTATCAATAAAGGGAAGATGACATCGGACGCACTGCCAAGAACATGCGGAGTCCGCATGTATGCTCCACGCCCTGGGAGTGTACTGGTTTTGGTGTTTCGCGCTGGCGCAGTAGAAGGGCAGGTAAGAAGGGAGATCAAGACGAGATGAGTCGGAGTTAAGAGGCGACACTCGAGGACGTACTACAAACTATATTACAATAATGCAATGGGATACGGAATCCACATATTCTGCGAGGTTCTGAGAGAGCGTGCAAAGAAGAAAAACGAGCAGAGCAACAGAAATTATGTCCTCAGGCTTGTGGTCCGATCACCAAAGATGATCTTCGCCATCTACGTGCTCGTTTGGACCTCTCAATACCTGTTCATGTCGCTCTACATATTCTCGTCGTTAACCGTCAAGTAAGGTTCCAACCTCATTATATCGTCGACCAGTAATATACTCGGAGCGCCGATCTAGTCAAGCCTTGGTATTCCATCTGAATAAATATGGCTGTAATCTTACTGCGACGAATGGAGCAAAGTTCATTAGGAATATCACTACGCTGCCATTGTTTGGAGCTGACCGACCTTAGGGGATCGATACATGATAAATAGAGTTGCGAAGAAGCCTAAGCCTCTTCTGCTCACTAATAGAACAGAGTTAATTGAGAAATCAATAGGCTGCCGTCACGGTTGTCTGGGGTGAACCTACCTTAGATCTAAATATGCTAAACAGAGATGCAAAGAAGCGTTTCTTGGTGCCAGATGCCGCTGATTTTCTTGGCAACGAGTAATGAATCCTATCCAAGTCTTGCTGAAGTATGCGGATTTTGAGTGGTTCTGCCTGAAGCAAGGTGTCGATGATACCCCAGGCCGAATCCTTCGTGTTCATGAAGCGGCAGGTCTGAGCACCTGCTTTCAAGATCATCCTCCAATCACGGTCCTTCAATTCCTGCTCGCGAAGTTCGGCTTGAAGATCTTGCTGGGCTCTTCTCCAGTTTACCGTCGCCAGAAGAACATGACCAATTGGCTCAGGGCGAGAAAGTCCCATCAGAGTGAATGTTCCGGTCACCATCGATTGGGTGTTCCGGTTCTTGGTGATGTCGTGCAGGTAGACAATGCCCCCAAATGAAGCGTCCTGGTCGCACCTGTGGTGGGGTGAGGCAAATTGAGGCGCTCCTTGAAGGATATACGCACGACGCTTTCAACCAGTCGATGATTCGTTTTAAGATTTCATCGTCAGACTCGGAATAATTGTCGAAACCAGGTGCTTCAACGAGGATAAAGGAGCGCGTCGAGCGTTGAGGATGCTGAATGATAAAGTGCTTTGCGACTGGCTCGGACGAAGTCAGCCTGTGGCTGACCTCCGCGATAGGTTGTCCAGCAACGGTGTTTATGAACTGAGAATGGAGCTCAAATCTCATGTTAAGATGGCAGAAAGTGAGAGACGCACTGTGCTTTTCCCGACACCAGTGTCGCCTAGCACGCTGGTGGTGAGGGTCAGTTCCAAGCATTAGTTCCTCCTCCGAGGGCTAGTGATAAACGTACAGGATCACAACTCCGCTATCCTTCGTAATGAATTTGGGAGACATACCAACTTGACTGGAGGAGCGACTGAACAAAAGGCCATGAGGTATACATCTACTTATAGTCGCAAACACGTGGTGTGGCATGGAACGAGGATTGCGGTGATTGCCGATGACATGATTGGCGCATAACACCGTAGGGCGCCGTTCCGTCGCAAAGCCCGCTACTTCGGGCTTGTTTTGGTACAGGTTACATTCTTCATACAGGTTAACCGCTCTTCACACAGCTTTGCTCACTTTCCTTATTTGCGTTATCACTAATCGGCCGTTATGGCATACAAAATTTTCTCTCGACTCACCAACTAGTCCGGTGCATATCATACTCCACTATTTCAGACCCCAAGTACAGACTACAACAGTGTCTACTGCTTCGCTTCACCGTCGCCACGCACGTCGGACGGGTTCGCAGTTGTTTCCAATACACTTACCCCCTATCCCCTTTATCATGGTGGTTTGCACCGAAGGCCGTGGCCGTCTCATGTTCCTTTCCCCTCGAAATGGCTTTGGACTAGCGCCATCGCAACTATGAGCTTGAGAAAGGTCGCGTCCCTGTACCCGGGATCGCTTCCATCCGTCCCGGGCTAACTCGCAGCTGACAAGTCTCAACGCCAACCATTCAAGTTGAACGTCGACCATAGCGTGGCCGTTCAGACGTCGATTTGGACGGTCGTCTGTACACAGTTGCCCGAGATAGCTGCAAGCAGCTTGCGTCTAACCGGGATGGAAATGCGAAATCGGGTTTACGAGGCGACATACAAGCTCGGATGTCTCAGTCCAGTTAGGATCCAGCTCTAATTTCCTCCGTTATCCGGCCAAAGAGTAGCAATTTCCACACCGAAAAGTAGACCGTAAGTTCTTGTGGATGTGAGCGAGCGCGACGGCTGTGACGAGACAGTAATCGCGCACAGAGAAGATGCATCTGGGCAGTTGGAGATACGTCCTATCAGCATTTGTTTCGTCAGCTTTGTCGCAATGGCGGACGACAGCGGGCAGTGCCTTTCTGAGAGCCGTTTTGCGACGTCGACTGATAAGGCTCGGAGAGAGCCTACGAAACCCTTGTCATGCACTGTTGGACCAGTGTTGGTATCGGAAATGATATCTTTAGACTTTCTGCTTCTCGAAAATGTCGCTATGCCACAACAAAGATCAGAACATTGAGGATAGTGGAACATAAATATGAATGGAACGCAGGCTTTGAGATAGTTTATGCAAATGTTCCCTGGCTGGTCAATACCGGTGGTGGAGAATTTGTCTCCTCGGGACCCGAGTTATCAAATGGAGGGCGCGTCTAGTGTCAACCGTCCGGCTAGGTGGTGAGGTCGAGGATATATCTGGGCACCGACCGCCACTCAAAATAGAGTTTGAACCCCCCTTGCGTTGATAGGAAGATCACGCCTCGTCTACAGAGCGCGGCGAGCGAGAAGAGTCATTCGTCGCCTTCGCTGATGGCCTCAGCTTTGGCGGTGTTCCGATCACAGTTGACAGGAGAGGGCCCGAACTTGTCCCAATAGTCATCCCACCCCTCCTTCCAATGCCTGAGGCATCACTCTCATCGTCATCATCGTTTACCCCCTAGTATTTCCGCCCATGCGCAGCAGTGACTTCCACTACAGAGATGATGTTACCTGAGCTGTCAACACAGTGATCATGGATTCATGGAAATAACACAAACCTATTGATGTTGTAAGTATGAGTAGACTGTACTGATACATGACAAGGTCTTCACCGCGATCCTCCATGCGAGGACGGAACTCTCAGGCTCGTTTTCATGTGGTATCTGAACACCGGAAATCAACCGTTGTTTCACAGACTGGACAAGCCTTGACTCACCTTCAAATACCATGAACGCGCAATCTATATTCTCGTGGGAGAGAGGTCAAGTCCAGCTGATATGCGATAAGATACAAGAACCAAGGAAATCACATACCCGTTGTCTTCAATTCCTGCCACAATCAGGCCAAATTTCGAGCGCCCGTCGCCAAGACCTCATAGACTAGATGTGGCGAGCTCGAGACCAGACGGTTCAGGTGATTGGCGCTGAGAGCTGTGAGGTACTCGGGGACGGATTGAAGCGATCAAGCGCGGGAACGCGACCGATCCACAAGCTCATAGTTGTGATGGTGCTAGGAAGTTGTGAGGGGGAAGGAATGTAAGACAGCTTTTAGTGAGGACCACCATGAGAAAGGGGATAGGGGACAAGTGTATTACGAAGAGTACCCACGGTCACAGAACCCCGTCAACGGTATCACACCTCCAGCAGTAATTCGTTCGTGCACTTGCATAACCCGTCCTACCTGAAATGTAATAACCAATGTTAGGTTTTGAGGGGTTATGATGGGATGACCTATGCGATTGGAATCCCGAGGTTACGAGGGGTACATAAGCACGGATACTGAGACAGAAAAAGGGACAAGAAAAGGTAAAATTTGGAGACGCGAGACGCGACCGTGTCATGTGAGGCAGGATACGCCCACGGTCACCTGGTACGATGTTCGATGATCGATCACGATTAGTGGTTTTTATGGGGCATGTCGGACAGAAACCCACTACAGTACATACGTAAAGTAGCGGGTAAATCCAAAACTCTCAAGTCGGTATCATTTGTTGTAAGTGTGCGTTGAGTGTGCGCACCGCCCGCCAAAACCCTGTGATGTCTGATCATGTTTCTTTCGGAGCTCTCCCACTGTAATGAGAGGCACCTCGCGCCGGTTATCAATCATACCTTACCATCTGTGAGCTACTTACTTGTGCTTCTCAATGTAGCTACAAAATTTAACCCTCGCTTGGTAGGTTTATTGCGACGAATTTCTCGGATCCGCTCCTATGTCTGCAACACTTCGCGAATAACCGCTCGCCATTACACAACCCAACCACCCCTTATCTATCTTTTTCGCATCCGTGGGCGGTCAGTTCTTGGCACCTCCAGACTCTCCCACCAGCCCAAACCGGGCTTCCCGTCGAGAAAGAGGAAGACACCTATGGTCGACTCGACGAAGTAAATCTTCTCAATGGTCTTCTCGCAGATTAATACTTTAATCGAACTGTGTGCTCGTTGTGATAAGCAGAAAACAGGTCCTACCTTGTCCAAGACTGGCGATGAATCCATTATTCTCCCTTCCACCCGACTTGGCACTGTCTCTCTTTAACCTGTTTCCATTCCAACACTTACCACACCATCGCCATCGCCCATGACTGCGGTGCGCACGCCGCACTGCACGCCCAACATTACGTCGCACCACAAGATGCTGCGCACGGTCTCCGGCTTCCGAATGCGAATGCGGACGGTATCATGCCATATCTTTTGCTCACAGGGAGCGGAATTCAGATCCCGATGAAACGCGGGAGGAACGCGAGAGACGAGAAGCGGGAAGCTAGAAGCGGACTGTGGGTGTTGCTCTGTAGAGATCGAGACTCGAAGGGTCGGGATCAGGGACAGGCTGTATGGTCGAGAAGGTGGCCGGTTGAAATTACTTGTTGTGCGCGACGGAAGAGGTGGAAAGCGGGAGAGCGTGACGATGCGGGTTATGGGAGTACGGCAGGTGTAGCCAAGAAGAGCGGTTTCCCTGGGATATTGTCGCTAGATGCTCAGGTTCGCATAGGGTGCGTCATCCTTGATGTCTCTTTTAATTCAATAGCCAAATGGTCTTTACAGGCCGCTTCGTCAGTCTGCATGCCAGTCTGTGCGCATATTCCTTGCTGTGACGCCTGGTGTTCACTCCATCGATGCCTTGACACTTACAGATGTTGAATCTGGTTTTTCGTTGAATCTAAGGTAGGACAAGCTAGCTTTCATGACTAGATCATTTTTTGAAGAGGATATATACTTTGGCGTCAGACGCACTGTCTGGTCAAACGGCTCGCATGATCCCTTCAATGTGACCGGAAGCTTAGTACGAAACCTGCGATCCATGGTTCTGGCCATCTGAACCTGTCCAAGACCCTCAACGCCGCATGCACATGCCATTTAGCTACAGAATGTGCAAGACTGCAAACATGAGGCATGAGTAGAGGACATGCTCTTGCAATGCGGTTTCTTCAAGTAGAATTGAGACTAGTTTTGGTGATAGGGCTGCGTTGTAAGCAAGGGGACCGTGGTAACTATCTATCGCGTACTTTCCTAAGCTGGGCATGCAGGTTGAAGGACGCGGAATGCTAGATGTGCGTTTATTCGGACAATTTTTCTCGACAAGTGGACCGCAAGAAAGTTCGGTTGGCGAAGAGACATTTGAGATAGATCTATCACCTTCCAATCGTAGAATCGACCAGCGATGCAAATAAGAAATGTATTAGAATAAAGCTCAGCTGTCCTCGTTCGAAGCCACAAGAGACAGTGGAGGAATAGCAGATTGAGGCTTCACTACAAGGTAGGTACCCAATGACCACGATTAGTGTCTCCTCGAGTCGAAACCGTTATATACCAATGCTTACCAAGAGTCTCAGGAAACGCTTGATCTTGCGAGCAGGAGGGATATTCAGCGCTTTGATCTGATTGAGACTCGACTGAATTTTCGCCTCGGACTCCGTAATTCTCTGGTGCATTTCTGGCCCTCTTCCTTCCTGTCGAAGCTGCGCAGCGGCGTTCTTCTGAATCTCGAGTAGCTCCTTCACTGTATAGCGCAGGGTGCGACCGGCTTCAGTTTCGGCAAGGATATTATCGATGTCCCCCAACTCGCGTTGGATCTGGACGGCGTCGAGGACATTCTTGGCGAGGACAGAGTTAACGAGGCGTCGCGCTGAGCGTTGAGTGCCGTCGAATCGCTTGATGCTAGATCCAAGGCTTAGCATGTATTTCCAATGCTCGGTTTTCAGCTCCTTTTCGCGCTGCTCCCCTACTTCCTGGGTGACTTTGCTCCACTTTGTCGTGGCAAGAATGACGTTCTTGGTAGCTTCGATGCCGCAGAGCTTGTTGAGCATGTCGAGGTTTTTCCGCGCTGTTCCCCCTATCCGGTCTTGAGTGATATCGTGTAGATATATGACTCCAGCAAGCTTCATTTTGGCGTCGTAACTGAGAAAAATATCATGGTAAGTGTTTGATAGCGGTACATATCATGTCAAGAGAAAATGGCACTCACGAGCGAGTTAGCCAGATTGCGATACGCCTCAAAATCTCTCGGTCATCGACAGTCGTGTCGTCAAAACCAGGAGTGTCGATCACCACAATACGGCGATTTGGGAAATCGGGGTGCAAGAAGGCAAAATACTCGATATGCGCTGTGTGTGATCTAAGGTCATGGCCAACAGGCGTAACATCTTGGCCGATTAATGTGTTGATAAACTGATTTTACGAGTGAGTCGAGGAAGAGGAGTTTAGTGACGGGAGTACACAAACTGTGCTTTTCCCTGATCCTGTGGGACCCATGATTCTAGTCCTCAGTCAGTGAAACCCTTAGTACCATCTGGACTAGACGTGCGGACGTACGGGACAATGATATCGGTCTCCTTGGGATCGTTCATAAATACATCTTCTGGCCTGACTTCCTTCTTCCAGGAATTCCTCTTTCTCGAATTGCCCATGATCATTAGCGAAGTCGGCGGCGGGAGTACAGAGGTGGAAGGTAAGATACAGCCCAGGGTTAGGTGCTGAAGAAAAGGTCTTCAACAAGAGGAGCGCGAGGAGAATTGTTGTAGAGTTCGTTTGGACTTTGCCTGCACCATGATGCACTTGGTTTGTGTATAAATGCATTCAACGGAATACAACCTTCGAACTCCTCATGTATGACATGAGCAAACTTGCCCTCAACTCGAAGCATCTGCGAGGCAAGTCATAAACTGCACTACTACTAATTTGAGTCTGCCAGGAATGTCAGTAAGTAGGTGAAACGCGTTGCAGCAGTGAACTGAATAATCTAACCGACGAAATCTGAGGCTTGAGTGCGTGCGGTCGGGGGGTCTGGAGGAGTCGTGATGTCTGACGATCAACTTGAAGATATTCACTGGCAACTCGCGATCGCGAAGAACTTGTTTAAAACTGAAACCGATGCCAATCAACCAGCCCCAATTCTAGATTTTCCAAGTAGATTTTACAGCCATTTACTTTGTATCTATCTTACGGAGGTATCTACAGTACCCTCTCCTCTCACGAATGTCCCCGAGGGTCAAGCTTCCAGTTGCACGAACGCTCAAAATCTGCGTAGATCGCGCCAATCCAAATTTATTTCTTTGGCGCCTTTCCTCCAGGCGCCTTCGGTATCGCACCAGCACCAGCACCGGTTGTTGAGACCTTGGCGGCGCCGCCAGCCGGCTTGTCGGAGCTGGCTCCAGTAGCAGTCTGTGTACGGGCGGAAACAGGGGCCTTCCCGGTTCCGGCCTTGGCCTAAAGCATGGCGTGAGGCCGTGAAAGGAGCGGAAAGCGATAATGAGTGCAGATCTTACCGTCTGGGTTTTTGACGAGGCGGATTTGGGGGTCTTTCCGGCCATTATGATCTGAATCAAGAATTAGTGAAAGGATAAGGAACGAACGGAGAGAAAAGAACCTAGACTGCGTTGAGATTCGTTGGGGAGATGAGGCCCTGACTGTGAAGGCTTGAAGGGTAGTGGGTAGACTATGGAGACATGGCTGGTCGACGACCCGCTTTATACCATACTGCTGAAATGAAGTCAGACGAGGGAAAACAGCGACCAAACAGGAGCGTGAATTGTGCTATTCGCGAATCCACGATGGCGCAATAGGGGCAATTTTGGGAGAACTTCGGGTATGGTTAATCTTGAGTGCTGCGGGTGTATCGATAGAACCAACCATCACGAGCTCGTTCGGATCGCTTGCCTTGAGAATGTCGATGACAGCGCACAGATAGAGTAGTTTTGCTGGATTAATTGCGATATTCCCAGCCAATTGAAGTCGCGTCACGTTTCACAGGCTTTTGCGAAGACGAGCCCTGGCTGGGCTTATGTGGATGCGAAATGAGGCGGCATGCCGGACCACTGGGGTGACGCATGCTTATCGGTGTGTTCGGTGCGTTCTGATATGACATGCAATCGATGGTTCCTTGTCATCGAATGGTGCGAAAGGGGGAAGACAGGGCAAGACTCTGCCTAGAAACAGGTCATGGATTCTCTTCTGACCATAGGTTAAGTTACATTTGATCGCCCCCCTGTACATGGGCATATACATATCTCTAAGCCCGAGGGCGAAAGTGCATCATGACGATGCAAGGAGTACAAGAAACTCTTCGGAGAAATTCTAGGTCGTCTAGACTGTGGTTCGATCTCTTTAGGGGAATGATATTGTAATAGTTCAAGGTCTAGACACAGTTATGTCAGAGATGGCAATATTAAAATCTAATGCGAACTAACGGTGGGCGATGTATCATGGGTGGCTCCGTCGTCGGCGATGTCCAAATGTTTGTCGGCGAAGGTATGAAGCTGCCGGTGTTCCTCGTAAAAAAGATGTTTCGTCGACCTGCACTACGTCTCCTGGAGGTGCATGGGAGGATTTCGATTGAAAAGGCCAAGTCCACCTCGTAGAGGCGTCGTGTGCCGTCCCAGGTAGCGTGTCGGATATGGTCAAACCAGGTGCAGAAGATGCAGATACGGCTTGGGTCGCAACTGAGAACACAACAGCGGTGGTCAGATACATGGACGAATCGAATTTCATGATGGGCGGAGAGTGGCGATATCTATATAGGAGGTCTATCAAAGCCTAGTCACGAGAAACAGGTCAACAGATATCTCCGATAGCCATATAGATATGAATGCATACTTCGAAAATTATCGTCTAACCGTGAAAGTAGGATCGAGCGGGTGACTGACAGAGGGATGGTGATGGGGAGTGGCATGATTTCACAATCCCCGAACTCCTTTTCAAGAGTCTGCAACGTGCAATAAATCACAGGTGCATTTGCCTCGTTCTGGGGTAGCTGCCGCCTCGCGCAACGTGGTTGAGTGCAGGCAGGACAAAGGCAAGAAGGGCCGGCGCGGTTGCGGCGCGGTTTCCCCGAACTTCTCACGGAAGCATTTGAGTACACGCTTAGTCATTATTTATTACTTCAGCCTCAATTCAATCCACTACTCCTCTCGTACTGAAATGACAAAACACAGCAAGAACAATACAGCTTCGTCTATCTTCAGCTACGCTGAGTATAAGAGATTGGACTATGGGACGAAACGCGTGCGTACACTAAACAATTCTCAAATATCAGCACCAACGCTGATTTGAAACCAGCAACGTCTTGGAAATGAATCAATGCGACGGTTCGATGCATGTGCTTTGTGCTTGAACCGTGCTCGAGAGCCTGTGGCTTGTAATGAGGGCCATCTATTCTGTAAGGAGTGTGTTTACACGGACCTCTGTGAGTTCTGTTCGCAGCAGATTCTATCGATTCCGACGCTGACCTCTCTAGTGTCACAGAAGAAGGATATTCAGCGACAGAAGCAGAAATTAGAGGCTCTCAAAGAAGAGGCTGAAGAAGAGAAGGAAAGAGCAAAGGAGGCCGCGCGAGAGCGTGTATTGCGAGATTTTGAGAAAGGACAGTTAGGGTTATCTGGAGCACCGTCAGCTGCTGGAACCAAATCTGGAGGTGATGCAGATGAATGTGAGTCCCTTTTTCCTGAAACTTGACTGTTCTAACGCAGCGTTATGAAGCGAGAGGAATGAAACGTAAATTCGCTTTTGATTCATCAACGGTCGAAACTCTTGCACGAGAGGCGGAAGAGGCAGCTCTTCGGGAAATTGAACGCGAACAGGCTGAAGCGCTACGAAACAAGCTCCCCGATTTTTGGCTCCCTTCGTTAACGCCAACATATAGTTCATCGGGACCTCCGAAATCCTTAACGGACGTGAAAGTTCAAACAACTTGTCGTGGAGGCAATCCGGCCCACCCAATCGCGTGAGTATGCGATTTCTTTGCATCAAACATTTTTCTTGATCTAACACACTCTTGCAGTCTCAAGAACCTCATACCCGTCAAATTCACGTATCACAATGCTACCGCTGGACCCTCGCGGTCCACGGAATCGACGCCTGGGAGCGTTGACGAGAAGTCAAAACAGGAGGAGCCTGAACCTATGTGCCCATCATGTAAAAAGCACCTTTCAAACAGTGTTCTTATGTTCGGTATGCCCTTGAATCTATTTTCTCCCTAACTTGAGTCCTGATCATGGAATTTCAGCGATGAAGCCATGTGGCCATGTCACATGTAAAACCTGCACCGATTCGCTCGTTCGCCCCGCCAAGCAATGCATCGTTTGCGATAAACAGCTAAAGGAGAAAGACATCGTGGAGTTAAAGAGGGAAGGTAACGTTGATCGTTGATATCCCTTTGAGGCTTCTTCTCTGACATATCGATGACCATCAGGAACTGGTTTTGCCGGCGGAGGGTTGGCAGAGACTTCGAAAGCCGGGATTGCTTTCCAAGGATGATCGCTATGGTCCGAATTATTCCAGGAACTCATCGACGGCGAATAACTGTACATTAAGCAGCAGTATAGCATATTCTGAACCCTCTGCGGAAAGTCGGACTGGTCCTCTTCAATCATTCCTTTGCCTTCCTTTGAATCGAACCCACCACCAGCACCATGTGACACGGTTGGGATTCTGATCACTCAGACTGCCGTAGTGCCTTGCCTTCTGAGGCGGAGGTCGCGGTCCGCCTTTTCCATCACGATGATACTTAAGTGCGATGCCTCATTTTCCATTGCCGCCGTCGACATCATGTTTGGTAACACGCTGCATCTACTGGCAGCTACTACCAGCATCCTTGCAGCGAACAATGCATCTTATTTCCAGCCTAACTCAACTGGCATCAAATTACAGAACGGTTTCGAGCGTGTGTACATCCAGGTAAGGCCTTCCAGACTTCCCGTGGGCCCAATGTTCACAGTCCCACGTGTAAACAGCCGTTTGGGAACCATGGCATACGCGTTCGTGCGAGCCTCCTTAGAGATCCCACGGGAAATGAGCCGTCCGCCTTCTTCGACCCCCCGTTGGAGGGTCCTGGGGGGAACCAGGGACTAGCACATGATATCACTTTACCTTTTCAAGGCAGCGCCTCCCTGCGGAATGGAAGGCTCATTGCCCAAGTTTCACGCGGGGTCCTCTCGTTTTTGCGTGTCGAAGCGAATGGAACGACTTCTTTATTGACATCAGAATACTCTGACACGAAATCGCTACCGTCGAGATATTATACGCAGGACTTCCGCTCATCGTCTTTCGCAGCGCAGTTTGCATTTAGTTCGACGCCTGATGAGCAGTTCTATGGAGCTGGCCAGCAGGAGTGTTGTAAGGACCATTCGGTCAACAAGAAAGGACAAGTGGTGGATCTGATCAATTACAACTCTCATGTGACGCTTCCTGTCTACATGTCGGACAAGGTAAGTGAGCCTCGTCACACCTAGCACGACACGCCTCATTGGTTTTGGCAACAGGGATATCTTCAATTCTTCAATATGCCTAGTCAAGGACGATTGGGTATGCATCCTTTCCAAACATTAAGTTACTCTCTTAAGCTATGACGTAGAATTTGGCCACCTTCGCACACGCTTCGAGACCAGTGAGGCGACAGTCGTCGATTATTACATGTATGTCATTCGTTTGCCGAAGCTTTCCCTGTTGGTAACTTTGGCACCAGTACCACCGCAGATCCAGGAGACTATGATGCATTGCAAGAGCAGTATACAGCGGTCACAGGTAAGCTTCTTTCAAGGTAGGAAATTGTCGAAGCTCATTGGTGAAAATCAGGACGGCAACCGACTCCGCCCGACTTCATGTTAGGCTACCAGCAATCAAAGCTCAGGTATTATAACCAGACGCAGGTCATAAAATTGGCCCAACGCTTTCACGATGAGCAAGTTAAAGTCTCGTTAATTGTCGTCGGTACGAGATCGTTCACCCTCCGCAGGTACCATCTAATTTGGGACTATGTAATCAGACTTCTTCGCTTGGAAATTTCAGGGCGACTGGTGCGCTCTCACCCCGATAAATTTTCACGAATACTCAATTCTGCGCAGGTCATTCGATCCCCAGTTTTTCCCGGACCCTGCTGGCATGGCGGCCGAGGTCAAGCGTTTAACTGGCGCGGAGATGATGGTATCGATGTGGCCAAGCGTCGAGGATCTCTCGGTCAACTATATTTCCCTGCAGCAACAGGGTCTTCTGGCGACGACTAGAGACGGTCCCGGGGTTCAAGATTCATTCGAAGGCGTATACACCGGACTTGGTGGGTGGCTTTCATTTTCAAACGAGTTGGATTCCGCTGACGGTCCGTGCTCTGAAGTGGACTCGACGAATCCTGCGGCTCGGGACTTCATTTGTGAGCTCTTCGGCGCAATTGTTGCATGATCGATTTGACGAGGAAAATATCAAAAGGGAAACGACTGAACGAAAGCTACTTCTCGCAGGGTATACATAATTTCTGGATCGATCAGGCAGATGGTCCGTTTCTTGCTGAGTATACGTACTTCTTCCTCATTTTTCTTCTTTAGGCGGTACATTGGGAGAACCGTTTGAGAATAGTAACGTCTATCTACAGTTCTGAATCTGGTCTCCCCTCATCCATCATCTGCAGATGGCCAAGCTATCTCCTCGATCCCATTTGCTCGGTCTTTTGCTCAATACTTTATTGGGACACAAGAAGCGACAGGAAAAATGTATCCTTGGCTACATCAGCAAGCTATCGACGAAGGCTTCCGGAACCTCACAGGCATGGATGCAAGGGCAACGTCGTGTCAATACATGTCGCTGACAAGAAGCACCTTTGCCGGTGGACAACGCTTCTGCTCGTACCTCTGGAGCGGAGACACGGATTCTAGGTTTGATGTTCTCCTGCAGCAAATTACATCTGGTGTATCCGTAGCTGCTTCTGGAATCTCATCGTGGACGCTTGACATTGGCGGATTTGCAGGTCTCAACATTGATACCCCAGAAGTGAGGATGGCTCAGAAAGTCTTTCATATGCATATTGATACGCATCCTCTAGGGGCGTGAACTCTTCGTACGGTGGTTTGCTATGGGAGTATTCCTTCCATTTGTATGTATCTGCAATGAGTATTTCAATTTACATGCTGATTTTGACGACCTAGACGCGTGTGCATGGGTGAGGAAGCCATGTTGGGATCTTTTTTCGCAGACTGACCTCCATCTATTAAGGACTCGGACCTGTAACATTACGAGAGAAACTTCTCCACCACATGCTAATCCTTGTGGAAACGAAGTGAATCTTCGAAACTTTCACGTCACTACTCAAGCTCTGACCTCAATTCATTCACAGCCATGGTCTTACGGTGCTGATAACTTCGTCATCATCAAGAAGGTGAGCCTTCTATCGAATTGCTTGCTTGAATCTAGCCATGACACCGAGCCCAGTACATCGAGCTGCGATACCAACTTGTGCCCTACGTCAAGACTCTGTTCCGTACGTTACAGCAAACTGGGAAGACCATAATGCGGCCGCTCTACTACGATTTCTCCCACTCTGACCTATTCGTCGTGGAGGGAACACGATTCAACAATCCATCTGTTGTGCATCAGTATATGTTTGGTGCGAATCATTATTGTTCTATGCAATCCCGCATTCTCAAAGACTACGTTAGGCCCACGTTTACTCGTAGCGCCGGTCGGAGAACCCAATGTTACCGTAAAAGAAGTTTATTTGCCACGCATACCAAGTACCAACCTGGAACAGAAGCTCACATGGACCCACTGGTTCGTGCTGTTTTTCTTAACTTTCGTCTATTCACGTGTCGCATATAGGTGGTCCGATAAAGACTTCGGAACGGGTGGCAAGTTTGTGAACGTCAGCGCGAGACTCGACGAGATCCCGGTGTTTTATCTTGGATCGAAGGAGGACATACTGCGTGGAGATATTTGATTTTTCCCATCTGGTGTCAAAGATTCTAGTGATGTTGTCAACAGTTGTTGTGGAATGCAAGTTTCTGCTTTGCGTCTTTTTGGGGAACAGTGAATATTGAAGTCGAGCCTCATTTAGCCCGCTTTCCGTAAGTACTCCAGTAACTATTCAACTGTATTCGAGTGATCTACGTATGTCCATAGGTTGGCAGGTGGGACATTGGTGAATAACGAAAGATTAACGACCGCAGTCGTTCCCGCTAGGGCAACCTGGAAACGAACCTCTATTCTCTTCCGATTCGGAAGGTTCTTATAATTAGCCTAGACGCCTGCTATGGAACTCTGTCCGACTTGACTAGTCCAGTAAGGTCGATGCGAAGGTCGATGACTGGTGAGAAAGCTCACTCCACTTTGAGTTGCGTTCGTTAAAACCGTCATATGGTTTACCACACCTTCTCCGAGGTCTTCTCTAGGCGGAAGAGACGGTCCGCGCTCGAGGTGCAATATAAAGCTCCCTCGTCGCTTCTGTTCTTTTAGAAGAACCATGTTTAGTAACCCCTTAGCCCTGTTAACCGCTACGAGCAGCATCCTCGCAACGTCAAACTCTACATACTTCCAGCCAAACTCCACTGGTATTAAGTTACAGAATGGATTCGAGCGCCTTTACATCCAGGCACGTCCTCGACTATCCCATGGCACAACTTGTCCTGAACAATAATGACCTTAGCCCTTCGGTGAACACGGGATTCGCGTCCGGGCCAGTCTCTTGAGAGATCCCACTGGGAACGAGCCGTCTGCATTGATTGACCCGCCTTTGGAAGGTCCTGGAGGAAATCAGGGCTTGACTCATGATATCACTCTTCCTTTCCAGGGGAGCGCCTCTATCCGAAATGGGAACCTCGTGGCCCGTGTATCCGGCGGAAGAATCTCATTCCTTCGTGTAGAGACGAATGGATCAACCACTCTGCTTACTTCGGAGTTTTCAGACACGAAGGCGCTACCCTCTAGATACTATGTCCAGGACTTTCGCGCTCCTTCATTTTCTGCCCAATTTGCGTTCAGTTCCACTTCCGACGAACAGTTCTATGGTGCTGGTCAACAGGCTTGTTGTAATGATCACTCCGTCAATAAGAAAGGCCAAGTCGTCGATTTGATCAATTATAATTCGCATGTCACTCTCCCCGTCTATATGTCGAACAAGGTCAGTCAGCGCCTGCTGTTGACAACAAATCACTAATCACCGCAACTGCATTAGGGATATCTTCAATTCTTCAATATGCCTGGCCAAGGAAGCCTAGGTCAGTTATCGCTCGGCTCATGTCAGTCACCTATCTTCAATGCTCTGTGTTGTAGAATTTAGTCCCCTCAGGACTCGCTTCATCGCAAGCGAAGCGACCGTCGTGGACTACTACATGTGAGATTCAAGCCATACTATCCCTATAATCAAACTGACATTTTCTCAGAACGACTTCGGAACCCGGAAATTATGACGCTTTGCAGAAACAGTACACTGGAGTTACAGGCAAGCCTTTGATTATTGGGCATTTTTAATAAAAACATTTTCGACTAGGCCGTCAGCCGACACCTCCAGACTTTATGCTAGGCTACCAACAATCTAAATTACGATATTTCAACCAAACGCAGGTACTCGACGTGGCGCAGAGATTTCATGACGAGCAAGTGAATGTTTCTCTGATCGTTGTCGGTAAGTACAAAGAACATATCTAGGAGGTTTCTGTCCTTGACAATCGCCATGTCCTACAGACTTTTTTGCCTGGAAGTTTCAAGGAGACTGGTATATCTCACCCTTTCATTCCGTTTCTGTGCCTTCAACGATCATTCAGGTCGTTCGACCCTCAGTTCTTTCCGGACCCGGCCAGCATGGCGGCGGAGGTAAAACGTCTGACTGGCGCCGAAATGATGGTGTCTTTGTGGCCTAGCGTGCAAGATGCTTCCGTGAATTATCTCACACTACAGAGAAATGGCTTCTTGGCCACTACAAGAGATGGTCCTGGCGTGCAAGATTCGTTTGAAGGGGTATACACCCGGCTAGGTGGGCTAGCATTTTCTTCTCCCGTTCAGCTGAATCTCGATATTGATGATGGCATCACAGTCGATTCGACAAACCCTGCTGCTCGCGAATTCTTATGTTGGTTATCGAATTGTCTATGAAACCCACTCAACTAAAATTACGGACAGGGAGACGACTGAACGATAGTTACTTTTCCAAGGAGATCCATAACTTTTGGATTGACCAAGCTGATGGTTGGTGTATATTATCAGTAACGCGTTGAAGCAAGTTGACATAACTTCCTAATCTAGGTGGTACCTTGGGGGAACCTTTTGAGAACAGTGAGGAAAAATGAGCTTCATCATATCGCTGCTGAATTGTGCTTAGATGGTCAATCAATCTCGTCGATTCCTTACGCTCGATCCTTTGCACAATACTTCATTGGAACTCAAGAAGGGACGGGTAAAATGTACCCGTGGCTGCATCAACAAGCTATAGACGAAGGGCTACACAACTTGACGGGCACTACTGCCGCGTCGACCTCTTGTCAATTTATGTCGTTAACGCGGAGTACCTTTGCGGGAGGCCAGCGCTTTTGCTCGTATATGTGGAGCGGGGATACGGACTCTAGGTTTGATGTCTTATTGCAGCAAATCACAGCTGGGGTTTCTGTGGCGGCTTCTGGTATATCGTCCTGGACTCTTGACATCGGTGGATTTTCGGGATTAAACATTGACAGCGCTAGCGTAAGTTTACAGATCCTCATTAACTAAATATCTGTGATTGATCAGTCACCAGGGACGTGAGCTTTTTGTCCGTTGGTTTGCCATGGGCGTTTTCCTTCCATATGTATGTTTTAAGTTGACTAGACTAGCCCCGGCCTGCTCTCATTTTGAACCAGACACGAGCACATGGGTATACACAACCACGCGTTTGCTAAAGTTATGTGTTGACGCGGGCTTGCAGTTCTCGAAGCTGCAATCTTCCCAGAGTCACCTCCCCACCAGAGGCGAATCCGTGCGGGAACGAGGTCAGGACTTTTCTCCTCTCAGATGACCTGATGCTCACGACGATGAAAGCCTTGGTCATACGGAGATGCGAACTTCGTCATTATAAAGCAGGTACTCTAACGATCTTCTCCCCCGGCTGATAACTTGCTACTATAACGTTGCACGCAGTACATCAAGCTCCGCTATCAGCTCATTCCTTATGTCAAGAAACTTTTCGAGTTGCTGCAGCAAACGGGAAAGACGATAATGCGGCCGTTATACTATGACTTTTCTCTCTCTGACGCCTTCGTTGTTGAAGGAACTGCGGCCAATGACCCAGCTATCGTTCATCAATTCATGTTCGGTAAGTATTTAGTTACCGTTTCCGTGGGGGAACGATATCGAATGCTGTCATAGGCCCCCGATTACTTGTTGCACCTGTCGGGGAGCCGAATATTACAGCCAAAGAAGTTTATCTTCCTGCCCTTTCGGCGGAGCTCGTGGCGCTGAATTTCTCTTGGACTCACTGGTAAGCCTGAATATCAGCTCTGCGGCTAGTGGTGATCCCATAACAGTGAGGAATTTAGGTGGTCAGACAAAGCGTTCGGCAGTGGCGGAAATTTTGTAAACGTTAGCGCTGGACTCGATGAAATTCCGGTTTTCTATATTGGAAGCAAAGAGGACATATTTAATGGCAATTTGTGATAAGGCTCGAAGCCTTCAAGCGATGGAGGGCCGATTTACGCATCTTGTACCAGCTGATATTTATATATTGACTTGATTACTCTCGTCGGAGGTGCGCACAAGGAAGCCTCAATCCGTCCATTCAAATGCCACAGCATGGCCCAAGCATTGCACACTTGCATGAGACATTGTGAGTACAATCGCGGCCACGGCTGTACAGTATCGATATCTTATCTTATCAGATTTATAGGGCCACGTGTATTATGTTGCAGATCAGGGTATGGCACCATTCCTGAACAGCTTCCTTGTGCCCGTCCACTCCCACCTCCATCTCCTCTACTTCATATGCAAGGCCGGATGGAGGAAAGTATTAGCACAAGTGTATCGACGATCCGTTCTTGCCACCATCTTCCTGATTCACTACCACTGGCAGCACATCTCAATCCAAGTGCAAGTGTCTCAGTGCCATCTTCTCCACGTTCCAGTACCCTACCCTCGCCTCCGGACAGCCCTTCGTCTGATTCGGTATCGTCCTTACCCTCGGTCTCCTCATCCTTCTTCTTCAGCTCAGCAGCCGCGAGCCCACCACATTCACACCCTCCGTCAGAACATCCACATGCGAGAGACTCGACACAGGGACTCGTAATCCCCTCGCTGACGCTTCCAGCGGCTCTCCGTAGACCGACCCCGTATGGCCAAACTGTGGGTGATCTAAGAATTCTGGTCCTCGGAAGCAAAGGGGCCGGCAAAAGCTTCCTCTCCGGAATCTTACTTGAGGATAATGAAGATGTCGTTGAAGTGGGCACCTGGGAGAATGCAGATCACGGAAGAATAATCCATGCTTCCACAGATTGGATAGAGCACCGAGATGCGCACGGACTTGAGAAGTTCGAGGCTACTCGGAATGTGGAAATTGTTGAATTGTCAGGTTATGAACCTGCGGTAGATGTGCGTCTCTTTTCATAGTCGTGCGGCGTGTCATACTGATATGGCCCAATAACAGCCTGACGAACTGCTCCAAACTTTGCAGTCCATAATCCGAACACCTTTTTATACTGTGTCTGACATCTTGAAACCCACATATAACCCCTCTCCTCTATTAGCAGGTCTTGTTTCGTCATCGTCCACACCAATGTACACTGCGCTCATATTCTTGCTACCATCACGTAGGTTATGTGTACTTTTCATCGACGGAGGCGGCTCACATATCTGCAATTTAGCGCCTACAGTATTGGACAATCTAATACTTGATACTCTCGGTCCCGAGATACCCGTCATTGTTCTTCCTCGCATGTCCACCAGCCAGCTGTCACCACATACGAAACTATCATCATTCCGTCCATCGTCTGCAATAGCTCTACGTACTGGCCTCTTCCATTCTCCGGAAACCATTGCGGTCCTTCGGAGTGAAGCCACGGACCGTTTTCTTCGATGGCGCGAAGTCGAGCGAACTTCAGAAGATATTCACACATCGCGAAAGGAAATTTCGCATCATCGGAATCCGGACGGCATGCCTTGGAGCAAGTCGAAATGGGAGGCAGAGTGGGTGACCAGTTTATCTCAGGACGTCGCAAGGCGCTTGCGAGAAGGAACCGTCACAGAGCGCACCTTGCAGCGCTCGACCCATGACGATCACCTTCTTGTCGAGGAATCCTCGCATTCTTGCTTGAGCGATTCACATTACGACCCTTTGCACATTCCATCGCTCGTTATGCTCACGGTATCACTTGTCGGGCCGCTACGTGCTCGCCTTCGGCGATCATTCTCGCTTCTCATTGAAACCATAGGAGATTCAAATGTACGTAGTGCTCTCCTTGGCGGGTTTATCGTGGGGATGGGTTTCGGGCTTCTCTTCAAGTTCCCTAGCTGATGGATAATGTGTGGACACGCTCATCTGCCTACGGTTAGTTGCATGTATCTGTCACCTGATACATACATTTTGCTTGATGTGCTGTGGTTACAGCATGGATCGAGAGAGTTGGGACGGAGTTTCCTGTTATGATGTCCAGGATGTCTGTCCTCATCCTGCGGGGAAAGGGCAGGAGAACATGGTAAGGCCACGCAACATTACGTTATTGATCGGACACGAGGCTTGCGAACATTAAGCCTCTGGGCGCCCTGAATGTAAACCTCGTTGTTTGCAGAAGGACTCGGAAACAATAAGGTTATGTGAACACTTATGCGTCGTCGATCTCTCCCTCCCACCTTCGCCTA
The DNA here is from genome assembly GCA_014905825.1 of Lyophyllum atratum. Classification (NCBI taxonomy): domain Eukaryota; kingdom Fungi; phylum Basidiomycota; class Agaricomycetes; order Agaricales; family Lyophyllaceae; genus Lyophyllum; species Lyophyllum atratum. The sequence continues at coordinate 434,741 of JACGCN010000011.1, read as the reverse complement.
CGCGACATCAACAACTTAGCATCTCATAACTTCAACGGCCTTCATCCAGATACCGTCATGACCAAAAGTTCGAAGAGAAAACACGCAAATACATGGAAGAAGGAGGAAGTCAAACCAAGTGACAACTTCATGAAGGATCCCAAGGAAACCGATCTCGTCGTGCCGTACGTCTTATGTTGTTCCGAAGTATAAATTCCGCTGACCAGCTTTCTAGGGTTATGGGTGCAACTGGAGCCGGCAAAAGCACTGTTAGCATACTCTCCAATACATGTCTACCTACGAGCTCACGTTTAGTGATTTGCAGTTCATCAACGCACTTGTTGGCCGGAATGTTGCAAAGGTTGGCCATGATCTTCAATCCGAGACGGCTCAAGTCCAACACTATATCCTTCCTCACCCTCAACATCCCGACCGGCGCCTTGTTATCGTGGACACTCCGGGCTTCGACGACACAAATCAAGACGATCGAGAAATTCTGAGGCGGATCGCAGTTTGGCTTGCTCAATCGTATTTACAACCTACTCTTTTCTATCATGTGAGTTCTTATTGACGACGTCGTTCTAGCTACGACGCAGATATGACACTTGCTGGGCTCATTTACTTGCACGAAATCACCCAGACTCGTATGATGGGGACCGCGCGGAAGAACCTAGATATGTTCAATAAGCTATGCGGCCCCAACGCAGCCCCGAACATCATTCTTGCGACAACCAAGTGGAGTGAGGTCAAGGAGGAGGTAGGGTCGCGACGTGAGGAGCAGCTGAGGGCAACGCACTGGAAGGATATGATTAGCCATGGATCAAGGATGTCGCGATTCGAAGCCTCGCAACAGTCGGCTGAGGGCATCGTAAGCCTCATTCTCGGACGCGAGCCTGTTGACGTTGCCCAAATTCAACAAGAGTTGGTCGAAATGGACGAATTCCTTTCGGACACCGAAGCGGGGCGCACCTTACGCTACACCCTGAAAGAGCTGCTCGAGGTCCAGAAGCAAAAGGCTGCGCGACTACGCGAAGAAGGCGGACAAAACCTGCAGGAGGAGATTGCTGAAAACGAAGAGAAAATTCACGCGACGCTTAATCAGATTAAATCGCTGAACATACCATTTGGTAAAAGAGTCCTACGGCTCTTCCGTTTTCGTGTAGGTGCTCGACATCTTATCCACTATCTTTATGCTGATTTTACCCACATACCGATGAACTAGTAGCGCGTTTACATAGATATGGGTAGGCGGGTTCTCTGACATCTTCCCATGGTATCAGGCCTATATCACAGCGTTATATAAATTATGCGATGCCCGTACTAAGTCGAACGAATATCTGTCGCTGTCCCGTGCCCACCACATCATCGGTCCATCGGCAATCACCGCAGTGCATCCGAGTCCACGCCCCTTCCTCGTTCAACCCCACCCCACGTGTTTGCGACGAGTCATGACCCCGGCGATCTGGATGTAGCGTTTCCCTTGAGACACCTTCAATTCCCTTCTACAGGTGGGCGCTAACTGCCACACCACTCTAGCTTCTCGATGGAACTTGGCGCCTAGACTTAACAATGATTTTCCCATGAAATCACTCCGCTCCAGAAGACGCAGTGTTTCAAGGAGCCAACATGCTGAAAAACACACCACCTCGCTCTGTTTTCCTAACCGCAACAAAAGTCTAATTGTTGCTTTTCAATCGTCATTGCGATAAATCAGTCATGTCACTAGTTCCACGTGTTCGCGGCTAGTGATCCTCGACATTGTTTTGTGAAGGATCGTTGTCGCCATCTGCTCCAGGCTATCCTTGACATCACCCCGCGATTTGGACATGCCCTGCTGATTCATTATACTACCACGAGCTTACCATGAGCTGTTCATGAGTTTAGCATCATACCCCTACGCATCCCTCTCCGCCGCCCTCATATCGCTATAAGTGGATGCGTACCTCACTGCCTCTCCTACCTTCGCCTCTCCGGTACTAAAGCTAGTATGTCTCCCAAATTCATTACGAAGGATAGCGGAGTTGTGATCCTGTACGTTCATTACTAGCCCTCGGAATCGGAACTATGTATTGGAACTCACCCTCGCACAACCAGCCTGCTAGGAGACACTGGTGTCGGAAAAAGCACAGTATGTCTCTCACTTTCTGCCATCGTAACATGAGATTCGAGCTCTATTCTTAGTTCATAAACACCGTTGCTGGACAACCTGTCGCGGAGGTTAGCCACAGGCTGACTTCGTCCGAGCCAGTCGCAAAGCACTTTATCATTCAGCACCCTCAACGCTCGACGCGCTCCTTTATCCTCGTTGAAGCACCTGGTTTTGACCATTATTCCGAGTCTGACGATGAAATCTTAAAACGAATCATCGACTGGTTGAAAGCGTCGTGCGTACATCCTTCAAGGAGCGCCCTTATTTTGCCTCACTCCACCACAGGTGCCACAAAGATGCTTCATTTGGGGGCATTGTCTACCTGCACGACATCACCAAGAATCGGAACAACCAATCGATGGTGACCGGAACATTCACTCTGCTGGGACTTTCTCGCCCTGAGCCAACTGGACATGTCCTTCTGGCGACGGTGAAATGGAGCAGAGCCCAGCAAGATCCTCAAGCCGAAATTCGCGAGCAGGAATTGAAGGACAAGAGCTGGAGGCTGATCTTGAAAGCAGGTGCCCAGACCTGCCGCTTCATGAACACGAAGGATTCAGCCTGGGGTATCATCGACACTTTGCTCCAGGCAGAACCACTCAAACTTCGCATAATTCAGCAAGACTTGGCTAGGATTCATCGCTCGTTGCCAACAAAATCAACACCAACTGGCATCAAGAAAGGCTTCTTTGCATCTCTGTTTAGCATATTTAGGTCTAAGGTAGGTCCGCCCCAGACAACCGTGACGACAGCCTATTGATTTCTCGATTTCCTTTGATCCATTCGTCATAGTAATATGGCAGTCACATTTATTTAGACGAAATACCAAGGCTTGACCAGATCGGCGTTACGAGCATATCACTGGTCATCATTATATTGAAGTCAGCATGTCACTTAATCGTTGACGACGAGAATATGTATAGTAGTATCGAGAATAGAGAGTGAGCTCGGAGGGAACTCATGCAAAAGACTTGACGTCATGGGTAAGGACGCACTCGTTCGGGAGAGGCACGGATCCAAGGGTTGAACGAGATCTTGATCGCAAAGAGCAAGGGGGGACGTATGTCAGCATACAATTTGGCAGGATGGAATTGGAACGCCGAGGTTGCCCGCTAGCGATATGAAACAGGCATGGAAAGAATGTACCTGGAGCACCTCTTAGGAAACTCGCCACTTTCCAATGTTCTTGCACATGCTCGATATAGTCTTGCGTCGTGGATAATCATTGTCAAGCGCCATTAAAATTCGAACGGGAATACACTCTTGTACCAAAAGGCCCTCGTCATGAAACCGTGGAATCTACAGCGGATGAACGGTTTACTGGGGATGGAGAAATCAAATTATCGATCTTAGCGTCTTCGCGCGTAAAAGTAGTATAAATACTCACCAAAAGCCCCAAAAATCGCATAACCTTTCGAGTGGGAGGAATGTTCAGTGCCTTGATCTGATTGAGACTCGACCGAATTTCCGCCTCGTTCTCGGTAATTTTCTTCTGCAGCTCTGGGCTATTCTCATCCTCTCGAAGCTGAGCGCCAACGCGCTTCTGAATCTCAAGCAACTCCTTGAGCGTGTAACGCAGAGTACGACCTGCTTCAGTCTCCGCAAGAATTCTGTCGATGTCACCTAACTCCTGTTGAATTTGGACAGCATCCAGAACATCCTTTGCGAGGATGGTGTTGATGACGCGCCGTGCCGAGCGCTGCGTAGCATCGAACCTAGTCATGCTGGATCCAAGGTCAAGCATGTGTTTCCAATAATTGTCCTTCAACTGTTTCTCGCGTCGCTCCCCTACATCCTTGGTGACATCGCTCCACTTCGTGGTGGTGAGAATGACCTGCTTTGTCGCTTCGGCGCCGCACAGTTTGTTGAACATATCGAGATTTCTTCGCGCTGTCCCCAGCATCCGAGGCTGAGTGATTTCATGTAGATAAATCACCCCAGCGAGCTTCATGTTGGCGTCGTAACTGAAACACTATCAGTATCTGATAAATGGCATTTCCATATGGGTAATCACGAGCGAGCTAGCCAGACAGCGATCCGCCTCAGTATCTCCCGGTCGTCGATAGTTGTGTCGTCGAATCCGGGAGTGTCGATCACCACAATGCGTCGTTTTGGGAAGTCGGGGTGGAAAAATGTAAAGTGCTGAATATGCACAGTGTGCGATTGTAGATCATGGCCGACAGAGGCAACATCTTGGCCCATCAAGATGTTGATGAACTGGACATCACCATTGAGTTAATGGCTGAAAGCTGACGCCTTGACTGACCGTGCTTTTCCCAGCTCCTGTAGGCCCCATGACTCTAGATGCGAGTCAGTTGGAGCTATCCGCTGATGACCCGACGAAAGAACATACGGGATAATGACGTCCGTCTCCCTAGCATCGCTCAGGAAGACATCGTCCGATTTTATCTCCGTCTTCCAAGAATTCTTTTTCGTATTTTTGCCCATCCGTATCAGCGATAGGATTAGAGCGAGGATTAGTTCGGGGTCGCAGGGAAAAGGTGTTCAAGAGGACTGCTGAACTCTTGGAGCGAACGTTGTCTGGCGCTAACCCATACGATGCCTCGGTTTATGAATGATATTTGAAGAACGCTTTTGGACATCTCAAGCTCGTGCATAACATGAGGAGGATGGCATCGCGTGGCTGTAGTCTTCGGAGCTGCACCAGAGCTTGCAGGTATGTGGGCAGGCGAGGCGTGTGGACAAGCTGAGCGAGCTGGCCGCCTTGTGGCCAGAGTCAAGGTATCCGCTTGCTTGTGTGACCAAGCATCGCCGCAGCCAAACATCGCACCTTGGAGAGTTCAGCTCTTTCAGAGTCGGCAGGCCCTACATACTTGGAAGGTTCAATGACTGGCGGTATGTCGGTGTCTGAGCAACTTGGACAATGTACCCCAGACTGTCGAAACACATATGTACCGTGTCATGGCAGAGCGACAGATGAGAGGTTGGCGGCAGAACTCCATCTGACCGCTTCTGCCTCAGGTAATGAACGGGTGGGATGTGGCAAAGGGTATTTAACAACGAGTAGCTGGTGAGTTGATGCTGACCCTATTCGGCGGCCGCGCCCTCCGCTCTGGCATAAGGAGGTTCCTTGGCTCCTCGAGAGCGTGTATAGGACAAGCGTTGCTAGAAGCAGGCGTCGACGGGATCGTCATTTTGTTATTCAAGCATAGACACAACATGATATGCACCGGTGTGGACTTCTAGGCGCTCGACTCCGATGAACAACATGGAAGCCAGATAGACCCCGGAGGAATTGCCCCAGAGCGGACGAGGGAACGTATTATCGACCACATCTTCGAGGACCTACCTGCGAAGAGGGATAGCAAGGAAATGTCTTTCTTCTAGATCTCGGCTTCCTAAGCCGGAGGCACCAAACTTACGCCATCCTCGTTTTCTGTGCTTGCCTTTCGCTCTCTCTCGTGCCGTACACAGCTGCTGGGTGTGAAATACTCTTTTCTGTTCCACAATCAACTTCTTCGTCAAAATCATGCCAAGTCCGAACTCACTGATCAGTTGACGAAAGTCACACGCGGGTCTCTGCAGGCATACAACGTAACATGCCCCTCCTCACCCTCCAATTCGTTTCTACCACTCTCAAACACGACCGACGCGTCGTTGATGAGATCTAGTTTCGAAGATAATTTAGTTCGTACGGGGGGTGAGCTGGCTCTAGGGCGTGAACGGTGTATTTCCGGCGGCTGGCATTGATTTCAAGCTGTGTGAATGGAATTGGAGAGCGTCTAGGGAATGCTAGCCTCTAGGGAATGCTTCGCTGTGATCTGCTGTGATAGTGTGCACCAAGGTCCCATATACAACTGTAAACAGACCAGATTACGGCCAGTGGCGGTGCAAATCAGACACGCACCAGCAATGACTTCCAAGTGTTGCATGCCTGCAGGCCTCCGTGCCCCTTCCTCACCAAATTCTCGTGTTCTAAAAGCTCTGCTCTTGAGCCCTCGGTGGTTTATTAGCTAGCAATATCCTTCAGCGCGGCATTTATGGCTTTAACGACTCCAAAAAGGACTACAAAATCGAACGCGACAACAGCGACTCGCGGAACCCAGCGATCAACGTATAGGGTCCAGGACGAGGATACGGTTGTCCTGTCAGTTCGCAAAATTGCACCGTATGATTCGCTACCTCATTTTCTCTGAGTTCTATAGGATTCTTGGCCAGACTGGAGCAGGCAAAAGCACCGTGCGATCCGCGCTTTTTATTCAGATTTAGGACTCAATTTATATCCTAGTTCATTAATTGGGCTATCGGCCATGACGTTGCCTCTGTCGGCCATGGTTTGGACTCCCATACGACAGACATCCAACCTTATTTGATGACCTCGGATGGTGACCGTCGCATCGTCCTCGTCGACACTCCTGGGTTCAATGATACGTGGATGAATGACCGGGAGATTATGGGTCGCATCGTGGAGTGGCTCAAGAACTCGTCAGTAATTCTGCTTCAGCTTTGCCCTACACTTACACATACCCAGGTGCAAACCAAATATGAAGTTTGCAGGGATCATCTATTTGCACGAGATAACCCAAGCTCGGACAACCCCAGAAACCAATTACATGCATCCCGCTAAACTCTCGAATCCAGAAGCGTCAAGACATGTGATCCTGGTGACGGTGAAATGGAGCGAAGTCAGGTCTTCGATAGGACAAGTTCGCGAGGAGCGGCTGATGGACTCCTGGCAGAAGATGGCGGGAGGGGGTTCTAAGATCGTTCGCTTTTTGGATTCAACGGAGTCCGCGCATTCCATAATCAATATGATCCAACTCACCACGGTGGAGGTTATTCTAAAAGAGTTAGTTCTCAGCTTTGGAAAGCTCCCTTCGAACCTTCCTGACAAGAAGGTCCGTGGTGGAGGATTTGTTTCGAAGCTATTTGGCAGGCTTACTTGGGTATGTGGCATCGTCAATATCTTCATCATGACTGAATGTGCTATCTCCACTACCAGCGAGGATGATCGAGGAAGCGATGTTGTCCGTCGTGTCCATCATGTTAGGCTACTTTTGATCTATATGGCATCGGGATGCTTGCAGTTCGGTTGTCCGAGAGCAGGTTGTTTTCCATGTCCGGTAACCTGCATCCCCCTTTCTACCGTCGTTTGATTCCGTTTTGATCTCTATATTTTTATTTACTAGTCTACTCAATCATTTTCGCAGTCGAACCGGCTATTTCACTTTTTATTCCGACCAGTTTACTCGTCGGATAGACCAGTTGTTCTGCTAATACCTACATTCCATTCTTAAAGACGACGCGATGTGAGTTATGGTTATAGGTTGATTGAGCGATGATCATAAAGCCTACTCGGAAATTCAGGCGCCCTCAACGCCGCTTCTTTCATTATCTACTCGAAGTCACCGCAAAGTCAGCGGGTCTGGTTCTGACTTGTGTGAGTTATACAGGAGACAGAGCATCTGGAACGAGGCAGAACGAAGTCTATGCTAGAAACCTTTGCCGGACACCTCGCCTACCGCCATGGCAATTACGGTATGTTGCATAATGTAACCGGTCGACAATTCTTGAGCAAACTTGATGGGCGATGCTAGATCAAAATCGGATTGGAAACCTTTTCTATGCTGTATAGCGAGACTGTCCAATGCAATAGCCCCCTCCCTCACCATATCCGAAGATTCACTGACAATATATCAGCAGCAGAAGTCCCCTAAGACGAAGGACTTACGCGCAGCCTGAAAAATGACTTGATCTTCAGGGAAATAGGAATCTTGTTCCCAATTTGAGCTAGAGTACCGCGCATGGTCTTGTCATTTTCCACAAGCTTCTCCCACAGCCCACCGTCTCCTATCTGCACTCCGCCCGCCCGTTTGAGTTGCTCAGCCATTCGATTTTGCTCCTGAAGTGAAGCCTCGAGCTCAGTGATCAAACGTTGGTCGTTGCCTTTCCTTTTCAGCGAGTCCCCCAACAACTTTACGTGCTCCTGAAGCGCTTCGGTGTCGAAGGTAAACGCATCTGCGAGGATCATGTTGACGATCGCCCAAGCAGAGTCGGTTGTGTTCTCGAAGCGATGCACTCTGGAACCGGGACGAATATTGGCAAGATCCACCTGCCTAGTCATCTCCTTTTCGGTAGGGTTCGGAGACCACTTCGTCGATGCGAGAATGACGTTTTTAGTCGCAGCGCTGCCACATAAGCCGTCGAAGTACGCGAGGTTCCGGAGAACCGTAGAAGCGCTCAGACGAGACTGGGTGATCTCAAATAAGTAGATGATGCCAGCAAGCCTCCTGTCCTTGTAGTAACTAGGGGGATGAGCGTAAGAAATTGCGAGAGGGTATAGTAGTCCAACTTACTATTGGTTCAGCCATTGCGCAATGTTCCTTAGAATTCTATCATCTGGACAGGTCGTACTATCAAGTCCAGGGGTATCAATTAAGACGACACGATACGCAGAGTCATTGGGATGCGCTATGACAGCAGGTTGAACCTCAGTAGTGCAGACATCTATGTCGTCTCCAACCACAAGGCCCGCCTCTGGCGCAAGAATGTTGATAAACTTTACACATATCAATGAGAGATGCAGTCGGGCAGGCGAAAATGTCAATTTACAGTGCTTTTCCCAGATCCAGTAATTCCCATGATCCTAGGCAAATCACCGTACACATGAAATAGGTTGAGGAAAGTCAAGGAGGAGGACGTACGGAATAACGATGTCATTGGGTTGAGGTGTAAAATTCATCACTGTTGCGCGAGTCAAAATTTCGGACTTGCTTAGCTGGTTGGGTTTTGAATGGGTAGTGGTATTATAACGCACACGTTGACTGCAACTGGCAGTGAATTATAAGTCATGCAGTCGCATCGCAGGGCTTCGTGGCAGAACCCTTACGACCCTTCGTCCAAGAGGAGATTTCTTAATCTTGTGATCGATCTGAGGTTCAGGCATCCCCTCGGGGATGATCTCTTCACGCCTCCTGAGGTTCAGGCAGGTCCTGACAAGGTCCTGGCCTGCTCCGGCAGGTCAGACTCACTGTCAGAGGCAGGCAAAACTTCGAGTTCGGCAGTTGCCGTACTCGTGCCTTACACGAGATAGACACGACTTGCACACGAAACGGTGACGAAAACGCGGTGCTCACATACCCTAAACACCCTTTCTCCACTTGGATCTTGGTCTGCAACGCACCGGCATCTGAGGATGAAATATGACGACGGTTTAGCTCCCCAGCGCCTCGTGCCAAAACATCGCAATGCGTTTTGTACATAAGTTTGTTGGGAAGTACCAGTTTCGTTCTGCACATATATCGCACTCCCACCTTCTAAACGTCAAATAAAGACAGCCAAGATTTGACTCAATCCTCTTACAGGGGCTACCAAGTTTAAAAGCTTCGGAGGCCTTCATCTTTCCATGTCGTATGTTCTCTCCACAGTCGTCACGAGGGCGTGATTTCGACCACCTGCCAAGCGCAAAGTCTTTTCTCGATGCAGAACGCCACTCGGTCCGTGATTTGAGCGCATCAGAGTCATCCGTGGATGTTCGTAGTCGGATCGAACACGCCACGTACGTCGCTCTCAGTTCCTGGCTATAAGCAAGGATTCACATGTTTTCAGTGACATGGGCGTAGCTCGTCCTAGACGCATTTCAGGCATGTCTCGATTCTTTTGTATGGCGGTTGGTCCTTAAGTCTGCGGCAGCTGACTCCTCTAATCGCTGGACTTCCGAATCCTTCACCAAATTGTTCAGCAAGGGAATAGGGAAAAAAAGTCCTGGCGAACAGTTGACGAAGGTTCTGCCCATCCTCAAAGGAGACGATGTCATTATTGCGTACATTACTTCATCCTGGGTGTGGCGACCGCTGACATAGTCCGATAGGGTCATAGGGACACTAGGAGATAACTGGAAACGCTCCGTGAGTTGTTCTCTAGTCGTCTACCATTCAGCAGGATAAACTCAGGACGATTCCTAGTTCATCGACGCTGTGTTGGGCAATGATACATCTGGCTACCGTAACGAGGAAACTCAGACAGGAAGCCTCCACTATGCTATCTTCCCGCATCCCCGCGGTCTAGATCGCAACGTGGTCCTCGTATACGCTAAGCTCAGTGACGAGAACGTTCCAGATAATTTGAAGTATATTACCACGTGGCTAACGCAGTCGTGAGTATCCTCCTATGCACGCCGGAGGTTGAGACATAATTGCTTGACAGGGTCAACAAGGAGAAAAAACTTACTGGGATAATCTACTTGGAGGATATAGCTAGCTCACGACCGCCGAAATCGTCGCGCAGGCACCTCAAGTCCCTTGAAAAATATGTCGGTGGATCCGCAAATACCCACCTCTCTTTTGTGATGATGGAGTTTAAGGAAGCTGCACCCGTCATTGTGGCGCAACGCGAGGCCGAGCTGAAAGCGCGCTGGAAAGGCTTCGCTCAGCGAGGCGCTAGCATCCTTCGATTCACTGCTACACAGGAGTCTGCCCGCGCCATCGTCGACCCTATTGTTGCCATCGCGGAACACAAGGTCGCCATTCAACGTAAAGTTTATAAGGGAACGGAGAGCAAAGCGGACGACCAATTTATGCTGGATCCCAGAAGTACGGACATCGTTATTCCGTATGTCGTTATAATCGCTTGAACGGCTATAACAGGCTAACCGATTCATTAGTATCATGGGACCGACTGGAGCCGGTAAAAGCACGGTAACGAGTTGTCTTCTCTAGTTGCATTTCTCAATTATCTGATACAATAAGACAGTTCATCAACACCGTCGCAGAGAAGGAAATAACCACAGTGGGACACAATCTCAAATCGGAGACTGCGCAGCTACAGCACATTGTGCTATCCTACCCTAAAGATCCGAGTCGTCGTATCATCCTTGTCGACACGCCTGGGTTCGACGACACCTATCTTGCTGATTCTGAGATTCTGAGGCGAATTGCAGTCTGGCTGGCTCGATCGTGAGTGCGCCCCTTTGGTTTTGGAACCTGGCAGCTCACAATTAATTTCTACCAGGTATAGCGCCAACATGAGACTTTCCGGTGTCATCTATCTTCACGAGATCAGCCAGAGTCGCATGCTAGGCACATCGATGAGGAACCTCGACATGTTCAACAAGTTATGTGGCAGGGAGGGGACGAAGAACGTCATTCTAGCCACCACTAAGTGGTCTGAGATTGCCCCTGGTGTAGGAGAGAAACGCGAACAACAGCTGGAAGAACTGCATTGGAAGCCTATGATCGAGCTCGGTTCACAGCTGCGCCGATTTTCTGACTCTAAGGAGTCTGGATGGGAGATCATCGAGGAGATCTTGGGGAATGCGGCCCGCAATGAGGATACCGTTGACGCTATTGCAATCCAACAGGAACTTGTCGAGATCGAGAAAATCCTCTCAGAAACTGAAGCTGGCCGCACCTTGCGATACACGCTCGAGGAGCTTCTGGAAACCCAAAAGCGAACTGCGGCGCAACTTCGCAACGATCACGGAAATCCCGAGTTGAAGGAGGTGTTGGAGGAAAACGAGAGGAAGATCCACACGACGCTCCAGGAGCTGCGAGCAATGCGTATACCATTCGCTCGGCAGTTCCGAAAACTGAATCCTTTCGCCGCTGCGAACAAATAGACAGTTTTCATATAGGTGCAGACTTGTCGAATCGTACCCCGCCTTTATGGTTCGACGACGTGGGATCTGGAAAGGGTGCGGGAACGAAGAACAAAGAGACTTCAGTCCATATATATGGAGCAAGACGAGAGAGGTGAGAGCACGAATGGAAGAGAGTCAGAACACGGTATGTTCGAACACGAAGCTTCAGCGTACACGAGGGCGGAAAATGAATATGAGGGGTGGGGGATAGTCTCGAGATCAGCCGTTATGGATTTGGTACACTGTCGGCGTGTATCAGTACCGACACTCCCTTCACACAATCCAAATTGAACAGATGCGCTCCTTTCCTCTGATTAAACATCGCGATTACCGACAAGAAGGCTGGTTCGAGTCTAGGTCTGTCTAGGTGGGAGATCGGAACGGTGACTCGGATATTTAATTTAACCTACCGGGGTGTCGTGATGCACTCAGCACTGGTCACTGTGAAAGCGGGCATTCGAACACTTGTATGGTCGTTTCCGTGAATCCGTTCTCTGCTCGACCAACCCTGCTGGCGACCCCACTCACGTACATATACGTACGGTACAACAGGCAGCGATTGTCATGCTCAAGCAGAAATTATCAGCCACTTTAGACTTCTCGTTACCACACTACCAATGCGGCCCCATGGCCAGCGCTTCTACGCAGTTCAGGATGCGGAAATCTATGACCCGTACCTTAGTTGCCCGACCGCGAACGCCTACTATCACCGGCAACGGTATGCAAAGTGTGTCAGAGTTGCAAAGTCGCATTTTTCGACTGCTTCGCGTTCCATTCTGGCCAGTTTTAGTCGCGGAATGTATTCCTTAGTATCTTACGACCTCGTACATACCCTGATTATGAAAAACTACGAAGTGTTGGTCGTTCCACAAAGGTGTTTTCGGGGTGATGGAGAGAAATTGGTATCTTTTCTGGAACAGCCGTCCACAACGCTCTCCGATCCCCGCAAAAATTGGGAGTTAGCTTGAAGATACCAGCCCATGGCGATAGGAGAAGTAGAAGGATGGCTACGTGCAAGTTGCTGAAGAGCGTGACAAAACGCAGGACCCCCGAAAGCGCCCTAAGCGACCTGATCCTAGTCCGGATGAGAATTGGGGAATTTCGAGGCCGATCCAACAGGTTTGTCTGGATAAAAACTCGCGAAATTCGGTCGAAATCCTTGAGCACGGCGTCCGGATAAAAATCACCAGGTGCCAACCTCTGATTGCTGACCGGATAAATATTGGGCGAAATGAAGGGCCAGCACGAGGTTCGATCCTGTGGTCCTGTGGAGGAAATCAGCAGGTTAACCAAGTACTTGAGCTACTATACTATCGCTACATATTTCACATTTGCCTTTAAACATAACCATGGCCGTATAGCAGAGCGTTAAGCAAATTTTCATGATTTTGAAGGGGCCGGCTCGAGCTCTGATCAGCAACTCGCCATTCCACTGGGCTCCTATTACTTCTGGAGCCCCCGCTTCCATTGAGCATGGTTTAAAGGTATCAGAGATGGATTGGGGAGTCTTCAGGAAGTTGAATGAAGGCAAGGCGTAGGGTGCTTGAGGCTGTCAAGGTGCTTCTTAAGCGCGAAACTAAGGCTAAACAGCAATAGGACATGTATCGACGTGCACAGTTGGTAGACAAATGTTCGAACTAGTCTTGACCCCTCTCTCGGACGTCCTGAGGGTTCCTGGATGATGGGCCGCGCAGCGAAGGAAAATTTTGGGAAAAAATGGATGCCTGATGTAGGGGTCCGGATAAAAATCCACCTTTTGGGAGGGCTGATTCGCCGTCCGGATAAAAACCTGGCCAAAAGTGTCCGGATAAAAATCGCGGATTTTGGCTGATTTGGGATCAGACATTTTGGGTGGCTTTCGGGGGACCTCAAAACGCCCTTTGCAAGACCATCACTTCGAACTCCGACGCAAGATCTGGGCGATCCTGTTTTCCGATCTCGGCGTTGCAGCGGCTACGTGACGTTTCATGACCAGGGTTGTGCAACTCCCTGCTTTTGAGGATGTGCATACTGGGACTGCCCCGATACCACCTCCACTTCGTTTTTCGTCAAATAAAGTCGACAAACCACTGGAGGAGATACTAGCCCCTGTATCTACCGAGTCTCAAGAGGGATGAACCAAAATTGGTAGAATCCGGAAGAGTTCGCTAAAAACTTTGCAACTCCCTGCCTGACAGTACCTAAGATGACATAGCAGCAGCCAGCATGGACGTATGGCTTTCGCTTTCGCCGTACATTATCACGATGATCTCCACCAACGAATACACATACACATCACACGATCTAGCAAAGTTTGCAAACCCAGAAAGCAGCAGGACCGAAACAACCGTCCCCAGCACCCTCCTCTAATCCCTCCCTACCATATCCACCATCGCAGCGTTATGGTGGCTCCCCTTGGGCGGCTTGATCACCAGGTCCGCTTGTTGTCTACAAAGAAGTTTCGGCTAAATGAGAACTTCGACGGGTCCATGGCGGAGATGACTTACAGCTTCATTCTCAAAAGGAGCTTCCTATTCGCCGACTGGATGTCTGTCCCCGTCTTGATGGCGCGCGCAAACAGATCAGCACGGTAATCCGTCTTCTTCGCATATAGAATCTATCCCAAACGCATCAGCTCTTGTCAGTAGCACACCACAATCGCAGAATCAGAATGGACCTGACCTTATTCTGGCTATCCACCCGCCCCTGGATGCTCCTCGCCTGAATAAGCTGCACCACATGCCTCTCCACCTCTTCCACCGTCCACCCGAACGCCTTGCTCATCCGCTCCAGCTTGATCGTCGCGAAGGGCTGGAAGTACAGCACCACCGCCCAGTTCCGGATCTGGTCCGTCAGCTCGGCGATGTGCGGGGCGAGGTGGATGTCCACCATGTGTCGTGTCTATACCATATACATTTGTTTAGATGTAGACTCGAGAAGGAGGGAAGGGAAGATGGTAAGGGGGGGAGGACTCACGGAGTACCGCGCAAGGATGTCGAGCACGGTCTTGAAATCGCTGCTCATGTAGGCTTCGATGAGCTCGCGGATGTATGGTTCCTGCTCCAGGTACACCCCGAAAACGGGGTTGCCCAGGAGCTGGGTCCTGAGCGCGCTGCGCGGCAGGCTAGACAGCGCGCACAGGGTCCCATACACGGCGATATCGCCGGGGGCCACGACCTGTTTACGCGCGGTAAGTAGGATTTATACGGGTAGACCACGAATTATCAATTAAAGCTGACCTTGCCGATCCAGTCGCCCAGCTCCTTCGCAGGCCCCACTTTCAAGAAACTATACGCCGCCTTCTCATAATTCGCCTGTCCCAGATGCGATAATGCCGTCGCGAGATCGAGCTTCGACTGGACTTGCTGCCGTTCGATCGAGGTCTTCTTCTTCGCTCCCGCCGTGGGTGCTTGGGCGCCACCACCACCGTTGCCCCCGTTGCTGGCGTTGAGGGTGGCGTCGAGCGCGGCGTCGGCTTTGAAGACGTAGGTGGAGAGGTGGGTGTAGTTCCTTTGTTCGAGGAGGATCTGGGTCAACGTCAACTTTACGAGGAGGGAGAATGTGGGTCATGAGCACCTCGAGGACGGAGAGACACATGTCGAGGACGTGTTGGCTTGTTGCGCAGTATTCGCGTGATTTGGTGAAGTGTTTGAGGGAGGAGGAGTATTCGCCTACTGATCGGTAGTAGTAGCCCAAATCGCGGTGAGCCATCTGCGAGGATACTAATCAGCTACTGGGCCACCCAGGAATCTTGAGGCAGAGCTAGCGTGGAGGGGGCAGTCATGAATGGATGGGAGACCCACCCGAATGCTCTCCTTGATCATATTATTCGAATACGTCTTCAGCTCCACCTCCAGTTTGATCTTCTCCGCCTGATTTTTCGCCAACGTCTCATCAGCCCACTTCGTGTCAAGCGGCGCAAGTTCCATCGGATTTGAGAGCTGCACGGGGAGATCTGGAGTCGCGGAGAGCTGTTCGTAGACTGTGAGGACGTGTTGGTATACGGATGGGTCCCGCGATTGGTGGATATGTTGGACGGCGAGTTGGAAGGCTTCTTGCGCGATGGAAGGGCATGTTTGGAGGATCAGGATGAGGCGGTCAATGGCGGTGCGACCTGGATCGTAATGTTAGGATATCGCGTATAGTTCTATGATGTTAGGAGAAGAAAGGGATACCGGAGTAGTTGGAAATGTAGCTCTCCAAGTCGAAAGGATGGGCTTCGTCTACGGGTGCCATGACCCTCCTCGACGGTTGGGGCTGGGAACTTGTGCTTTGTTGGTTATCATCATCAACGTCCATGCTCGAGTAGTTTGTTAGCTCGGAGTTGAGCAGAGGATTACGGCCGACTTTGGAGGGCGAGGAACGATGAGGGTTAGGAGGGGTTGATAGGCGCGGATTGTGTGACATCAAATCTAGATCAGTGGTCACGCGACTTGAACGCGTCCAACTTTTTCAGTGTTCACCACCATCACCACCACCACTCCTAGGCCTTAGCGCTCCCTAGCGCTCATGACTGGGTTCAGAAGTCGAAATGACCTTCGCAGGTTTGAAGGTAACACAGGAATCCGCGACATATTCTGCGCTCTATTCTAGAGCTCCTCTACACTCAGTTCCACAGTGACTGGGCTGCTCACTTCCCTCCTTGCTTCTGACAATTCTTCAATTAAATTGAACCACCGTGACCGCTGTGTCGCGTCGCTGAAGACGACGATAACGATCTCAAAGCCGCACAACTTTAAGTCGCCTCTGGGCGTATGTAGGCAGCAAATAATGCGCTCGCGGCGTTAAATCCGGAGACTCAAGCTTCAATTCTGCACCCTCTCGTATGTTCCCCTAGGGTGGCCAAACGAAGCTCGACGGCGGACGCCGAGTCACCAGCGACGCGCGCCAAACTTCGGTATATAGAACAAAACCTATCTGTTACCTCAAATACGAAAATACACCCCATTCCCAAGTCGTGTTTCTATCGGTGCTAATTCGAATGAAGCTATGTACCACTCTCATAAAATAGTTCTGAATTGGGTATGGTGGAGCAGGAGCCAGCCTGGGTAGCATGCCGATAGAAAAACCCGTGGCTCGACTCGTCTAATGCTTTTCACTAGGTCTGTCAGTCTCCATACTCCATGCTGCATCTACTGAACGCGAAACACAAAAGCACTATCTTGAAGGTTTCCTTTCCACGCGAGCATCGTCCAGAACTGTACTTGGCACATGAATCACCTCACATGCTATGGACCAAATCCACTTCTGTACATGCTTAGGAATCTGGTCTTCACGATACGGGGCCCAGACAGCTTGGTAAGATAATGTGCGGTCCAACAGCGTGGTCGGTGTATCACACGAAGAAGACTATAGACAGCTGATATTTCAAAGTCACTCTAACTCGGAAAATCGATACATGTAGGCAAATTGTAAGTGATCAAAACGACCGAGCCCCCGCATCCACATCACCGTGCCCTGCCTAAGTATATCGCACTCAGTACCCAATCGCACTCGAAACCAAGAAACCACCCACCAATAGGACAAGTCCCCGCAAACACAAACGCACCCAGCTCATCCCCCACCTTACCAATCGCACCCCTCCTTATCTTATCATACAGCGCATACGCCTTCGCCACCCTATCCGTGCAATATACCGACGTCATGCCGATATACGTCGCCGTCCCCCCGCAGATGCTCATGAACCTCAGCTCCTCGGTGTACCCGGTGAACGTGACGCCGTCAAACACGATCGGCTCGGGCATGGCGAGGGTGAACTGCTGCGTGAGCTGGGTGGGGGTGCGTGAGTAGGCGACGAGGCGCTCGGTGAAGGGGGTGCCGCTGAAGTTGCCGGAGCGGGTGGAGCCGGGGGTGTTGTCCTTGCCGTGCGTGGAGGCTATTGGGCCGGTCTGTGCGTGAGATCATATGAGGGGTGGAAGAAGGATGGAGGGGAGGGGAAGGGGGGGGGGGAGGGTGACTTACATACCACTCTGAGTGGAAGAAGGATCCGGTCTTGTTGAAGAATTCGGCGGCGGGGACGTTGTACTGGAAGGTGTTGGTTTCGAAACCTGGGAGCGCCGATGGAGGGCATTTGGGGTCGAGGTGGGTGATAATATTACCAGGGGCTGCGGAGGCGACTAAGGGTAGGAGGAGGGTGGCGGCGAGGAGGAAGAAGGTGCGAGTGAACATTGCTTAGGTGGGCAAAGAGGGATTGCGACGATGCATTTGCTTATATGAACGAGCTGTAGCCGAAGAGAAGGAGAGATAGCACAATGGTGTGTCTTGCGTCAAGGATAGTTTACAAAAGGACAGGTGTGTTACTGTATCTGACTGATCCGCTCCAGGATAGGGAAGGCAATAACTCAAAATTCGATCCATGCAGGTGCAAAGTTATCCGACTCGATTCGATCCTAGGACTAGCCTGCCCATGGGGCAAGGAAGTCATCGGGCCCTGCCTATATCGCACTCGGTACCCAATCGCACTCAGAACCAGGAAACCACCCACCAATCGGACAAGTCCCCGCAAACACATCCGCCCCCAACTCATCCGCCACCCTCCCAACCCTCGTCCTCCGAAACCAATCATACAAATCATACGCCTGCCCCACCCTATCCGTGCAATACACCACCGTCATACTAATATACGTCCCCTCCCCCCCACAGATACTCAAGAATCTGAACTCTTCCGTGTAGCTACTAAAGGTGACACCATGGAACACAATGGGCTTGGGCGTGAAGAGGGCGAAGCCCAGCACGAGCTCGGTGGGGGAGCGCGAGTACCTTACGAGGCGCTCGGTGAACGCGGTGCCGTCGAGAGTCGCGCTGCGTGTCGATCCGATGATGTTGTCCGTGCCCCGCGTAGAGCTCACAGGCCCGGTCTGCCCACGGCATTGAGTAAGAATGTTGGGGATTGGGAGGGTGGTGGTGGGTTGGGACTACGTACATACCACTCGGAGTGGAAAAAGGTTCCAGTTTTGTTGAAGAACCCGGCGGCGGGGACGTTGTACTGGAAGGCGTTGGTCTCGAAACCTGGGAGCGTTGATGGAGGGCACTTGGGGTCGAGGCGGTCGGTTTCGGGAGATGGTGCCGCTGCTGCGAGACAGAGGACGGTGGCGGTGAGGAGTAAGGATATGGCACGATACATGTACTTGCCCAATTGTTTGCGGAGGGGGTGACAGGGTATGGACTACGGTTATGATGTGGTCTCATATAGATGGGTTTCAGCCGAAGAGAAGTACAGGCAGCATGAGGATGTTCCTTGATATCGAGCAGGCTCTAGTATTTCAATCTGAAAGCACAGTGATCCGCTGTCCAGGAGAGGAAATGCAATGGCATGAGTGCAGAGGATGACCGGTGACCGCCAGACTGGTGTCGCTTTCCTCCCCGCTACGAATCGAAAGCAGCATTCAATTATACAGTACACAATATCTATCTATACGCACCCTCACGTCGCAAAAATCCCAATAATCTTAAACACCCCCACCCCCCTCCCCTCCTCCCCAAGCAACGCACACTCCACAAAATGCGACCCCCTCGACACAAAATGGTCAATCACCATCAACGCCGGCGTCTCCTCCTCCACATCCGCCGCATTCTCAATCACCCTCGCCCCCCCATAATTATCATCCACCCAACACTCCACCGCGCTCCCCTCCCCCACCTTCTTGATCGGTTCCTGGAGGTAGTACACCCCGATGTCCCCCGCCCCCACTCTTAACGGGACACGTAATTTGCTGGTGGGCAGGGTGGAGTACCAGTAGTGCGAGGTGGTGGTGTGGAGGGAGGAGGAGGAGGAGGAGGAGGAGGAGGGGGGGGCGTGGAAGGGGAGCCAGCCGGAGCCGTAGAACATGGAGGGGGGGAGGGGGTTGATGAGGTCGTTTGCGGAGACGCAGTAGGGGGCTATTTCTTCGAAGGGGCGGCCGCCTGGACGGGTGTTGATGCGCCCCGGGGGGACGGGGGAGACTTGCTGCTGTTGGAGAGGCGCGGGCTTGAGCCGGTCCCCGTCCTCGTCCACCCCGTCCTCTGCGCCCGGGACGCCTTTGCGCTGTCCCACACCACCGAACAAGCCATGCGCATCCGCAGCGGCTTGTGTAAGGGTAAGAGGGGCGTTGTCGAACGAGACGCCCGTAGCCACGGCCCATGCAATACAGATCTGAGACTGTAGGTACGCCACCAGTACGTCGGCGATGAGGGCGTGCCCCTTAGGGCTAGCGAGGACGGGGTCGACGTAGTATTTATCGATCGACTTCGGATCGCGCATATACCTTGGGAACAACACCGCCTTCGTGCTAATATGCGGCACATCATAAAACTGCGCTACGACGTCGTGCCAGTGGTCCGGGCCCGCGAACCCATGGGTCTGGTGGATTTGTGGGGAGAAGTGGCCGAGGAGGAGGAGGGCGGGGTGGTCCGGCCGGATGAGGAGGGAGCGGATGAGGGTTTCGAAGTTTTCCATCATGTCGGGGTCTCTGTGCGGAGGTGGGTTTGGTATGAGATGAGATGGGAGGGGTAAGGGAGAGGGGGGAGAGGGGGAGAGGGGAGGGGGGACTTACGGGGTGTCTTCGGTGTCGAGCTCGATGATGACGAGGTCTGTGACGTCGGGGATGTGGTGCGCGCTGCAGAAGCCAAAGTAGCCCGAGTTGGTGCGGCGCATCGCGCCGTTCGTGAGCTCGGTGGCGGGGTGCGGGAAGACGGTGTTCCACCAGTTGAAGAAGAGGGAGGGGTAGCAGGTGGGAGAGACGGGGTCGTCGCCTGCGCCGTGGCATGCCGATACTGAGCTTATATGAGAATGTTGTACGGATAAGTTCGCAATGGGATTGAGAGACGCACCTGAGCCGCCTAGTATACTGATCGTGACGGGCTGCCCAGCCAAAGCCCTGTTCAACACGCGCTGGATCCGCTCGCCGCTCCCGAGGTAAAGCCTGCTCTGCGAGAGCGTCTGCGCCCCATACCTCGCTCCAATCTCGTCGCCCGGCCCATACACCGGGCAAAAGGCGAACGGATTTGGTTCCGCCCCGGAAGCATTCAGATAATTCTTCGCCCTAAGACTCGTCGAAGCCACACCGGGCTTTGATTGCGTTGGATGAGTCGTGGGCAGTGCGAAACGCGTGAAAGTGATGAGAAGAAAAAAGAGGAAGAGGATGAGCCAGATTCGGTTGGTGACGCCGAAGCTGCGCTGGCTGAGCCGGGTGGTGCCTTTGTCGGTGTCGAAACCTATGGGGGGGGAGTGGTGGGAGGGGGAGGCGATGCGGGCTTGGGCCCTGCCTGCGCGGCGTTGCATGCGACGTGGGACCTGAGAAGAGGGAAGAGGGAAGAGGAAAAAGAAAAAAAGTGAAAGGAAGGAAAGGAAGGGATCAAGTCACATCTAGTAGCCGTCAACGAGCCGTCAGGGTGTTAGGACGCCGACCTGCCATCCGCTGACGGAAGCATTTTCCTCCTCCCTCCACCTCGTGCTCAGCAACGGTCGGCTCTCGAAAGACTTGCTCGACGATGGGCAAGCAGGCTGGCATACCGCGCCTACCACGGCGTCTGCCCACGCCCGTAGCGCTGGCCATCGGCGTGTTGTTCGGAATACTGGTTTCTCGAATACTCCCATGGACAACGGTGCGTCCCCCGCGACCTCCCACCACTGCTCCTCTCACTAACATGCTCGCAGACCTCGACAGCGTGGCGGAGTAACCACATTCCACCAAAATCGCACCAGCAGAGCCGTCAACCCATCCAGCTCCCCACACTCGAGCAGCGCGCTCGCGTCCTTAAACTCCTAACGTCCCTCACGCCGCACTACACCAAAGAATGCACGCGGAACTCCCAGCCGCTGTACACCCAACAAGCCTCCGACCGCTACGCCAGTCTCATCGGGCACAAACCCCCCTCCACCGGCTCCTTCTTCTCCCACTTCTTCGCATCCGACTCCGACCACGACACCCACCGCAGCGGACGTAGGGCCCTGGTCCCGAGCGAGCACAAATACTTCTTCGCCATCAACCTCTACAACTCCTTCGACGTCATCCCCGACCTCTTCGCCACCCTCTTCCGCGTGTCCTCCGTCCTCGGGTACCACAACGTCTTCGTCTCCATCTACGAGAACGGCTCCTCCGACCAAACCAAAGCCCTCCTCCGCATATTCGATGCCCTCACACGCAGCGTCGGAATGCGCATCACGATCCGCACGAGCATGCGCACGCGCGGGGCGTTCAACCACCGCATCGAGTACCTCGCCGAGGTGCGCAACGCCGCTTTCGTGCCCCTACATGAATTGCGCGACGCGGAGAACGAGTACTTCGATACTATCGTGTTCATGAACGACATTCTCCCGTGCGTGGACGACCTCCTCGAGCTCATCCTCCAAAGCCGCACCAACAACGCCGGGATCACGTGTGCCGCAGACTACATGTACCACGACGAGATCAACGCCCCCGTGTTCTACGACAACTGGGTCGCCCGCGACATCAACGGCACCGCCCTAGAAAACGCCCCCTTCGAGCGGATATTCCACCACAAGGAGTCGGCGGAGAGGTTCCAGAGGCATCTGCCGGTGCAGGTGCAGTCGTGCTGGAACGGCATCGCGGTGTTGGATCCGGCGCCGTTTTATTCGCCGCCGGGTGTGAGGTTTAGGATGGCGAGGATTACGGAGGGGGAGTGTAGTGCGAGTGAGTGTAGTCTTATTTGTAATGACTATTGGGAGGCGGGGTATGGGCGGATTATGATGGTGCCCCGTGTTAAATTAGCTTACGACAGGGTGAGCTCTCTCTCTCCTTCTCTATGTATGCGTTCTGAGGGGTACACAGAAAGTATTCGACATCATCCACCCCTCCCGCCGCAACCTCACCGCCATCCGGGGATACACCCGCCTAGGCGGCCTCCCCGACGACCCCCGCACCGACCCACAAGACCGCGCGTGGTTCGGCCCGCACGACCGGCTGTTCACGCAGGAGGAGAGCGAGCCGTTGACGTTTGTGCCTGGGCCTGAAAACGGTACGTGCCTTGTCCGAGCCTTATGTGTTTTGTGTCTTGTGTCTTGTGTCTTGTGTCTTGTGTCTTGTGTCTTGTGTCTTGTGTCTTGTGTCTTGTGTCTTGTGTCTTGTGTCTTGTGTCTTGTGTGTGGATTGCTGATGCTGAGTGCTTTTTAATTGGGTAGTGTGGTGCTGGGGCTGGGACGGCGCGGGCGATCTGGACGGACCGGATGTGGATCCGATATGGGAGAGGGTGTCGAATAAGTCGATGAGGGCGGATGCGGTGCAGGTGAGGCATGATCGTAGGATTCTGGGGCTTTGATTTGCTTGCTTCGTAAGTGGTAGGGACCCTGGCGTTGCATTCGCTTCGATGCGTTCAAGTCGCTTCGAGCTTTTAACAAGCTGTAGAACGAGGCTGGACGAAGGGGTGGTTGCATTTTTTGTGGTGGTGTACATTATATTGGGGTGTACTGCGTGTACCTGTGATAGGTATGGGCGTAGATGGTTATACCATATCTCAGGAGGCCGATGGGGGCTTTACTTAATTCTATATGCTGGTGCATGCAGAGCTTTATACATACGTACATTCGAGAGAACCCTGTCCTCGCGCATCCTTAGGTGTACATAGAATCGTGCTTCTCATCGACACTTTGAGATATTTGTGTATCGTAGGGGACATAGAATCGTGCTTCTCATTGACACTTTGAGATATTTGTGTATCGTAGGGGAAGGGACACGTTGAGTAGGTCATTATCAGACGTGGTTGAGGGAGTGCTTGATGTTGTACGGAGTGGGATACGGCAGATACAGCCGCATCGACGTTCCCTGTGGCGTGATGGAGGTATTTTGGCGGGGGTTACAGAGACGACTCGCGCTCAGCTGAGGAAGACAGACTGGTATCCTTAGTGCCGGGGCCGTCGTTTCCCACCTGTGGAGGGCCATTGGTATCGTTCGCCGGATGGCCGCGCAACCTGAACTCGGGTGGGAGCTCGATATAGTCGAGGTAGAAGATGTAGAAGGCCATTGGCCCGTGGATGGTTATATTCGATTGTCCCGATATTCGATGGCACAAGCTCAAATGCGACATGATGGATTCAGCATGTCCGGCACGAACCTTGAACAGCCATCGCCTAGCTGAAGCAACCTGAATACTGATGGATCGAATTGGCATCATAGGCAAACGACCCAGTGGTTGTGGACAATTCCAAGGCCTCCTGCTAGCTTGGAATTGTCAGATCAAGTCGAGAATTTGTGGAGATTACCTCCTGCTAGTTCTCGAATGGAAGATTTTGGAACTCGTTGTGGGATGAACAAGGGATGAATGGGGACGCCACTGACTGCCGGACGGTATTCCGCACCCACCGCCTCTGGACACCGTTATGCTCGCTTGGATGTGGATCATTTCTCATGAGCCGCCAAAGTGAATCCATATATCCCAGCACAACATAGCCGGTGATGAGATAAGGGAGTGCCGATGTGATTGCTAGCTTCGATTTCAACACCCTTGTCCTATTTCTCCTCAGATCTATACAACGCGCCTATTCGTCCGAGGGCTGTGCAGCATCTAACCAGCCAAACAAGTCACCGGATGCTCTAGAAGGAGTGTATATGGCCACCATCCGGTCTAATGCATAGCGAATCATAAAACATGGTTGAACGATCGGAAGCCGTGCTGATTGTTGAGAGACCGCTGGAAGTCGGATAATCGAAGTCGACGGCCTGACTAGTTCTTCCTGAGATTTCATGTAGGGGTTACAGGGATCAAAGGCCGATTCCAGAAAGACGGCCGTTGTAGGGGGATATCGCAGGAAATCCAGGGACAGGCACAGAGATCTGGGTGAAGTGGTCGGATGCTCGTAAAACAACCTATCTCGAAAATCCGTGATATCCTTATGTTTTTCTTTCATCAGATTATCGGCGAGGAATGAGAAGTAGGCCCGGTCTCTGAGGGAGATACGAACCCCGGTTTCTGATACTCGGAGTGTTATTGCGAGTATGCCTGGAGACAGAACATAGAAACTGCTCTTACCAGGTCGGCCGTTACAGGATGCTCGACACGCTTCACGATGACTCCCATTCTGCCAGTCTTCCCGCTGGCACAACAGCGAGCAGTAGACCGCTTCCTGGCATTGACCACATCTTTGAAAGCGTTTGGAGGTTTCGACATTCATACACTTCCCAGAGATATCATGAAATAATAGAAGCTCTAGCAACAAGAAAGACGCACTGCATATGAGAAGCACTTCATCTTGGATTCTTCGCTCTGCTCAAACGAGGCCTGTATCTTCTGTAGCTCAAAGACGTGAGCTAGAAATACAGTCCATTCCACCCGGAGCCGGCTGTCGGAGGGTAGCTGCAACCTGAGAGAATTTACTGATTGCGATCGGCCGATATTCCCTAGCAGCTTCAGGACTGGGCGATGGACGACATATCTCTGAAGGATCCGTATAATTCCCAGAAGGGCCGGATGCGCACTATGATCCCCACCATCCTCTGCATCGTGGCCTTCCAATGGGCGGCCTGCAAATCTCAGGAGGCATTGAACGAGCTTCGAGCGTAAGGAGTCGAGAAGCCATCCGTAGTTCGAATGCAAGGGCTCTGCGTGAATGATGAGGATAAAACAACCTCTTGTGCAGTCGTGAATTGCAGGGAGGACTGGTGCAGGGATAGATAGGAGGGCTTCGAGGGTAGAAAGGACTTCGTCTATAAGGTCATGCGCGAGAACCATTCTCATGATTTCCGGAGCCCGCTTCGTAAGCTTCGAGTAGACATGGATGTACCCAGAAGTGGAACTCCACCGGTTCTCTCCTTCGTTAGCAACGAAACGCAATGGTTTGATGAGCAATGCAGCCAATGCCTTTTGCCCGATTCCAAAACCAGAGGCCAGCTCGGGAGACTCGGTGGGTTCCAAGTCAAGGATGTCTGACAGCGCCATGCTGATTCCCTTGCCTCGTTCAAGCCAAGGAATGAGAAGATTTCGAGGTCTGTCAGGATGCCGTACCCAGATCTCCATGGCCATCTTCAACACTCCATCAGACGCCGCGATGGCTTCACATATAGGGGAGGGACATTCGTACATGAAAAGTAAGGAAAAGATGCGCTGCATGATGTTCATGATGAAAAGCCTCTCGACTAGCGGTCGCGATGCGGCGTTGAAGGTCGTATCCAGCTTGCGGCCGTCGTCTATCTCGTAATACAAATAATGCATCCACTTCCACATGGCTGGCCAGGACGGCAGGAGATACGAGAGGTCGAAGTCTTTGTCCGCAGCCTCCCGATGCACTGTCATAGACTTCGCAGCAGCAACGCCATCGAGTGCCATCTTGGCAAGTTCAAAAGCGATGATATCTTCCCTGGCGACACGGCTTGACGGCGGTGTCCTTTCGAATTGGCGGAAGAATAACGGAATGACCTCAGGATACGCAGCCCATGAAGGTTCATCCCTGAGTATTTCAAGAAGGGACGGCAGGTATTCATATGGTTCCTCTGTCGCCCTGTTCACGAGCGTCTAGGAAGGTTCAGTTAGAATCCGCTATAGATACAATTCAAGATATCTTACTCGAATTGCCTTCGGTAGAGCGGGTTTCCGCTGCGGCCTCGACATCAGGAAGTTCAAGCAGAAGATTCAAGTCGAAAGGCAAAATTAATCATGGTAAGGTCACATGCATGGGAAACCACTATAACTTCAACTTGAAGTTGGTGAGATTCATGGAGTCGCGTCGTGATCACATGGTACATTTTCTCTTCACTCTCCAACCACGACGACTCCAGAGTGCTAACGCATCTTGACTGCTGGATGGCAGCCAACACAGGATGGAGCCGTTGCTGGCAGCAGCAAACGTCCCACGAACAATAATCCGCGTGGCATTAACAAGCACAAGCACTGTCGTCAGTAATATCCGTGTCCATTGACAAAAACGTATATGCTAACTTCGAACGTGTATCCACGGTCCTTTACATGCATGGACTTTAGCACCAGCCAATGATCCGCGCGTTCCAGAGCTTCTCAGGGCATACCACCGCCAGGGAATCACTGACAGGAAGCGCCTCAGCAAGTTGCTCCGTGACGAGCATGGCGTCATTCTAAGGTCTGTCGCCTACTGCTACCACCCAGCTGCCTGCTTTCTGACGAGATCCACGCTGCTACATTGTGCGTTTCGTGACTAGCGAATCCACAGTCGCTCGGAGACGGCGGCTTCTCGGACTGAAAGCTAGTGGGCGGACGACAGCAGAACTCCCGGATGCGGAGAAGCGGCGGCTCGTGCTCGACCAAATGGTGAAGGACCCGGCAGGGAAGATTGGCGCAGAGATTGTGAAGGCACGCATACTCCAGAAGACGGGGATTGATATCACTAGGTGTGTGTTTACTCAGTCCTGTTGCATCTTTACCTAATCTTCTCATCTCGGCAGAGAATGGATTCGGAGAGAGATGCAGCGCCTAGAGCCACAGGCGTTTATGGCTCGCACACCGCATAAGAAAGCTGCACGTTTAATCAGCCCTTCGACTAGGACTACAGCGAATCGGACTTCACAGAGCTCTCGAAGCGACCCTACCTCGACCGTTCAAGAACATCTCACGGAATCAAACAATCCCGCCAGCCAAACCAGGTTGGCTTCTGCTCCTGATTCACCTTGTCTCCGACCAGGGGCGGAAGACAGCGACTTTGACGAGGAGGCGGAACATCTTACTGGAGAGTTTCATAACAACTCTGACTACGACAACCGTTCATCTCAGCTGCATCCCGTCCCACCTTTCCATGACGATCCTCTTTGGCACCAGCACCAACCGGCTCACGTACCCCCGGCCATCCCTTCTGCACCTTTGCCACCATCCCCACTGCAAAACATGCTGAACGAAGCAACGCCGAAGCTGGTCGCCTTGACCCAGTTTCTGCGTATGCTAGGTCCGGGTGGTGGGCGGTTGGATGCTCCCACCCCCGAGTCTGTGATGCACTGTATGGAGGCGGCGGCAATGCTGGAGCATGAGCTCTCGAGGGTGGCTTCGGCCTCAGGGCCTTGACACCTTGACTTGAGTATTTGGTACGTTTGTTTTGCGATTATCTTGTCGATGTTTTGGGTGTACAATATTGTATAATATTGGTTTGTCTTGCCTTGGTGTATATTATAGTACTAGGTTGTACTTTGTGTACATAGGTACGAGCGTAGACGGTTATACGCTACTTAAGGATATCTTAGGAGGCCTATGGGGGCCTTACTTGATCTTATATGCTGGTGCATGCTGTAAGGGCGCATATACCCGGAACCCGCCCAAGGCGGGTTCTGTATCACATTGTTTGGCAACGCCTTCCGGCGTTGCCTATTAAAGGACTTAGAGTAAATAGATACAAAGCAGACCTTGTAAATTTACCTAGACGTAGCAATCGACAGACCAGTCAAGCTTACGCCTAGCGTGAACGCAAGGCCTACCCCCGTAACCCCGTTACATTTTTTTAAGCTAACTTGCTTAATCTGCTACATCTACCGACTCTCGATCACCAACCGACGCCAACCGACGTCAAGAACCCACAAAAAACCCACGGACCCTTTCGGACCCTATTGGACCCTATGACCAACGTTCCCACACCGCAAGACGACTTGTCTCACGACAACGACAACTGGCAGGGTGCGCAAACGCCACAGCCAGTACCATTCCCAGCGATGGAGGCGGCTGGATCATGGGCTGGTGGCTATAGTCCACCAGCCTTCAACCATCTGGGCCTTGGCACTGCCGAGGTACAGGCAAATCCGGGATCGAACATATACCCGGCCTTACCAGAACCCCTCCCGCAAGATCACGGCAGGTTAGATCGACCTGACGCCGGGCAACCTTCGGGAACTTCACGGTGGCCAGACAGCAGGCTAGGACCGGGCACATCCGGGATCGCACCCGCCATCGCGCCCACCATTGTTTACCCGCCATCGGATCCGGACGATTTGACCGATCCCGAGGAAAACGAACGCGCATCCCAACGGGAAGCGTATATTGCGTTGAAGGCGACGCAATTTTGGAGTACCACCGATGTGCAAAGCGAGCATCGGCGACATAGGCTAGAGCAACGTGCTGAACACCTCGTTGCGATCGATACAGGTATCGAACGGAGTGCCGTGCGGTCAGCGGTAAATTACGCTGATCGATTTATTCCTGCACTGTCCGTAGTAGTCAAGGAATATAGAAGGAAATACCCTAAGGGAACATCAACCTCCGCAGTGAGTTCTATTGTCGGCACCCCTACCATCCGCAATGCGGCCCTCGACAAAGGAAAAGGAAAGGCGCGTACGGAGAATATCACTCCGTACGCTAGAGGGAACGAACCCGAGATGCCGTTGGACGAAGCGGCATTGGCGGTATTGGCCCTTCACCAGGCAAGGCATCCGGGTGAATCTAAGGACGACTATCGACGTCGTCGAGCGGCAGCTAAGCGTGAAAAGCAGACTCGAGAGCGTTTTCAATCCATCTCGCAGGGACCTAAGCGTAACCCTCCGAGTGATTCGTCGTATGAACCACCTTCTGTAGTGCGCGACACCAACATGCCTACCAGGAGCGCGACTGAAGCGCTAGGAATACAAGTGCCAACCTTAGCTCGCATACCGATGGCTAAGGACTGGAAGGATCGCGTTGCGTATCAACAACTGCATAACGCTGACCTTGCTACAAGCAGGGTGTCCAACTACGACGACCAAGGCGTTGTATTCGAAGGTCATGTACCTATCGACGAGATGGCTAGACAGTGGTCTCAGAAACAGGGAACCACTGTCGACATAAAGGACGAAAGTACCGAGGAAATACCCTTGTTACCGGTGGCGGAAGGCCATCAGGATTACCGGGTGCGTATCGACGCACCCCCGTCACCAGCACAGCCTCGATCTATGAGTCGAGGCTATTATATGCCAGAACCAATCCGGCGCAGTCAATCGATTGCGGACGGAATCCAAGCTGCTGGCCAGCAACATAAGTTGAAAATGCATGAGCGATTGCGTCGACTGATTCATGAACGACTCGCCACACGGTTATCATTACTGGATGGGATGAAATCACGATGTGCGGACGCAAAGTCCGTAGGTACCTACTCCAGTAGCGCGAAGTTCGGAGACTTAGAAGAGTGGTTAGCCAGCTTAGTCGTGATGCTGGCTGTGAGCCAGTTTGGAGGACAGGAACGCAACCAAGAGCGCGTTCTTATAGCTTCAGAATTCTTGGAAGGTGAAGCCAGAAAGTGGTACAATCGCCATGTTATTCACGTCAATCGGGATAAGCAGAATTGGACGTTTGAGGACGTCGTTCTGGGGCTGTATGACCGGTTCATCCTACCGTCAACCATGCAAGATGCTCGCAAGGACTTCAACGCTGTGAAGTACTCATCCAGCAAGGGAATACAAGGTCTATATGACGACCTTGTAGATCATGCTCAAAACATGGCAGCTAGAACAGATGATTATACGTTCTTATGGAAGTTCTTACGAACTCTCCCGCAAGACATGCGAATCCACCTCATTGAGGAAGGATTCTCACCTGAAGTCAATACCGCGGACGAGTTCTTAGCTCTTGGCCTTGCTTATCAAGCAGCCAAGAAAACTGCGGACTTACTCGAGGACGAGATAGCGTTGAAACCGACACCTGCGACACCAGCTCGGAGACCAGCTGGGGGACGATTGTCTACCCCACAACCATTCAACCGAGCGAGACGATCGTATAGTACTGGTAACGACAAACCATTCCGGAAACCACAGGAGTACAAACCCCAAGGGCGTGGTGAATTCAAACCACGCTCAGGTGGTCAGCAAGGTGGCAAGCCCGTTGCGAAACCGGTAGCGAAGGCGGGCGAGAACCGTCGCCCGGACTACAACAAGGCTCCCGCTAATGACGGGTGCTTCAACTGTGGTTCTAAAGACCACTTCGCAAGGAATTGCCCGAAGCCCAAACAGCCACGAGCGTTTGTTAGAGCAGCTCATACAGTGGCTCCGGGCGAGGGCTCTGAAACCGAGGGCGATCAGACGTCAGACGGTCAAACAGAGGACACCGATAGTGAACGCCCCGAATCGGAGGCGGACACTGAAGACGGCCATGAATCCTATGTGGAACTGGATGTTTACGACAATGACTACTATGCTCGGGAAGATACTACCGAGCGGATGTTCGCTATGACTGAACTTGTTGTATCGGATAATCGAAACGAGGAGGCTCGACCACGGCGAGCCAAGGTACGTACTGGGAATAAGGCTGAGCACGAGTGCACTCGTGAGTTACCCAGATCCGTACTCATGGGTATTTTACCATCCAAAACTAGTACCCAGATCCATACAAGTATGGGTCAACGGGTATTTGAAACCCGTGGGTCGAGTACTCGTCATTGACAAGTACTCATGAGTAGTAACACACCCAAGAGTACCCAGAGGTACCCACAAGTAATGTCTATTTCAAGCTACAAAAATTATACTACAGACATTCATCTCACTTACAGAAAGGTCCCAAGGCATGTAGGGGCATTTTACTATTCTACTGTCATTGTTTGGCACAGTCACCGACCCAATTGACGGAGTCCAGAAACTCAAATCACTTCAGCATAGTCTCATGGAATGATGTATTTCAGACATCCACCTGACTTACAGAAAGGTACCAACCAAGACAGGTAGGAGCATTTAATGTTGACCTGTCATTCACAGTAAAATAAAGACTCTAAATAAAACTAAGGTAACAGGTACCCAGGATGAGTACCCACAGTGCAATATCCTGTACCCAGATCCGTAGGGATCCGTGCCTAATGGGTGATCCGGATCCATGGGTGACATACCCATGAGTTTTCCCACGAGTAAACCCGTCTCGACCCACGAGTTACCCAGAGTCGTGCTCAGCCTTAACTGGGAAGGACAAGATCGCCCGCCCAGTACTCCCTATCGATGACAAGGAATGCCTCGTCACCTATACAACGGTGGGCGGGCATGAAGCCTGGACACTATGGGACTCTGGTAGTACTACTACTGGGTTGACACCATCGTTCGCGCAGGTCGCGAATATTCGAGTATCACCACTGGAGGATCCATTGATCCTACAGCTCGGCACTAAAGGGAGTCGAGCCACTGTAAACTTTGGCACAATGGTCGACATGATCGTGCCAGGGTTTGAAGGCCAGGTTTATATGGACCTGGCTAACTTTGACCGATATGACGTAGTGGTTGGCACGCCTTTCATGCGGGCCAATAAAGTCGTATTGGACTTTCACCGTAACGAAGTGATCGTTAATGGGAAGGCGACTCCGGTGATCCGGATCAGCCTGGAGGATACCGATGGCCGCATTAGACGCCATCGATCCTTGGAAAAACGGAAGGAATGACTCAAAGCAGTGGTGGAGGAATCTGAGACTACACCAGGTTCCTCGAAGGGTCCATCGGCCCTTCTATCTACTGGCGAGAAGAAGGCGACCATGGAAGATGATGACGAACTCAGTGATGAGGGTAGGCCGGTAAACAGCCTACCTAAGGATCATCCAGCATTATTACTGTCCGAGGAAGAGTTTCAAGAAACTCTGGAAGGGGGGGATATACCACCTCTACCAAAGAAAAAACCAAGTAAAAAATATCAGAAGGCTCGGAAAGAGCCTCCTACAGACCGTACGCCGAGCGATGAGCAACAACATGCACCTCAAGTGCCGAAAACGAGCGAAGCGGATCGAGATACGGGGTCAGAACCGTACTCGAAGTCAAGCCATCAGTTGTTCTGGGACCAACCGACACCACATCCAGACTATGAGTGGATGATCGACCCTAGAATGCCTCAGGAATGGTACGCCGTGATAGCTTCTATAAGAGCTACCGAGGGCAGAACCCGAACTATGCAAGGAGACGTGTATCGAAATGCACATCCACACAAAGTCTCGGAACCATCGGAGGTGAACTTCATAATGAATCGTCGACGATCGAAGAGGCCACTATATAGGCTTCCAGTGACCAGTCAGAGACGAGAGCGAGTTTTCGCTGGTGAAGATGCGCGCTAGGTTCGATCATAAACCTAGCAAGCAAGATGCAGCGTCCATACGCGCTGCAAGGACTGATAACGGAAAGGGCAAGGCCGCGAATATAGGCCTTACCCGAGAAGACTACCCGCGACTCCGCCAGCAATGGCATGATGAGTTTGAAGACATAGTGGGTGGTACTAAACCGGAATTACCACCCTGGCGAGAGGTTAACCATGAAATAAACCTCATCGATGAAGACAAGCAGTACAATTACCACACACCACGATGTCCTATGTCCCTTCGCGAGGAATTCTACGCGAAGGTTAATAAATATACGGACACCAAGTGGTGGGAGCCGTGTTCGGTGAAACAGGCAGCACCGCTGTTATGTATACCGAAAAAGGACGGCTCCCTCAGAACACCATTGGATGCGCGGCAACGAAATGACAATACAGTCAAAGACGTAACCCCGTTACCGGACCAGGAAATCATACGAGAAGACGTCGCCCGTGGCAAAATACGGTCGAAGATTGATCTTACGGATGCGTATGAACAAGTACGCATCCTCGAGAAGGACGTCCATAAAACTGCGTTTGCGACGATCGCTGGTACATACACCAGCAACATTATGCAAATCGGGGACTGCAATGCCCCCGCTACCTTTCAACGGTTAATGACATCTATATTTCGAGACGTCATCGGGAAGTTTATGCACGTCTACCTGGACAACATTTTTATATTCTCGAACTCTATTGAAGAGCACGAAGCACACCTTCGTGTTATATTCGAACGGTTACGCGAACAGTCCCTGTATCTGAAGTGGAAAAAGTGCGAACTGTACTCGGACCGAATCGACTGCCTTGGTCATATAATCGACGACCAAGGAATCCACCCAGATGCGGATAAATTAGCACGCATCCGGGAATGGAGAACACCACGCAACTACAACGATATTCAACGATTCGTTGGACTAGTCAATTATCTGGGACACTTTCTCCCAGATATCGCGGCGTATACTGGACCGCTAATGGCGATGACCGAGAATGGGTCGCCCTTTTATTGGAGACCCTTACACCAGTGATGCTTTGAAATGATCAAGCATATTTGTTGTACTACGCCTATCATTCGGCCTATCAAACCGGAAACAGGCGAACCCATATGCCTTATATGCGACGCCTCTAAGTCAGGCGTCGGCGCTATGTATGGGCAAGGACCTACGTGGATCCAAGCGCAGCCAGCTGGATTCATGTCCAAGAAATTTACGAATGCACAGCAAAATTATGCTGTACATGAACTCGAAACCCTCGCGATTCTCGAGGCGCTACTTAAATGGGAGGATAAACTGGTGGGATACCAAATCCATATCATTACCGACCATAAGGCGCTCGAGTTCTTTAAGACCCAGGTGAACTTATCACCTCGGCAGCGACGTTGGATGGAATACATGTCGAAGTTCAACTTCGACATCACGTATGTGAAAGGCGAACTTAACAAAGTAGCCGATTGCCTATCGCGATATTTTGAAAGCGATACGCACAAGGATACCTACGACGTCCATGACTTTGTCAATGCCGACACTCGGATTGACCCTACGGGTGAAGACCTACCAGCCCCACGTTACCAAGAGATCGTGGAAAAGGTTGTCGAAATTCGGGCGATGAACGACGTAGAATTACGTCGCAGCAAGCGATTACAAGATCGTAAAGAAGATCGCGAGATCGAGGCCGACATAATGGATGAGGCGGCACCAAGTGCTGCATCGCATCACACTCAAGATGCTATCAGCAATAGTGGACAAGACATTACTGTTGGTGATATGTTATTGGGGAGGACTAATGTCGCTCCTCCCCCGGATAAGACGGATGCTTACATCCGCCATGAAGTGGTATCAGGGTACGCCGATGAGAAGATATTCTCATTGATCTTAGAGAATCCTGAGCAATACCGAGCATTCGCTGTGAAGGGCAAGCTCATTTGGAAAAAGAACGATGGAGTGGCCCGATCTGAATCCGACGAGCTCGGTGCGGCAGCAGCAATGAAGTGCGATGATGAGATGTCTGTCTACTGCGTACAAGTCTGTCTATCTAGTCCGAAGCTGTTGCCAAACATGCGCAAACAACCGTCGGGTTCTGCCTGTTTCCCGGTTTGGAGTCTCGCCCGACGATACTCCATGTGCCCCCCCCCCGCGTGGCAACGTCCTCGTTGCCTCTAGCCTATCCCACTCCTGGACTCTCCTCGGCGCCCTCTACGTCCTTCTCGCCTCGCTGCCGTTGCTCCTCGATCTGCCGCAACTCGGCTTGCTCTCTCGCCTTCTCTTCCTCTCGGCACTTCTCCTCCACGACCTTCTGTTCTTCCGCCAGCTTTGTACCTTCCCGGGGTGTGAACTGCCGTAGGCGTCGTGCGCTGAACTCGCCTGGTATGGCGATGCCGGCTCGGGTTTCCAGTGTGTAGGAGTTCAGTCGTCTTGCGACGACTCTGTGGGGCTGGGACCATTTGGGGATGAGTTTCCGTTCGGTCTTGAAAGTGTAGTCTAGATCGCTCCTGTAGACCTGTACAAGATCGCCTTTGTGGAATATAACCTCGCCTGGTTTGCGTTCGAGCACTTTCTTGTCGAATATGGACTTCCGTTGTGCTGCGTGTGCTACTGCTTCCGCATATCCATCGAGTCGTTGCTGCACAACGTAGGCCATCTGAATGTTGGCGTCTTCGCTGGTGAGAGGTAGTGTGCTCTGGTCGATGTTGGACGGTTTGGTGTTGACTACGAGCCCTAGTAGTAGTTCCTTCGGTGAGAACTTCAGTGCCGGTAGGATGCGCCAGTTGATGATCCGTATCGCCTCCTCGAAGTGTGTCGGCCACGACGTGGGTATGTTGTCCCAATCCATCGCCTCGTACTCGTCTTCTCCCAGGTTCGGTGAACACAGTCGTTTCAGGACGTGCAGGAGGATTTTGTTGGCACCTTCGACGAGGCCATTGACCCATGGCGAGTAGGCAGAGACGACGTGGGTCTTGGTGCCCCATTTCTTGCAGAGGGCGCGTACCGTGTTGTTGTTGAAGTGCGACCCCCCGTCCGGCATGAACACCTCCGAGGGTGCGAAATCCTGGAATATCCTGGAGACGCTGTCTTCCGTGGTCTTCGCAGTCCCGGCTGTTTTGTACTTGAAGCCCCAAACGTGTTGTGAGTATGTATCCAGGTATAATCCGACTGTGTGGAATCCCCCTTTTCCTTTGGGCAAAGACAGGTAGTCACCCACCAAGAGTTCGAACGGGTGTCGGCGCGTGATGGGGTCGAGCAGTGCATGCATGTGTGTTCCTCCGAAGTTCTTGCAGTGTCCACAGACCTTGATCCCTTCGATAATGGCGCTATCGAGCCCCGGTGTCCATATGCGATCCATGAGCGCCTTCTTCACCGCGTCCCGCTGCCAATGCCCGTTCTTCATGTGCTCCTCCTGTGCCAGCTCCACCGCTTCCTCCTTGGAGACGCATTCCACCCGTGCCCTTGCCCGTAGCTGGTGCCCCGCCGCCACCCTCCACAACCGCCCATCCTCGATCATGTACTCGGAGGCGCGATGTTTCGTGCGACTCCGCTGCTGGAGCGTGGAGCCTTGGTCCAGTTCCAGGAGTGAGTCGATAACCTGCAAAAGGACCGGAACTTTGCTAAACCGCTCCCGCAGCTTGACAGTTTCCGTGGTTTGCACAGGGGCATCCGTGACCTGGAATATGTCGTGGGTTAGCCCCGTGTTTGCCTCCCAGTCCTCGGACACTGTCCACTCGCTGCCGTCCCCATCTACTCTAGGGGTGCCCTCTGCTGCTCTGCTGAGCCCGTCAGCCACGATGTTGATCCTGCCCGGGACGTGCCTGACGTCGACCATCTGGTGGCTCAGTATTCCATCGCGCCATCTCGCGTGAGTTGCGCTGAGCTTATCGTTGAGGAGGTGGTCCCGCAGCGCCTGGCAATCAGTTTCGACCTCCACAGGGAATCCCCAGATCGTATCAGAGAACTTGTCCAGCCCGAACTTCAGCGCTGCAAATTCCAACAGGAATGGCTTGTACTTCTCCTCGGTCCGTGAGGTCCGCTTCGAACCGAAGGCTATGGAGTGCAACCTGTTGACACTACGGCCGCTCGGGAGTACCGTCGTAAAGCGCTGAGCGAGGACTGCCCCGAAGGCGTCCTTCGACCCGTCTGTGGTGATGATGAATGGGGTGCCGTCCCACTTCGGGCCTCGCAGAACCGGTTCGGACGTCATGACGGTTTTTAGCTTGAGGAAGGCTTCCGTGTGCACCTGTCGCCATCGACCTGGGAGTTTGTGGTTCGCCATGGCGCGCCTGTAGACCGTCTTTGTGTACTTGTCCGGTAGATCGACCTCCCTGATGAGGTCTCGCAGTGGCTGCTCAATCTTGGCGTAGTCCTTGATGAGGTCCCGGAACCAGCCCGTCAATCCCAGGAATGCCGACAAGCCGAGCGCGTTTTCGGGTGTCTTCCAGTTGACGATTGCTGTGAGCTTGGTGAGGTCTGGTTGAACTCCCTTAGGTCCTACGGTGGCGCCTGCGAACACGGCCTGGGTCATGAACAGTAGTGTCTTGCTCGCCGAGAGGGACAGGCCCCGTTCTCTGACTCGCTTGAAGATGCGCCTGAGCTTCACCATCATCTCCCCGAAGGTGTCGGTGGCTACTCCTCCGTCGTCCACAAACAGTTCTATTACCTCGTTGGCTAGGAGGTCGTGCAGGTGTTGGGCCGTCATGTGCACGAACGTGGATGGTGCGCCGGTAAGGCCGAAAGGCATGCGTTTGTACCAGAAGTATCCGCGTCCTTCGACATAGAAAGCCGTATATGGTCGGGATTCAGGTGCCATGGAACACGCGTAGAAGCCTGCCGCGAAGTCAAACATTGATACCCACCGATGGTTGCTGAGCCTCTGCTGTTTGGCCCTTATATCGCCTTGTGGCATCGGTGCGACCTGGGTTACTTTGTTGATTTGGGCGAAATTCTGGCAGATGCACTTCAGGCAGCCCCCTACCTATACCTCATTAGGGACAATTGTCCCACCAGATAATTGACCCTAACCAGGGCAGAATTACTGGTACCACCCACCCTCATGCGGGCCCTCCCACCATACTGCTTGGGTGCTCCCAAACGCAGTGGGTGCTACCACATTTTTACCATGTGGGCCCCCCCCTTAGCTGTTTGATCCAACCATTCATGTGGGCCCCACCACCATGTCACACCCTTTGCGTCACATCCTGTGGGGGCTGCCCCATGTGTGGGGGACCACCCATCCTAAAATTGTCATGCTCTTATACATTTCTACTTCAATAGTACACTGTGCATAATACTGACATTTCTCTGTTGTAGTGATAGCATCATTTCATGTGGTCTTTGCCCAACTGCTGTGTCACCTATCTTGGTGTACTTTTCCTGCATGAAGAGTGGGCCTCCTCAGTGTACTGTGTGATGACAGTGTATTAACCGGCACTGGAGTTGTATTCAGTTTTGGATTTTACATACTAAGTGCTGGATAAAAATCATCACACACCTATTAGACACCCTGTTGAGGTGGTAGCCCACCTTGAAAGCAAGGAGACCTCCCCCATATGGCATGGCGAGCCCCTCCATCATAGCAGTGGGAGCCCCATCATAGCAGTGGGGGCCCCCTCAATGACAGTGGGAGCTCCTCCTCATACATGTGGGAGCCCCCTGGACATAGATGGGAGGTCCCGTCCTTACATATGGGAGCCCCCACACATAGGTGGGAGCTCCTCCTCATACATATGGGAGCCCCCAGGACATAGATGGGAGCTCCCGTCCATACATATGGGAGCCCCCTCGACGCAGGTGGGAGCTCCTCCTCATACATATGGGAGCCCCCCACACGTAAGTGGGAGCTCCTCCTCATACATATGGGAGCCCCCCGACATAGATGGGAGCTCCCGCCCATACATATGGGAGCCCCCTCGACGCAGGTGGGAGCTCCTCCTCATACATATGGGAGCCCCCATGCATGCCCGTGGATGCTCTCGAAGTAGATAACAAAATATTATACTATATAAGTCAAGTACCAAAGTAAACATCCGGCTCATCAGTAGATATGTATCGAAAGGCATCTGCTAGATCCACCGCATCCAAGGTATCTAAGAGTAAAAGGTCCGTCTCATCCGCCTCTATAATATCCAGACCATCCTCACTGTCAATACCGTCTTGCGCATCAATGTCCCATTCCTCCGCCTCGTTTACTGATGCTGTGCGCTGCGCTACGCGAGCAGCCATGATTTCCTCTGGTGATGGGCCCCATTCTGGCAATGTGGAAACGTCCCCGAAGTCAAGAGACTGAGTGTGCTTCTGCCAGACTGCACAAAGGCGGCATAATACCGCACATCGCAGCTGTAGTTCATAATTGAGAGCCTCACCATCTGAGTAGGCATTTCATTATTATCGATATTCAGACTAAAATGGTTATAGCACTCACCTGTTGAATTACAAGGGACACAGACAATTCTCCATTCCTCTGCAAACCATTCGCACATGCTCCGACACTCATGACGGAGGCGAGTCTCTTCCTCCACACAACGATCACGTTCCAACATAGCCTTGATCCCATTACGCACATCTTCGTTAGATAGCCATGGAGGAGGCTCCACTTCAGGGTTGTCGTCATCGTCAAGACCAACATCTTGCCAGATGCCGTCGTCGACATCAAGTGC
Organism: Lyophyllum atratum; assembly: GCA_014905825.1. Classification (NCBI taxonomy): domain Eukaryota; kingdom Fungi; phylum Basidiomycota; class Agaricomycetes; order Agaricales; family Lyophyllaceae; genus Lyophyllum; species Lyophyllum atratum. The sequence goes on along the minus strand of JACGCN010000011.1, from coordinate 395,459 downwards.
GAACAAACCTTTCGTGTCAATCTTGGCTGGGCAGCGGGCACCGCGTGGGGCTTTCTTTTCCTTGATCATTTTGGCCATCGTATCGCACAGCCGGTTGTAGTCCTGCGCTAGGCGCTGAATAGTTGGCTGGCGTCGATTAACGGAGGAGGCGGTATGTGCATTGATTTTTTGATCTGTGTATCATGATTCATCGGCAATGTGTACATATTTAAAAAGAACCACATACCATTTACTTGCTTCCGAAAAGATCTCTCCAAGCGATCCAATTCGAACTTTCGAAAACGGAGCCTATCTCGAAGTCGAACCTTCAAGGCGCGCGCATTCATCCGCGCCGCAATAAAGGGACTGTCTACCAGCGTCTGTAGTCGCTGACGGGCTTGAACACCAAGGGCGGCCTCCTTCGTGCGGATTTTGGTATTTGTATGGGTGAGTTCCTCGCGAGCTTGGCGCAAGCCTATCTCTGCATGGGCGAACATATCGGCTGCCGAGTCAGTGTCCAGGATAATCTGTTAGAACTCTTGTATGCGGTCCTGGAGAATGCCTCGTGCCTTTCGTAGTCGAATTACTTGTTCCACTGCTTCCTGCCCTTTTGCTTTTGATTGACCTGCAGCACGGAGATTAGAGTTTTCAACATGCAAGTAGGTAATACTCACGAGGCATAGGTTTAGTCTGAGCACGGACTTGTGCTACCCATTGAGCCCTGAGAAAGCCCTCCGATTGGCCGCATTCAAGTAGAATTTGTTCCGCCGCCTCCCGCTTCCGCGCTACATGACGACTGCGCCGCAATAACCACATGCCGAACCTCTCGATGATCTCGGTTTGCGCATGGTTCACCTGTCGATCGAGAGTATATAATCGCTGATGATACTATCCGCAAAATATTACGATGAGTCACAGTTGAATAAGATACAAAAATTAGAACTCACTCCGCACACGCGCAAGTACGCTATAAGTTTGCTGATTGAGTGCCATACGCGCTCACAGCCCTCGCCGTCCGTCAATCCAAAGCCTTTGCGTTTGCGCGGGTGGTAGATAATCTGACATGGCCATTGGTGCCCGAACGCGTGAAAGACAGAAATCCCGAAGATGATGCGGTCAATATAGCGGTCCAGGAAGCCCCAATTAACACAGCTCCTCTCCAGTTGGCAGCCGATGTCGTACAGAAGGCCAATAGTGAACCAGATAGGAAGGTGCTGGAACAGGGTCTCAACCAAGGCAATTGCGTAGTGCTGCTTCTCCCCAGCAGAACGCATGTTGGCGAGGAACAAGACAATATCATGGCGACACACCAATGCCATCAGCGCCGTGTCGTCGAAGAACTGCGTGCTGGCCTTCTCGCGCCGTCCATCCGCCGCCGTAAAGCTTGATTCACAACCATCCAGCACGGATGTGGGAACACGAAGAGAGCCTTCGTAGCCGTCTTCCTCCTCCTGGGCTTCATTCCGACCTCGCTTGGTCTTTCTCGCCTTAGATGGGCGGATGCTCTCAACATAATCCTCCATCTGAGCAGTGTTGTGTTCGTTTACAAAGACAGTCCGTGGATGCGTATGCGGCGGGTCGCGTGCTTGGTGATTTCGCTTCTGGGTAAAGCATGCGTCTTCGCATACAATTGCGTGAGGCCTGAAAAGGATCAATTAACAACAGCGGTATATAATGGTCATGGAAACTTACTGGGATGCGTCACAGATAGGAGAAAATGTTCCCCCAAAGCACAGTGGGCAGCGTGACCGCAGATAATCACTGGGTCGTGTTCGTGGCAGAGGATCTCCAAAGGGATTCGAAGGCGGGGTGTTGTCGGATGCCTCGCGAGGTCGCTTCGATCCGCAGCCGCGGCTATCATCATGCAAACCTTCTTGTGCTATTGATAGACGTGGCGTGTTGGGCACACTGGAAGCGAAGGCCAGGGAGGTGACTGGGCGAGAGATGTCAAGACCATCCTCAAGGCCAATCTGAGTGCTCCCCATCCTCGATCATGTACTCGGAGGCGCGATGTTTCGCGCGACTCCGCTGCTGGAGCGTGGAGCCTTGGTCCAGTTCCAGGAGTGAGTCGATAACCTGCAAAAGGACCGGAACTTTGCTAAACCGCTCCCGCAGCTTGACAGTTTCCGTGGTTTGCACAGGGGCATCCGTGACCTGGAATATGTCGTGGGTTAGCCCCGTGTTTGCCTCCCAGTCCTCGGACACTGTCCACTCGCTGCCGTCCCCATCTACTCTAGGGGTGCCCTCTGCTGCTCTGCTGAGCCCGTCAGCCACGATGTTGATCCTGCCCGGGACGTGCCTGACGTCGACCATCTGGTGGCTCAGTATTCCATCGCGCCATCTCGCGTGAGTTGCGCTGAGCTTATCGTTGAGGAGGTGGTCCCGCAGCGCCTGGCAATCAGTTTCGACCTCCACAGGGAATCCCCAGATCGTATCAGAGAACTTGTCCAGCCCGAACTTCAGCGCTGCAAATTCCAACAGGAATGGCTTGTACTTCTCCTCGGTCCGTGAGGTCCGCTTCGAACCGAAGGCTATGGAGTGCAACCTGTTGACACTACGGCCGCTCGGGAGTACCGTCGTAAAGCGCTGAGCGAGGACTGCCCCGAAGGCGTCCTTCGACCCGTCTGTGGTGATGATGAATGGGGTGCCGTCCCACTTCGGGCCTCGCAGAACCGGTTCGGACGTCATGACGGTTTTTAGCTTGAGGAAGGCTTCCGTGTGCACCTGTCGCCATCGACCTGGGAGTTTGTGGTTCGCCATGGCGCGCCTGTAGACCGTCTTTGTGTACTTGTCCGGTAGATCGACCTCCCTGATGAGGTCTCGCAGTGGCTGCTCAATCTTGGCGTAGTCCTTGATGAGGTCCCGGAACCAGCCCGTCAATCCCAGGAATGCCGACAAGCCGAGCGCGTTTTCGGGTGTCTTCCAGTTGACGATTGCTGTGAGCTTGGTGAGGTCTGGTTGAACTCCCTTAGGTCCTACGGTGGCGCCTGCGAACACGGCCTGGGTCATGAACAGTAGTGTCTTGCTCGCCGAGAGGGACAGGCCCCGTTCTCTGACTCGCTTGAAGATGCGCCTGAGCTTCACCATCATCTCCCCGAAGGTGTCGGTGGCTACTCCTCCGTCGTCCACAAACAGTTCTATTACCTCGTTGGCTAGGAGGTCGTGCAGGTGTTGGGCCGTCATGTGCACGAACGTGGATGGTGCGCCGGTAAGGCCGAAAGGCATGCGTTTGTACCAGAAGTATCCGCGTCCTTCGACATAGAAAGCCGTATATGGTCGGGATTCAGGTGCCATGGAACACGCGTAGAAGCCTGCCGCGAAGTCAAACATTGATACCCACCGATGGTTGCTGAGCCTCTGCTGTTTGGCCCTTATATCGCCTTGTGGCATCGGTGCGACCTGGGTTACTTTGTTGATTTGGGCGAAATTCTGGCAGATGCACTTCAGGCAGCCCCCTACCTATACCTCATTAGGGACAATTGTCCCACCAGATAATTGACCCTAACCAGGGCAGAATTACTGGTACCACCCACCCTCATGCGGGCCCTCCCACCATACTGCTTGGGTGCTCCCAAACGCAGTGGGTGCTACCACATTTTTACCATGTGGGCCCCCCCCTTAGCTGTTTGATCCAACCATTCATGTGGGCCCCACCACCATGTCACACCCTTTGCGTCACATCCTGTGGGGGCTGCCCCATGTGTGGGGGACCACCCATCCTAAAATTGTCATGCTCTTATACATTTCTACTTCAATAGTACACTGTGCATAATACTGACATTTCTCTGTTGTAGTGATAGCATCATTTCATGTGGTCTTTGCCCAACTGCTGTGTCACCTATCTTGGTGTACTTTTCCTGCATGAAGAGTGGGCCTCCTCAGTGTACTGTGTGATGACAGTGTATTAACCGGCACTGGAGTTGTATTCAGTTTTGGATTTTACATACTAAGTGCTGGATAAAAATCATCACACACCTATTAGACACCCTGTTGAGGTGGTAGCCCACCTTGAAAGCAAGGAGACCTCCCCCATATGGCATGGCGAGCCCCTCCATCATAGCAGTGGGAGCCCCATCATAGCAGTGGGGGCCCCCTCAATGACAGTGGGAGCTCCTCCTCATACATGTGGGAGCCCCCTGGACATAGATGGGAGGTCCCGTCCTTACATATGGGAGCCCCCACACATAGGTGGGAGCTCCTCCTCATACATATGGGAGCCCCCAGGACATAGATGGGAGCTCCCGTCCATACATATGGGAGCCCCCTCGACGCAGGTGGGAGCTCCTCCTCATACATATGGGAGCCCCCCACACGTAAGTGGGAGCTCCTCCTCATACATATGGGAGCCCCCCGACATAGATGGGAGCTCCCGCCCATACATATGGGAGCCCCCTCGACGCAGGTGGGAGCTCCTCCTCATACATATGGGAGCCCCCATGCATGCCCGTGGATGCTCTCGAAGTAGATAACAAAATATTATACTATATAAGTCAAGTACCAAAGTAAACATCCGGCTCATCAGTAGATATGTATCGAAAGGCATCTGCTAGATCCACCGCATCCAAGGTATCTAAGAGTAAAAGGTCCGTCTCATCCGCCTCTATAATATCCAGACCATCCTCACTGTCAATACCGTCTTGCGCATCAATGTCCCATTCCTCCGCCTCGTTTACTGATGCTGTGCGCTGCGCTACGCGAGCAGCCATGATTTCCTCTGGTGATGGGCCCCATTCTGGCAATGTGGAAACGTCCCCGAAGTCAAGAGACTGAGTGTGCTTCTGCCAGACTGCACAAAGGCGGCATAATACCGCACATCGCAGCTGTAGTTCATAATTGAGAGCCTCACCATCTGAGTAGGCATTTCATTATTATCGATATTCAGACTAAAATGGTTATAGCACTCACCTGTTGAATTACAAGGGACACAGACAATTCTCCATTCCTCTGCAAACCATTCGCACATGCTCCGACACTCATGACGGAGGCGAGTCTCTTCCTCCACACAACGATCACGTTCCAACATAGCCTTGATCCCATTACGCACATCTTCGTTAGATAGCCATGGAGGAGGCTCCACTTCAGGGTTGTCGTCATCGTCAAGACCAACATCTTGCCAGATGCCGTCGTCGACATCAAGTGCGAACAAACCTTTCGTGTCAATCTTGGCTGGGCAGCGGGCACCGCGTGGGGCTTTCTTTTCCTTGATCATTTTGGCCATCGTATCGCACAGCCGGTTGTAGTCCTGCGCTAGGCGCTGAATAGTTGGCTGGCGTCGATTAACGGAGGAGGCGGTATGTGCATTGATTTTTTGATCTGTGTATCATGATTCATCGGCAATGTGTACATATTTAAAAAGAACCACATACCATTTACTTGCTTCCGAAAAGATCTCTCCAAGCGATCCAATTCGAACTTTCGAAAACGGAGCCTATCTCGAAGTCGAACCTTCAAGGCGCGCGCATTCATCCGCGCCGCAATAAAGGGACTGTCTACCAGCGTCTGTAGTCGCTGACGGGCTTGAACACCAAGGGCGGCCTCCTTCGTGCGGATTTTGGTATTTGTATGGGTGAGTTCCTCGCGAGCTTGGCGCAAGCCTATCTCTGCATGGGCGAACATATCGGCTGCCGAGTCAGTGTCCAGGATAATCTGTTAGAACTCTTGTATGCGGTCCTGGAGAATGCCTCGTGCCTTTCGTAGTCGAATTACTTGTTCCACTGCTTCCTGCCCTTTTGCTTTTGATTGACCTGCAGCACGGAGATTAGAGTTTTCAACATGCAAGTAGGTAATACTCACGAGGCATAGGTTTAGTCTGAGCACGGACTTGTGCTACCCATTGAGCCCTGAGAAAGCCCTCCGATTGGCCGCATTCAAGTAGAATTTGTTCCGCCGCCTCCCGCTTCCGCGCTACATGACGACTGCGCCGCAATAACCACATGCCGAACCTCTCGATGATCTCGGTTTGCGCATGGTTCACCTGTCGATCGAGAGTATATAATCGCTGATGATACTATCCGCAAAATATTACGATGAGTCACAGTTGAATAAGATACAAAAATTAGAACTCACTCCGCACACGCGCAAGTACGCTATAAGTTTGCTGATTGAGTGCCATACGCGCTCACAGCCCTCGCCGTCCGTCAATCCAAAGCCTTTGCGTTTGCGCGGGTGGTAGATAATCTGACATGGCCATTGGTGCCCGAACGCGTGAAAGACAGAAATCCCGAAGATGATGCGGTCAATATAGCGGTCCAGGAAGCCCCAATTAACACAGCTCCTCTCCAGTTGGCAGCCGATGTCGTACAGAAGGCCAATAGTGAACCAGATAGGAAGGTGCTGGAACAGGGTCTCAACCAAGGCAATTGCGTAGTGCTGCTTCTCCCCAGCAGAACGCATGTTGGCGAGGAACAAGACAATATCATGGCGACACACCAATGCCATCAGCGCCGTGTCGTCGAAGAACTGCGTGCTGGCCTTCTCGCGCCGTCCATCCGCCGCCGTAAAGCTTGATTCACAACCATCCAGCACGGATGTGGGAACACGAAGAGAGCCTTCGTAGCCGTCTTCCTCCTCCTGGGCTTCATTCCGACCTCGCTTGGTCTTTCTCGCCTTAGATGGGCGGATGCTCTCAACATAATCCTCCATCTGAGCAGTGTTGTGTTCGTTTACAAAGACAGTCCGTGGATGCGTATGCGGCGGGTCGCGTGCTTGGTGATTTCGCTTCTGGGTAAAGCATGCGTCTTCGCATACAATTGCGTGAGGCCTGAAAAGGATCAATTAACAACAGCGGTATATAATGGTCATGGAAACTTACTGGGATGCGTCACAGATAGGAGAAAATGTTCCCCCAAAGCACAGTGGGCAGCGTGACCGCAGATAATCACTGGGTCGTGTTCGTGGCAGAGGATCTCCAAAGGGATTCGAAGGCGGGGTGTTGTCGGATGCCTCGCGAGGTCGCTTCGATCCGCAGCCGCGGCTATCATCATGCAAACCTTCTTGTGCTATTGATAGACGTGGCGTGTTGGGCACACTGGAAGCGAAGGCCAGGGAGGTGACTGGGCGAGAGATGTCAAGACCATCCTCAAGGCCAATCTGAGTGCTCCGGGTTTTGCTGAGGATCTTGTCGACATAGAGAGTGCTCTCGTCCTGCAGTACGTTGTACCAGAGAAGAGCATTTCCGAATCTTTTGCGCAATGAATCCTGGTGAACGAGGTTACCAGCCAGCACGGGTATAGTAAGAGTGTAAATTTACTTCAGTAGCCAGCTTGTAACCTTGCTTAGATAGGAATATTTCGACCGTTTTGCACCAAGCTGTGTTATTAGGGGCTATGTTAACAAACAGGGTGGCTACGAAGTCTAGAACTTTCATGTCGACAGCGAGGGTCGGCGCCAATGGTGCTGAAGGGAAGAAGCCGCGTTGGACGAGCTGAACAGCGGCTGGAGCACAGTCACATACGGTGATGACTACAGATTCTAGAGCTAAGAGATGTCAGGAAAAGCAGCACTACGGTAGGTAGCACAAGTACTCACAATCAAAACAAACAAGAATAACTTCAAGACTTCTCCCAGGTGCGCCGCAGACGCACGGTGACAAGGCCGGAATTGGCTCTCTCAAGGATTTCGTGACGCACATGAGCATCATGTATGGCTGTATCAGACCCGGAATGACCTCCTGCTGCCACCTCTCCCACTGCTTCTCCCTCTTACGCCGATTGCGTGAGACTTCCGGATCGACGGTGTCAAGTGAGTAGTCGGGGAGGACAATGAACGGATTCTCGGGATCATGCTGTGCGCTGTCTGGTGGCAAGTCTTGAGCACTCTCCCTGCCGTCCTGAGGTCGATCTCCAGCAAATCCAATTTGCCCAGGCAGACGAGGAAGATATCGCCTTTGCACCAGAGACTTTCCGTGTGGCAGGAGTACCAGGGCTGGAATCTTCACGTTTCGGTTCAATATTTCCGAGCGCTTCGGTCCCGGTGATGGCGTGTACGAGGGAGTCGGAGGTGGGCCACGGACCAGGTGCTTTTTCGATAGTGTCGGGCGCATCTTCACCGCGGACGGAGAGGGAGTCTAGTGCACCAAGAGGCCAGGAGGGACACTGGACAGGACGAGCCTTGGCCCGACACTACAAGTGAGGCTACAAGCGAGTCTGGGCGAGCGGGTGAAGGGGTTGCCCTGCTGACGAGCGCGCAGGGGCTCGTGAATAATGATAGTCCTGACGATAGGCAAACAGAATTTGATGGAAACATCCCTGGATCGGTTGTACGAACGCCACACTAATATAAACTAATCGCCCCCCACGCCCCATGGATCATCAACTGCATCAGGCGCGCCATCCTCATCAGCGATGTCGCGAAAGCCCCACCCCACCCCATCCCCTTCCACCCCATGATGCTCTGGTTCTCCCCAGCCGGTTGAACACCCATCACACCCTTCCACACCCCAATGCCAGCCGTCTGAACATGTGCGCCGCTCGTCGATTACAGACTGAATGCAGCCCCGAATGCAGGCCCGACAAATCAGGTGGCGCCGGACCGTTCCCGATGCCGTCCATTCCTGCCATTCCACCATCTGCTCCTCTTCCTTCATGCCAGCCAATAACGCTTGTGCCGGAAACAGGCCCCATTGCTGCCGGAACGTCGCAGTGTCGCAATATTCGCAAGCCGAAGTGATATCGAGCTGAGACAATCTAGCCCCAAGAATTTCAATCACGACGCAGTGATCACTGGCGGGGTGGCTGTCGGCTGAGTTAGCCGCCGGCAGAACTTCTGTATATTGACTAGTGATCAATAATAAACTTGCAAGCACATTTAAATTGTACTAACCTTCTGCGGCGGGTTGGGGAGATTGCGGAGCTTCGCTTTCAGCCATACAGTTTCCTGGGGGACTTGAATTACAGTGATATATATGTAGTCAAAAAATCGCCCTAATATACTGGAACTTCGCTAATATACTGGATCTTCCGGCTATTTTGAGGATCTGTGAAACACGAATCAAATAATTAGGGGTCAGGAACAAGCGAAGGGCGGAAGAACACACATGCCTGAGATCGAGCAATTCCACGAGGTCCGAGTCAGACGGGGGCCAGGCAAAGAGAGCAGCAGTGCACACGTCGTCTTTGAGGATCTGTGAAACAAGAATCAGATAATTAGGGGTCAGGAACAAGCGAAGAGCGGAAAACCACACATGCCTGAGATCGAACAATTCCAGAGGGTCTGAGTCAGACGGGAGCCAGGTGAAGAGAGCAGCAGTGCAGACGCCGCCAGGCTGGAGATGATGCCGAAGAGACCACAGGTCGGTGCATCACTTCCCTGTGGTCACCCTTTTAGTTGAGTGGTCCGGTGCAACACGTTATGCACTCAAAGGGTCCTTCGATCACTCCGGTCTCAGCCCGTCCAGCAAGGGTCAAGGCCAAGGGTGACGAAATGAGGAAGGCGCCCACAGAGACCGCGCTGTGCCGCCGCGAAGAAGATTCGTCGCCGCTGCTGGGTGACTCCGGCTATCCTCAACTGTGCATGTCGACATGCCCCGGTACCAAAACCAAGGGGTGTGCGTTACGTGCAAGAAAAGGTGGGTGGGGACACGCGACCAGGCGGTGGGTGAGTCGGACGGTGTTGAGCGAGAGTCGTCGTTGGGAGGACTATGGGTCGCGAGGCAATGAGCATGAGAACCGAGGTAAAAATAGAGAAAAGGAACATACTATAGTGCTGCCGTTCGCAGCATGGAGGGACACCACTGACACGAGGTAACGAGCGCCAAAATCGAGGGAAGTGACGAAGGTCCAGCGGTACTGCGCGGCAGGAGCCGTAAATGTTGACTGTGGCACTGGGCACTAATGGATGACCGTATTGCCATAGACCCACATATTGGCGGAGAGCGTGCGATGAGGCGAATCGAATGAGCTGGGTTTGAGGGAAATCGCTCCAGCGGTTGCGGAGTTATCGTCAAAACGCTAAAAACGCGCAAAACGGTTGCTGAGGGAGAGCTGCTGAACGGAATTCCATAAACGCGCATACTGGCGGGTAGCCTTCAACGATGCGAATCCAAAACACCAAGAATCGAAGAAATCGGGGTAGCGGCTGGCGAGATGGGATCGAAATGGTGAACAGGGAAGAAATCGACGATGATGGAGGAGGAAGGGACTGTGGGGGGCCATCCAGGTATCAGCATGAAGGGAAAAGCGATGCCTTGAAGGTGCAAAAAATACCTAAGGACTAGGGGCCCGCGTTCCAGAGATACAGCCCAATGTCTCTGCCACATCACCAACTCCCCTCAATTTCCCAAGGCCGTCGTAGCGCCAAGGGCCGTGGATGCGACGGAATGCGCAGCGCAGAGGACGCACAGTCTGTCTGCGGGCATTCGAAGGGATGCTCGTCTCCAACGGACTCAAAGTCTGTGTTGGGAGACGCGAAAGATATGAAGGGACACAAAGTCTACTTCATATCATCCAATGGCAGCGGCAAACACACGAAGGGACTCAAAGTCTGCTTCGTGTGTACCGAAAATCGAGCGGGAGTGACGGTCGCGGGAGTGGTGGATGGTCATGGGCGTCGTTTGGAGAGAGGGAGGTCGCGGGCGTACACGGTGGTGTGCGGGGGCGGGCGCATACGGTGGCGAGGGGTGATGGTGAAGGCTAAGGGCAGAACTTCACAGTTCTCGGCATTTGCCTGGTCACGAGTTGTGGGCGCTTGTAGGCGCTTATGACACGTTCAGTTTGGGCGCGTTGTTGTCCTTCGTTTGCGGGCGCTCATGGGCGCTTCTTTCTTTGAGTGGCTTGTGTTGTTGAGGTGCGTTTGGCCAATTTTTCGTTAAGCTTTGACACCCTACCACCACCACCCACTCGTCCTCCTCGCCTCTGCTGCCCCCACGCGCCTACTCAGCTCCGGAGACAGACTTTGCGTCCCTCCTGCATTCCTTTCCTCGGGAGATAGACTTTGTGTCCCTCCCTGTGCCTTGGAGACTAGACTCTGTGTCCGTCTTCCTGGACACACTCACCTAGAGGACAAGACTTTGAGTCCGTCTTCTACGGTTACGGCCTCTCGGTTGCTCGTCGCCCGTACTCGCTTGTCCATCGCGGTTGCCTGTAGTCTCGTCTGTCCCGGCCACCCGCACTTTTGGTATGTCCGCTGTTCTCGCCTGCAACGCCTGCTGACCGAATGCGTGTAATCGCAGTCTCGAACTCGCTCGCCTATCCGCATTGACCGTACCTTCTGTATGTCCGCCTTTTTTGCGTGCAACGCGTGCTGACTGAATGTGTGTGTTCCAGTGTCGAGCGGTTCTATTCGCATTGGCTGTACTCGTATAGTTCGTTCAATATTCTCCAACGCCCAAAGGTCTTCCAAGTGACTGTACGAACTTTCCATGTACGTACGGCGTTCCCTTTCGTGCTCGTTCAATATTAACACACTTCCATATCAGTGTCCCTAACGTCTTCTCGACATCTCCGCGTAGGTGATTTCCTACTAAATGTGGAGTGCTTTCTGGTACTAACGCCTGTGCAGTTATTTCACCCGTATCTTCTCGCACGCATCACGTATACTTAGATCTTCAGTCGTGGCCGCGAATATATACGTTGCCGTACGTACTCACGTGGTTAAAGACTGTTTCCGATAGTTAATGATGGCGTAGTTCAACCATATATCTTCAAACCGCTGCGTGCGCCACCAATACCATGACGACCTCGAATTTCTCCATTCACAAGAGCACACGACGTGACCTCCTGGCAAATCCTGAACTTCTTACCCACAAGAAAGGCCTCGCAAGCAGTATGTATTTTTCGTTAACGGAGCAAAGCAACTAGGTTGACATGTAACGCAGCTCGGATGCCATTCGAGGGTATGGTCGGCTCTCTCGTGAACGATGGGCACCAAATCGTGCTAAGTCCTAACGTTTGCTACACGTTCGAGCCCCCCTTGGGAACGACTCGGGAGATGAAACTCAGAAAAGACTTCAGATACGGTATGGAGGACCCTTTGTGTGGACCCCAACCCTATGTCGTCCAAGCGTGCCACCTTGCAGCTATACCTCGGCGGCCCGCAAATCCTGACGATCCTTTGAACATCATGTGGAAGATCCCAACTACCGCTGACTTCGTCATCGAACCCAGTAACATGCTCCGTGGCGTAGGTTTCCTGACCGACAACTTCGCGCATGCGCTTGGAGATTACGCGAACCGAATGAACGAACGAATTACCAAGTACAGCACTGATCCTAACTTCCCAACAAAAATCCCAGTCATAGCCTCGATGAGCCACACGCAGATGGACATGCTTGACCGCATCTACGAACTGCCCATGAGCTTACGCCAAGTTCAGTTCTGTGTTTCCTTGTTCCAGCGATGCTATCTTGAGCTCGTGGGCTTCCTCGACTACTTGTACATCTTCCACCCCCGCATGACAGGTCTACAACCATTGGCTACAGGTGTAGCTGACGCCATCGGAGCATATGTGCAAGAGCATGCAGTTATTCACGAGTTCGTGCGCGCTGGCTTGCCAGTCTGGATCGTGAAAGACTGGGAATCGTTTACTGAGACTCGCATTGATGAAGTTGTCCCTGTGTGCAAGACTCCAACATGGGCAGTCTTCGAAGACGCGACCCCACCGTTTCAGCCTTTTTTTGTTGGTCCTGCTAGCAACTGGGGCAGGTACAAGGTCTTCGGCCGATTTGCCAGGTCTTTCTTGAGTTTTCCTGACCCATTCGCATCCACACCTTCCATCCCGTCCCCAGCGTCTATCCCCGCTTCATCAGGCCCCGTGCGAGGCAGGCTTGCGAAGCAGAACAAGTCAAATCACCCATGTAAGCACTTCTATACACCATTATTGAAACCTTTAATCAAGCAGGAGAGACTAGATTCTAATAGCAGGGCGACCTCTACCGCGGCGTCGTCTCCTTCCACCCCAGCATCATCCGGCCCCTCCCGAAGTAGGCCCATGACAAACCTTGGACGTAAGTCGTTGTATATACCATTACCGGACCTCTTCTGACTGACTACACTAGATGTTAACCGCATCGCCAGCCAACAGGGAGGTGGACGGAACAAATTCACCGAGCCCTTCAGCCCATTTTTGCCACCGGCTATCGAGGCCTGGCGAGACGCTCTAGAAGTGGTCGATGTAGACCCTGCAAACGTCTGCTACGCTACCACCCCGGCGGATGCGGGATATATACTCCCAGAACCTGGTCTGTTCATCGGTGTCTCGTCAGAAGATAGGAGAACACACTACATACACAACTGGCTACGGAACCGCGCTGCACTCCTCTTCCGCCTCGTCGCGCCAAATGCCAACGCGCGCCCGATTTCTGTGTCTCTGTGGCGAACTCTGCTCAACTTTGGTGCCGCTCCAGATGATCGAAATAGAGAGAATGCTGCGCACCATGAGACTCTTGCGCGCAAGCGCCACGACGAGATCATTTCCATTCTGGGCAACGCCGTCACAGAAACTGGCGTCGAAGTTAATTCATCAACTGTCGTTCCGAGTTGGAAAGGAGAGAAACTGCTTACGACGGACCCTCTGCGTCTACGGATGGTGCATGAAATCTTGTGGGAGCTCTATGACCTCAACTTCCGCTCCGAATTTGTCGCACTGGACTGCCGCATTTCCACACTCGTCAACACACCCCTCCAAGATCGTCGTGACATCCTCCAAGATCGTCGTGACCTCATACGTGCCTGCTTTCCTCTCAAGCATTCAACCCTGGACGAACATGTCAGCCGGGATGCAGAAGGGTTAGCGGCGGTACGCTTGTCGGGACGGGCACCTTACCTCCTGGCCATGGTCAAGGTCATGAAATCGTGGGTGGGCTGCCCTCCATCGTTGAAGGATTTGCCTGAGAAGCCGTCTACGGGGTACAGAGAGTTTGAGATCGCCGAAGTTGAGAGGGTTGTTACGCGCTTTTATACCCAATCTTTTTTCAACTATTTTGCCAGGGCCCCCGTCGTACCACACCGATTGGGCACCCCCGAATAACCGGCGAGCACATGCTACATCCCCCATTGTCCCCCATCGTCTTACACATGGCCCATCCGCGTAATCTTTCATCATCGGCATCCGCATGATCTTTCATCGTTGGCATGCTACGTTTTTTTTGCAAATATCTTTAGTCCATACCTACCCCCGAATTTACTGTTTTGAGATGTTCGCCTCCAGGGGGCCTTCTAAGTTTTCCCGCTTGGCTGACAGCATCGTATGTGTTCTTTCTTTTTTTTCTAGAAGCCCAACTCGCCCGGCCGCCGCAGAGTAATCGGTCTGTGGCCTTTGTCAATTTCGCTGTTTGCTTTCTTCTGACTATAGCTATGTTTAGTCATGGACTCCTCAATTGCAAATGTTTGGACCGTCGCCTACACAGGTCATCGACGATCTCCCGGTTGATCTGATGATTTTTCTAGAGGCTATGATTGCGCGCGGTCATGACAACGTGGCGTTCACAAATTGAGCATCTCGTGTTTCTCTACCCATCCTTTGTTTCGCTCTTCTGACTAGCTGAACACTCATAATGGCACGGGCTACACGTTCGAACACCAAGAACATAGAAGATATTCCGCTCCCTACCCGCCGCAAAGCACCCCAACGACAGAGGGTGAAAAAACCTCCTGTACCTGAGCGTAAGTCTTCGAACTTTCCGGGCTTTGTGTATCGATCAAAACTAAACCGTCTGCCAGAAGAAAAAGCCGCACCGGAGCAAGAACTTCCTGGTTCCGGAACGGAGGAAGACACGGATGAAGAACCTGAGGAGGAAGAGCACGGGGAAGAACCTGAAGACCAGCCCGTCAAACCTGAGGGTGAGTCCGCCCGGCTTAAGATGGCGTGATTCCCACTAACAACGCTGCCAGACAAAACTGGAAGGAAGGACCAGCATGGAGAAGAACCTGAGAACGAGTCCGAGCCTGAGGGTGAGTCCGTTCGGCTTGACATAGTGCTGATCCCCACTAACAACTCCACTAGACGAAGAGGAACCTCCGCCAATCAAGCCCAAGGTCCCGAACCGCGCAACGGATGCCTCCGGCCGCCCCAAACCCGTCCCTCGACGACGGGGTTTGGACTCTGATGATCCCGATGATGCATTCATCCTGTCTCGTATGGGATTCAGGCGTTCGCCCGTCCCTCCAGGTCCAGTCGCACCACCCCAAGCCCGGCCTCACCGTCCTTCAGCCCTCGACTCTCTGCCCAATTCAGCCCCTCCACTCCCACCACCCCAACCCTTGCACAACCCTCGCCCTCCTTCACCTCTCGTCTCCCCGCCCCATCGCCCTATTACCCCCTTTGAATCTGAACCATCCGGGTCGGATTTCGAGACCACTGAACGCGAGAAAGAGCGGCACCTGGCACGTGTGCCGGAGCATCGTCGTGAACCGACCCAGGCAGAGCTGGATGCTGATGATGACGCTGCTATGGAAGACGAGGTGCGATCGGAGCACTCAAGACGCCGCGGTTCCGAGGCTGGTGCCCGCAGCGATGATTCTACAGCCCAGCAGTCATCGGGGGGTGAGAGTTCGAGGAAGAAAACGAAACGGAAGTTGAAGCCCCAGCCCAAGAATAAGGGCAAGGAACGTGTGGAAGCTGGGGGTGATGAGGGACGTGAGGACGGCGTGTCATTCAAGCCAGGACCTATCCCGGACGTCGCTAAGGATGCCGCTTTTACTGCCCACGCCGAGTACCAACGTCGGATGGCCGAGATTGCAGGGCAGTACGAGAAGCCGGTCTTATCCCTTTACCAACTCGTCGGGCAATCGGTACCGACTCCACGTCACGAGGTGAATAGATGGAACGCCTTCCAGGCTTGGTACGGGGTGCATGGAAGCAAAAAAAAAGATAAAGGCAGTGAGTATTTAGACTATATATTCCGTCACACATTGTTAACCCCTACTTTAGCCAAAGCATCGGAATGGGCGAGAGTACTGGCTGACGAATACGAGAAGCATCTCAAGGATGCTCTTGGTGAGGACTGGGAGGACCCGGAGTGTGAGGCCAAATGTATGGAGTCCATCGTCGAGTGGTTCAAAGATCGGACCACAGATTATGCACCCAACATGAAGGCGGATGGAAAATTCAGGAAGGTAATGGCATCAGTCGCCCAAAAATTCATTCAATCAGTACGTGGTTTACATGTCCTTCGCCTACGATGTCTAACCCCTTTGTCTACATCAGAGTGCCCAGGCATATGAAGTGTATGGCGTACATGTCTTTGGGTTTGTTGTCAATACCGAGCTGGATGAATACGGCATCACAAATAGCATGGCTTGGGGTGGAACTCAAGCATACGAACAGCTTCGCAATGAACACCAAGCCTCGATCGCAAGTCAGCTGAGCGATTATCAGGCAATGTTCCGGTAAGTACTATATTCACATAGGCTGTGTACGTGGGCTGACACTCAAGTAGCGTGGCAGATATGAAATTGAAAGGACTTGAGGTTACCGATGAATTGTTTGCTGTCTCGAGGACGAAGAATCCCGGGGAAAAGGACCGTGACCATGAACGGCGGATCTTTAGTATGTATATACGCAATGACCTAGGTCCGTCCATTGATAAACATATCTTTTAATACACTAACATGATCGTGGCCGTAGGGAAGATTCTTCATGCACGTGGCAATCATACCCTCGAGGTCTGCAAACAGCAGAAGGTTCCCTGGGTCGGATGGGCAGATTTTGCATACAAGGAGAAAATTCAAATCATCAACTGGCCACCATCCGCTCGTGCCCCCGCCCCGGGCTTTGACCTCCACAGCAAGGACAACGGCATACCCCAGCATCACATGAAAGCCAGCAACACAGCTCGACTCGACTCCGAAGACGAGTCGGCAATTATGATTGTCGAGTGGTCAGCAGGTAAGTAAAATTAACCATGTCCGCTCGTACCCTCCATGCTCATGATAACCTTATTAGAGCAAAAAGCCCTTGCTGACGATGATCCAGCCCTGGCTGATGTCCCCCTCGTGGTCAACACAAATAGGCGCACTGTCCTTTCCGTGTCCGACTCCGCCAAGTACCAAAAATCTATCGGGCGAAAGTCGAAATCTAAGAAGAGATCCGGTCTCCTTGGGACGCGTAAGTTCAAAGGCAAGTTACCGACCAACATCAGCTCCGACGACGAGGGACAGGAGGTTCCGGGCCCTCCCAACATGTCGAATCGCGCCTCGGATTCAAGGACCTCCAGAAGACGTGAGACCCCAGCTGTTGAGTCTCGCCGTCTTGATCTACGTCATTATCAATCCGGCTTCGAACACCCTGACACCCACCCACCTCCACGTTCACGGCGAGATCGCTCTCACTCTCGCTCGTGGAGAGATCGTTCCCGCTCCCGCTCTAACTCTCGCTCGCGGAGAGATCGTTCCCGCTCCCGCTCGCGCAGAGATCATGCCCCCTCCCATGCACGCCATGGGCGTTCAGACTCACGGCGTAGCCACTCACGTTCCCCCTCTGTCTCCCCTTCACGCCGAGGCCGATCCCGCTCCCGCTCTGCCTCACGCAGGCGTGACTTCTCTCCGGACCGTGCACGACGTGGAAGAGATCGAGATGGTACTGATGACAGGTCCTCCAAGAAGCGCAAGCTCCATCATGACCGTAGTCCTGTCCGCCCTCCGAAGCCCGCACCTTCACGCTCACATGGCCAGAAAAATGCTGCTGCTGGTTCGTCCCGCCCTCCACCACCTGAGGAGCATCCAGAGTCGGATTCACAGTCGTAGTAGGGTGGTGAATGAGCAGGCCCATGAGTTTATTCCTTACATCTTGTCTGTACCAAAGTATCGATCGTCCTTTCTTGGCATGCTGCTATTGAGTGTCTTGAAAGTAAGTTTAAGTCTGAGCATAAGCACTCTGCAGTGTTTAACTTGGGTAAAATTGTGTCACTGCGGGAGCTCCTACGTCGTGGGGAGGCGGGCCCATAATCATTTAGTGGTAGCTCCCACAGCTATAGTGGGAGGGCCCACACGTACAGGTGGAGGGCCCATTTCATTACAAGGGAGGGCCCACGGGTACAGTGGGAGGGCCCACAGGCATGGTGGGAGGGCCCATTCTTGTGAGGAGAGCACCCGCAGGTACAGTGGGAGGGCCCATGTGATTGAGGGGAGGGCCCACAAGCATGGTGGGAGGGCCCATTTTATTACAAGGGAGCACCCATGGGTACAGTGGGAGGGCCCATGTCATTGAGGGGAGGGCCCACAGGCATGGTGGGAGGGCCCATTTCATTACAAGGGAGGGCCCACGGGTACAGTGGGAGGGCCCATGTCATTGAGGGGAGGGCCCACAGGCATGGTGGGAGGGCCCATTCTTGTGAGGGGAGCACCCACAAGCAAATCGGAGGGGGGGGGGGGGGGGGGGCATGTGTGCTGTGTCATGGATCAACATCTGCTGTATCCGGCTGCCATAGTTAGTGCTGAGTCAATGTCCAGTTTCTCAAGTCGCAATGACTTGAGCTTGAGACTATATTCACGCCACATACAGAATATAAAAGTGTAGAAAGAAGGTGAAATTCGGCTGGCACTACTGTAGGTGCGCAAAATAGCCATGCCAATCTATTAGCTAGCCTGAAATGATTTTCTGCCTAGCTCTAGCCAACCCATGCATTCCGAAACAAGTTTTAGTGATTTAACAGAGTTGACGGATGTATCATAAGAGAGGTGGGAGCTCCCTAATGCTGGGTGGGGGCTCCCACAAGATGTGACATGGATAGTGTGACTCAATGGGAGAGCCCACACCCGTGAATTTATTTGATGCCTAAGGGGAGCTCCCATGCATCAAAAATGCGGGAGGCCCCATACATTTGGGAGCTCCCACGCAGTTGGTGGGAGGTCCCAGAAGTGGGAGGGTGGTACCACAAATTCTGCCCTAGTTAGGCTCAATTATTTGGTGGGACGATTGTACCTAACAAGGTATGACTAGGGGGCTGCCTGAAGTGGCAGATGCGCCATTTTGGCTCGTCGGCTTTCTCCTCGTCTGCGGTGGTGGGCTCGGGCCTCGGTGGTAACTCGAATGGTGCATCCATACCATTTGCGACGCACTCGTCGTTGACCCGGTGCTGTAGTTCCTCGAGCCTGAGGCCCGCTCCCTGGTGGGCCTTCTGCGCTAGTGTGGTGGGCGAGACGCACTTGACCTGGCTGGGGTCGCACTGCTCAATGATCCCCGCGGCTAGCATGGCGTCAATACTCTTGTGCAGGTACTTCCTCTGGGGCGGGGTGTTCGGCTTCTAATGCACCTTCTTCGAGAATACGGCCTTCTCCTGTATGTTGAGACGGTGTACTGCGCCTTCGACTTGTTTGACCTCGCCGACTGAGAGTGCGAATATGTCCGCGTATTCCGCCACCAGCGCGTGTGCTGCTGCCTTCTCCTCCGCCGAGAGGTCATCGCCCACCCTCACCTGTCGTGTCACTTCCTCGACTCGTTGGGCCTTGAACGGGTCGGTGAGCCTCGTGAACAAGTTCGCGTCCTCCACTAGGGTGTCTGTCGGTATCTCCGCCGCGCTGTCCTCCTCCTGGTCCCCTGTCTCCTCCGAGACGACGCATACAGGTGTGGCCTCTGGGTCTTCTGCTCGCCATGTCCGTATCGCCACTATCGGGTTCATGCGTGTCTTCCACCTTCGATGCCGCCTCTGGGACTCACCCTTCCATTTCCGCCACATCTTCCGTGCCCTCGCCTTCGCTTCCCATCTCTCTTTCGTCTCTTCCTCTGCTACCGCCCTCTCCAGGCGTTCCCTCTCCACCCGCAACCTCTCCCTTCGTTCCTGTGCCGCCCTTGTCTCCTCCTCGTCACGCTTCCTGTTTTGGTCCAACAACCGCGCTGCCTCCTCCACTGTACCCTCCACTCTCCGCCGCGCCCGTGTCATCCTCTCGATCCACTCTATGTCCGCTCCCACACTGGCTGTAGTTAGTTGCTGCTCCTTGGTCACCTTGTGTACTTCGACCGTCGCCGTCCGGCCTGCCATGATGTTGAACTGGTTGGTCAGGTTTTCCTCCTTGTCTTGGACTCGGATGCGTACTGTGTCGGCGCTGTAGTCGTGTATCGCTCCGAATGTCGTCATGAGCCGCTTCCCGAACAAGAAGTCCCAGCCGCCCCCGCTCTCAAACACCTCAAATTCCGCCTCCACTTGTATACCCTTCAACTCTAGGGTCCCTCCCCAACAACCCAAGGGTGTTACGATCGTGCCGTTTGCCATCTTCAATCGCCTTCGAGACTTCTGTAGTGGTGCCAGTCTGTGCTTGACTTTACTGTACATCGACGCCGACATTGCGTCGACCATCGCGCCGTCGTCGAAGTGTCCCCACACCCTTACTATCTCTCCCCGCGGCCCGTGTATTTTGACTTCATGGAAGAAGGGTGTTGTCTCCTTCTCCCGATACCCTTGCGACTCAGAGCGTATCTCATACAGGTCAACTGTGGTAAATTGAAACGTATCGTCGCATACATGAATGTCGAGTATTGAATTCGGGGTCGCAGGTGTCAGTGATTGGTCCTCGTGGGCAGCCTGGGAGCGCACGAGGACCAGAGGTCCATCCGTTTCGCCATGTTCGAGGGTCGACCGTTCGGCATCTAGTCGGTCGACCCTTCCCCATTTCCCTGGCGCTCGTACTCGGCGCGAATCTCGGCGCGCAGTTGAGCTCGTATCTGCACCTCCAGCTGTGACCTCAGCTCCTCCTCCACCTGTGCTCTATACTCCGACTCTGTTATGACGAACCCCTCGTCCTCGACGAGGTTGACGGCGGCGGTCTGGTCTGCTGCTCGCGCTACTGCACTCTTGATAGAGTTCACCTTCCTCCTCCACCTCGACTCTATGTCCGGCAATTTCTGCTGTGAGGTGCATGTGTCCGAGCGGTGGCCCATCATGCCGCAGCCCATGCACTCGCCCGTTCCCAGCGCACACGTCCCCGGCGTGAGCGGGTAAGGTCGGTCCTCCGTGGCTGCGTCGAACCCTGGGTGTGTCGTGTGCCACCTCGTTACCGAGGCCTGGTATGCTGCTCGGTTGGCAGGGCTGTCTGGAATTGGGGCGGGCAGGCGGTGGATGATGTCCCATTTCTGCGCGTCGGTTCTCCGTCTCGGTGCGGCAAGCGCTGGGTTGTGGTACTGTGGGGTCGCGATCCTCGGCGGTCCGAACGATGGTTGTGGCATGCGTGGTCCCAGGTCCACTTTAGCGAACGCCGCACCCAGTACCTTCGACAGTGTGGGTGGGGGCTGCGGCCTGTAGGTCCTGACTCCTGAGGATCTCCACCTCCCTCTCTAGCCTCGCCGACTTCGCCTCCGCTTTCGCCTTTTCGTCCTTCCTCTCCTTCAGGTCGCTCATGTCGACATCCTTGACTGCTTTACAGAACGTCGCCCAGGTGTTGTGCGAGTGTGGTACGAGGGCCTTCAGCGAGGGCGCCATACCGCTCCTGGTGGCCTGGACGAGGAGGTTGTTGTCGTCGGGGATCGCCTTCGCTAGCCGCTCCACCTTGTCTGCCCACGCGACGTGCGTGTAGACCTCTATGCCGTTCACCTTCACCTTCCTGCACAGCTCGTCCTCCCTGATCTTCACCTCGTTCAGCTCCGTCTGTTTCTCTGCCTGCGTCTTCACCACCGCTGTCTTCGCCGGCCAACGGAGGTTGTATGCCGCCCTCAGGGCGTTCCAGGTTTGCTTCTGGTTCTCGGCCAGCGCGTCAAACCACTGCGACGCGGGCCCTCCGTCCTTGAGGCTGAACTGGAAGTAGCTGATTTTGTTTTCGTCCGAAAAAGTAGCCTTGATCATGAACATCCGCTCCAGCTTATTGAGGAAGTCGCGTGGGCTCTCCTTTTCGTCGTCGTCCCCGCCGTGGAACATCATGAAGCTGTCCGACTCGCTCATATCAGTGGCTGGGGTTGGTGGGAGCTCGGGTGTGTCGCTGGCCTGTGGGGTAGTCGGCGGTACAGGTGGGATCGTTGGTGTGTCTGGTCTGGAATCGGAATCCTTATCGGTGAATAGATCGGACCACAGGGATGATGGCGACGAAGATAGGCTGGGGAATAGTGAGGATGTGGTGGTGGAAAGCTGGGATGTCGAGGGTTGGGGAATGTCGATGGGGGGGTGCGCTGGCGCCAGTTTCGGAATAAAGCGGCCTTTTGCGTCTCTCGACACGTTGATGTTGCGTGGTGCCAGTTTAATCAAAGGCCCGTTGATATAGAAAAGCCTGTCGCCCGCCACGGGTGTTGACACGAGGTTGTCGCGTTGCAGGTTGGGAATGCTGGTCACAGGAAATAGAACACGTCACAGAAAGCGGAACACAGGACACGGGGCACAGGCACAGTTTGTGAGTTTGGATCGCGCAGTTGTCACCAGATGGAGTGGCCCGATCTGAATCCGACGAGCTCGGCGCGGCAGCAGCAATGAAGTGCGATGATGAGATGTCTGTCTACTGCGTACAAGTCTGTCTATCTAGTCCGAAGCTGTTGCCAAACATGCGCAAACAACCGTCGGGTTCTGCCTGTTTCCCGGTTTGGAGTCTTGCCCGACGATACTCCAACGAGAATAGAGACGATGTTCTATGTGTTCCTCGAAAACCGGAGCTCATTACTATGATAATTGAGCAAGCACACAAAACTATGGGCCACTTCGGGGCGGATCGCACCACCAAATACATTCGAAGATGGTATTGGTGGCCATCGCTAGCCAATACTGTACGTATGTTCTGCAAGACGTGCGAGTTTTGCCAGCAGACTAAGACATCTACACGGAAACCGGCAGGGAAACTGCATTCCCTACCAGTCCCGATCAAACCATGGGACTCTATTGGAATGGACTTTATAGGACCATTTCCCGAGTCACAAGGCTTTAACTACTTATGGGTAGTGATATGTCGCATGACTAGTATGGTGCACTTGATACCCATACATACCACCATGACGGCGACAAAGCTCTCCTGGGTTTATCTGAAGGAGATCGTTCGTCTCCATGGCCTACCGAGCTTGATTGTAAGCGATCGAGACTCTAAGTTTACATCGCGCTGGTGGCGCGAGCTTCACAAGTTATTAGGAGCTAAGCTCCTAATGTCCACATCGTTTCACCCGCAGACGGATGGACAGACGGAGCGAGCCAATCGCAGCATTGGCCAGATTTTTCGCGCCGTCGTCCGCCACAACCAGAAAGATTGGGTGGACCGTGTGCCTTTGACAGAGTTCGCGATAAATGCGAGCGTGTCGGGAACGACGAAATTTGCGCCGTTTGAGCTGAATGGGGGCTATATGCCGTCCATGCTTAAGGAAATATGTTCCGACAGCGTGCTACCCAAAGGAATCCAGGAGTACGCTAAGCGCGCGCTCCTGAACCTGGCTGAAGCTCATGACGCCATTATAGAGGCGCGGGTGTTTCAGACCCACACCGCGAACAAGCGACGGTCTGAAGGACCGGATATCTCGAAGGGCAACTTGGTGTATTTGTCTACCAAGAATTTGAATTTGCCCAAGGGACGAGCGAGGAAGTTGTGCCCTAAATTTGTTGGGCCCTACAGAGTCGCTAAGGCTATGCCCGAGACGTCTAACTACACGTTGGAATTGCCGGCGGCACTATCTGAGCGCCGACTTCACCCAACGTTTCATGTGTCATTGTTGCGTCCTCACCACGCAACTAACGACACGATGTTTCCGAACCGTACACATCCGGAGCCTTATGATTTCGGGGCGCCGGATAATCACGAATGGTTCGTTGAAGACATCCTGGGCTATAGATGGACCCCGGAAAATACCCTCGAATACGAGGTGCGGTGGAGCCTGGGAGATACTACCTGGGAGCCACATGCGAACTGCAGTCAGCTAGCAGCATTAACCCGCTACCTGGAGTTGCAAGGCGTCAAGACGCCTTCCAAATTACCGCGACGCGTCTAGGACGCGACGTGGTCATGTGATCAGGCACAACTGATCGGTTACATAACCATCAATAATTTTTGTGTTTGGCGCGAGTCCCATTTTCTTCTCTTATCTACTACATCGCACCAGGATACATGTCCAACGCGTACAGCAACCCAGGCCAAGGCTCCAGCAACGACGGAACGCGGGGTGGTGATAACCGCCCCGACCAGCAAGTGAACCCCGGGATGGGTTCAAGTGGGGGGGAAATACAGGGGCGTGCCGACGGCATGCCCCCTCCACCTACCTACTTGGGTCAGCAGGCGCATCAGAGCCTGCAGCCCTATCAATTTCCACCGCCAGTTGGCCACATGAGCCAACCAGCAACGCAACCAGGACAGCCACCCGTCATGGGCGGCTATTTTCAACAACAACCGATGGCATTTCAACAGATGCCATCAATGCCGAACTACATGGGGTACCCGCAACAGGCGTGGTACCCCCAACCTCAAGCTCAACCTTCTTTCCAACCGGTGCCGCAGATCACGCGGTACCATGAATCCGAGCAAATGGAGGTCGATGACCAGGGTCGTCCACGACCCCCAACACCTCCAGCGCCAGCGCAGCCAGTGCAGAATAGGCAGCCAACACGACATGCGGACGATTGCCAAGTGTCGTACGCATCATCCAGTCGCAGACCATCTGCTCACGATGGTCTGGTAGCATCCCTTTTGGACCGACTCGAGGCCGCGGGCGTCCACCGCGACTTCTGCGACTTTTTGGACGACGGAATGGCGCAGCTGGTTATCACCCAGCTGCTCGACGGCTATGAGGGTGTGCGCACCGAATTGGAGCGCGTCAAGGCAAGAGAAGGAGCGATGGCCGAGCAGTTGAGCTTGGCCAGGAAACGTCCGGCACTATTGTCGCCAGACCGAGGGGAGGGATCATCATCCCGTCCCACCAAAATGCAGCAGACAGCAGCGCGTCGACAAGACCGCTCCCCCTCTGAGAGCAGGTACGCGGAGCGACGAGAGGCACGATCGGACTACCGTCGTGCCGACTTTGAGCCAAGACGTTATGATCGACGCTCGGAGTTTGACCAGCGGCGCCCTGATCGCCACCCAGACCACGATGCGAGGCGCGATGAACGCTTGCTAACTTGGGGTGGTCTTCATTGAGAACCGCCACGAGAGGGACAACCGATTTTGGGACATGCTAGGGCGGGTGTTCTATGTGTCACCCACCCAAAACCGAGTTTATGCAATGGAGTCTGCGGCTCGCAATGCTGACCGCGAGCTGGGATCCGGACAGGAAGCCCTCCCAACTTCGGGACGCCTCTATGCAGTCGTGCCCCGCGGGTTCCCAATGAACCCTCGGGAAGTGGATCAACTGCTGGTTATGATCAACGAACGGTCGACCAGAGTGATGGACCAGGAGCGTGTAGAAGGATACATGCTCCTGCGCGAGTTCCGTCGCGTGTCTTTATCAGTCGCGCCACATATGCGCGACCGAGCGATGGTACGCGTCTCTGCGGACGACTTCCGCAACATTCAGCGACCGATAGATGGTCGGTCTCCGCTATGGCGGACCCCTACAATTAGGAGGCCCGGAAACGCATTCGAATATCGGGGAGACAGGCCTACACGAGGTGCTGGCCTGCCCCAGCCTGGTCCCGACCATGCCTTTGATGTCGAGCATTGGGCTCGGCATATGATCCACCACGGGCGTACTGGTTCCAAGAACCAGTACGGAGGGATTGCAATGGATTTCAGATTCCGCGTCCATCGACGTGGAATCTGGGGCTATTTGTTGGCGAATATGCTCGCGCCAACTACTCACAGCCTACGGTCGTGGTTCATGGCGGCCCATGACCAAGCCCACCCAGATCGGCCCTTCACACCGATTACTGGGCCAGAGTTTACCATTCCGCGCCTCCCACTTTACCCTCCCAATGGACGGGTAACTGAGGCTGGGACCCTTCAACATTTGATTGATAGCGGAATCCCAATTAGTTGGATGAACCATAGCTATACCTATGGGCTCCACTATATCGACCATTACTGGACGATGGCAGGTCCTCATCGGGACCTGCTTCGAACTGTTGACAACGATCGGATCTCTCGTCTCGATCGTTGGGGAGTTCCCCCATCCTTACCACAGTGGGATGGGTGGTATCATCCCACCACCGACGACATCACGCGCATTCAGACACTGATGCACGTGGAACTACACCATGACTCGGTGGATTGCTTAGCAAGCTCCGAATGGATGCTTGTAGGTGAAGATCCGCACTTTCGGGAACTGCGTTCTCGGAGGAGAGCCAACTCGCCTCCTCCGAACCTGCCTACTCCCGCTTTATCGGCGTCGACGTCTACCAACGTCGAAATGGCGGCACCCTCGGCACCGGACCCTACTCCTGCGACATCAACCACAGTCGCGGCAGCTGAAACTCCAGCTGCTGAAACCCATGTGGATCCAGTGGCGGCCCTATCCGGGCCTCTGTCTCTCGCAGCGATATCCGCTAGCCAAGGTCCGGCAGATAACAACCCTGCCGACCCTGACACAGAGATGGGGTCTTAATCCAAGATGACACTTGGGCACCTGGGAGGGCCAGCCACCATTGTCAGGGGCCATACCCCCTGTACCGGGTTGCGTATAATCTTACGCAGCAATGCATGTTCAGCATGCGGATATTCTCCTGAACGGCATCGTATTGGCCGTCAAGTGTGGCTATTACCCACTAGTTCTGAAGTCGAAACTACGTGGACTAACACATAGTTTTGCATTAACCAATTTCTGGTGTAGGGCGCTGGACCCTACACTTTCCATAATCTTACTATTTTATTTTGCCTAATCATACTCCTTGGTGAAGATCACTCTTGCCTTGGTGTATATTATAGTACTAGGTTGTACTTTGTGTACATAGGTACAAGCGTAGACGGTTATACGCTACTTAAGGATATCTTAGGAGGCCTATGGGGGCCTTACTTGATCTTATATGCTGGTGCATGCTGTAAGGGCGCATATACCCGGAACCCGCCCAAGGCGGGTTCTGTATCACATTGTTCGGCAACGCCTTCCAGCGTTGCCTAGACTTAGAGTAAATAGATACAAAGCAGACCTTGTAAATTTACCTAGACGTAGCAATCGACAGACCAGTCAAGCTTACGCCTAGCGTGAACACAAGGCCTACCCCCGTAACCCCGTTACACATGCAGAGCTTCACATGTCCATTCGGAAGAGACATGTTCTCGCGCATCCTTAGGTATACATGGAACTGCTGTTTCTCATCGTCACTACTTCACGATCCTGATCGAACATCCATTCAAACGTGTCCCCTACTTTACACAAACGACCCAATGGTTGTGGACAATTCGAAGGCGGTCTTCTGGTTTGCGATTGTCACTTCAAGTCGAGAATTTGTGAAGATTACCTCCTGCCACTTCATGAATGGAAGACTTCGGAATTTCTGGAGGGATGATTGGGGATGACACCAACTGCCCGATGGTGTTCCGCACAGACCGCCTCTGGACACTGTTATGCTCGCTTGGATGTGAATCGTTACTCATGTGCAGGTTTGAATTTATATTTGCTCTAGATCTAAGACGTATCATACTCGTCTCCTGGGGGGTGCTCAAGCTCCAGGACAACGTTGGCCTCTCGTGCCTTCTGTCATGGAAGACACAGATGATCGACCGCTCCCTTCTCCGGCTTTTCCACCTGTTAGAGATGTGATCCCAACCCCTCGTGCTCCCGGAGCCTGGGCACGAGCGGAGCGGCCGTCAGCATGGTGCTGTAGACGAATTTGGTGCTCTCTTTTGTCACCATTCTTGTTTATATACCTATGCGACTCTCTTACTCTCCTGTTTTCTTTCGTTGATTGACGACGAAACCTCCTCCCTACATACTCATCGCTCGCTCTCCTCATCTTCCCCTCTCATGCATTGCCGACGTGAACGTCTACATTCTGCTATCTTACGTAGTTGTGGGCGCTGACACTGAACAATGACGGCGAAATGAAGCAAGTACTGTGATATTGACTCGGAACAACAGCTAACAGACGGTAGACTATGGGCGCACACAGACCCCGTCGAATGTAAAGCCCTATCACTCCAATAAATCATCAACAAATTTGAGATTCGATGGGCGATCGGTCTTCTCATTGAGGTAGACTCCTGGGAAAGTCCTACATCACGATGAGGTGAGAATGAGCGATCAGAAATACTTGAAACCGCTGACCTCCTGTCAGGACCAAACTGTAATTTGCTAAAGCTTCATGGGCTGGTTGGGCGGCTTGAGGGCGTCCAATATTGTACGATCCCCAGTCAGGCTCGCCGCCACCCGGAGCCTAAACCTTGCAATCAGTAAGATCCTAAGGCTCAATCGAAGAACCATTCACCGTTCACTGTGCCCTACTGTGCTGCGTCTGCCCTCGAGCATCAGGTTGTAAATCAATCTCCAGGTGCTTCATAGGCTCAAGGGGCTCCTGTAGAGATGGTCGAACATCTGTGCGTTTAGTCGGGGTTCGCTCCGGGTCCTGCGGGGATGGATCTCGGGAAGATGGCATGGCTAGGCCGACTGTGAATGAGATTGGTTTGAGTTAAATGGGTTCAAAGGATGAGAGAAGATCAAGCTTCGAAGGACATATATATGTGCATGAAAACAAGGTTTGCTTGTAATATAACGAAAGCGCACAAAAAACATGAATATGCAGAACGCCAACATCCTAATTCGTGCGAAGGAAAGAGGCATATCAGGATGGAACAATGCAAACCAATGACAAAGGCTTGATGTCCGTTGCCCTAGGGATGTTCGGAACAAGAGTCATTCTCCTTGCTTCGCTCTGGCAAGGGCGATATGCCGCTTTACTTGTCTCTTGAGGTGCTTGTTGTCAAGGCGATGGCTGCAATAAGAGTGTCATTGTCTAATCAGTCAACACAGAAATGTTTCGTTGAACTACTGAACAGGTAAAACGACGCACGCTGTTAATAGGAACATCGTGATGTGCAGTTGCGCGCCGTTCTCGTTGCAGGCTACGACTCGAGACAATGGTTGCGACGAGAACGATTGTCTATTGATCAGGAGCCACAAGTCTTGATGTTCCGTCGGGTTGTTATTCACAGGCGATTATGAGGAGAACAATGCAGGACCATCCGAAGTCTAGATCTGGAAGGGCCCGCGAGCTTCTGAGGAAAACAAGAGATAACTTGGAGATAACGATTGTTGTTGATCAAGTCAGGTGACCACCATTCAACCACCATATCTGAGCGAATTCGAAGCAGACGTTGAATAACACCTCGACCACGCCCAAACATCTCAGCTTAACGCTCGTCTTACTCATGAGCAAACTCCTTCTTTCTTGCCACCTGGGTATTAACCACGAACTGGAACGCGATCCCCCCTCAGGGCCGTTTGTGTTTCAACGGGTCACTCAGACCGCCGATCTCTCCACACCAGCCGTTACACTGTCTTACCACATCGACAAAGTCAGCGAGATCTACGAAGGCGATTACACTACTGTATACCGTGCATCGCTTCTCGGCCACGAGTCAGGCGGACAGCGTAGCATCGTGCTGAAGACCGACGTCAACGCACGATACCCGCGTTCTGCGATGTTCAGTCAAGAAGCCCTTCGGTACGAGAAGGATCTCACACACCTGCAGGGAACCCACATTCCCTGTTTCTATGGGCTCTTTCAAGCGACGATGTACGACAAACTTGTCTCCGTGCTGCTGCTGGAGGACTGTGGCGAAAGTATTAACTTGCGCGATCATGAGAGTCTTTCGGACTCGGACAAGTGAGTACCCACATCGCCCTCATTAATTCATACTCAACAAAGTGTGCTTAGAGCTCAGATATTCAAGCTATTCACGAAACTCCATGCGAGCGGTTTCGCGCATCACGATTTTGCCGGACGAAATATCGTGAAAAACCAAGACGGCAAATTCTTCCTCCTCGATCTCGAACATTCGACGCCACACAAGTGTGAAGCGCGGACCAATGTTCTCATCGGCGATTTTGCTCCCGGTAGAGAGGAATTTGGGTGTCCAGAGTTGTATGACGTCGCTATCGCACTGGACTTTTGGCTGCCAGGTATGTACACAATCTTCGGATTTCATGCTCATTCTGAAACGATCCACCTAGCAAATCTGAAGTTTTATGGGTTCCACGTGCCCGTTGGCGCGTTCCAGAAAGGGGAATCCAGGAATCTCGTCGCGCTCATACCGTCTTATATGCTCCCAACGCAGGAGGACCGTGACGAGGCTTTACGATACGCCGAAGAGATGATTGAAGACGTCCAGGCCATTCAGAAAGAGTTCGCAATGGTTCCTGACGAAGCACGATACCCCCACCCGTCCTACATTCTGAAGGGGCGCTCCACCTCGAAGCCACCAGCACCCGCGT
Organism: Lyophyllum atratum; assembly: GCA_014905825.1. NCBI lineage: Eukaryota > Fungi > Basidiomycota > Agaricomycetes > Agaricales > Lyophyllaceae > Lyophyllum > Lyophyllum atratum. The sequence continues at coordinate 365,300 of JACGCN010000011.1, read as the reverse complement.
AAGATCCAAACCCCATGTCCGCAGCCTCCCGATGCACTGTCATAGACTTCGCAGCAGCAACGCCATCGAGTGCCATCTTGGCAAGTTCAAACGCGACTATATCTTCTCTGGTGACACGGCTTGACGGCGGTGTTCTTTCGACGTGGTGGAAGAATAACGCAATGATCTCAGGATTTGCAGCCCATGAAGTTTCATCCCTAAGTATTTCAGGAAGGGATGGAAGGTATTCGAGTGGTTCCTCTGTCGCCCCGTCCACGAGCTCCATCATCTAGGAAGGTTCAATCCACTACCCGTTAGAATTCACTATAGATAAGTACAATAGGAGGTATCGTACTCGAATTGCCTGAGATAGAGCGGGGTCTTGCTGCGGCGCGGCCGCCGCCTCTTCATCGGGTCCGGGGAGAAGATTGAAATTGTAAAATTGATGAACCTCAATCGGTGAAAGGTTTGGAAGGAAAAAAGAGTGGACACTGTGGGAATTGAACCCACGACCTCACGCATGCAATGAACCGGGCTGGCCCAGATGAGGATGCGAAGCGTGCGCGCTACCCCTGTGCCAAGAGCCCATGAGACTTCGGACATAATGGTCATGTTCGCCATTGCTATAGTACATAGCCTCCTTTAGCAATAGACCATTTGCACCTTGCTACCCTTTGCTACCTTTGCTACCCCAGCTTGCCGTCCATGCTCAACACCCTTCTCTAGTGGTCAAACGACTGATCTGATCTAGCTCCAGCGCCGCTACGGATCCTGCGTCCACTGAATCGTAGACCTGTCCTCAACCTCGGGGTACGGGTCGATGCTTCTACATCACGGCCGTTATGATTATGAGTGGGGGGCAGCTTGGTGTGCGTAGCGGCTTATGAGTGGCTACGATTCTGCGCCAGGCTGTGGTTATGTGGTATTGGTGCATCGGGGCTCGCTATCCCCCATTTCCATCGGCCACGCTAGAGTACGGAATTTGTTGCAAAATGATGATGCACTGCTTCCAGACTGGTGGGGCAACAGAGTACCTTCCGTGCAGCACCTGTGTGGTCTCGCACCTGATGAGTTGTTCAGATGTCGGGCCGCTGGCGGTCTCAAGTCGGATTAAGATTGAGGACGTTGACATTCTACCTCTGTTCTGCCTATCTTTTCATCTGGCTCGGCACTTACCTCTTGGTATGGTTTACTGGAAGACCTGTAGAATGAATAATTGACAACCGAGGTAGTTCAGGTAAATCGGACTATACCTACACAATTTCTTTTGGTATCTTATGCTCTGAAAGCCTTGGGCGGGTGAGTCGCAAACAACTTCACGACAGTGGTCGGCTTATGGGTTCGCCCGTTTGTCGTTCACCTAAGTCAAAGCTCGAGGTTAGCATAGGATTTAGGATCAAGCCCAGCCGAAAGCGAAGCCTTGCGCAAAAATCTCCTCCTCGCAAGCCCAGAAACCGGTCGATATCCAATGTCAATGGGTGAAGGACATGGGACGTAAGAAAAAAGAGTGGACACTGTGGGAATTGAACCCACGACCTCACGCAAGCATCGATAGGTACGAATGCGAAGCGTGCGCGCTACCCCTGTGCCAAGAGCCCATGTGAACAAGTCGCGCGGTCGACGTTTCGGACAGGAGAAAAAACAAATTTTGGTCCACATCGCAATCGATTGTTGTTGTTTACCAAGTGCTTCCAAAAAAAGGTATCCTCAGCCTTCATCTCAAATTCTGCAGCTAGCAACTATGGCGAAAACATCGTCGGCCAAGACCGCGAATGCTACCAAGACAAAGAAATCCACAAGATCTGCAGTAGGCGCACCGTCCCAGCTCGGCCAATCGAGTCGGAAAGGGAAGCGTGCATGGCGGAAAAACGTCGATATTCAGGATGTGGAGGAGGCCTTGGAGGGCATGAGGGCGGAGGAGAGGGTTACAGGGTAAGCTTGTTCCTTGGCTTTGGCTGCGAAGCTGGACTCTAATTCTCGTTCGTAGGAAACCGCTACAGGCAACGAAAGATCAAGACTTATTCCAGATTGACGTTACAGGCGATGCCCAAAGTCCGTTCTCACTCTCCATCGCTTCATACCCCTACCGACATCTAACCTAATTTATAGTGCGCAAATCCCAACGATTCTCCAGCTCCCAATTAACATCAACCAAAATCCTTGCCCAGCGATCAGCTGTGCCCGCTGTCTTTTCTCGACCCTCCTCTGCCTCCCAAAAACGGAAATCAACCGTCAGCCATGAAGATAAAGCCCGCCTCCTCAGAGTGGGAAAGCGTCCCCGCAAAGGACCTTTCAACAGCGTGGTCGACCCAGCAGAGTTCGGTGCCGGAAGCGCACTACTGGAGCTGAGCGAGGCTGTAAAAAGTAGTGGCAACTACGATGCATGGGCAGCTCCACCCCCCCAGGAGCCGCTCAAGGACGGGCTTGAGACAGTACAGAAGAAAACGTTCAAGGTATGCACCCACCCACTGTGTCTTACTATGCCCGCTTAAAAAATTAAATCCCAACCCGGATAGGCTCCGGCAGGTTCTCATGTCCGGGACGCAATAGAAATCCCCGCCATCGTCGAGCCCCACCAAGGAACCTCATACAACCCCCCCGTCGAAGCGCACCAGGCGCTCCTGCTGCACGCCCACGAGCTCGAGGAGCGCCGGATCCGGGACGCGGAAAAGCTCGCCGACGTGAAGGAAAAGATACAGAGCGCCCGGCAGGATGCGGAGGACGAGAACCCGGCGTTGCCCCCTGGGATGAAGTTGCATTCAGACGTGGCGGGGGAGGACGACGACGAAGAGAGTGTGGAAGGTGAGGAGGAGGTGCGGGCGAAGAAACTCCCACCGAGGAAAACTCAGGCGCAGAGGAAGAAGGCTGCTCGCTTACTCGCTGAGGTATGATCCCTTCCTTCCATCTTGCGCCTCCGCAGCTTTTTCTGACGCATATAACCCCCCTTGACCAGAAACGCGAGCTGGCTGAACGTGTTGCGCGGAAACGGATGCTGGCGGTGATACCCTCCGCGAAGAGTCTGCGACGGACCAACAACAGACTCTTGTTGGCGTGGGAGGCGGCGCATGCACAAAAGCAGACGGCTGCGACGGAGAAGCTGAAACAGCACGGGCTGGCGGGTCAGAAACTGGGGAAGCATAAGGTCCCTGAGGGTGCTGTTGATGTGCAGCTAGGCGAGGACCTCAGCGAGTCTTTACGGGCGCTCAAGGTGCGTTGGCGGTCTCTTTCCACCTCTGCTAGTTACTGATAGTCGTTTTGCACCTGTAGCCGGAGGGCAATTTGTTCCGGGACCGCTTCCTCAGCTTGCAACAGCGTGCGCTTGTTGAGCCCCGTGTTCCTGTCTTGTACGTGTGCCTTTTGCCGCTGGCCGTTATGGATCTGACCGGCCACTATTTTAGGCCCAAGAGGCGTCGTGCGAAGATGGTCGAGTATGAAACGCATGCAAGGAAGCGGTTTGAGTGATTGGGCGATCATGGAAGGGTTCTGAGAATGGAGCCTCTTCCTTATACCTCGTACGACGTGGCGTGGTATACACATTTCATCTTTACTATTAGCCACCCGCAAGACTGGTTTAACTAAACTTGCATGATGCGAGATCTTGGCTCTAGATGCTATGTGCGACGGTCGATTGAGTTGCTCGCAAACACATCGTCCACTAACATGCCTGCTTCATCTCGTTTCGCATTTAAACTGATAAGTCAAGAATCTTCCTGTACAGATAATCCCATTTCGCCATGAGCTCGTCAGTGGAAACCTGACATGAGAAGCCACCGGTTGGCCTCCCCGCACGTGGACAAGACTGCCCTGTCGCAGTGGACTACGTGACTCCTTGCCAGTATATCAGTTCGGTACGCTCGCCCGTCATCAACATAGTGAGATGAGGCACCTTAGCGTGCGAGAGCTAAGTTCGGCTCCCGGGCAGGGAGATATCTTCAGAAAGAAAACTGAGATGTGGCGGCACGGGTCGGTCGATAACAATGTTCCATGGCGTCAAACATTGTAACGCTAATAATACACAAGAAATGCCGTCCATCCATTGTGTAGCTAACGAACAGGGATAGCACTAGACGTCCGCTGCGAAAAGTCCAACTACGCAGGCAAATCAAGAGAAGTAGCTGAGCCCAAGCTTCTGCACGACCTTATCCGTGAAATCGGTCGCAGGCGTTCCCGTCAAAGCCAAGCAATCTACCCGTGCAGAGGCTACATGAGGCAATTTGAGACGATCTTCAATACAAGACAAGAAGTACGACATACTGGGGCCATCATACCCAGCACCACACACATAGTACGCCTTGCCCGCACGATGTGCGAGACTGTACGAGCAGTCGCTCAGCAAAGTGCATTACACATGAACCAGATGAGCTTGAAACTCACGCGACACAGGTGTCAGCCCAAATACTGCAGAATTCGTCGATAGTCTGTCCCTCTGGTATCTACACAAACATATCCGAAATCAATTTCCTCCTCCTCGTGGTACGCCGACAATGACGACATACCACGACCTCGCGCGTGACGTCCGCGCGGGCGATAACAGCTGCTTGGGTGGTGGCAGCCATGCCGACAGCGAGGAGGGGAGCGAGTCTGAAGAACATTATGGAGGAGTAGAGGGAGGAGACGGGGGAGGGCTAGGACTTGTGGTCATCGTGTTGATGGGCCTTTATACGTGTATAGGAGTGGCGAAAGGAGGCCGTCTCGCATTGCCGACCTGGACGGTCGTAGACTACGTGTGATGGACGGCGGTTGGATTTTTGATGAGGAGGATCGTTTTGGTCATGGGGTCAACGTCAGCGAAGTTATTTTTAAATCCACATGTCCCCGTTTACTTTAATGGGGTTCGCCCAGCAGACGTGCAGGCAAATGAATATGAAAGGAAGGAAGGAGGAGCCTGAATCGCGAACATTGACTAGCCCCGGAACATTGACTAGCCCCGGGTCACGAAGTTAAATGAGAGGTCGGAAGCGGCCAGGGGGTAATGTGCAGGTGCCTCAGGTAGGCCAGTATGGAAAGGATGATTGCAGAATAAAAGGAGGTGGAAGTGCCGACAACAGAGGCTATTCAATACAGCGAGCACAAGTAAATTGAGGAAGTATGTGCAGCGCGTACTTCATATATGTCGTCTAAAACAGAGTTACTCCTACGTCCGCAGCCATGCCGTCTTCGCCAGTTTCTTCTGTTTCTTCTGCTCCTTAAAGCGGTCCTATAGCACGGCTTAGTATGCCTGACTCAAAGGAGAATTAGAAGATCACGTACTAAGTCCTTCTTGCTCGGGCGTTTCCTCTTTTTATTCTCCTCCTCTCCACCCATAATACTACCCCCTTGCGTTGCCAGCTGCTGCTCCCACGCGCCGACATCGAAATAGAACTCGCTCATGCGGGCTGCACGTGCATGCTCCGACAGATGTGTGGGATCCCGTGCGTCGGGGCGGGCGAACTGACCGGTCCGTGCGTTGAACTTCGCAGTGAAGGCGGGAGGAAGGCCTGTGGGAGCGCCAGAGGAAGAGGGGATAGAGGAAAGAAGTGTAGGATCAAGGTGCGCAAGGGAGGGGTCGATGCCCGCGGCGAGGGCGGCGGCTTCTAGCGCAGCATGGGGGTTTGCGTATGCTGATGAGGCGGGGTCTTCTGCAGCTGGAGTGGCGGAACCGGATGCTGCGGGTGTTTCTGGGGTCGAGGTGCTGGGGAGCAGGGGGTTCTCCCAGGTCGTTTCCTGGGTCTCTACGTTATAGAAGTAGTACGTGTTATACTGTGGCGCAAATATGGCTTGCCAGGGTGTCGCTGCTGGTGTAGCAGAGGTGCTCGTTGAGGCGGGCGTGGTGTCCTCCGAGTCGGCGGCTTCGACGGAATCGCCTGTGGTCTTCTCGGCTGCATCCTGGTCAGACGGGTTCTGTTCAGCTGCTTCACCATCTACATTCTTTTCTACAGTTTCCTCGCTCTTGCTCTCCGTCGACGTGGGTGTCGCAGGGGATTGCTCGTCTTTGGGCGTCGCCATTGTCAGAGTCAAGGAATCTGTCGGAGTTTGAAAGAACTTCACAATGATCACATTGCACATTTCCTATCTGCCATTACTGAATCGCTCTAGAATTCCTCCTACTTAGCCGGCAAGTTCTCCAGGAATCTATTGCCCCGCATATCCTAAGATGTTTCCAATGTACGTCCTACAACTTATCTTCATGAATGGCGATTTCAACCTATGTATGATGTCGTCAAGTTCGAAGGAAATGAAAGTGGCTAAAATGGGAGTCCACGCGAGAGGTCGCGAAATACTTTTCTTCCATGTCAGGCTCACTGTCGCCCCCTTCCATGAGGTGCCAAATACTTCCTTATCGTTAAATTGACGTCAAGTGCTCCACCAGTAGGACACCTATTTCTGCCTGACCCCTCCTTTGCGCCCGACGTTACGATCGACATCAAATACCTGGCACACAGCGTTATGACAAGCACGATGCTCAGGGTGTCGTCTTATATGTGACTGCACCAAGGGTTTTATGGGGCGCCCTATTGTCGAGTCACTGGCTTACAGCGGAGAAATCGTCATGAGGCAACTAAGCTGTGTTCAGTATCTGACCCTACTCTTAATTTTGAATGGCTTAACCTCGGCTTCTGTTCCTTTTTACCTCCCTTAAAGACGAGCGTCTCCCCCTTCGCCTTTGATTCACCCATGCGTTCTCTAGGTGTCTACTGAGGCTCCCTCATCATGGAGCAGAAGGACATCCGCAAACTCATGTCGTCCTCAGGTCGATCGTGTCACGAATGATACCCATCGCGGCGATGCATATCTATGTATGGCAGGCGACATAGCATTCTCCACTCCCAGCTTGTAATCCCTTCGTCGAGGACTGCTATAAATTCATGGTCGTCTCTTTATTCTACTTTGGATTCCCGAACGCCCTGTCCTCCAACCCTCCGAGGATCTACAGTATACCCCTGCTGATGTCTTTGACGGAGAGCGAAATGCTGAGGAGCATCGGCCTCGTGTTTCTTGATAACATCGCAGAATTGACGACATTCGCTTTTCTCCAAGGTGCATGGCCGCTCCATTTGGCCGTCCTACGAGTATGCGCTGATTCTACTCCTTGCTTACTTTTAGGAGCCGCCGCGATCATCTTCTACGCATCTACCTGTCTACTTCTGTGAGTACAACCACTGAGATCGCCCGTGACCGCGCATTTTGACGGGTCTTTAAAGACAGAAGGGGCTGTCGTCATATCCCACGCGCATCATGCTGGCAGCAAGCACCTTGAGCTTTCTCCTCGTGACGGTATATATAGCCACATTTCTGGCTCTCTTCATAGTTGAAGTCAAGGGTGCGTTCGTCGACCCCGAGACTCCTGGGAGGTTGGACGTTGCGAGGCTTCGGGCGACGCAGAAAAGGACATATTTACTGGAGCTGGTTCTGAGCTGGTCATCACTGTTGACGGTATGTGATCATATAAATGTTCGATATTGCGACTTTTTAGCCGATAATCAGCGATGCTATAGTCGTTTGGAGGGCGTGGGCTCTGTATGTGAACCGGCGGCGGGTCTTGATCTGTCCCATCTTCCTTTTGCTTGCGTCGTTCGGTGATATTATCTGTTCATCGCAGTTAAACCGAAACATTGACCCGTTCTTCACAGTGACTGGTGTGATATACAGTGCATTCATCACAAATTATTCTTCCTTCCTTTCAAGCCCAATTGCGTGGTCTCCCTCCTCCTTTGTTTGGTCAAATAGGTATGCAAATATCCGAAGAATTACGATATTGCATGCTAACGAATATTCTGGTTTCTTCGCAGACGCCAGTTGGGTTTAAGCCCTCTTCTTCGTCTGACATGTGTCTGAGCGAGCCCCGTAGTAATCCCTATAATATCTTTCTCTTCATAGCCATAATCCTATCATTCGCGATGAATATCTACGCCATGGTGCTAATTCTTCTAAAGCTCAGGTGGCATATTATAACTACACGACATTTTCAAAGTTCCCTCACATGTTTTTACCAACCAGGTTCCACCAGGGATCTCTTTGCCTCGGGCCATCCCCAAAACGAACCCGCGCACAAGAAATCATGGTCATCCTCGCCGATTCCGGGCTCATCTACTCTGCCTTTCAGGTAAGCCCATACATGGCCAATCCGAAAGAGAGAAAAAACAAACTCATTCGTTCATAGTTGATATTCGTGTCCATGGCCTACATCCCGTTCACCCGGCTGTCCGCAATGAACACTTTGTATTCCATTCTGTTTCCCGTTTACTTTGTCTTCACGGTATGTATTGGTATCCTCGGGGTCTTGTTGTGTGTCTGATGGGGGCGTCAGGGGATTTACCCATCTGTTATTGTTGTACTTGTTGGGCAGGACCTCTCGCTTGTGGAGACGTTTGGGTTCAGGGGATGTAAGAGTCAAGCAGTGGATTTGGAGAATTGCGCCGCGCGTCCGGCTACTGCTGGACATCTGTCGTTTGCGTCGTTTCCCACTGAAGGAACTGCGATATCTGAGTCGAGGGTAGTTTGCGGAGAGGGGTCGGAGGAGATGGTAGGGAGTGATGAACAGAAGGTTGATGGACGCCATGCGGAGACCTGCCACTTCTGAAGGCTGCTACTTGGTTGACGGTGTGTACTTAAGTATTGGAAGTGCTCTTTACAAGGCCAGGATGGATGGGGGATGCATGTGCAGTAAGCGCAGCCGAGAAGCAGAATGTAGTAATATAGATGCCCTGTATATATGAGACAGAAACCCTACGCCACCAGTCCTTTCTAATTACCTCCACTTGATCTCACTCCCCCCAAGCATATCTAGTTTTAGGCCGCGATGCATATCCTCAGCTGGGTGAATGTTTGAAGCTTGATTTACTTCACTACGAGTTCTGCCAGAACCGGTACCATGCCGACGCGACCTTGACGCGTACCAGAATTGACCGAGAGTCAGATTTTCATGTTCCAGAGTATGAGAAAGTACAGGGCCCGGCTTGTTCCTTCGATGACCTTGATACTCATCGTCCTTGTATCGGTCTAAGTGGTTGGGACAGAAGAGACTCTGAAGAGTCGACGGCGAGATATCGGAGTTTTAAATCCACTCTCTTCAATACCATGACACTCCGTTCAGCCATGAAGCACTCGTCGCGGCCATCGACGCCACAGACCTCGCCACTGCCCCCCTCGTCGATCCCACTACCATGTAGCCCCGAGAGCCAAGTCCCATCTCTGTCGCTCTCACCATCGCCCACCCCGCCCTCCTCCTCATCTAACAATTTCTCTCCCAGTCCTTCTACCACCCCGACGGCCCACCATTCTCCACCCCCTATGTCCTCTCACCCCTCACCCGGCCAATCCATTCTCATGCCCCCACATTCCCATCCAAACCCACACCCACACCCTCCGAATGTACCCACGACCCCAGGGTACACATCCAAGGTCTCTTTCGACACGTTTGAGAACCAGTCCGCGTCCATGTTCTCGTTCACGCTCCAGGTCAAGTCCGAGGGGTACCGCCGCACACGCTCGACACGCGCGTTCCTCTGCGCTGCGTCGCCCGATGAGAGCGGACGCGAAGCACTGGATTGGTCGCTGGAGGCTTTGGTCCAGGACGGAGATGAGCTGATCGTTTGCCGCGGAGTCGATGAGGATGTTCTCGGTATGTGTCCTGGAGACCTACACAGTAGCTTTGGACGCTGACCCCGCCACAGAGAAGGACCACAACGTCGTCCGGGATGAGGCACGTGAGCTAATGCGCTTGATCCAGGCGAAGAGTGTCGAGTACGATCCGGATCGCAAGGTCCGTCCACGTTTTACTTTCGTAGAGCTTTCCTAACGTCTCGCACAGCTCTCCTTGATTCTAGAATACATCCCGGGCCGCATCACCGACACCCTCGACCGCCTGATCGCGCTCTACCGGCCAGATAGCGTGGTCGTCGGCACCCGCGGAAAGCGGTCCGTTCTCAGTGGCCTCGCAATGAATATGAATATGGGATCCGCTATTGGCAGTGTAAGCAAGTGAGTTTCTTCCCCAATTATCTCTTCTTCACTCTCCTGTTCGGCGTCGGGTCTATGCATTTTGGATAGCCGTCTATATTATGCTCCTCCTGAGAATGTGTTCTGACTATATATTGATCCACAGATACTGCCTCACGCACTCGCCCGTGCCCATCATCGTCGTCCGTCCGGAACGCAAAGTGCGGAAGGCCGTTGAGAAACGCCGGGCCGATCCTAAACGCGGCACGCACTTCGAAAGCTGAGGACGGAGAGCGGGAGGAGGATATAGAAATGGTTAGTACTTAACCATGCGGGCGTCGGCGGGTAACTTATTGCCTCTGGTAGATGGATGACGGGTTCATTACTTCGGGAATTCAGGTTACGAACGGGCGAACAGGCGAACAGGCCATTATCTCTGAGGATGGACCTAACATATTTATTTCGCTATACGACACATTACCCCACTCCTTATTAGACACTAAGTTGTACGATAGCTGTATCAATTAATGTTATTGCCGTGACTCGGCCGTGTCCTATGTTCACTTTGACTTGTCAGGATCATGTTGCGACTACTCGCAATCTTCGTGATACCGCGCTACGTCCCGTTTAATGGCACCACTGCATGCCATTGCCACGGCGCGATCCAAAGCCAGATGTATACATGACGTGCAGCCGTGAACTACTGGCACCCAGCCTGGCTGCGCTGTCATAACAAAGCAGAGTGTGTAAGAAGCATTGAGTACGTACATCGAGCACTAGCTACGCTGTATGTACACCTCCATCATGCAATCCAATCACCACACAAACATTGAACTCGTGAAGATCATCCTCCGCAGGTTCTTCACTACATCCTAATAACAGGATTGCTTGATCAGTGAGCACTGCAGATGTCACGAACGACAAGTTAAGTTCCTTTAACCTCTCCTCCAGTACGTCGAGGCGGTCACATGTGGATGGCTGGGTTGTGGAAAGTGTGAAGAGCCATAGTTCAGGGCTTGGTCGTTTGTTGTCGTCGGGGAAATATTCGTCCCAGGTCGCAACGAGGACAGATCATGTGTCCCCTGTAGACCCTTCCTCCAGTTTGATAGACCCTTCCTCGAGTTTGACAGACGCGCCTAGTTGGTGGAAGGGGCCTGCGCTAGTGAGAAGAAAATCGTCATATCCTTCCATGTCTATTGGAAAGAGTCCACCCGTGGTTTTGAACACCGTAAATGTCTGTTTTACTATATCATACTTCGCGATATGCGTAGCAGCAAAGTTGTCCTGAGGATACTCAGAACACTGTAGATTTAGATAATATAAAATATCATGGCACTCACATTTTCTGGGTCATCAGAGATACCCGGAAGCAGCAGTATTTCCCTGCCACCATGGATGGGCACGACACCACCCGACCAGCCAAGCGCTATGCGGAGATCATCAGGATATGGCCTGTCTTGTACCGGCCAGCTCCAGGAGAGGGTCACAGGATTGAATTCTACAACCGAGTATGAATCATGGCCAGGACGGCCCCCGAAGATATACAGACGGTTCTCAATGGACACCATTTCGTGGTCGACGCGGGGAACAACATTTTCTGGCACATCAACCTTCCACCACCTATGTCGATCGATGTCAATCACGTACATGTCGGATGTGGGGTTTTCAGTGATGTCCAAGCCGCCAAATAGAATGATAATGCGGTGTCCTTCCAGCTTACAGAAGGCTGCCGCAGACTGAACATGGCGTGGTAGTGGTTTCTGAGTTTCCGGAGAAAGGGGAGACCAAGGTTTTTCGAGGCACAAGTAATGCTATAGTAAGAACTCCAGTAAGACGAATACCAGTGGTACAGAAGTTCAACATACGGTTGTGTCCTCCCATTCACCAGTCTTGAGGTTCAAGACTGAGATCTGGAACGGATGCCCCAGTGATGAATCTTCACACCAGTAGAAGATGAGCTCCCCCTTTGCTTTGTCGATGAACCGCGCCTCGGGCCGTACACAAGTAGGCCGATTGGCACCTGTCAATTTCTTGGTATACAAGGTAAGATCCTTCGCCCTTGTTGGGAGGGAGGAATTTGGCATAATGTGGTTGCTCGAGGGAGACAAACACGATCGAAGAAGACGTTGGATGTGAGAGTATTATCGGTACGTGTTATTAATAGAAACGTGCACAACCTCTCAAAACGTTGACTCGGATCAACCAGCAGCTCCCACCGAAAGCACTTCCTCTGAGGAAGTGCGCGCCGTACCGTAACGGCTAACGGCCTAAGCGTACGGTGGTCTAACGGTGGTTGGGACCCCGTCAACGGTGTCGGCAATAAATTTTCCAAACACCGACGGTACGGTCGGTGGACAAAACGGCAATGAACGGCCGTTGACGGTGGTTCGGTAGTTTCAAAAAGTAAGTATCGTAACAAGATTCTACCTATCCTGCTTCTGTAATTGTATGCGAGCAAGTCTAAGGCGATGCTTGACTAGCATAAGTACTCTAATAGTATCCGGAACCAGACTGGTGCGCCTCAATGATATTGTATCACGTCCTCCAGAGAATATACGCTCAACGGCGACCGCAGAACCTGGGGTATGTTGTGAGGTGCTAGATTTGGTTCAAAACGTCACTAATAAACGTACCAGGAATAGAAAAAATGTCGCGCACAAGGCGATACAGGTTGGGGAATTGGGACCGTCTGCCAGACCACCACTGAAGAGGTTTGCAGGAATCGAAGTCTTCCCGTGGTAGTTTAAAATATTCTTCGAGTTCGTCAACAACGACTCGATCTTTCTTGTGATAGCGTGACGTGAAATTGACTTTCTCAGGCGAACCGAAGGAGCTTCCGTTGCGAGAGGAGATAGATGATAACGACTGGGATGGACGAGGAGGCGGTGGTCGAGTGGATGCAGCATAATTTGTTCGGTAATAAGCCTGTAGTTGCTTCTTGCACCTATCGAGATCACCGAGGAGGGTGGGGTCGGATTCGCAATCATATTTCAAGCCTTCGTACATTATACGTGGATCAAGGACTGTATGAAAATTAAATGAGAAGAAGGACATGGAAAACATTTGCGAGACGTACTTGCTGCCCATGTATAGAATGGCCGACCGGTAGTAATACTCACTGAGCTTTTGGTGCGCATCCACAAGTCCATCTCGCAGTTGTGTTGGTGCAGAATCAGGAAGCTCCTCCAAGGTCGAGCGGATATGATCTTGAAGTCCTCGGAAAATCGCATGAACGGTTGAAAGCATCGGTTCCTTGGTCCTGGACATATCGGTAGTAGCGGACCGGAAAGCTTTCAGCCAGCTGGCCACCAAAGATATAGCTGACCAGTCATCCGCGTCAAGCTCGAGGGACCGGAGATCTCGGTTGCGTCCGACAAAATCGTCGATCTCCTTCGAGAAGTCTAACGCACGTCCTGATGTAGATCGTGCATGTGAGAATGTAGTTGATACAGTATGTATAGGAACATGGGACGTACTCATCATCTGGTGTGTTGATGACCAACGGGTTTTGACGTCTAGAATAAGCATTAAGGCACGCTGACGCTTTTCGCCGTTCTTCCCCCTAAATGAGTCTTCGAGTTGCTTAAACCAGGCTTGCTTGCGTTGAGGGCTCGACCGAATCGCACGGATGATTTTTCGAAGCTGAAAAAGATATCAGCAGACGAAGATGTGTCTAGGCATACAAATAATTGTGACTGACCTTTTCGACAGCTGGTAAAATGTTTGCAGATTTATCGAGCGAGAAACTGATGCCAGCGTCTTCATCAGTGTCCTCGCGCGCTGCTGCATCATCGTCATGGTCACGACTGAGAGGTGCCGTAGTTGAGTCCTGATAGTTTCCACTGCGAGAGGCCGCTTTCTTGGCCTCCGTCTTCGAAATTGCTCCGATTGCCTCCAGCAACTTAAATGGACAGTATAAGTTTCAGAACCTGTTAAGATTTGAACAGTTTACAAACCTTGATAGCCGCGAGGTGAATGGTATGGGGCATGCATCGAAGACGTGCCCAAGCTGCATCGAAATAGATCCCTTCTTTAGCAGCCCGTGATTGTACTCCGTCAACCAGCGTGTCGTTGTTGGACGCATTGTCGAGCATGAATGCTAGAATCTGGGTCCGTTATATACTAGATAAGTAATACATCAAGATGAAACACGTACCCGATCCTCGATCCCATATCGCTTCGGAGTCTCCCACACAGCCTCAGCCATATTCTCGCCTGAATGCTCACCAACAAGCTCACGAAAATCGATCAATAATTCCTTTTTAGACGAGGTATGTGAATGAAATGGTAAACGAAGAGAAGGGTTGTTTACCTAACTGCCCGTCTTCGTTCACGTAATGTGCAACAATTGCAAGGAAGGCGTAGTTATTGCTGGATGTCCAAGCGTCGAGTGAGATGCTGATCTTTCCTTTAACGTGGTCCTACAAGAAATAGAGGATCAGAAATATTCAATAGATCAAGAGTCGCCTGACCTTAAACATTGCCTTGGTAGCCTCGATACTATCTTCGCCCATCTTCATGATTCGACGCTTAACGGCGTCACGATGCGGGATCTTGAGATCAGGGGCAGGGTGGTGCGTGTACGTCAAGAGGTCACGGAATTCCGGCCTATCCACCTCCTCGAACGGTTGGTCGCAGGCGACAATCCACTCAGCAAGGAGCTGCTCAAACTTTTCTTGATCCCAAGGGCCCTACACTGATGTTAAGACATGTGTTAAAACAGAGTTGAATACAAATTTCTTACCGCAGCATTTGTTGACTGTTTCTCGAACGCAGCACGGATATTCTCCGAAGCCACTTCAAGGTTTCGGAAGTACTCCTTTGCCTTGATAGGGTCGAGTACCTTGGCACCCGCCGCAATCGCAATTTCATTCTCAGTGACAGGCTGATCTGCCGGCCTGTCCTTGAGAATACTGTAGAAGTGGTACATTGGCGGTGAACACGCCTTCAAGTTGTTGACCATGGCTGAAACATGAAAGGAAATTTAAACAACGAAATGACCAATGAAAACGTTAAACATACACGTTAAATTCGATTTTCCTGTCTTCTTAAGTGTAAAGATCTTGGAATTACCGTGATGGCATTTATAATGCTTATCACCTGCTTCGCCAACACGACCATCGGCACCGCGCTCGACCCTTTCGTAAAAGTAATAAATTGGGTTCCTCGTGGCCGACTGAATGATATTTGCAGTTAGTAGTCGTCCCATCTCATGATTGAACACGATGTCCATACCCTTTTGTCCTTAGTTTGCTTTGTTCGAGAAGCCGAGGTTGATATTTCCTCGAGAATAGCAGAGTCACCGACAGGGCTTGAAGAGCGAGCAAAAATTCGGCGGGGACTGTCCTCATCTTCGACTTCAATCACATGGGTGGCCTTGCGCTTCCTGGTATGCAAGCCGGAGCCGCGGCCTGTAGTTGGGATGGACTTTGAAGGCAAGACAGCTGCGAGCTAGATTAGAAGGTAATATGAGTTGGAATCATCGAGGAAGAATCATGTTTACGCACTTCAGCATTGCCAACTACCTCGTCGTCTGTGAAATCCGAGTCATCACTAGACTCCGAATCATCTGAATCCACCGCAAAATCGCCGTCTTGGGCATCACTGTCCTCGCCGCCCACATTTGACTTTCGCTTCCGTGATATGGCCTTGCCGGTACCGCGAGAACGTTTCGCCCTGCGCGTACGTGATTTCTTTGCTTTCTCGGGTTCGCCATCGGAGCCCAGGCCCTCTGCGGCAACGAGGTCCGCCATGTTCGCCCCACGCCCACTACGTTGACCTGTGCAAAGTGGGGTAACTATTAGTTGGATATATTGAACCAAAAAAGGAGCGAACCTAAAGCATTGCCAGATGCATCGCCTGCGTTAGGACCTGTGAGGTAGATGGGTAAGCTTGGAATTCAGATACAAGACAGAACAGGAGTAAGGAGACCTCTCGAACTAAGTGATCCCCGTGCACCAGGGCCGGAAATCGGGCGCGTATCTGTCTCGGATTCATAGAAATCGATGTCAGAGGCGTTCTTGAGATTGCCGTGTTCGTCGAAAGCGCAACCTGTAGCCATTGGAGGTAAAAAAGACTAGAAGTTGATATTTTCGAGGCGAAAAACATACCCATATATATATTCGTCAGGAGCAATCTTGGCAATAACGAAGAATCGCGCCTTGCATGGAAGATACTGCTTCGTGAGGTCAGCAGGGAAGCAGGAAACAAAAGACACATTTTCTGTAATATTGAAAAGGTGGACCAGTAATAAGGATAGCACGACAGATATGAATGACTCGGAAGGCGCGTTCAGGTGGCACGAAGGCACATCTCGTGGTAGCTGGGACTCTTAAGATCAAAAAGAAGTGCACCATGTTATAACTTGCTCTTACAGACGTTACAAATTTGAAGAGTGGGAGCTAGACACAGAAGACACGTCGTTAGACATCTGATCAGGAAAATAGAGGATGGCGGCATGCTCTGGCATTGTGGGGACCCGGTCTAGGGATGATGAAGTCAATTTTTAACCGCCGGCAAGCTACACTACAGAGCTAAGAACCCGGTCTAGGGAGATGAATGTTGTGTTGATGTTTTAAGGTTCAAGCATTATAGTTGGGACTCAGCCGAACCGCCGACAACGGCCGTTTATTGCCGTTTTCGACCACCGTGAACGGTGGTCAACCGCACCGCTGCCGTACCGTAAAGTGGAAAGCTGAGAGGCTCGCGGTACGGCGACGGTGACCGCAGGTCGGCAGCCGTATGCCGTAACTACGGCGTCGGTGCGCAGCCCTACTTCCTCATACTCTAGTCATTGCCTTCGTTCGCCCAGCATGTAAGCTCTGAATGGTCCGCGATCGAAGTAAGTTCGAGAGGAGGGATGGCGCAAGAGACTAGGGTCGGCCGGTACGTCGTGTCCATATCCTACATATTCTGTGCCTAATTGACGTGTTCCAAGTGTGGAAGCATCACCGCTGCTGCAACCACACAGGCACCCTCTACCCCTCTCTGAGGATTGTAAGCTATGATAGACACCCAAGAAGAAGCCGAGGCACCGTTTCAACAGCACCTAGGTGTGCATTCCCTTAATGACCCCGAACTCGAAGGCCGTTGGCCGTGCTGGCCGCCTTACCCGCCACTGCCACTTCCAGCGAAATGCCACTCAATGTCGATGAGTGAGAAGCGTCTTCGGAATGCTTACTCGACGCAGGCAAAAAGCACCAGAACTGCAACGACCGGGTCCTGGACTTGAAGCGCCAAAAAGCGGAGAATGAGCTCCGGCCTTCTTCAGCGCTCCAAAACCGCTTCCTGGGACAATCGGGAGCTAGACAAGAATTTCTTTCGAGTACTGTCCCAACGGACGTTTGCCCATCCCGAGACAACCTTGAACCGCGCGCTAGACAACATCACTCTCCTAGCCATCGAGAGTGGGAAGGATTACTTCGGTGTGTTTCGAAAAGTCCTTTCCCCGCTCTTGGCCTTGCAGGCGCTGGTGCCAACCTCATCAATTCTGAGGTGGTAGGTTCATCCTCGCCGTTTTCGGAGTCATTAGTTAACGATACGCAATAGACACTATCCAAGGGAAAGTTCGGGTCCTGGAGTTTGCGAAGGTGATCGTCCGGTGGATCGGGGAGATGTCAGCTTTGGAATCTGCTGCCAGTGGACGATACACTAATACGGCATGACAAGATCTTCGGCACATAGGGTGTGCACACACGATCGTTCTTTCTGCTCAGAAAGCTGATATCGCGTAAAAAGCGTCTTAATCCAGAGGTACGAAGCTCTTGTTGGGACATTATGTCTCTGAGACGTATGGCTCGTCAAGGGTATCGGCGCACCCATTGAAGCTCTCCAAACGGGACACTCATGACTTCGGCTGTGTTATCACCAAAGGACGGGATGCGTATCGTGGCGGGGGCTGCTGATGGATCGCTTACTATCTGGAGGCTCTCGCAGACCCTCAACCGGGATCGAGATCAAGACCGAGATGGGCGTGCGCCAGGACACGTAAAGCAAAAGCGACGGTATCCTCACCGTATGGCTCGTTTGTCACCTCCGCCTCAGGGGGGCAAGTCCGCGTGTGGGACCTTCAGACTGCCAGATACTTGGCAGACACAGGGTCATGATTCCCAGAGCTGCACGCAGGGCGTCGTGTTCCTCGCATTCTCGCGTGCGTGGGGCTGCTATTGTGAGTGGTGTGAAATGTGGCCCGAGGGAGTCCGACGCTGTGGGCGTCTTCGCTGCGCAGTTTGGGTGGAAGGATCAAGTCCTCAGGCGGGGGAGCACTGGAGATGCTCATGGCCTGCTGATGCTGGGGAATCGGATTGACACTAGTAACTACTAGACCGATGTTATTTACCCCTCGTGAAGATACCCTATGCATCTCTGATCACAGGCCTAGGCTTATGAGCCTTTGCGTTGTTTCGCAGCCCCAGTGGCATCAGGTTGGAATGTGTGGTTCAGGCGCACCGGCGCTGAAGATGCGACACAGGCATCGAGGACCTGATTGGGAAGCGATAGAATCCCGGCGGATGCTCGCATTCCTCTGATTGCAGGAGATCGTTGACGTGGATATGAAAGTACTGCAAGAATACATCGTTTGAGGGCATGACTCCCCTGCCCCTCCCTGTTACTCGAGTAAAGGCATACCTTTTCATTGGTGGGTATCGACCCAGCCGAATAAATCGCCCGACACCTTTGAAGGAGTATATATTGCAGCATATTGCCCCGCTGCGTAATTCACGAATAAACACGGCTGGATGAGTGGACGTGGCTCGGCGGAATGCTTGGATATATTTGGGAGCGGAATTACCATGGAGGGTGGCGGCTGGTCCGAATACCACGACGTTGTCCGTGACCCATCAGAGTTGGGTATGCTCTGGGAGGGGTTAGACCACTGCTCAAAGTCTTTTGCCGAATCGAGATCAATTGTAGGCGGCGATTTCATATCGAAGATGGACAGTATCATGGGCTGGCGGCCGGATCGAGATATCTGTATGTCCCGATAATCCGTTATTCGCTTGTTATCAACCTTCAGCCAGTGGTCCACTAGGAATGCTAAGAAAGCTCGATCCCTGAGCGAGAAGCGAAAGGGTTGCCCTGACCGCATCAAATTATACGAGCGTTAGCCCAAGTCCGCAAAGGAAAGAAAGGTTTAGCTCACATACCGGATCGAGTTTTGCAAGCTGCTGCACAGTCCGTACGATGACTCCCTTCTATCCAGTCTTCCCTCTGGCACGGTTTTGAGCAATAAATGACATCTTGACATCTCTCGCAAGCTCTAAAACGTGGTGTGGTCTCCATATTGGCACACTATTCCAAAAACACCGCATTTAAGCCAAGGTTTGAAGCATGGAAAGAATCACGGACATTGGGCGATGAGCATTGCATCTTGGATTCCACGCTCTTTTTGAACGAGGTGTGTATAGACAGTTGGGCATCCACGTTCTCTAAGAAACCCGTCCAGACCGTGGAGAACTTGGTACCACATGGTATTTTCATCGACAGAGAAGTGACTGACTTCGCGCGCATAACTCTCCCAAGAAGTTTCAAGACCGGACGATGGAGAAAATAACTTTCAAGAAGTGTTGTCACCCAGATCAAGTATTCCTCACGATCCTCCTCATCGTCTCCTACCACGCCATCAGGTCCATCCGTGCCAGCGATTGCGAGGGACGCATATTGTAGGATGCAGGGAATGAGGTTCTCACGGATGGCGTCGATAATCCATGTGTAGTCAACGGACATGCTTGATGTGTCGGCGATCAAGATGAAGCAAGAACTGACGTATCTGTGCACGTCCTCGGATTCCGGCGGGGGGAGCGAAAGGATATGTCTTAGCGTGTGAAGTACGTAAACGAGGAAGTCTCTTGCGAGGAGCATCTTGAAAATTCCCGGAGCTTTTTTGGCGAGTCGAAGGTAGATACAAAGGGCTTCGACGCATGTATCAATCAGTTTTCCTCCGCTTCGATGTGCCATGGAATGGATAGGCTCTATGAGCAAATCTGCCAGTCGTTCTTGGCCGACTCCAAAGCCATCTGCTAGCTGAGAGATATCGATAGGGTGCGAGATGAGAATCCCTGCCAATGCCTGGCTGGCCAAGCGTGCCATGGGAGCGTCATGAGTGTCGTTAGCCTCCGTCAATCGACGGCATTGCCGCAACCACATCTCCGTAAGCATTTCCAATAGTCCAGGAGAGGAGATTATTATGGAACTAAGGTGAGGTGACGTATTGCCGAGGATAGTTAATGCGAGGAAAAACTGGATGGCGTCAAAGAGCTGCATAGTGTCCTCCGAGATGCTAGTCAGTGACGGCGCCGGTCGTGATTCTGCATCGAACGCCATGTCAAGGTGGCCGTCTTCTGTTTTGTAATATAGGTATTGTATCCACTTCCATATTGACGGCCAGGCCGGTAGAATATAGGAGAGATTCAACAGGGAAATTCTTGCCTCCGATCCCTGTGCTAGGTACTGTGCATCAGACAGGCCTTCAAGTGCAATTTGGGCGACTTCGACACGAGTTTTGTCTTGTGGAGTGACGCGGCCCGAAGGTGGGTTTAGTTCGAACGGACGGATGAGCAGAGGAAGGAGCTGAGAAGTTAGAGTCCACAACTGTTGTTCCTTGAATAGACGGATAAGTGACGGCAGATAGCGTAGAGGTTCCCGCGTGGCCAGATCCACAATGTTCTACGCGAATCGAAATCGGCGCGTGTTAGATGTCATCAGGACCAAGGATATCAGGCTGGTGCGTTACCTGGACATGAGGCGGCACAGCTGGTTGTTCCCATCGCCTGCTATCCACGGTTCTACTGGAGGGTTTGAATGGCATCGGTTTCAAGATGTATTGAAGCACCGCGCTCAGCGCTGGACCGTAATTTCTCGAAATTCCTGGGCTTGAAGAGGATTACCGTCTAAGGTAATGTGTTCGACACGGGTGCCATAATCAGTTGGCGACAACATACCTGCACATTGCCTAACGGATGCCATCAAGCACTATCGAGTGTTCCGGCTGATAGTAAATCTTCCCGAGCCCATAGGCCTCCGCACCAAACAACAAATAACGCGAGGACATTTTTGAATTCTTGGGACTTGCACTGCCCCTGGACCTACAGAGCAAGATCACAACGCCATAGGGGACGAGGCATACAAGCCTATGCGGCCGATCCAGGTGAAGAACCTTGAGTACGATCTTCATTGCAAGGTCTGTCTACGCGTTACAACCGCGCAGCACGTAGATTGAATGGCCCGAGATCGAAAATTCGAAATAAGTTCAAGAGCAGGGACGGGGAAAGAGACTTGGGTTGGCTGGATACCCCTGTACGTACGCCATGTCCATATCCTACCGTATTCCCTGCCCTGCCTAATTGACGTGTTGCAAGTCTTCCAGCACCACCGCTGCTGCAACTCCACCCCTCCCCGAGGGATGTAAGCTATTGGAGGATAAATGTCACGACGGCACCACGTATATCACTCTGCCGCTGCCTCTCTTACCTGGTCGGTCCCCACACGCAGAGCCATCTGTTGGACGCTGCTGCAGTCTCGGGGATGCCATTGCTTTTTCACCTGATATAAAACGAGTCGTCTCAGGCTCCGAACGCCATGTCCGACGCCTCTGGGACGCTGAAACAGGCCACCCCGTTGTCTCCCCCATGATAGGCCATCCGGACGGACTCCTATGCGCAGCGTCCTTGCCCAGGAGGACTTGATCGCCTCAAGTTGTGCAGACAATAGCATCCGCCTCTGGGATCCCCAAACAATATGACCAGACAGCTCGATGGGCGCGCCAATTGTGTCCCATTTGTTGCATTCTCTGGCAGTGTTGCCCGCTTCGTGTCAGGCTCAGGCGACCAATCCATTCGCCTATGGCACGTCCAGAGCGGGTTGCCACTTCGTCAACCACTCTCCAGCCACACCGACGCAGTCTTCCCCGTCGTATTCTCCTCCGACGAGCCTACATGCTCTCAGGCTGGAAGGTCCACACCGTCCGCCTCTAGGATACCGTCACCTTCGAGCCTCCCTCCCCGAGCTCTGCCTCTTCAACGTGGGCTGTACACGCCTGGGGTTAGGGTTAAGAGGAGCTGCTGGTGTTGAGCGATAACTTTGATTCCCATCCATTTGCCTTCTCGACCCCACGCCAACGCGCCTCAGAACAAAAAATCTACGCGCCCGTCTTCGTCTAGACTCCACTCGTACGCTCCGGTTCCGCATCCCACTCGTTCCCGCCCGGCATGCACCATCCCTCGCGGAATCCCGGCACAGTTAAGCGTTGAACGACCATCTGAGCGACCGTCAACCGGCTCGCCCTCCTGCATGCCTGCGTGACGCGGTACACACTCCACGAGGGCTTGCTGCTACTTCTGCCACTTCCTTGCTGCTTCTGCTGCGAAGAGGAGACGACATGATGCGGTGGGATGCTTAGGTAGGGGTGCTCTGGAGATTGTTGGGACCTGCTGATACTCAAGTATCGATGCTGAATCGAAGATGTCTGGTACCCTTCCATAAGGTACCCTATGCATCCTTCCTGTTCCGCGACGCGGCCTTCGAGTCGCGGGTATGTATCACTACATCTCCCCACTCTCTTCTTTTCTTACGGTGAGCCCATGCGACGTAGCAACGAGTCCGAATTCTATGATACTTATAGTTCGTGATCACGATCAAGTACCGGTCCATCGCGTTCCCCGCGTTCTGTACATGTTCCTTCAGCTCACTTAAGTGACACAGCTATGATCCAACACCTACATACCTCTGTAACTGCTGTAACTGTTGCGGTGTCTCCTCATTCCGTCGTTCAAACGAAAGTCGTGCCACATCGCTGAGATGCATCAAGCACTGACTTCGAAGTAGTGAGGCATATTCTCGATCCCATGTTTAAGTCTTGGCGGGGACCCTTGGAGATGACGGGAAGCATCAGATTCAGATCCCAGTCTCCAGAGCGCATGGAAGCGGCTCCCCGACTCCAAGGACACATGAAATCCGAACACCTAAGATCAGCATCATGATTCCGCACCCACAACGCCCACACGCAAACAGTTACAGCACTTTTGCTATTCCAAAAAACCCAAAAGAACGTTTCAATTTACAGGCCCAGTAATGTACTTTCTGAATCCATACCGATAACAAAGCGACAACGACGATGAGCAAGACACGACAAAGTATATATATAGATATTTAAGTAACTACCACTTCCCGGGAAACCCTTGTGAGCACTGTAGTGTTCGTGATGAATACCAGAGGGTGGGGTGGGGATGAGGTAGGTAGGGTACCACAGAATTCGAAAGTGGGTGGGTGGTGCGCTTAGAGTGCGAGAGCGGCGAGGCCAAAGGCGGCGATGCCGGCGAATGCACCGGCAGTGTTGGTGCGGGCACCGTTGGAGGTCTGGGCGGGGGCGGCGCCGCTGCTGGTGCCGGTGGTGGGTGCACTAAGAAGGACAAAGGTCAGCTGCGGACGTTACACATCATGGAGTGGCGGGCTTACGAGGTGGTGGGGCGGGTGGCAGTGGGGCTAGTCGCAGGCGCTGAGGTGGCGGCTGTGGTGGCGGGCGCGCTGGTCAATGTCACACCCTGTATGAGTGGATAAAGTCAGGGGGTTTGTGTGGGTGTGAGAGAGGGTATTGGGAAACGTACGACGGCTGCGCAAAGCCCTTGAGCAAGGGTGATGGCCTGTTGGAGCTGAGCGGGGTCGCTCTCGCAGGCCTTGGTTATGCAGGCGGTGGACTCGGAGATGAAGTCTGCGTTCTTGCAGAGGCAGGCGTTGTCGTTGCCGGCGCAACCGTGGAGGTCGACGTCAGGGCCGGCGAGGCACGGGAGGGCACATTCTGTGAGGAATACGTGAGTGTTGAGATATGCATACGGTGAGCAGGAGCAGGAGGCGTACCTGGGATGCCGCCTGCCTGACGCGACAGGACGGAGGCGGAGGCGGAGGCAGCGGTGAGGGCAAGGACGGCGAGTGAGAAACGCATGATGATTATTAGGGAGGGAGGTGGGGTGGTGCTCGTAAAGAGGGGCGTTCACAAGGTGCGTGAAGTGGGAGGAGACTCAAGGAAGAGTTGAACCACAAAGGGAGTGCGCACACGTCTTATATAGACCGCATCATGAAAATCGAACATGCACGAGGTACCTGGATTCTGTCATTCCCACCCAGCCTTAACCCGGGTGCTGGCAACCCTTCTATTCAGTGAATCAGCCGCGTTCTCACAGACCAAGAGCATATGGCGTCAGTGAATAAGACAAGGTACACAGTGGTCTGCGAGACAGGGAAGAACGCGAGAGAACAATGCGCTCGCAGGAGATAATGCTGGATAATGGGAACTGCATAGGGAGGACAAAGGCACAAAGGGCTGTCTAAATCAGGACAAACGCGGACGTATTTTCGAATCAGGGAAATCAGCGGAGATAACGTCTACCAAAAAAGGCAACCAGTCCCGTGATTGATGACCTCGGGAAGATGCCGAAAAGACTGCAAGCCACCTGAACCTTAAGTTGTTTACACAACAGATCCAACCAAACAACTGGGATCGTCAATTTACGACCTTTGCTCACCGACCTCGACATCTTCAAGACATGGTACGTCGCCCTGCTCATCGTCCTCCCTTCATCCCACTAATTTCTCCCCTCCCTAGGCCCCCGCTCCCCAGAAAAAGGTACACTCTGACAAGCCATGCGCTACGATGGAACAGAACTAACAAAAACGCATCTGCACTCCAGACCGGCGGCAAGACCCGCTCCGCGCTCGCAGACGTCGTCACCCGCGAGTACACCATCCACCTCCACAAGCGTGTCCACGGCCGCTCCTTCAAAAAGCGCGCCCCATGGGCCGTTAAGTCCGTCATCGAGTTCGCCCAGAAGGCGATGGGCACCGCAGACGTCCGCGTCGACCCCCGTCTGAACCAGGCCGTGTGGGAGCGCGGAATTAAGACTGTGCCCCATAGGATTCGTGTCAAGTGCGAACGTGAGTGTCTTGCCTTTTTTAAATGTGGGGTTATGGGAGATGTGACGGAATAATTTTGGGGTTTAGGGAAGCGAAATGACGATGAGAACGCAAAGGAGAAGCTGTACACATACGTCTCGCACGTCCCCGTAACATCATTCCATGTGCGTTCCCTGTCCTCCCCCTCCCTCCTCGTTCCTCATGTTTTGTTTTCGATCTGTAGGGCCTGCAAACAGTCGTCGTGGACGTAGAGTAGATTGTTGGTCGGTCGTATTGGTCGTGTCGTCTCCTTCATCATGCCAGCTCGTATGCATCAAATCTTTCCATACCTTATGCTATGACCTGTCCCACCCCGAAACACAAAATTGCTCCCGGCGTCATGGCCTTGCGTGATCTGAGCTGTCGATTTACTGGGGCCGGAATCTATGCTATCGAGATGATTATGGTACGTCCACCGCCTTCGATGGCATCTGATTGAGACGGGGTCCCGTGGGTGCTCCATATTCGCTTTCTTTATTTCTTGTCATCGCCGATGCAGTGTATCTGGAGCGTCAATTGTCTCATACCGCGGCCGCAATCTATGCTATGGCAGGATGATTATCGTGGGTTTTGGTAGTGTCTGATCGAAACTGCCCCGTATTCGATCTTTTGCTTCTTGTCATCGCCGATGAAGTCTATTCGGGGCCGATTCCACCACATCATATCATTCCTTCGCAGGTTTGAATGCCTTGTGACGATAGTTCGCCATCGCCTTGTCGCTCTGTCTCGGTCACTAGATGCTTCCACTGCTAAGTAAACTGCTAGATGCTTGAGGCCCTCAGTATCGTTTGTAGATGAAGCATACAGTATCAAACTGGCATATCCAATCACTCGTACAATCACAGCAGTATACGTATAGCCGGGGCGCATCCATAATCTGATTCCTTCAACTGAATGTGATCATGAGCCGTGAGTGTTCAGTTCTGGGGGTGGGGGTCTCGAGGAGAACCTACCGAGAACACATATCTGTTCCAGCATACCATACATAGGTGACGGTGGCGTCAACAGACTAGCCAGAGTCCGAGTCTGTAGATTCATCATCATGATAGCTGTCTGTATCGGCTTCGTCTCTATCTTCTTCATCCACATATTCAAATCGAGACCGGCTAGCCTGCTCTGCCTAATAAGCCAAAAGGTTAAAATCATTTAGTGTTTCTTGTACCATGTGCGGAGATGGGATGGTCCTGCATCTAAACACTTCTGCAAGCTGCAAAAGAGGATAAACCACGGTCAGTGTATGATTAGCAATTCATGAGATGGCATCACCCACATCCTGAAAATGCAAAGGAGGAGGAATCATGGTCAGTGTCTGATCCGAGGCCCTTGCGATGGCATCACCCACTTCCTGGGGATGCAAAAGAGGAGAAATATGGTCAGGGTTTAATCAGCAGCTCATGAGACGGCATCACAAACCACCTAAGGATGCAGAGGAAGAAACATGTCAGTGCCTACTCAACAGTTCATGGGATGGCATCACCCACCGCCTGAGAGTGCAAAGGAGGAGACGCGTCGTCAGGGTCTAATCCGCAGCTCATGAGATGGCATCACCCACTTTCTGTCATTGGAAAGGAAGAGAGGCATGGTCATGGTCTGATTAGCTGCTCGCAAGATAGAAATTATGAGACGGCGTCACCCACCCACTGAATGCAAAAAAGGAGAAACCCCGGTCAGGGTCTGGTCAGCAGCTCAGAAGATGGGATCACCCACTGCCTGATAATGCAACGGATGAGAAATATGGTCATGGTCTGATTAGTAGCTCATGAGACGGCATGACCCACTTTCTGAGAAAGCACAGGAGGATACACATGGTTAATTTCTGATTAGTTGCTCATGAGACGGCGTCACCCACATCCTGCAAATGTAAAGGAGGTAGAAAATGGTCACAGGCGAATCAGTGGCTCATGAGATGATATCACTCGCCCACTAGCATACAACAGGAAAAATCATGGTCAGGATCTGACACGAAACTCATGAGATGGCAATACGCACCAGCTAAGATGCAAAGGATGAGAAATACGGTCATGGTTTGATCATTAGCTCATGAGATGGCATGACCCACTTCCTGAGAATACAAAGGAGGATAATTATCCTCAGTTTCCGATTAATAGCTCGTGAGACGGCATTACCCACATCCTGCAAACACGCTCAGCCTCCAGGTATGCACAGAATATGAGAAATGTAATTACACGCAAGATATGAACATTTTTAATAAGTTGTAATTCTCCTACTTGATGATCTTCCGTTCTTCGAAACTGGATGCCTTGGTCACTGTCTTCTGTGATATTTGTAACTTGAAAGCGAGAATTCTGGCATGCGTCACTTTGGTATAGCTAGTCAGAAGACAATAACGTGATATCGGGAGAGAAGGTGATACCAATCAATGGAGGAGCCTCGATAATTTTCCTGGAGAGCCGTCCAGGCCTTGCACCTGGGACACTGATATCGATTGTTCGGGCTCAGCTGTTCCAACGTTATCCTCATCACCACTGTTGTCCCCGGCTGAACTCTTGACCATCCACTCTCCTGGCTGCTTATAGGGACTATCTGCCTGTCATCATCGATACATAAATCATACTCGCCTCTTTTTGTGTACCCGCGTAGCACTCTGTCTTTCACCGTGTCGTCAGCTGTGCCTCGTAGAAAGAGGATTTGAATGGCTTGGTCGAATTGCTGCGAAATTGTGCTGTTCAAGTTGGCGGATGTCAATTTTACATTGAATTTGTACCTCGTATGACCCTGCAAGACTCATAGGTATTGCATGGTCGCGCCCAGTCGCATCCACTAATCGGATGGCCTTCATCGTCATGGACATGAATCCCCGCATCGAGCTCATTTCGTTTCTAAAACCCTCGACATAATTTTCGAGCCACATATTGCTCAGTGTCTGTACAATGGCATGGTCTGAAGGTGGATGGTGGCTATTTTTTCGAAGTAGTTACCGAGTACTCGATGAGGAAATGATCAATATCCGTAGAGCACCGATTGACGTCTTGCGCGATGGTCGAATATCTCAACGTCGAATAGCTGCATGCAGCCTTCAACCTCTTCGATGTTTCGGTCAGGTATCTGACGAGTGCAAGTAACATTAGACCGCAAGACAAACACGTTAAAGGCAAATGCGCACCGAGTTAACTCGTCTCGGAGCTTGGCGATCGACGACGATCGGGCAGCAGGCATTGCGGAAATACGGCCGTCCAGACGATAGAGCTTTTCTTTCAAGGCTTCGATGTCATCGTTGTTCTGGCTCATTCGCTGGGAAAACCCTGTTATCGTCAGGTACTACAGAAGGAATTCACTGCTCACATCAATGGCCTTCAGGACTTCCAGCAAGGTCCCGACGGCAGCCTTGATCGGTGATCCCACCACTGGAACTGCGTCTGCGATAGGTTGTATGACAGTAAGCCCGGAGATCGCGTAGTCGCGGGCTTTATGAGCGAAAGAGTCGCGGCGTCCTTCGGAGTTGATGCGGGCAACAGTGGTAGAAACAGCCTGGCCGAAATTATTGTTTGCATTGTCAGTACAGGCCGAAGTAGCAGCGATTGTCGACAAGGGCACAGATCGAGACACGAGAGCAAGCACCGAACGGTCGGATTCTTTGAGAGGGGGTGCAGGTGTTGAAACGCGCTTTGATCGAATCGCGACAAGTTTCCCGAAAATCCCGCCGGATGACTTAGACTTTGGAGGCATTGAAGAAGAAAAATCAGAGACAATGGTTGACTGTAAAGGAAAGAGATTCTGAAGCCAGGTAGTTATGAAGCCGTGCGTAGCTGTAGCCTGTGCATAGCTGTGCCCGGAGATATCTTGAGGGTCACGGTTGTGATCGCTCTGATCGAGGATCAACGACCCTCCAATCCGCTTCCCAAACACGGTCATCACCGACGACGGCCCCGGTTGCGCCTATCTCGACCCTCGAAATTCGCCATAAAATCCTTATCCTTCCGCAGACGCTGCTCATCGCAGGCTACCCGGTGCACGCCCTCGATCTCGATGGAAAAACACCAGCATTCGAAGCTCCCATTCAGCCACTTTCACGCCTCGGTGCAGACTTAGCCTAACTTCATGCAGACATCCATCCTCCTTAAGTCACCTGGGTGCCGCAGCCACTGCTTTCTCGAGCTCGAGGACCCACAGCAGTTCAATTCTCGGTGTCACACGTACCTGTATAGTACCTATGATGAATGAATGAAGAGTTCTTAAAATACACGACGCATGGAACGACGCAGAGAAGAGAATACTATGAGTATCAGCCAGATACCAGGCTATTGGGGCCACGTAATTACACATTATATTTTGACACTGTCCAGGGGAAAAAAGAAGTTATGCTATACATGAAAGGGCAAGCAGAAATAACCAGTACCATACTAAAAGGCCCATTAAAAAGTCCAACAAATCACCCAACCCTATCGGAACGCCTCCGGCCCACCAGGATACGGCCGACTCGTCACATCCCTCTCCTCCCTCCCACCCGCCTCAAAATCCGCAAACGGGTCCTTCCCATCCTTCCCATCCACCTCATAGCCCTTCGCATCTCCCCCCGAATACCCCGGCGGCTTCCCATCATACGGCGGCACGAACGACTCGTCGTGCCCGGGTGGCGCGCCAGCCGGGGCGGCGTACTGGGGCTGAGCGGAGTAGGGAGCGGGGGCGCCGCGGCCGTAGGAGTAGGAGAGGTTGGGGACGGAGGCGTTGTAGGGCGGGTTGTAGTGGGAGGGGAAGTCGCCGGTGCGGATTTGGCTGGAGGGGGCGCGGCTGGCGTTGGCGGGGCTGGTGGGGTCGAGGAGTTGGCGGTAGTAGGCGAAGGCGAGCATTGTGAAGAGGGAGGCGAGGACTGCGCGGGGGAGGGGAGGGGTTAGTGAGGGGAGGGCGGCGGGGAGGGGAAGAAGTACCTGTTAGGATTAGGAATGCGACGACCTCTGACCATGAATCGCGGTCCCAGTATTTACGACACCCTATGGGAAAGTCAGTATAGTTCTATCCATTAAATGATGAAATGACGAACAAGCAGCAGCTTCCTCGGGATCGAGAATGTCGGCTTCGATAGGCCCCCAGAATCCATACTGAATCTGAGGTCAGCGAATACGTCAACAGAACGATATCCTAAAGGAACGTACGTAGACGACACGCTTGTTTGTAGTAAGCGTCGTGCACTCTGAAATAATATCATTCTATGACACAGAACTCAGTGAACATCAACAAAGGGTGTTAAACAATTAGGTGTATACCTTCCAGATAAAATGCGTGACGACGCGCGCGAGGCCCGAGCCAATGACAATAAGGGTCGCGAAGCACGCGAGGAGGGTGTATATCCGGATGAGTCCCACGCGTTGCTGAAGGTAAATTAGAGATAGGTTTGGGGACTAGGCGTCATGAGAACAACTTACAGTAGCCGCGCTATACATTCCGAAAACCTGAAATGTTTCTATCAGTTTCCGCCTAGCAACACTGTATGCATATGCCACTTACTCCTATGACAAAGATCGCCATATATAATGCGCCCAGCGCGATTGAGAGATTTGCAATATGCGGTACATTTTCTGTGGAGACCATTAGATAGATGGTCAGAGAGTACGAAATAGGGACACGTACGAGTTCTATCGATGTCGTAGCTTCTAATCCAACCAATCTACATTCCAATGGTGAGTGAGCATTGAAGTCATGCGGGCAAAGCACATAGACGCCGTACACCACTGAACGGATGACAGTGTCAGAATTGGTGTCAGAAATCAAGATTACTAGGTACGCACGAGAACAAGCCCCATATGGCACCAAGAAACGCGGCTGGCGGCAATAGTTACAACGTAATGAATGAGCGCAGTAGAATGAGACGTACTCGAAATCACAATAGGTCGCAGGTTTCGTCGATAAACGCGGGTTACAAAGGCATATGATGGTGGGGCGCCTGAAACGACGAATGACTTTATCAGTATGGTATACATAGACAGAGATCCTCCTTCTGCGAAGGCATCTTCGCAATGAGGATCTGATGGGCAGGCACTTGCCTGAAACAAGGCATTAAGACGACGTAGTCAACTGTGAGTGTGAATGGGATTGACCTTGGGGCGGTGGTCTGGTGTTCATCGCGGTTTGCTTGTGGGAAACGCGCAGAGCAGTAGTTTGAAGGTATTATAGGCGTGGAGAAGTAGGTGGATGGGAGACAAGATGAATGGTGGAGAAGCAGTGTCGGAGGTGCTGCGCGTGCAACAGGTGGACAGTGGCGGTACCTTTGTTTGGCAGGGCCCTTAGATGACAACATCGGTCACCGCGGCATCCATTGTCGTAAGTTTCCATTGACTTCTATTCATACGTACACGAACTGGCAGCTATAGCTATGGATATCACAAAAATAGGGACGAATAGTAGAATTCCATGCACTGGGTCCGTCGTCAAGCCGCATTGTTAGGTCCGTGTTCTCATGTACCGGGATCAGTCACCATGCATCACGACTCAACTCATGGCGGGAAAATGTGGGTTCGACATGGCCTATATGAGAGCCTGTCCATCATCAAGCGCCCACTCGACATCGTGTTTATCCTCGATCCCGCAGAGCGGATAGCAAAATGTAGACTTGCTCCATGTTGTGATGGTCTTTGATGCCGGGATAGTCGGCCTGTAGTGCAGCCGAGGCATCTTATTATGCGCCATCAGGCTTTTTCTCTCTTTGTCCGGTACCACCTCCAGCAGCAGACAAGAAGACATGTTGACACGTCCTCCCCCGCTCCAGTTGCAACGTGAGTCTATTCTAAGGCTGTATCCTACCGGCTACATCGCTACATCTATATTTGGCAATTGCTCATGCCTGCGCCTCTATACAGTCGATAACACCTGTCCAGGTCCGTTGTCACCCGTCAGCTAAACGAGGTATCTAATTCGGACGCTAACACGAATATGATGTATTGTCATAGGCCTGCGGCCGCCTCCTCAACCACAGCCCAAGCCTGAGGCTGAGGCTGAGCCGCAACCTGGGTTCTTGTCCCAGATTTACACGTTCGCTGCGCAGGTGTATCAAGCAAACTGGCGCAATTTGGTCATTGCTGGTATGTCGTGCCCAGCCTACTATCCCGTTATGTAGTACTCATGGTCACGCCTCCTCAGTCGCCGCCGTCAACGCCCTCAGGTTTCTGATGTCGTATGTCCTTCATCCCTAGAATGCCCGATACCATCACTGACCGCCACAACTTTGATCTATCCAGGGCGGTATGTACCCTTATCCGTCCCTACATCTCCCCTGCTGAAACGGTCACCTCAGATCTCGACATTCCAAGACGTCGACTTTGACCATACCCGTATGCCCTCATTTGCAGTACTGCTATAGGACGAGCCTCTTACAATCACATCTCTATGTAGACAATGTCCCAAAGCTGGCTCAAATCTCCCTCGCGCTGGGCGCGTTATACCTCCTCACTGCTGTACTCCAGATATTTGGTGCCGTCAGCGCTGCCATGGTACGTTCCATCCCAATCCCCATTCGATTGACCAACCGCTGATACTTGGCCAACTTACCAGCAACATCTTACGTTGATCCGTATCTATGTGCATCTAGCGTTCGTCTCAGCTCTCCTCATCACAGCGGCAGGTTTCGTCACGGGAGTGGAGTACTTCCTACTCGCTGTACGTTTGGATAGTGCTTATCAGGGTTGATGATGCTTAACGACGCGTGTAGGAGGACATCATCAACGAGTGTGTCGCGCTATCCGTCAGCGGCAGCTGGATCTCCAAAGCCGTATTCGTAAGCATCCCCCAGCCTCCCTCTCTCTAGACTCTCAAGCCGACCCCTTCCAGCGAGGCAAGCTCCGCCACGGTCAATCCCCTACCATCAAAATCGCACAACAACGTACGTCCCCCTCCCTTCCCTTCCTCCTTCCACCCACCCTAACACCTCCGCACCAGAATGCCTGACCGCATGGTCCCGCGGCTCCATCTCCCAAGTGGTCGCCGTCTTCGCCTTCTCCCTCATCCCCGCCATCGCCTTCTTCCTCCTCGCCTACACCTACTACCGCCAAACCACCGACCCGTCCCACCCCGCCAGCCTCGCCGTCTCCAAGCCAGGAGATGCATACGGTCTGGAGGCCTACCCCAACAATGCTCGTGATGGGTATAGCCGGCTGTACAATGACAATGGCCCGGGAAATGGTGATGGGGACGTGGCCGACCCTCTACCGCACCATCAGGCTCGGCCTCAGCCACAGAGGCAGACGCAGATGAAGCAGCAGCAGCAGCAGCAGCGGCCTGTGATGCTGCAGATATCGCCTCTGATGCATTCGGCGTACAGCTTGACCCCGGGCCCGCCCAGCTTTGCGCCTCGTAGAGCGTATGGGTATGATAACGGGCCTGCGTACTTCGGGGTCGGACAGGATGGGGGCCGGTATGTTTGAGGAAGATACGCGTGTATGATTAGGTATGGGGTATGTATTGTATTTCGTACATGGATGGATGTAATTAGGAATAACTGGGTTGAGACCGCTGGGACCGCTGGAGGATGCCTAAGATACCATGCAGAAGGAGAGCTTGCTGCTCAGGCTGCTCATGGATGTACCCGAGCCTAGCTTCGCGCAAGTGACGTACGCGTATCTGAAGACCTCCTGTACACCATCGCCCGTCTTGGCGGAGCACTCGAGGTATTGTCGTGCGCCGATTTTCTGCGCGACGGCCATGCCCTGGAGATATGTAGATCGTCTTCGATGAGCTCATACGAGAAACATCGGATACCCGAAGGAAAAAAAAAGCAGCGGAAGTTAGACTCGGGGAGGGCAAAACCCACCTCTTCCCGCGTGACACATCTGTGGCCAGACGTCCCCCGTGTATCGCTCTTGCACCCGACAAGAACGAGCGGCGCACCCGCTTTGAAGTGCAGAACCTCAGGCGTCCACTGAAAACCCCCATGTCAGGAGTGCAGCCCAGAGGCCCACGAGATCCCACGAGATATGTAGTGGCGCGACGAACCTTCTCCACCACATTACCCAATGAACCAGGCGAATTTATCGCGAAACAAATGAAAATGGCATTCGCGCCTGTGTAATAGAGCGGACGGAGTCTGGATAGATCGGGATCTTCATAGCCTGGTACGTCCCATGGAGCCAATCCCACCTGCTGCCCGTCGACTTCGATGTCGAGAATAACGTTCATGTGATGTATGAACCCCTGTAGTAGCGTGCTTGTGTGAGATATGAGCGAATCGGAAGAGGCAAGGCGCAGAGGAGGGGGAGGGGAGAGGGGAGGCTGACCGTTGAGAATTCGCCTCCTGAGCAGGCTGTAATCAGCGAAGTCTGTCACGGTAGCAGAGGCCTATCGTCAGCACTATATCGTCCCGTACACCGGCAGCAAGACATGGTCTGACTGGCAGACCAATGACGACCGTCCCCGAGGACGGACGTGCTCGTACACCATTGTGCAGTCTCAACTTCGCCCAAGTGCCACCGCCATACGCCTGATACCATGAGTCGATGGTAAATTCGCTAACCTTGCCGCAGGCCACGTCTCCGACGAGGACAAGCTTCCATCTGATTTCGACATCGTTGTTCTTCATGTGGGGAGAGCCGAGCGCGCAGCCAATCACGCGGTAAGGAGACGTCGGAGGCAGTGCCAGTGTATGAGACTGAGTGACGGATGACTGAACCGGTGTTAACTCAGGTCTGGCAGTATGTAAACCAGATGTATCTAGGTTACTCTGGCGTCATGTAAAGGTGAGTACCTTATGTGCAGATCAACGCGTAATTTGGTAGGGGGTGAGCTAAAATTAGTAGTCTCCAGTAGCAGACCTTATAACAGATGATAGTCGATCTGTTTATATAAGAAAATTAGAACCTGAGTTTGCATGTCGCAGCGTCTGGTCCGACTTGGTCAGTAGGCTTTTCCGAATCCATCACCTACACCTTCAAGCCCGCGATACCAACCCCGCCCGCATCGCCGTCAACTCACACATCAATGCCTGGTATGTTATACATTACGACCACATGCAGGTTTTATTCCCGAAGACCAATCATTCCAGACGACCTAAACCACGACATAGGAAAGCCCGCAGAGCCAACCAGTCTTCCTCCGCGAGTCCAATGCTGCTGATCCTGCATATAGAAAAACGTCGTGTACACCATGGCCTGACTTGGCGGAGCATTCGAGATAATATTTTGCGCCAATTTTCTGCGCGACGGCCATGCCCTGGAAACGAAAGGGTCAGTGCTACAGTTCGGAAGGGAGCTTCAGCTCAGAATCTGGTTGATTATCGTCAAGAAGTCAAGAAGGGCTAGGTGTGGAACCCGTCGAAACTTATAAATAAGAGCGACAGGAACGTAGTAGCGCAAAGCAGACAAAAGGAGGGTCGGCAAGTGTAAGGAAAGATTAAGCACACCTCTTCTCGAGTGATGCATCGCTGGCTCGTTCCTCTAAGGTGATCCTTGCATCCGACAAGGACAAATGGCACATCCGGACAGAAGCGCAACACCTCCGGGGCCCACTGCACAGCAAGCACCCGTCAGCGTAACGATCCAAACGACTCGAAGGCGACCTCCGCGACGGACCTTCGTCTTTACATTATCCAGTGAATCGACAGAGTCCAACCCAAAGCAGATGATAATGGCATCGGATTCTGGGTACCACATAGGACGAAGCCTGTCCATGTGCTCGAAGGATGACGTATCATATGGACATAACTCTACTTCCCGGTCGTCGATCTGGACGTCGACATGAATAGTGGTCCACCATGCAGGGTGCTGTAGGATGCAAAGGGGAGATAAGAGTGGTAAGGAGGAGAAGGGTTTTGGGGAGCTGACCATGGGTGTTGCTGGGAACGTTCCTCCCGAAAAGACGGCCAATAAACTTGACTGGGCAAATGCATCGTCAGTAATCCCTCTCGTGAGGAAGAAGGTATGTGTGAGAGTCCTCGATACAGCCTGGCAGCATATCCAGTGTACACGACAAGCAATATGACGAGGAAGGAAATGGCAAATTAGTATTACCGACCTTGCCAGAGCCATCGTCTCCGACGAGAACTAGCTTCCGTCTGTCTTTGGACATGGGTTATTCCTCTAGACGCTCGGGGTGTGTGTGCGAGGTGATGAGGTAAACACACATGTCAAGTCCAAGAACGGCACCGACTGACACTTGTCCATCATCTATTATTACTCACAAACAAGTCAAGTCAACACGAGCTTTGTCCGAAGCAAGATGTGCCTGAGAACTGGTGTCGGGGTAGAGGCCTGGATTGAGGATCACGAGTCTTGAGTGCTGCAGTTTATCTGGGCCGTTGAGGGGAGTCGCCGGTGACGCGGCCGTCTGCGATTGATACCTTTGACGATCTTGCTTTCACCGTTCCATTCAGAGTCTATGATAACGTCGGGGTAAGATGTTCATATTGACCTCCTCGGTCCCTATTTTAGCGGCAGTGGATGGTACATGTAGGCATAACGTGGAGAGCAATGATATGAGTAGACCCCTCTACTTCCGCGTGGCGGACTGCGACTTGATCACCTTCTTGACGATCTTGGCCTCCTCAACCAAGAATGCCCGGAGAATGCTGAGTTTACACGTGGGTCAGAGGTGAGCACAGAATGAAGAGGCAAGAGGACGCACCGGGCCTTCACGCAGTCTCCACACCTCGAACCACCGTATGCACGACGCACAGTCTTTTGGGTTTTCGAAATGGTGGCGTACTTGCGGGGGCGGAGCGCAGGAATCTGTACCAACAGCGTTTCGTCAGGATATCTAGCAAGGGTGTCTGAAGCAAACGCACGCCAGGGAGACCAATTCCGCAGTCACCACATTTCGGTGAGGTAGCGGGCTTCGAGATGTGGTGGTACACCAATTTGCCGCCGGGGGTTTTGACCACCCGTCTACGGTTGGAGGTAGTGTTGTACGGCTGGCGCTTGCGGAGAGTGACGCGTTGGGCCTAAGGATGGGTAGTTCAGAGGTCTGGACACTGGCAACGGCAACGAGCAGGGCGACGTACCATGTCTTGAAGATGTCGAGGTCGGTGAGCGAAGGTCGTAAATTGATGGTCCCACTTTGTTTGGCTAGATCTGTCGTGTAAACAAATTAAGGTTTGGGTCGCACGCCATCCACTGGGGCTGTCACGAGACTATTGGAAAACTGCCCAGTTTAACCGGCTGTTTCCGGCTGAACGTCACACGTGCGTCGTCGCGTCGCGACGCGTCCCCCAATTTCAAATGTTCGACTGCCCTAGCCCGTAACTTTAAGTATTCATTGAACATCTCGTTGCAAGCATCCGTCGGCCTTTCTCAAGACGAACCTTGCCACTGGGCAGAACACTAGTCTATAGTCCCTGCTTCTGACGAAAGAGTAACACTTGCCAACATTAGTATACTGCACAAACCAGAAGGAGTGTTACGCTTAACATTGACTTTACGCTAGACCTTGGAAGACATCCATTACAGCAAGTTCGTCTATCGGAGGTTGGGGATTGTGTAATTTTCTGTGCGACAAACTGTCTGAACCTCCGGGCAGACAACCTACTGTGTCCGGTTTTTTCTGGGCCTTGTGGCTTCGCATGCCTCTGGCGCTTAGATCTTATGTCTATCGACTTATGACACGCGTCGGCGCCGAGATCGGATTTCCTCGCGTTTCTCGCCTCCCTTTTAGCCTCTATGCCAATTTCGGCAACATTGGCGAAGCACTCGCACTGAATACGTGTCCACGCATACCACCATCCCCGTCCCAGCTATCCTCGATGTCGTCCCGGACCGGAAGCGAGGCGCCCTGTTTCTTATGACAGGAGTACCAGGTCGACCGCTCCCTGAAATGCAAGGGAATCTCAACACCTTGCCTGCGGAACAGCTTTCCGTATTCGCGTCTGAAGTCGTCGTGCGGGACTGGAGGACAGGACGCCAAAGGATTGCCACGGAGTCGGAGTCTTTTTGCCATTCGGCTCCCTAACGGCAATCCTTGCGCACCTGCTACCCCATGCGAGCTATCCACCGCATACCATGCACAGGTCTGGCCCTGAGAGCGAAAACATCTCGCTTCCTCTCTGTCCTTCCATCATCGAACCAAGAGCTCGCGCCCTGCATCTACACCCATCGATGATCTGCGAAACGGCCCCGCCTTCCAAGCACTTGCTGATGGGTCAGTGTGACGTCACTTCCTGCCTGGCATATACGGTCTTGCTGTGGATTCGATTCTTAGGCGAGTTATGATTATAGGTCGACCTTGGTGAAGTTTTTCTATCTCCCACATCCGTTCTCTTATCTTCGGGACCGGCATTACGGCAGCATCTCATCCTCCATACCTCTACATATGATTCTTTCCTCGGGCGTCGTAGTCATTCTTCTTGTCCCCTGGTATGGCAACAGCGACTGCTCAGCTTCGATTTGTAATCTGCCCTGAACCAAACAAGGCCAGGACCCCGAACGTATCGATTAACGTCATATCTAATCAGTGATTTGCTAGTCAACTTTTCATGTTCAACATCGTTCGTCGTCGACTCTCGCTACCACCACGTCACGCTGGGCGGCATGGCAGCTGTGAAACGTCTTACAGTATGTATATTCCATGTTATCTTACTGGGTTTGGTGTCCTTACGTTGCTAAAGTTGTTGAATTCAATTTTACAGGTATATCATGCTATTTTGCCGTTCCTAGCCCTGAGGACACGCACAGCACCCTCCTCCACCGTAGAAGGATTATGAAATGGCGGGGGAAGATTAATGGCAACCCTTCGTGCCATTTCCTGCAGATTTGGCAGGGAGAAGCATGCAGTGGCTCAAGCGACTCTCAAGGGAGCAAGGCAGAAGGAAGAAAGAGCAGGGCAGACGCCAGGTGGGCGAGAGCCATTTAGGTGAGTCCGGCTACCTCTCTATGACTACTGACCTCATGTACCCTACTCAGAGCCATCCCGACTCCTCTGCCTCGCAGCAGCGGAGAGCGTGCACACGACCCCATTCTCCATGCGAAGCCGCATCCCCCATTACGTCGCCACACGAGCACAGCGCTTTCCACTGCACAAGCCTGCTCTAACTCCCAACGACGGCTCTCAGAGCCAAGCCGTCACAGGCACGAAGGCATCTAGCACCTACTCCGGTGCTCACCTGCACATCGCGCACCCCACCCACCCTGGTGCCCGAGCGCAGCTCGCTCGATGACTTTTTCGGGTACACACAATCTGCCTCTCGTACGCACGAGAGCCGGCACGGCCTTAGCACCCTACGTCGAGGACTTGCTTCCGACATACGCGATCAAAGCCCCCGAGCTCATGACGCTCGTGCGTTAGTAGCTATTCCGGCCCTCCGCCCGTCATCTAGCACTGCGCTGCCACGACTTGCTGTAAGAGGCCGATCGACATCAGACCCTCGAGGCCTGGATCCTCAAGCAAGCCGTTGAATTGAACTCCAAATTGCCCGCTCGTTTGATTCATTTGAGCAAGGTTTCGACAGTCGACGGGTACCTTTCCTTCCTGATTTCTCTCGGTCATTGCTCACTGCTTCTTTGAAGCTTGAGTGCGCGATATTCTCACGCAATCGCATCATCCAAATCCTTTGTTCGTCGGGCGATGCGGCGATGGAAAGGGGCCGTACACAATGTGACTAAGAATTTGATTATTTCTACACGGTTATCATAGAGCTCGCCGTGCATATCGTATGGCTCTGCGGGACGTCCCATGCGGTGTCGCTCCTCTCTGACCACAATGCTTGAAGAGGTGATCGAGAAATACATTGCGGGCTTGACAATGTTGACCGCAAGTCTACTGGTGGTATGTACTCTTGATAGACTTCGTTCCGATCCTCGCTCAAGCCATCGTCTACTGGCAAAGCCCCCCGTCAGCAACTCCCTGCCAAATCATCGGCACGTCACACCGCCATGAGTATCTCACCCCGCCTTGTCTTTTCCGACTTGGTTCTCATGGAGGTCGCGTCTTAGGCCGCCGCCGGTGGTGTTAAGAAGCCCCATCGCTTCAGGCCCGGAACGGTTGCCCTGCTCGAATCTTTGAAAAGGACCTGAGAAACTGGTATTTGTTTTGGGTGATGCTGCACAACCGAGCATGGGCCATGACGGAGCTCTGTACAGCCAGGTAAGAACAGATTTTTCCAGATCCTAAATCCGTTGACTGCATCTGATCAAGGTTTTTATATCACTCAGTCCGTCGACGTTGTCATTCCCAACGCATGGACAGTCGACTCAACCTGTCTCTCATCAGATGAATTGAATATTCGAAAGACGCGAAACCTCCTTGAACTCGTAAGATGTGGACCGAATGCACAAGATGCACGACCTCTCCGATTATTGCTACCGCTACTCACGCCTACATAGCCCCACACTGTATTCGATGCCGGGCCGTGCTGCGTATCTCCCCATCTCGCCCAAGTGCTCGTGTGTCCAAGGTCTATGGCCTTGCATGTGTCCTTGGTATCACTCAGCCAACATGTAAAAGCCGCTTAGTGGGATGGGGGCCGGGGCGAGGGTTAGCGAGGAGTGTCGCTAGGTGAGTGTCCCCCGGTAAGCTTAGAATTGAAATACGCAGCTTGCTGCTTTGTATAATCGGGTTTATATGTTCCCCGAGGGGGCGATCCGTGTTCTGACCGTACAAAATGAAAATGACCATCCGTCCGTGTAGCACTTGATGCCAGGCCTGGGACAGATTGCTTCGCCTTCTGGCAGGCGCCATGGAGGTGCAAGAGGAGTGCCACAAAATAACCTCTAGTGAAGAATTTTAGTTGTATGTCACACCATAGATTCTTGATTGTCGTTGGATGTGCATTTAGAAAGGATAACTGATTATATTCTAAAGGTTGTGACTATATATGCCGTATTATAAGCAGAGATATATATATTCGGGCAGTGTGGCAGAAAAAGAGGGATTACATGTCAGTTATACGTTTGAATCCCTGGAAAAGCGTCTGGTTGGCGTCCGCGTAACATGAGTATAACTAACAATAGAGTTTCAACTGTGCCTATGATACTATAAGTGCCAGATTGATTTCCAACCTAAACGTCTCTAGACACTGCTGCTTTTACAAAGAAGAAATATAGGACAAAAACTCGGACTTGCTGTTTAGCGATTCGACAAGCAAGGTCATGCACTCAATACACAATACATCGACGTAGACCCGCTATGTCTGAAAATTCCCTAAGACCTTTATTGGACAAATCCCTAAACAGCTGGGGTGGAAGTTGCTCAGAAGGTCCAACCTAACCGTACACCGTTCATGAAGGCTCGTATGAGTATGTATGTAACCGTAACAGATGAACGGTGGTCTATGCATTCGGGGTCCTGGCACTGTTTGGTTCAGGGCAGATTACAAATCACTGTTAAGCGAAGCTGAGCAGTCGCTGTTGCCATACCCTGGTACCCCGTGTCCACTGTTTGTTTGTCAATGAACCCCAGTCTTCTCAGTCCTCGTTGGTAAAGCAGTACTCAGATCCGCGCACTTCCCCAGCTTTAAGGCCTGAGGACGACTCGAATCTCCGCTCGTATTCCCGTAGTTTTTGTACGCATTGGCGTCCACGCACATACATTTACCACTTGGCTTACGTTGCACAGAGATAACTGTCAATGACGAGTATCTCCACCCAAGGCGGTCAGCCTCGCCGAACAGTCATCAACGTGCTAAATATGGCGGCTTCGGGCTATGCCCGACCTAGTGGACGCCTGGGCCTCCTGGATGGTGATTACTCTGCATCGCCGGCCGACTGTCCATTTTTTACACGCCACTACCTTTCATCGACCTCGACTCCTATGGTCCGCGTTGCACAGCAGTATCTGCGCCATGGTTTGGGGTGTGCTCGTGCTTCAAGCCCCAGGTTCGATTCCTGGACGGACTTATGCGGTGGTCACCACTTAGGTTTTGCACCGCCCGCCTTCGAATTCTGCACGAGGCATGAAGTCATTATCAATACGCTTTCAACAGGACCCACCACGGCTCTTACAGCTCCTCTTTTGTCGCAGGAATCACTGCCTCCTTGATGGGCAGAATCATTTTTCATTTTCTTATAGATGGCGCGGGCGCCGATTCGGATGTCCACAGTTTGACCCCAGGAGAAAGATCCGAGTACGTTGGGTTCTCTGCGCGTGTCCATAATGCTTGTCCGTTGATTCTGCCATCTCCTTGAGCGGGGTGGTTGCAGATTAGATGTACCTCTAAATTCGGGGTTTAGGCGTGGAGAAGGTTCACCTGAGTGTGCTGGTGGTGGTTGACCGCTAATCTTGGGTTGCCATTGCTATCTGCAAACGCCGACGGCTTCTTTGGATTTCTACGCAGAAGAACGCGTCGTTCTCGGATGTATGTCGAAACATGGCCCTTATATTCCAAATCCAAGCGTTATGTTTGCCATCGGTAAAACGGACACTAGACAAGGCAAAGTATCACCAGCGGAGAGGCCGAGCAAGAAGCCACACCAGAACGTGGACAAGTTTGAAGCGCCCATATGTCCAGGTCCGTCTGCTGCGCTTCGTCGGGCGGCATGAAGAACGAAGCGTCATGGATGATGAATAATGGATCATGACTTGTCTGGATGCATCGGCTTTCTACCTGCAACATCGTCGAATAACACTTGGCAGCTCTTCGAATATCACATCTTAAAGATGGTGTCCAGCGATATAGACTTGCAGATTTCGAGGTGGAAACACTTTTCAAATGGCTATACTCAGGATTTTTGAGCTAAAGTC
Organism: Lyophyllum atratum; assembly: GCA_014905825.1. Classification (NCBI taxonomy): domain Eukaryota; kingdom Fungi; phylum Basidiomycota; class Agaricomycetes; order Agaricales; family Lyophyllaceae; genus Lyophyllum; species Lyophyllum atratum. Next base: position 322,853 of record JACGCN010000011.1, on the reverse strand, counting down.
ACGGAGGAAATGATTTCCGAGTCGGATACTTCTGTGAGTATGTAGAACAATGACAAGCACAGAACGGTGGGGAACGCAATCGGGGAATCGTATGCCAATGTCGGCGCCTAGGGGGTCCCGCGGGGATATAACGTTCTAGCTGTTTGATGAAGACCGTCGGTCCCTGGCCGGGTTGAAGTCTTCGAGAGCCATGTCCCGTCCCGTCGCGGAGATCACCTCGACTCGAGCTTGAGCTTGATGATATTCTTCCAAAAGGAGAGACAGGTATAACATCGTGGGCCATGATTGGTGGAAAACTTCAAGAATGGCGGCGATGCATCGCCAACACGTCTCCACTGGTATTGCCAGACATTGAAAACCACGTAGAGTTCAACCGACGGCCATGAACCGCAGAAACATAGCGCACGAAAAGGAACGCGTATCGGAGAACATCGGCTAGCCTCAACCTGGAATGCTCTCTGTAGACTGTGCGCCACTGTGCCGGGACATTGAGTCGCTTGGGGGTAAAACCATCTGAAGGACCTCCGATCGTCAGTGGATCAGGTTCCTCGAGAGTCGCCGGGACGCAGAACTACGGAGAACTCCCTCAATTGAAGCTCTGATTTGGTTGTCCGTATCTAGAAGGAGAGATCGGTGGAGTGTCAGCGAGTAATGATAGCTTCGATGAGCGCTCAGCTTTGTGATATTGATTTCGGAATTCTGCGTGCTCTATAATGAGACTGTCACCCAAATAATGGTAGGTTGAAGAGGGGCGGGGCCTTTTTCTAAAGTGGGTGCAATTAGCGCTTTACAATAAAGGCAGCAGACTGGACCCCGGTGATGATGGTGTATGTGTCACACACCAACTGCTGAGAAGTTGCAGCACGACCTATGATGCCAACGAGGTGGCTCTGGCATGGGCGCAATCGGATAGGCAGGCGTTAAGCACGATAAAACAGATCCTGGGCTAATTTTGGGCTCGGAACAAGTACGAGCACATCGGAGAAAGGAGCCACCAAGTCTGCACGGGCTCTTGTGGAAAGCTCACGCATGAGTAGAAGTCTCCGGGAACCAGGGAACTGGGTCGCGCGAGGTTGCGATAGGGTAGACCTGGATGTAAAATCCCTAAAGTTCGACTAAAGATGGAAAGAAGGGAAGAAGAAAGGTGAACAGGCGAGAAAAGGATCAACGCACTGTAACTAAGCCGCGGAAAATAATAAGACTAGCCACCTGGCACAGCTGGTAAGCAGGGAAAGGAGCGTAGAAAGAAAAGGAGGTGGTACTAACATCCGCTGTTGGACAGACGGAGAGGCTGGGGCGGCCGTCGGCATGCGGCAGTGACACGTGCACATGAAGCCGACCGGTTTGGATTTCTCAAGCGGCGGCTGTTTTGCCTGGCTTAACTGTGATCTTGCTCGTACCCTGTGCGTCCCTTCAGTCATGGGGAAGGGGAAGGCAAAGGGCAAAAAGGCCGCCTCAACACCCGACATTCCCTCGGACATCGATTACCCAAAAAGCACCGGTTTCTTCCCTTTCGCTCGTTACACATCGGTGGTTGGCGTTCACACTACACTCTTGACCTTCACTGCACTCTTCCTCCCTAGAACGACGTTCTTGTTTGAATTCACAAAGCCTTCAATAGACCCCGAGCTTCAAACTTCCCGTGATAGACCGCAGCATCCGTTCCTGGAGGATCTAACGGTCAGCCCAGTCTCGACGTTGCTCTGTATCTGCGCCGGCGTTTTCCTCCTTCAGGGATGGTGGGGCGGGTGGATGAGAGATTGGTGGATTGAATATGCATTAGAAGGCTCTGATGACGAAAAGAAGCTGGACAAGGTACTGGCTGAGAGACAGAAGATAGCGGTATGTCATCTCCGTTATTGTCCACCTGGACATACACTTTATGAACTTCCAGGAGTTGAGACGCGCGTGGATAGCAACTTTCGCTGCTTCTCTCGTGTTTCATGGAGTCCTGGTCTTATTTGGCGCGCCACTTACAAGGTCAAGGGATTCATGTCGCGTAACCCATCGAACACCACTCTGATCGTCCCTCAGTCATATAGCACACACCTATCTTCTAGCGCTCCTGATATCTCTCCTCGTTGTTTTTCCGCCTGTCTATTCTCTCGGTCCCCCAAGGCTATCGAGTGATTCCCAGTCTGTGGTTAACAGGATGACATGGGTAAGGCTCTTTGCCGAATTCTCGTGAGTAGATCTTCTATCCTGGAATTCGGTGTTTATTTAACATCATCTCAAATAGTATACGGACCCCCGTCGAGAGAGCATTCGTCTACCCTGCTATCGGGACTGCTCTGGGCTGTTGGGCTGGAGTTATTCCCATAGCTCTTGATTGGGATCGTCCATGGCAGGTCTGTACCTCGGTCCCGTATGCTCACCTCCTTCTGATGCTTGGCTGTTAGGCATGGCCTCTGACACCCGCGTACGGTGCTATCCTGGGCTACACTTGCGCTTCTTTGGTTGCGCTGACTGCCAACTGCACGAGATACCTTGCTGACGAGCACATCCGGTCCTTGAACGCTGCAAAGAAAAATACCTAAGAAGCTTTATAATCTATCAGATAGATTCTAATTCCATTGTAAAGATACGCCCGTTGTAACTCTAGATCCATGTTCATGGGAGTCCAAACTTCCATCTACTCTATTCTATTACAGCGCGAAAGTCTGCGATAGACTTCGTGACGAAGTCTGGTACGATTGTGCTGGCCGCAGGTTCGGGCCCTGTGATGTCGGATTCTGAGGTGATACCTGACAAGTGACAAGTTAGTGGAGGTGGCGGTCAACATGGAAGAAACACGGATCTACCAGTCAAGACTAGAAGAGTAGCCAGACCTCCAGCCTTTCCAAACAGAATATCAGTGTTAAGCCTGTCGCCGACCATGATTGTTCGTTCGGGGTTATAGTGGACTCTGCAAATGGGCAATTAGGTCCCACAGAGCGTGACGCGTTCCTGCGATATTACTGACTTGGCGTTGATACAGTCTAGCATCGTCTTCGACGGCTTGCCCGTACACACTGGATTTCTGCCTAGTGCGTATCGAAGTGGAGCACTGATCGATCCTGCCCCTGGCAACAGACCGTCGGCACTTGGATAGGTACTGTCCTCGTTGGTGGCGATAAACTGACAATCAGGGTTACGCGTCAGATACTGGTACGCCTTCGAGATCTTCGTGTAGTTGATCTGGGTGTCGAGGCCACAGACGACAGCTGCGACATCGGGATCAAGAGTGAAATTCGAAAGAGAGAACGGTTCCAGAGTGCAGTCCGCGGGATCCTGTCGGACTCCTGTCAGAATGTCGTGGGGGATCTGGCGCATGTGAGCGTACCGTGCCACCTAGAGTAGTGAAGCCTTCTTCGTGCAGTTCTTCTTCCAAGCCAATCATGCCTATAACATAGACCTTCTTCGTCTTTGGCAGTTTTACCACGGTTGATAGGTAGATCGCTGCTGCATATGCCGAGCCGTATATCTCGTCCTTTGAACGGTGTTAGTGGCATCCAGGCTCTACTGATCCGCACTCACCACATGTGCTTGTACCCCCAGCTGGTCAAATTTGCCTTTGTAGCTCTTCCTGGATTTCGTGGCGTTGTTCGTAACAAAGAGGACTTTCTTTCCTTGTGGACATTGTATCAGTGAGATGGCCCCAGATGTGAAGAGTTCTGGATGCTCACCTTTACGCCGCAACATTTCCAGGACATCCACAGCCCCATCGATCAAGCGATCGCCGTGCCAGAGCACACCATCACAGTCGAACATCCATGTATCGTACTTGTCCAAAAGAGCGGCATACTGCTGGGCAGTTGAAAGGCGAGTGCTCATAATAGGCCGAAGGGTCGGTCAGCTTGAGAGGGAGAGTCCGATTCGGAACTCCGATAATTTTTGATCAGGGGTTGACTGACAACTGTCACTGCGCCCGGCTAGCCTGCGACTGCCTTCGCCATCCCCTACCGCTATAATTTGGAAAGGTTTGGCTAAACATCTACCTCACTCACAACATGGGACTCCGGTGACCTGGGAACAGCTGGGAACTCGACGCGGCTACCTAATGGAATTTTGTATCTCCACCTGATGTCCGAGTCAATGATGCTTCGACTTGACGTCGACGGTTGCTTGGTGGGCGCGCTCTTCCATGACACATGTACCCCCTCGCTTCCAGAGACTCATTCCAGCTATGCGCACAGTGGAGATTAACACAAGATTAATGCCAACGATGGCGCCTCTTTACTACCCCCCTAACCGTCCATTTCGACAAGCGACAATATCATGGGCTGACCTTACCCTAAACGGCTAGGCAGTCCGCATTTTTACTTTCTCATGACAACAGAAGCCTCCTACGCTCCCATTCTCGCCGTCCAGCTTCGAACTTCAGCCTACTTTCGATGTGGCTGAAAATAGTAACAGGTGCGTCCGTGCCTCGCGATACACGAGACTGGTCAGTCTAATATGGTACTATCAAAAGGCATCCCATGCATACTTATCCCTAGAGACTGTCTACCTTCTGCTGATCGCCGGGATCACACCGGGCTTGTCCGAATGAAGTGGGACGCCTCCATGTCATCGACCAACCATTGACCGATGATCCGTATGATTATATCATCCTCGTAGCCTCAGCTCTTAGTCGTGGTAAGTATTCCACAGTCGGCCTTCAGCCTCCGAGCTTAGTGGGAGCTCCGCGGCGAAAGGGATTTTGAACGCTTGATCTTTGGGGGGAATCCTGACCTCCTGTCTGGCGCCACCCTGACACCAAGGGAATCCTCTTGTTTTTGGGTCCAATTTATTCATCGATGCTCTCGGCGTATACCCAGACTTTTCGCTGGTTTCAACAACATCGGCCATAATCGCATATAAAAATGTGCACCAGCATCGCATTCTCGGGGTCCGCCAATGTTTCGGTTCCCCACCTGCTATTCCACGTGGTGTTCTGCTGGGGGTCCTGTGGCAACAAAAACAAATTTGGAGTAAATTTCTAGAAAACCGGTGGGGTATCCCTGTTACACTCGAATTCGCCGGTGCCCACGCTCTCTGACCACGGATGCGCATTGTGATGATTTCAATAATATGGGTATCTACAGGCTAAAATACATCATCAGCATCTTGCTCGCCATACAATTCTTCCAGTCCGAGGTCTTTGGAAAGGCTCCGCTCGCGCCGCACATTTTTGGGCTCTGCATCGTCCGCGCCCTTGCTTCTACGTTTCTTGCAAGGCGGCCCGTACAAGGTCTTGATATCCAGGGTCCTCAACTCCCACTGTCTCGCCACCTCCTTTCCAACGATTTCTTCAATGTCGTCCATTTGGGCTTTCATTTCGCCGAGGGGGACGAAGAGCGTGGCTGCAACCATGCTTCGTGTTTCAGCGGACATGGCGTCCATGAATCCCGTTTTGGCCGAGAGAAGTGATGTGGGATACTGTGCCTGTCGAGCCCGCAGGTGGGCCGAAGGAGAAATATCCGGTGTAGACTTCGGAATGCATGACCGTCGCAAGCCGTCGGCCTGATCTTTCGAAATACAGATGGCGTCGAATGCGGCAAGGGGCCCTAACTCCGATAGCTTCAAGATCAATACAGTCTTGTCAGCCAAAGCCGTCGGATGCTGTGGTCACTTGACGTACCGCTCGAAATTCTGATCCTATGACTTTGGTCTTGATCCCGTGAAGCTTGAAGTATTCGAGTGTGGACTGGATTGTTTCGACACCTGGGTGGACAGAGAGATCTTCGTAGACGGCCTTCCGCTTCCGCTCATACCAATCGAGCAGCTGTTTCGCACTTCTGAGCACACAACCTCCAGCGATTGAACTACTGTTCAACACTCACGCGGCCAACGGGAACAGTTATCGTCGTTGCTCCTGCTTCTGCGCATGCTGCGGCGTGGAGAAGTCCGGAGACTAAGTAAAGGTTTGTGTGAATCCCATGCTCGCTTTCAAGCTCGTGCGCGGCTTGCAATCCCTCCATCGTGGCTGGTATCTATCGCGGTCATTGATGGTCTTCAGCTTTATTTGCGAGTAGCGATAAATATACGCACACTGATAATGACCTTGTCCCTGCGGATACCTTTCTCCTCGAAAAGAGAAACCAGGCGCTGGGCGATTCTTACCATCGAGGATGCGTCATTATGTTTGCGTGGATCTACGATCGTAAAATGGGGTCCGTCCACTCGATAAAGAATAATGTTCCCCAGTTCAAACAGCTATGGTCCGCGTCATTCTGATGTGATGAGAGGGATGGTGACGGGAACACGCACAAATCGCTCGAGTGACGCTTTCACGAGTCTTGTATTAGAAATACGACGCCTGACACTAAGGTTTGTTAGCCATCGGACTTGGTCGACCGATGGTACTTTTGGAGACTTACCGCTCGTCTAGTGTTTGTTTCACTGCCGTCCAGACGTGATAAAACACGCTCTCCGCGTCAATAGCCCCAATAATGCTCCTTGGATTTATTGCTGTGCCATGGAAGTCATGCAGTCCGAGCGCTTGTTAAGATCAGTCATCCGCAACAAGTGGACATAGAGAAGATGATATACTCTCGAAGTCTAATGTATCTCCTATAAGCGCGATGTCGCGATCCTTGACCAGCTTCATTGCTGTAGTAGTGATACTAGTAATCGAGGATATGTCGGCGTTTTTGTCGGGGCGAGATCTGGAAGGCATAATGTTGGCGATAGATTTACTGCAATTACAACTGCGTGTTGAAGTCGAGATTCAGGGTGGGTAGTAACTCAAGAGAGATGATCTGTGGACACGATTTTCAGACTTATAATGATTTGCGAACAATGAGCCTCAGCCGTGGCCGTGGCCAGAGCTCTGAGCCACTGAAACAGACAAAGAGATACATCAGCCGCGGTGCTCGAATTTCTTGGCTTGCGATGGTCAGAGACGGCTCTTGCTAAGGTGGTGGCCAAGAGGGCCAGCCACCGGTCAATTACTTACCATTGTCGAAATATGTTACCGGGTATCATCACCAGGCCATGCCGTTAGTAGGGTGCGTGTCGATCGATATACCAGATCTGGCCGGTGACCTTCCGAGCTTCTCTGTCCCATGTCCAATTAACCTTCTGAACCATTTCAATCTCTTACACCGTTACGCAACAACGAGAATGTATTCGATATATGACACACTATCACTTTATACATCGAGGCAGCGAATAGTCCTGGACAGCAATTGACATGAGAAATAAGCAAGAAAGGAAGAATGTAGGGTATATTCTAGAGGTTAGCCATAGCCGAAATAAAAAAACACTACCGATGCAAATGACCACGCTCTGACGAGTACGTGTGCCAATGGTTTTCCATCCCATGGCTGGTGTGTTCATGCGTGTACGGATCGGACGGAGGTAATGGATAGTGACCATTATTTTGTTGGTGGTGTGATGACTTATAGCGAACGTGAGCGTGGCCTCGAGCAGGATAAGATAAAATTGAGGTCTCACGGCATAATGGTCCTCCTCCACCTTGACGGATCCATAGTGGTTATGCCGAGGGGCATAATTTGAGAGGGTTTGAGGTCCTGCCATGGAGGATGGTCGATGGTTCACAGGTGAATGTAGAGGCTCTTGCATCTGGGCGGGCTGCATGAAAGTGAACGTCACTAGGATCCGATGAAGCCTCTACGTGCACTTATGCCACAGAGTAGCGTTCGTGTAGATGAAATAACACTCGCCGAAAATGGAGGGCTTGATGTAGCGCTCGACTCTGAAGGGGTATTAGGCATCTGGAACGCTGGAGCATGCAGATTGAACATAGGCGACGGGCCAGAAACGCCATGTGGGTTAGAAGGCGTATACGAATAGTGATGGGTCATCGGCTGAGGGATGGTGAGTGGCGGTGGGCGAATGGGGTCGCCACCATGAGGGGGCGTGTCGCTGGGGCTCTGGAAACGAAGCATGTTAAGCGCCGCCTTCAAGCACAAGAGGAAGGATCGTGCCATGTATGCTCCCTCAACATCCCCGGCCACTTTCTTCCTCTTGTACTCACGATCACGATCACAGAGACGCACATCTTGGAAAGTCGAAACAGAATCTCGACGAGGTATTTCCATGGGTAGACCCCTTCCACCAGATTCAGTCAACATTCGCCGCAGGTCTTCGTTCTCTTTTTCTAATCGTGTGTTTTCCTGTTCTAATTCTCGAATCCGTATAAGCGGCGGCGGGAGTGCTGAAACATCTTCATGTGTAAAGCCGAGAGCTGTTTGGAGCTTGGTCACGGTTGTTTCTAACTGAAGGACCGTATGCGTTGCGTCAGTCAAGAATACACAGAGAGTAAGGTCTAAAGACCGAGCAATAATGGAGACGAACCTGCTCAATGTAAGCTTTTCGTTTTGCGCGATGTCTTGCCTGAGCTTTGGCGTTACGGCTTCGTTCAGGGCGTTCTGAGTGAGACGTGTGGTGGTGGTTGATAGACGACATCACGTTATAACGTAAGGTAGGGGAAAGGAATCGGGGTCTGGACAGATGAGAAAGCACCTGAACTTATATCAAGTGGGGGTTTCGGACGATTAGGTTTGAGACTTTGGGCTTTCGAATTTCCCAAACCCTGTGTTTGTCGTAGTCCCGATTGTTCGCTTTCCTCGATCAGGCGAAGAGCCCTTAAACTGGACGGACGACCCTGGGAGATGAGTTGCTCGTTCCATTAGTCCATTTAGATTCTCCTGGATGTGGCCAAAACGATTGTTTGATCTATATTGCGATACTTCTCCCTATTCAAGGTGCATCTTGGATTTGTGGTCTGTAATTCCGATTGTTTTCTGGAACCTGGACAATCCGGTGCTTCCCTTTCTCCTGGATGAGTCTTCTAAGACACGATACCGATTGTTAGCAATTTGCCGTATCGGCAATGCGGCCGTTGCATCTTGAAGATTTTGAGTGCCTGAAGGTGCTTCTTTTGATCGGGGATCATTACAGAAATCGCAAGTTGCCAGGAAGTTGATGCGCGCTGGACGCATTCGAATTTCGGAGACGTATGAAAGGAAGCAAATTTCGAACTCATCACTCCGCGCTATTGGTCCAAGCTTGGCAATAATTCCAGATATCATCCTGTCTAAACGGTTTAGTGGCGTCCATTCTGTCGCCAGATCAACGAAGTATACTTGTGCTGGGGACAGTCTCCCTCTTTAATGGTCGACCCCTCGGACCCATGGAACAATCAGTATGACTTCTCGCAACAATCCGAGTGTGCCCAAATCAGGTGGGGCATGCCACGCGATCGCCCATAAAGTCTCCCTTGATGACAAGGGGGATGACTTACCTCTCATATTTGCAGATAAGTCCTGAGATATACAGGATACGGGCCGTTCAGCTTGCTACCAGATATTATCCAGCAGGAGCATTGAAGTTATTTTCTCGCTAAGGATCGGGGACCACAAACTTTATCAGAATGATTATCTCCATGTAGAGAATGACCCCTTCATGGATTCCACGACGGGTTTCTTTGATCAGAATTCTGTTTGGTCTTGGAATGGCGCGTTTAAGCCCACACTTTGCGACGGAGAGTGGAAATATTCATATCGAACGTTAGAGTGTGTCGATGACCGAATTCAAAAGTTAACGTGGCGTTCGACTATTACCTGCTGCATTGGCCCCCTTTTCCAATTGACTGTCCAATTCCCTTCTAAGCCTTATCGACTTCGTCTTGGGCCGAAAGTAACTGTATCCACGTGCAGAAACAGGCATTCCGTCCATCACGGTGAGCGACTTCTGATTTAATAACCCTGGCAGGAAGTCGAGTGATTTGACTTGGAGTAAATGAGCTGTTTGCGAATTGAAGCAGCTTAAAACCTGTCCCGAGTAGCTATGTGGTCCAGTCTTCGCGAATTCTGATGGTGGCCTCGCCCCAACGTCGTCGTCGCAAATCCTTGACAAGACACATCATCCTGGGATCGAAGACGCCTTTACCAGGTAAGGAGAGAGCTGGTGGCGTCTCTACAGAACGTCTAGTCGCAGTATAAGTGGCAGCTATGACGTGGATCGCAAGGAAATATGCGAAACAGGATGCCAGAGGTAGATGAATGTCAATTTTACAAAAGTGTTCCAAAATTCATGGTATAAAGTGTTACCTCTTTCTTCGCTGTTAACCTGATCGTAGAAAAGCCATGTCTCCCTTTAGAACTCCCAGACAGATTGTGAGCCTTGGTCAAGATCACTAAAGCCGTGTCTACCGGTATCTGGATGTCGCATGGGGACCAAGAAGTAAGTATCAGCGAGTAGCTCTGCAGCACCTTAGCAGAGCGCGAAGACCTTGCATTGACTCCGCGACGGCAAGCTTTACATGTTCACATGCAGGCGTGTGCTGACTGTTCAACTTCTTATCAGGAATGCCAGGGTCGTGAATCCCAGGTAGATTATTGACCCAAGACTCCGTACCTTCGACTAAATTGGGAGAGTCGTCGACAATGCACATAATGCTTGCACTCATTCCACGGATAGGAGGCATACTGAAACTGGCGTTTGAGTACTATTTTTCCGGGGTCTGTGAGAAACAAAAAGAGTGATTGATTACAGAGCACCGACTCGTAGTCGTCCTGCCCGAGGGCCGGTCCTTCTGACTTCCAAGCTACGCCTACCTGTCAACCGTTGAAAGTCGTGGACTTCGACAGCGATCTGATGCCACGCTACGAGCGCATGGTATTCTGTGGTGTAGTCGCATGTAAAACGGCCACTTGATCACTGGCCGGCAAACAAGTTCTGTGTCAGGACCGAGGACTCAATACTCAACAACCCTTCTTGGTGAAAGGTCGACGACATTGTAACAAGTATGTGGTAAGGAATGACGCACCAAGCTCCATCCCCGTAATTGCTCGAAACTGCGCCCGTCTACCCCGCATTCCTCACCTAGTGCCTTCAGGTCGGCGACTTCATGTGTACGCCAACATTCTCGTGTAGCATCTCCGAGCTTTTGCATCATGTTTAGGTTAAAAGTCAACACGCTTACTTTGAGAGTGCTCGGTATCACGCGGACGGGAAGGCTGTCAAAATTCGGATAGACCTAGCCGTTGGATACAAGCAAGTCGGGAACGAGCTTGACAGCGGCAGGAATGTAGATTGCCTGCGGCTGCTTCCCTCCTGCTTGGTTGACAAGTACCCAGGGAGGGTCAACGGAGATCTCGATTGGCGACGTATGCAGGGTCAGCGGTACACACACAGGAACAAGAGGTGCTGGCTCACATAGTGATTATTTCCCCACCATCTGTAGAATCTACTACACAACGAGGAAGAAGATAGAAGATAGGGACCATAAATAATAGTCAAATTACAGGGGGCGAACGAGAGCGTCGGAGGCGGGTAGTCTGTACATGTTGTTCAAAAGCAAAGAATGCAGGGTTGGTCGTCAAGGGTGGTAGCGCGAAGGGAAAGGTCACAGGACGGATATAAAACATGACAACCTCGGGCTCAGTCATCGTCCTCATCTGAGATCACCATCCGATTTCGCCGAGGGTGGCTGTTCCCAGCAGTTCCCGCCCTGGTAACAGACGGCGATAAATTAGTCTGCGTATCCTGGGCAGGCATCTCCCCGGCGTCTGATGACGGGGAAGTGGAAAGAGCCCTTTTAGCGATTGGTCTTGGCTTAGGTCGAGGGGGTGGAGGAGCGGGAGGAGAGTCGGGAGAAACGGCGACGCCTATCTCCTGGTCATCCTCATGTGAAGTGTCCGCGTCTGTCGCATTGTGCTCTGTCACGGTGGTAGTTGCCGGCTGCTCGCCTTTCCGCTTCTTATTCCCAGAGTCGTTCCCAACCTTCCTGCGCCTCTTCTTCGTACCGTGCGCTTTCATAGTTCCAACTTTGGCTCCACCCGACGTGGCGGCCGCCGTCTCCGCCTTTTCTCGCATGATCCTCTCCTTCTCAAGGAAGGCTTCAATGTCGCCGTACTCTTCATCGCTGTCTTCGATGAATTGCGCCGATTTGTATTGTTCCTTTTCTTTGGTCTTTTTCTCTTTCCTCTTCTTTCGCCTGGGCTCGTCGTCGTCAAGCGCATCCACATCATCATCGCCGGACGCAGGTGAAGGTGAGCGCCTTCGACGTCGACGGCGACGCTTCTTGCCTAATAGCTCCGAAGCCTTCTTGCCCTCAAGATCGATGGGAGTCTCCAAAAATTGTTCGATGACAGTGAGAGTGCTTTGAAGATCGGATGGTGCGATACCCGAAGGCACGTACCACTCCAATTCGTCCGCATCTGTCCATAAAAATATTAGCAAAATACGACGGGGGGGTGGAATAAACCGTACCTTCATCTACGACGAAGAATTTGCAGAGTCGGAACAAGAGTTTTACGTGCGGGTTTTTCGTCGCAGCATCTGCTTGCTCGTTGCTCAGATATGGTACCTCTGAGCAACGTTCTTAGTACAATTCCCTCGACGCAGAAGTGCAAATGAGTTACATACGGTAGTCAGTTATCTTCGCCATCGCTTCTGCCGACGGCCCCTTTAGTCTCAGGGCCTCCGCAGCCACACCATCGTCATCGTCGTCAAGTAGTTCAGCGTCATCGTCCTTTGCGTCCGTCGCATCAATTATCCTCTGGCGCTGAGCGATGACCAAGCCCAGAATCTAAGCGTAAAAGTCGTTGGCGACCGTCGAGGATATTTTAAGGTCGCACATACATCTTTAGTCCAGTGGACGAACTCCCCATTCCCAGCATCAACAAGTGCAGCAATCGCAATCCCCAGTTGATCACTCCAGGAATACCCCTTCTTGACCTCAACCTCCTGCGGGAATCTCGTATCCTCCACCGTCTTCTTCTCCCTCTTTGCTTTCTCCTCTGGTTCCCAGCTCGAGAACTGCTTCCAATTTCCGCGGTTTTTCGGGAAGAACGCCTACCAATATTAAATCAGCCCAAGCCCAAGCCATGTTTTGGAATGGGAACACGCACCTCAACGGCCAAAAACGGCTCTTCGGCAAGCGCCTTGAAGAACTGGCGCAAAATGAACGTGATGAGGTTCACGAGGTCCTTGTAAGGCTGCTCCCGTGGCAGCGCCTTCTGATCGGCCAAAATCGTCTTGAACAGGTCCAAAGTCGACACCTACGTAAACACAACAAGTAAACACCCGAAACAGAACAATATCAAAACCATGGAACAGGGGGGGAGAGCGGAGTGAAGGGGGCAGTGCGAAGTTTCACAATCGATATTGATAGCGCCACAACGTCAAAAAGAAAAGTATTAGTACAAACCTTGAAGAACAGGCCCTCCGCCTTGGCGCGGACGACTTGCCGGTGCATGAGGCTGACCACGCGCCGCATGTATTCGGGTGATGAGAAGTCTTTGTAGCGCGCTAGGTATGTCAAGAGCGTGTGTGTGATGTCGGCGTGTGCGAATTTCTGGAAAAGTATTCGAATTGAGGGGGGGGGGTTGTCGTTCGCACCCCGGACTCGGGAGCAGAGGGAGGGAGAGGGGACTTTACCATTTCGAAGGCTTCAAAAGTGAACATCGTCTCATGCACCACGTCCTCCTCCTCCGGGACCTCTTCTTCCACATCTGGTATCCCATCTTCCTCTCCCGTGCCTATATCACATTCCACAATCAATTTCCGCGTATACCCTCACGATTAGCGCACCCAGACGAACCTTTGGCGTTCCTGCGCTTCTTTGTCGTCTTCTTCTTCCTCACGTACATATCCCCGCCCTTGCCCTTGCCCTGACTCCACTTCTCCAGCATTCGCAGCAGCGCATACGCGAGGTACACGCTTGAGTCGAGATACGTAAGCGACTGCGTGCCTGTCTTGTACGACCGTAGGCTCTCGAAGGCGATGTCTAGGACCTCACCGTTATAAATTAGCTGCTGCTGCAGGAGGTCAGCTGCTTCGCGCAGGACAGGGTCGGCGATATCAGCAGAGGACATGCAGTCGATCAGGAGGAGGAGCTGCGTTAGGCACTCGATCCCCGTCTGCAGCTCTGTCCACTGCTTCGGCTAAGAAAAGGATACAAAAGAACGCGCGTGAGTAGGCGCTGATCATAATCCTAATGTTGTAGCGTACCTTCTCCTCCACAGCCTCGCGCATCCGTTTAAGGACCCAAACGATCCATGTCCGTTCTGTGACTTCTGCAATCACGCCAAAGCTCCATCTTTCTCGCCCTGTATTGTTTGCTTTCTCTTTGGCACGCATGGAGAGGAAGAACTCCAGAAACCACTTCGTCACAAACAACAGCCTGAGATTATCCTTTTCCGTAATCTTCGCTCTCTCCGATCGGATGTCCTTCAGCAACGCCGACAGGAAAGCTTGGGAAATGGGCGCGCAGGCATGTCAATCGACGTAACCAAACCACGAAAACAAAACTTACGATTGAAGCACGCCTCGAGGAACTCGACAGCCAGTTCCTGCAACACAACCCGCGCCTCCACGGAGAGGTTATCCTCCCGCGTCATTTCATCCAGCTTCGTCCCCCTCTTCGCCGTCGTCCGCTTGGTCATGTCCATGATGCTCCCTGCCTCGCGGCTGATCGCCTGCTGCCGGTGCAGCACGAACGATTGCGAGGAGGAAGACGCCACAGGGGCAGGGGCAGGAGTTGATTCGGAGTCGGCCTCGTTCCCGGTATCTTGCGCTGATGGTGGAGGTTTCTTGTTGGGGTTAAGCTTGACTGCGATGGTGGTGCCGAAACGGGAGTGTCGGGAAGTGGCTTTACGGGCGAGGTCGCGCCGGGTGCGTTCTTCTGCGGCGAGGAGGCGGTGGAGGGTCTCTGCTGGTTGCTATTATTGCAGTTAGGATTACATCAGAAATACAATACTGGAAAATATATGTACCTTGGCTTGGTCAATGGTCAACGATGTGGGCTTGACACCGCGAAAGAGGAGGTATAGTATTTCGAGGACGAGGGTATTCCAGCTGGTCAGCAGGGGATCCTTGGCGGTGTTGGCAGCGATGGTGAGTAGAAGTTGGATCATATGCGTTTCCGAAAGTGCACGGATCAACTTCGACTGAAGCGACGAGAACTCTGCCTGGTCCGCGCTGAGACGGGTATCGAACGGCAAGTCCTTGATGAACGCGAGATTGCGTATTAGATGCAACACCACGTTGATGACCTGACCGTCCCTCTCCTGTCTCTCCTTTTGCGACTTTGCGAGTGGCGGCAGCACGATCCCAAACAGCGCCTGCATAACCCCGGGCTTCAACAACGCAGCCTTGTAGTGCAGGTGACTCTGCAGCAGCTGCGTATAGTCCGTGCCCTTATCCAGCTCCTCATCCAGCTCCTTCAACTCCTCCGCCATGTCGATAGGCCACGTCATGGCTGTCATCAAATCCGCGCACGCGATTGCGCGTTTGTCCTCCACCAAGCCTTTCCCCGCCGTTGCCAGCAGGATCGGGATGAGATCGTTTGGAAGGACACGGGTCTCCCAAAATATTCGCGCAACAGTGCGTTCGTCGTCCGTGTCGTCCTTTCTCCAGAGTTTCTTGAGGTCTTTGAGGCATCCGGAGACTTCGTCGCCGAGGCGGTATGTCCCGCCTTCGTACCCACCCAGGGCGTCGACGACGCGGCTGACTACGGGCTGGAGAATAGCGCGACGGTCAATGGCAGGCTCGCCATCGGAACCGTCGTCTGAGATATCGATGACTTCGTGGTCGGACATGAATTGGTGGCTGGAGGAGAGCCTTGGTTTTTGCCGTGTCACACTCGCGATCTGTCACATACTCACAAGTCGTGATCAGGACGCGGCGCCCGCCTCTCATTTTTTGATCGAGTCCCAACCTTTCCCAACAGTTCATGCACCATAGAAAGCTCGTATAACGTGGATACTTCATTCTTTGCATAACGAGGAGGGTTCAATCCTTGTTATTTCATCAGCGGTTATCCCCAGCTTAGGGGTGGGACCAAACTGGGTGCGGGGATGTGGGAAGAGCTGAATTGGACCCAATTCTTCATTCATTTCGGGTGACTCTCATACATACAGTTGATGCACGATGATACGTCTATCTAAATTTGGTTATGACGGCGCTCCTATGCTTTGACGTGAAAGAAAGAGAAGAAACAGGAGGAAGGAAGAGAAGTCAAGGAACATGTACCTACGTTCTCTCCTCCAGCTATCTGCTGCAACGTCTTCTCGAGGTGGTGCTGCTCCGACTCCGACCAGGCTTGTTTGTAAGTCTCGTGCTTGAGTTTGTCGACCCACGTTTCGGCTTGAGTGCGGGAGTGGAAGCGGGTCGTCGTCAGCGGGAGAGGGGACCTGGGCTTTTCGTATCGCGGGCAAAAGCCAACTTGTTTTGTATTTGGCCTTGCTCCCGGTCTTGGACTGGGACACTTATGAGACGGCTAGCGGTTGCGTGCTACTTTAGGTAAAGCGGTCTGTTTCTGTACTCGAGGTTAGCGAAGGCGCAATGCCTGCTGCTGGAGGGGCGTCCACATCCATAGTCTCCTCCCCGCGCATTAGCATCAAGCGTAACGTCAACCTCCAAGGGTTAGGGTTGCCAAGGCGCCCGCCTCCATGACCCAAACCTGCATCGAAAAAGGAAAGTAAGAAAGCGAGAAAGGGCAGCAACGGGAGAAAGAGAATGGAGAAAAGGTGAGAGGGAAAAGAGGACAGGAAGAAAGGTAAGAAAGGTAAGAAAAGGAAGAAAGGAGGAAACAGAAAAAAGGGGGAAAAGACGGGAGGAAAGATGTACCGATTCTGTTCTCCCTCTGAGATCTGTTCCCGCAGCTATTCGAGGAGATCCTACTTCGATTCCAACTAGACTTGTAAGTCTCGAGCTTCGGAGCCGCTCTGGGCGTGGGGTCGGGGAGGGAGCTTGAGAGTGGTCATCTCGGCGGTGGGGCGTTATGTTTTGTGGGCGGTGGAGGCGGATGTCGTTGTTTTCGCCTTCGCTCTGTTCTTGCTCCGAGACTGGGATCGGAGTCTAGTGTTTGGAAAACTTGTTCGGGTTAGGCCAAGGGGAATAGTCCGAATAGACGGGCCGTCAGCGTCGTAAACGGTCAAATCGATGTTGGAAGGTTGGGCGGGCTAGGCACCGCATGGATTGCCTAGCTGGGACGTGTTTACATTAAGCTGGCAGCGTCGTTAGCTTGCGCTTTCGTAGTACAAATAGAGTACTCACCTCCCGGTCGATGTTCGCCATGAAATGCGAGACTAGAGCAGCGGCAGAATCGCCTGCCGCGCTTTGGCGGACTGCGTACAGGCCAGCGACGCGTTATGTGAGGGGATAAACATATTGAGCGCCTCATGTCTGTCCCTGAAATTGAGTAGCTAGAACAAGATGTCCCGAAAGGCCAGCACAAACTTCGACGGAGCGTTGTTGTTCACAGAGGTCGAGGGAAATGTTAGGCTCAATCAAGTGTGCCTGAAGGGGTAAGCCAGAAATTTGGATGTTCCGGCTAGCTGCCTTTGCCTCTTACCACGATGCAGAAGAATCCAAGGCCTGAGGAGCAGCCCCCAGGGGTTATGTGCTCGACGCTGACATACAGGAGCTTGGGAGCTCACCACCGCTTTGTTTTATGATGGCCAACTACTATGAGACCGCCTCAAACTAGCTCAGCGCACCCGGCTGTATAAACCGTCTTTGTTGAAAGATGACGGTGCTCAAACCGTATAACTTCCAATGTCTGAACTGATCCTAGTAAGTGATACTTTTCACCGTCAGTGCTTCAATGGCGAGATGCTAACTCGTAAACCTCTCCACAGCTCACAGGGGCTTCTGGATTCGTGGGCTCGCATATCGCGATGCAACTGCTGGATAAGCGGTATCGTGTCAGAGCGTACGTCTGCTCCTCCTCTCCCCACTCTGGTGTCACGGTTTCATCCTTACAATGCCACCAGCACAGCCCGTGGCGCCAAAGTCGCTGAACTAAGGAACAACTGTGCGAAATTCGGGGATAAATTTGAAGTCGTCGAAGTCTCCGATATCGGCGCCGACCAATTCCCTGACGCTTTCAAGGGCGTCGACGCAGTCGTCCATTCTGCTGCGTCGTTGCCAGAGCGCCAGAGCGCCGACATCGTGTTGAAGGTGAATCCCTTGACCGTAATGTACAAGTTCCAATGTCTTATTAACAGTGCGTTCTCTTTATCAGAGTGCGCTAGATGGCACCATCAACGTCGTACGTCAGGCTGAAAAAGCCGGGATCAAGCGCCTCGTCGTTACTACTCGATCGCGACCGTGATCAACCCCGCGGAAAGAACGAAAGAGATCTACATTGACCAAGGTTCGTCTCTCATCCTTCCACTACACGTTACATCTGGAACGCTTACGACCTATTTATTACAATAGACTGTTACCCAGCCAGCAAAGACCGAGCTCCAAAATGGACACCTACCGCGCCGCCAGAACCCTCGCCGAAATGGAACTCTGGGCCTTCGGGGAAGCTCATCCCCACCTCGACATCACTTCCCGTCAGTCTTCTCCTTTCTTCTTCCCCATTCGTTAGGCAGCGGCCAACACAATATCCCTACAGTGAACCCCCCGTACCTCCACGGTCCCTTCGCCGAGGCGTTCACGCTGCCCCCAGGTGCCTACTACGCCATGTCCACCAACCTCCACATCTACCGCCTCCTTCACCCTTCCGGCCACTTTCCGGCCTCCATGGGGCATGCCGACGTCCGCGATATCGTGCTCGCTCTCTCCTCTCCTCCTTCCTCAACCTCCTCCTCCACCTCGTCGCAAACTCATACTCATCGCATCCCTGCACCCGTTTGACCCCCACGCGATCCTTAAATTCCTCGCTGACAAGAGGCCCGAGTTGAAGGACCGGCTGACGAAGAAGGAGCCGCCGGCGTACCCGGGTGGTCGGATTCCCATTGATTTTGGGAGGGTGGAGGAGACGGTGTTGGGGGCTGTTGATAGTGTGCTTGGGGTCGAGAGGGAGTGGGTGAAGCAGGGACATCAGGTTGATATTCCCCAGGAGGGCTAAGGACGGGAAGGCGCCTCTGACAGAACCTGAGGTATCAGTAGGCTTTGTGTATCCCGCGAAGTTGACATTACAGATTCTCTTTGTGCAGATGCTAGATATCGTATCCCTTCCGAGCTCGGGATAACCCCTTCAACTTATCTTCGCGAGTGCATGTCTTAAGGCGCAACTGACGTTAACAGCTGACCATGTCTAAACCTTTCTTTTGGATTCATTTTCGTGACGCAAGAAGTCGGGACGGTGACTTGCGGTGTGGAGAAGTGGAGGCGTGAAACAATATTTCTACTAGGAGGCAATGCGTTGTCCTGTGTATCATTCTAGGATGGGGCACCAAGAGCTGGATGTGACCGGCGCCATACCATGTTTACCACTGATGCTGATTCACGAGGCCCATGATATGCATTCTTCCTGATGAGATATGTTATTATAATCAGACTGAGGGGGTAGTGGACAAGCTATTGAGGAATTAGACGGAAGAGTAGGAGGGACATCTCATTTTCCTCGCCCCATATGTCATTACAGAGTTTTTGATGGCGCTGATCGGCGCGCGCCCAAAGTTCCTCATGATATGCCTCCCATTGACGTACCAGGTCTTCGCGATTTGGTGACTGTGGACCTTCCTAAGAAGGAAATGTGCTGAGAGAGACGTGCGTGAGGGAAGCATTGTTAAGACCAACCTTCAACCACAGTTTAACCCGACGAACATTGCATATGTCATTGAATACGAAGCTCCTACGGAGCGCTTGGAAAGTTTCTCCCGGAGGCCCTCGCAGGTAGCGAAGAGTCATTTCGTCAGCCCAAAACATTCTATAGATAAATTTGTTCAATTTGAGAAGGATCAATCGATCATGTTCTTCAATGACTTCTTTCTCCTGCGTATATTCATAGGAAAGGTCTGGACGAATTTGAACACCTTCCTGTAATCGCAAGTATCGATTTATGAACATAGGTAGTTGAAAATGAACAATCAAATACCTCTAACTTCTTGAGGTAGGTAAGGGCACTATCAAAGTACTCCCCGTTGAAAAGATGTTGCCGATCCATAGACTGAAGGTGACGCAATAGTTCTTCTTCTCCAGGAGGGGCGTTTGCAAGATGGTTTGCCCAGTAAAATCTAGCATACCGACATTCAACGTCGCTGTTAATCACGTTGAGTATATTGTCCAGTGATGTTCCGGCTGATGCACGAACATTTCAACATCCATGGTTTTATTTACATCAGTGGCAGTCAAGCGCGCCATGCACCGATGAGCTAAGTGGGCGTGGCTGATACTACGGTCCAGGAAGACTTCGGGCGGTGGGTTTTTGCTGGAGAGATAGCTGCGTAGGTCGACAAGAGGGCGGTGGCCTAAGCTATCCATGGCTTTCAAGAATTCGTAAACCTGAAGGGTATGGTAGGAGAATGGACGCTCAAGACCGAGTAACCCCTGGATTGTCATACCCCCTTCCAAAGACGACCATGAATCAAAGCACCTATTAGAATATTCGCACGCTGATATGCCAGACACTACTATGTCACTCCCGTCGTGATCTGTAGTGAATATACAAAGAATCCATGAATCTTGAAGACACTTTGGGGCAAGGACGCGGCAAATCACCGTGTCGCGCAGCCGTGTTAGGTGTTCAAGTTGAATGAGATCTTCTTGATGGAGAAGGGACTCCGGCTCATCCGAGTCCTGCAAAAGGTGCCGTGTGAATAAGTAGGTGGAGTCTCGCAATACCTATCGGACATCACCTTGATTCCTGACTCTGCCCGACCCTTCGCGTCTGATAATGTCTTTCCAAGGCTTAACAACATGGCCATACCAGCTGCGCACAGAGTCTTCAGGTTGGAGAAGTTCTCATCATGCCAAGGAATATGGTCAGTTTCAGGTGGCAGAGGAATCCAGCAATTGTTATCCATAGCCATGACTTCTTTGACAAGGGCAGTGCGGTGGGGACCTGCTTGCATAAAATGGTGGACCCAAGTTTCATAGCTATAAAGTGCTGCTGATAGAACTTGGCCTGTAGTGGAATCCAAAAGTGATGCCTGAGATGCCTGAGAACACCGTCTCAAGCAATCAAGCATCCCATGAGTGAGCTGTGCATGGAAGTACGAATCCGCAGGAGCAATGTGAAATCTCCCGGCACGGTTCGGATCGAATAGAAAGTCGCGGAATGAGGTGTGAATGGGTGTGTGATGGATATCGCCCAAGCCCCACTGGCCCGGGAAGACTTGCAGAACAGACTGGAGTCCCCGTAAAGTGATGTCAACCTGACCAGTTTCGAAAGAAAAGAAGTAACCGATCAAATTAGTAGGAATCCACAGCGCTAAAACAGCCCTCAGGACAGTTTTAAGGACAGTAGCGTCACGGTCGGGAATTGTCGAGAGGATTTGGTGATAAAGTTTGTCAAGCTCTCCGAAGGCATCAGAGCCTGTAGGAGTACTGTTCAACACTACATCTAACTGTTGCAGGGGGGATGTGAATGGTTGGTCTATGAACTTGACCAGCGTGGAAGCATAGATAAAATATCCATCACATCGCCCAGCCAAGAGGTCAACGTCAGCTGTGGCTGGCCACGGGTCTGGCACAGAAACCATCCATGGCTCGTGAGCGTCAGATGTATAGATCCTATTGAATTCATGTAGCAGATATTTGCGGACGTCCTTCTGAGATTGATAATCACCGTAGAGGGAGATAGGTTTGGTGCAGAATCTTGAAAGATCTGTTTTCTCGAAGGCACGACGGATGTTGGACTCTGGTCGGCTCACAATAAGAAAATGAAGGGGCACGCAAGGCGTTCTGATGAGGGTAAGGATATGGTTTAAGAGTTGGTCCTGATGATCCTTTCCAGCACATTCATCCAGGCCATCGATAATGATAAGTGACGGGATTGTCGTAGGTGGTATATCCGGTGAGGACGAGAATAATGCCTGGAGCGGCTCGGTGACTAGTTTTTGAAGCTGGACGGAATTTCTTTTATGGATGATGGATGGGTTATTGTAAAGAATCTGTTGGAGCGGAGGGCACAAGCTTGGGATAGACATGGCGAGTTGATATGCAATAGTAGTAAAAACTCGATCTATGGAGTCCCGTCCTTGACGACCACGAGAGAAGAAGAAGCTTGCGGCGAGGGTGTTCCGTTCAGCGCATTCTTCAGCGATTGTCTGCGCAATCGCTGATTTCCCCGCACCTGCAGGACCGTGAAGCCAGAGCACTCGCCTAAGATCCTCGCCTGACTCCCTATTGACCGGAACAAAATCGAGGATCTCTTCGAGGATCCCCTTGCGCGTGCCAGGATGGCATCTGGCAGGTGGATCTCGTTCAGACGAATCGAAAGCGGCACCTGGGGAAGTAGCATTGAAGAGAGACCCTAGTCCTATATAGAATATGTTCAGGAATTGTCTAGCCGTGGACTGCGTAACAACATAGGCTTACCTGGTTCTGGCTTGTTGGTTGAGATGCTCCCGATATTGTAGTGATCGCCTCGGATATCCATAAACGAGCCTCCGAAGACATTAGTATATTGCGCATTAGTAAAAGCCATTTTCGAGGGTGTCGTATGTTCACAGATGAGAGGATAGCTTGAAGTTGCCAAAGCCTGGCCTTTTGAAGCAAGAGTTCAAGTTGACGCTCGGAAGTCAGTTCGGGTTCGGGTCTCGTGGCTCCACAGACTGTTTTCGGGCTCCGATATCGCTATGCAACTGGCCTATGCCACCTTATGCCACCTACCACTACTACTACCATTTCATCGGGGTAAGCACTATTCATAATCTAATCACCCGTTTCCGTGCTTATCTCTGTCTCAATTCTACTTTGGATTACATAGCTGTTACACAGAGTTTCGTTTCTGTTCACTGCGACGATAACGGTTCTCCACTTCCCGTAACGATGCGAGACTGCCAGGCGGCGGTGTGCCGAGAGTGAGGAAGGATGGTTTGGCAAAATAGGCCCCAAACGTTAGTTGTCGTACCAATCTATCTGCATGTACGTGCAGACTCGACTCTGTTGCTCCCCGCAGAAGACTGTCGGCCCCAACTACTACTACCATTTCATCGAGGTAAGCACTATTCATAATCTAATCACCCGTTTCCATGCTTATCTCTGTGTAAATTCTACTTTGGATTACATAGCTGTTACACAGAGTTTCGTTTCTGTTCACTGCGACGATAACGGTTCTCCACTTTCCGTAACGATGCGAGACTGCCAGGCGGCGGTGTGCCGAGAGTGAGGAAGGATGGTTTGCCAAAATAGGCCCCAAACGTCAGTTGTCGTACCAATCTATCTGCATGTACGTGCAGACTCGACTCTGTTGCTCCTCGCAGAAGACTGTCGGCCCCATTAGCACGCTCTCAGTAATCTTACCCGGAATTTTTCCCGTCCAACAGAATGCGGTGACGCGATATTGGATGTCGCGCTGTAGAGTGGGATAGACCCAGCACCAGATACCGCGTCATCATCGATTTGTTTTCGACTGTCATACACCCCTGCCGGGCCACTGGTATGTCTCATGCCTTTCTCTCAAGTTGCACCTCTGTGCCCCTTCACAGATGGATTGGCACTGCCGATGCCAGATTACTACGCCCTCTCTGCCAACCTCGCCCTATCGCTTGCGCAAGCCCTCCAGCGCCCCCCCCCCCCCCCTCCCTTACTCCCGGCATCCCGGTATCCGTGATGTTGCCCCCGCCCACGTCCTCGCTCTCACCAGCCCCCTTTCATCTTCAGTGGGCCGAAAACGTATGCTGTTCGCCTCTTCCTAGGGTTTGGACTTCAAGGTGGTTCTAGCGATCATTGCGGAGCGGCGCCCAGCGCTGAGGGAGGTGCTCAATGGAGGTACGCTGCCGAGTCCTGGACGATTCGATACGCTGGCCGTTGATTTTGGGCGGATTGAGAGGTTTTTAAGGCGGAGGAAAGAGGAGTTGTAGACTGTGGAGGACACGGTATTGGGCGCAATTGATGAGTTGCTGGAGGTTGAGGAAAAGTGGCTGAGGTGATTTACACATACCTTGTAAAGCAGCCGTACGGTGATCCGACACACGATCGGGGGATAGGTGAGGAAAGGGGGCATGTGATTCCGATTCCGCATGGTAGGGGTTGTCACGGCCCGGGGATGACAATCCATGAAGTGACGATGATCTGCACATGCTAGCCGTCCGCTATGACTTCTTTTTGCCAAGGTGTCAACTAAAAATTGATTGGCGCCCACGGATTCCATCTATCATATAAACTGTTGTCTATCTTTCAGCCAGTCAGCAGTGCAGGGATCTTCAGAATGACTCAGACGGTCGTCGTGAGTGCTTTCTATCTGCTCTCGACGTTAAGATCGACCTCTAGAGGATATGATAGGTCACTGGAGCTTCTGGATTCATAGGCTCCCACATCGTTGTGCAACTCTTGGACGAAGGCTATCGTGTTCGAGGGTATTTCTCTTCCTGCTTGACCGGTAGCAAATCATTCAAAACGGTGCTCTCAGTCTAGCGCGCGGGTCTAAAGTAGCTGAACTTGCGAAAACTTATGCAAGATTTGGCGACAACTTCGAAGCTGTGACTATTTCCGACATTGCTACTAACCAGTTCCCAGAAGCGCTCAGTGGTGCAGATGCCCTCATCCATTCTGGCACGCCCATCGCTGGCCGACAGTCTCCCGAAGCTGTTTTGAAGGTGACGCGAAATCATGAGCTCTGTAGACGTGTGGTACTGACCAGCTACTTGTGGTGGCGGTAGACATCAATAGAAGGGACTTTAAATGTCCTTCGTCAGGCTGAGAGAGCTGGTATAAAACGGATTGTGGTCACGAGCTCGATTTCAACTGCTATCACTCCGGAAAGGACATTCACAGATCAAGGTCGGCTTTCAAATTCTCGCAAGTCATTTCGTTCAGGCAACTAAGCATACCGTTGTAGACTGGCACTCTGCAACAATGGAGACGGCATTGAGTGGTACATACATAGACGCGTATTATGCGGCTAAAACACTAGCCGAGCGCGAGGTCTGGAGCTTCGCGGACGTGAATCCACACCTTGATATCACAACCCGTGAGTTCCGATAGTCCTACTTTTCATCATGCAAATACTTAAGCCTCCTTGTGTAAAGTAAACCCGCCATTCGTTTATGGGCCTTTCGCACGAGGCTTTTCCCTGCCGACACCGAATTACGCCGCCTTATCTTCCAACCTTCTCCTTTATGCCTTCTTGAATCCCGCGGGCAAGTTCCCCGGAACTGCAGCCCAAATCGACGTCCGCGATTTGGCCAAGGCGCACGTCCTAGCTCTTCGGAGCCCACCAACCTCCCAAGTGGGCCGCAAACGCATCATGCTTGCCTCACCTTACAATTTCGACTTCAAGACTATCATCGACGTGATTGCTGAAAAACGACCCGACCTCCGTGGGAGGCTTCTCAAACCTCCTGCCAAGGATTTACCCTTCAAAAGAGCGCCAGTCAACTTTGAAAGGATACTACAGGTGATCGGGATAAGGAAGGACGAATTCAGACTGGTAGAGGAAACCATTGTGGATGCGATCGACAGCCTGATCTTGCTGGAGAAGCGGTGGATTGCTGATGGACATAGTGTTACTATCCCAGTGGGCTCATAATAGAGTATGTCTGACCTTAGGATCTCCTGTATGAAGCACTTTTGGTCGTTGATCTTCCTAATGCCTGTCTGGCGAGTTCGCGCACTGAGATGTGTTCAGCTAGCATTCAAGGCCTGAGAGATGACGAGAGATATGGGGAACTTGACAAGAGGCATTATATTGGCAGGCGCTAATAATACCTAGTAAAGAATCGAGATTGAAACGTTGAGGATTGCCATCATCGAGCTTGTTGACGTCGCCGGAAATTGCGGGCCGCTCCCAAACAACCTGTGCAAACTTTCAATTCGCTTTCATCTCAGTGCTATCATCGACTCAGCTCAATGTACCAACGGTCATACACAGTGAATGCAGTCGAAGTCTTTTCAACTCTGAATAATGCTTGTGTACGACGCGCCCACCACACCATCGTCCACGGAAATCCTTGAATTCGGTCCGCCTTTGAATGCTGTGTATCTTCATTCCAGAATTTGATACTAATCTTGCGACGTTCAAACTCGCACAGCCTAGAGGCCAGCTGGTCTTGGACTGTTTGGAAGCTCTTAAAATCTGTACATATTCCAAGCATTGGACGCGTCGAGACGCTTATATGCAGCTTATCCATCCGACGCCGTCGACGGACACAGAGAACTCAGCGGCATCCACCGCCACAGCTCATTTATTACACGCTCCGAGTCCACATTGATCTTTATCGTGGCTTCCCTGTCAGGGTCTCTTAGGGAGGATGTGTCGCCATGTCATAGCCTCTCTATGGCCTGTCAATGATAAAGGAGCAGAAAATGCTCGTTAATACCCATTGTTTTCCCTTCCCTCTTTTTCTCTAGGCTTCCTCGATCCACTATGAAGCATCTTCACTTGTTCTCGCTTGGACTGGTCCTTTCCCTCCAGTCACAACTTGTCACTTCGCTCAAGATCCCTTTCAAACGGACCGCGCACCCGAAGACCCTCATTGGAACCTCCTCTCATTCAATTGGGACGCTATTGGCTGGTACTTCTGACGATGACAACCTTGGGAATGTGGGCAATATTCGGGTGCGTCTGCTTTCTGCGCCGCTGACAAGAAATAATTACTGACATCCGGACAAGTACACGACCAACATTACCATCAACGGAAAGGGTAAGAATGAATGAAAGGTACACCTTGTCCTTACTGACCTTCATCTTCCAGAGGTCCACGTTGCACTCGATACTGGTAGCACCGATCTATGGTACGTATCTCAATGCGAACTCATCGTGCCGTCATAGTCTGAATTCTTCATAGGGTCATTCCTCCCGGTGGCATCGGGCAGTTCAACGACACTGAGATCCCCCTCTCGCTACGGTACGGAGACGGCAGCTATGGTGTCAAAGGAACGATTGGTGTCTCTCCGTTTGAATTTGGGCCGTACAAGATTGGGAAACAAGGTACACGAACTTTATCGCCCTTTTCCCCGTGTTCTGTTCTGATACATGCGCCTTACTTCCTATAGCCTTCCTCAATGCCAATGAGGTATGTCTCCAACCACGGTTACGGCATTACTTGATCATTGAAACATGTCCAGTCTACGATTGGTGCTATGACTGATCTTGGAATCTACGGACTGTTCGGGCTTGGCTTTGACCACCCAGAAACCTCCCCCATCAACTCTGCCATCGAGAAGAAGTATGGCCCATCCGCAACATGGGGCGCTTCCGTCCTCCAGAATATCTTCAACCAGAACGCCAGCAAACCAAACTTCATCGCTGTCGACCTTGCCCGCACGGAAGATCTCGAGGGTACCGCCGGTGGCTCGTTCAATATCGCGGACTACGACAAGGAATATGTTGCCGTTGCAGATGCGCCCAAGCTCTTGCAATTCCCGCGCAATGCCACGAGGTGGACAACCTTGCTCGAAGACGTCTGGGTAGATGGCGTCTCTATCAAATTTGGGTCCACAATCGAAGGCGTCCCCGCTGGGAAAGCTATTGCGCTCGTCGACACCGGCAGCCCAGCGGGTGTCTTCCCGGCAGAGATTATGCAAGGCATATTCTCAAGAATTGAGGGCGCGGCATATGACAAGACGATGCGTCTTTGGTTGATTCCCTGCAACTCTACCACCAATGTCGACATGGTCATGGGGTATGCCCACCCGGTGCTTTACTTTGTAGCCTGGGACTTACACTTCACCTCCCGTAGGAACCAGTCGTTCTCGATTCATCCACTTGATCTTAGTGAAGTGACCTTCGCAATGATATCAGGGCAGAATCATACATTGTGCACGAGTTCCTTCTCCACCCATGATAAAGTCGGTGGGAACGAGTTTGACCTCGTGCTTGGAGATACATTCCTCAGGAACGTCTACAGCGTGTATGTCTGACTTTTCTAGCCCTCGTCGGCGTCCTCAACAACTAATATCAATTAACCTTAGATACGACTTTGGTGACCCCAGTGGGTCTTCTGACGGCGCCATGGGTGTCCCGTATATGCAATTTCTCTCCCAGATTGACGCCGCCAAGGCCGCTGAGCAGGCTATCGCCGTGCGCAACAAGGCCATCGCTGAAATTGGCCCCGAGATTCCTCCTAAAGAGCTTCTTGCCATCTTGAATGGCCCCGCCACCACGACCAGCGGCGCGTCCACACTGACCAGCACCACCAAAACAAGTGTGAACCTCGCTCCAGGCGAGACCTTCGCGGCTGATACATCGGACGTTTCGCGATATGCTACCATCGTCATTGGGCTACTGGCAGCAAATGTTAGAATCTATACCGTAGTGTAGAGTCTATGATCAGACTAAGTGATAAGGAAGAATAAACCTCAGTCCGGTATAAGTGACTTTATTGATAAGATCATACCTAAGTGATAAGGAAGAATAAACTACGGTATGATCAGTAAAGGTAAGTGTGTGTGATAAGAGAAAGTGGCTCACCCTCAGTCCGGTATAAGTGACTGAGGGTGCCCGAGTATGTACAGTAGGTATATATATGTAGATGTGAGATAAAGAGACCTTTATGTTCTGTATGATAAAGAGACCGTGATAAGCGACACTCACAAAGGGTGTTTGCGGTGTCTCAATTCCTAACAGCAAATCTGCTCGTGGGATTGGTGCTTTTGGTGCTGGGCGTGACTAATTGTATTCGGCGGGGAACGCCGCGAGAACCCTTATATAAGTCTCTCCTTTCTCCCCACAAGAGAGACAACTAGTGATATTACACTGGAAACAAAGAACGATAACTGCCACAAAAAGATTCAAGAGATATTGAAAGATTATTCCAGATCTTCAATATTCTCTGAATATTCTTTGAGCAATGGAATATCTTTTCGATAATCTTTGCAATTTTTCCCCAAGAAGATCGATATCTGCATCCAGTGTTATGTACTATTGGACACTACGCTGAAATTGATAATGGTAGGATTCACAAGAAGGAAAAGGTCCCGATCAGATAAGATAGATTGATCGATCACTTCTCGTTGGCTTAGATAATCGCAGGTTGAGCAGGGTCACATGGCCATCGGCTTTCCTGCGTCCACACGAGCCCTCTTCAATAACACCATAGGGCGCCGTCCCGCCGCACAGCCCGCTACTTTCAGCCCTTTCTTTGTAGCCGAATGATCCGTAAGGGCCTGTTCGGCAACACAATTCAACTGAGAATTTGAAATTGTTGATCTCAAATTCTCGCCCGATTTGTTTGTATCACAGGCCCGAGACCAAACAGCGTGACTTCCAAAAATAGTCGACGCTCTGATCTGCTATTTCTCGCACATTCTGCGCTGTATCTCGCTCGCGCTGTTAATTGAATGATACCTGTCACCTGGAAACGAAGTATATAGTCATTATGAAACGTTCTGTGCTTTTAAAGTATACCAAACAGTGAAATCCCCCTTTCAGGAGAGCATTTTTGGTTCAAGAGGGTGAACCAGCATTTTTTCACACGGTGGATAGCGCGATCGCAACACGATTATCCGCTCGAAAACTGCACTCATGGATGGCCCTCGCAACTCTGACACGTTCCGAAAGCGTATAGCTGTGCTTATGACAGCATATGTGGTACAGCTTGTTGGAATAGCAGTTACTTTATATGCAAATCCGCTCTATTGGAAGCAAGACTACCATACATCTGCACTATCTGGTGATGCCTGGTTGAACGAGCTAATCCATGGCCATCCCGATCGAATTTGGACAGAGCTCGGTGTTCGATTGCATGTTTTCCTTGCCTTCGTGATAGAGCTGCGGACTGTATGTGGTCTTTCCGACTCGAGGCATGTAAAATTAGAAGAACAGGCTGCAATCTTCCTGTATGCCTGCGTCACAGGTTTATCTGTTCGCCATATAGGAGAGCGATTTCAGCGATCCAACGAAACGATATCCAAGTATGTTGTCCGCCTTTTCCGAATATTTCTCTCTCAACGACCACTAGGTACTTCCGAAAGATTTTGATTGCTATATCCTCACCTCCATTCTACACCATTCATGTTCGCCTACCCAACACGGATGAACCTATTCATGAATACATCCGAAACAATCCGAAATTCTTCCCCTTTTTCTCTGGTGCTCTGGGCGCCATGGACGGAACACATATCCACAGTTCCCCTTCTGCTGCGGATCGACATGCAGCTAGGAACCGCAAAGGCTGGTTCTCACAAAACTGCCTTGCATGCTGCTCCTTCGCATTCCGTTTTATATACATCGTCAGTGGTTGGGAGGGATCGGCTGCTGATGCAACACTCTTCGCCAATGCACGTTTGACCGACTTTGTGATTCCAGCCGGAATGTACTATCTTGCCGATGCAGGATTTGGTATTTGTGATGTGCTTCTGGTTCCGTACCGTGGAGTTCGATACCATTTGGCTGAATGGGGTCGCGCCAATGTACGGTGAGTATCGCAGTACATCCATTTCTAGTATAAATTGCTCATGGTTTTTAAGGCCTGTAAATAAGGAGGAACTCTATAATCTACGGCACGCACAGGCCCGGAATATTATCGAAAGGATATTTGGGGTTCTTAAAGCCCGATGGGCAATTCTCACTCGGGCACCCCAGTACGACATGGATCTTCAGGCTCGAATCCCGCCAGGGCTTGCTGCGGTGCACAACTTCATCATGACACATGACCCTGCTGATATCGAGGCATATCTCGATGATCCTGATCTCATTGATCCAGACCCAGGAGCAACTGGAGATATGGGTGTTCTAGCAGATGGATATGTTGATCGTGCAGAGAGAGAACGGGCAACAACAACAAGGGATAGCATTGCGCAGGCGATGTGGAATCAATACCAACAATATCTACGCGAGCACCCAGATATAACGATGGATGATTAAAGAGTGGGCTAATAAAGTGATGAGGTCGAGGATGGACCGACGAAGTAGGGACTAAAGGGATTGTAGTGGTAAAAGACTGTGATCAAAAAAGAGTGGAGGGAATTACGAAGAAGAATCAGAATCAAACAAGAAGTGGTGCAGTATCAACCTTGTTCTGAACCCACACCTTCCGGAACTCTTCATCGTCAAGAGCGAGATAAACTGCGGCAGCATCACTATCCTTCTCAAGAATATGAATGAACGTGAGGATAGGCTTTCGAAGTCCGGTCGGGTCCGGTTCTTGGCACCTTTTTGCCGCAACCGAGACCGCGACCGGTCGCTCAACTTACGAGGCCGAGCCAACCGACAACTGGACCGTGCAGAACCGGTCGCTGTCGGTCGCATCGACATGCACAACCGGTTCTGACCGGTTGCGACCCAACTGGGTTGTGACCGGTTGCGTGTCGGTCGCAACCGGTCGTCGCCACTCAAGAGCTCACGAAAATATATAAGTCGAACATATTATATTGAACTATATTAGTATATACACATCACTAGTTAATAAGAGTCTAAGCTCAAAGATTAGTAGAGTAATAGTAAGAAATCTTAGAAGCAAACTCACAATGAATGATCAATGTCGGGCCATCGATGCTGTGGTCTTCGTCGAGGACGCCGCCTACGCATCGTGGCCACCAGGAGTCAGGGCGCGGTCGCAGTCTCATGTCGGCTGCGTGACGTGTTGGCCGCCATCCGATGTTTGCCAGGTGGGACTGCTGCTGCTGCGGTGTGACGTGGCAGCCTGCTGCGCTGTCCATCGGTGGTGTGTGGAGAACGGACATGGTGATGGTGGTGGCGCATGGGCGTCAATAGGCGATGGTGGTGACGGGGCATGTGCATGGACATGTGGCGGTGTCGATGTGGCATGGGTGTCGATAGGCCGTGGCAGCGGTGGGACGTCGATGTCGATAGGTGTCGAGCGACGTGGGGGGAGCATTCATAGTCAGCTGCGGGGGTGGGGATGTTCAGTGAACGGTGGGCAGGTGTGGATGACGCACCTAAACGGCTCTCCCCCAACTGGGGTCTGCCCTGCTCGACTTCCCACCTATTCCTTCTGTATTCGTCCGTCTGGGCCCACCACAGAGGCCGTGGGAAACGTTGTTGGGTGCGCAAATGGTGTTCGTGTCGAGTCGACCGCGCCAACGGACGCGACGACGGTGGTGGTGCTGGTATTCGTGGTGAAAGGGAGTCAACAACATGCGCCAACAATTGTTTATGCGTACCATGTGACTTCACGTGGGTTCTGACCGGTTGCGACTGGTCCCGACCGGTTGGGGCAGGCCGGCCATTTCCGCGCAACCGCAACCGCGGGCTCTGAAAATCAGCCACAACCGCAACCGCAGGTCCGGTTGTTTGCGGTTGCGGTCCGGTCTTTTTCCGGTCTTTTCCGGTTGGTGCAACCGGACCTCGAAAGCCTACATGAGGAGCTCATAAATCGTGAGCCACTTCTCCAACACCTGAGCTCGGGTGATAGCATCCTGACGACGTGACGCATTAACAACAGCATCTGAAGGAACAGGTGCAAGTGCTTTTGCAATCGCGTCACCAAATTGGCCGAGCGAGAGCGAAAGCCCTTCGATGGCAGTCGCTCCAGTCATCCTGCCTCGCTTGGAAGACGATGGCGCCGCAGTGCTGGGAGGTGCTGCAGCGGAACGTTTATTTGAGCGACGAGGAGTCATGATGACGACCTGTGAGTAATTAGAATGCGTACACCATAAACATAGTTTGTAACTACGCACCTGTGTGACATTTACACCTTCATCGTCCGATTCTTCCAAGGAGGACTGCGAGGTGCCACCAATGTCAGCATCGACGGGAACGGCAGGTGTGGCTGCATCATCCGATGGCGGGCTGGAAGTGTCGACAGAGCTGTTGGGTACATCCTCGTCATCCTTGGCAGGGCCAAGACCAACGGACGAGTTTGAAGGGCGAAATACGTGTGCACCTCGGACCAACGATGGCATTACCTGCGACACGAGGTCGAAATGGCGCCAGCCGTGATTCTTGAACGCCTTCGCGTCCTTGTGGATCTTGATGTAGGCAGCCCACGAGCTCTCCAACTCGGGAGTGATGCTCGCACCCGTGGCATCGCTCCAAGTCCATCCCGAGACGTCCTTGATAGCAAGAACAACACGAAATGTCTTCTTGAGCTAATCAGGCTGTTACAAAGGTTGTGAAGGCATCTAAAATAGGTACTGACTAGGAGCCACTTGTTCTGGCAAGCCTTGACCGTCTTCGGTCCCCCTTTCGTCACCAGAGGGGTGAGAATGTCGGAAACTTCTTGGAATATGGTCTCCTTGAAGTTTCCTGCATCACCAGCAGAGGCCTTGCGTTCCAGAAGAAGCTCAAGCAGCTTGTGCTCATCCTCGGTGGTCCAGACTGCATTGGCTCTTGGAGGCATGATGATGGAGACAGAGAAAAGGGGGCAGCCTCATGTCGACACTGTACAGTCCTCTATCTATTGTTGATCTACTCTACCGCGCGGCGCGCGAGCGCGGTTGCAGTGTGTCAGCCACTTATCGGTCACAGATTGTCACGAGTTGGTGTTTGCACCGAACCCGTGATACAAACAAATCGGGCGAGAATTTGAGATCAACAATTTCAAATTCTCAGTTGAATTGTGTTGCCGAACAGGCCCTAATAGATTTTGTGGATGCAAGCCCCCTCCATATTGGCATGGACTACGACAGTGATGTCAATGCGACTCCACGGCAGTTCTATCTTTATTCATTCACGCTGTATCTATATCTTGCTCTGACCCAGTTGAATCGAGGACCGCAAGAGCGCAGCGCTCAGCGACCGAATTACGCTTTCGTCGCTGCTCTTGCGCACAGACGAATAACGGGCTCGATACTGATTGGGGTGGACTAAATAAAAAAATAAAAAAATAAATACCAAAAAAGGAAAGAGTGTTTGGTGCTGTATCGGAGAACCTCAACTCAAATCCTGCAGACTACTCGTCCCAGCTGTACGGCATGTGTTCATCGGGTGCTGAGGATTCGCAAACCTGCTGATTGAAATTGCAACATTGATTCCAGCAGAGATGTCAGGCTGACGTTCACGCAGTATCAATAAGATTGGTGTTTGATTTATGAGAGCAAATTATGAAGTGGTAGTGAGAGGAAAGTGGGGAAAAAGGGAGATGTAGAATACCACCTATTCTACGGGGTATCTATACCTCCTGGAGGGGAGACGATGTGGTCGCTGGATTGAGTCGATGGTGGTCGAGATCAGGTGGGTGCATCAATGGGGAAAGGAATCATACGTTGAGGACGAGTGATATGCGACCGCGCAAAACACATCTCGCATTTGGGTGTGCTGTGGTGGTCTGGCGGTTCTGAGATGCGATCCGTAGAATTACACAGAAAGAGAAGAAATTTACACCCTCGTAACATATAACAAAACAGTTTAAGAGCATCTCGGACCAAAAAATCTCCAGTTGAAGATCGAAAATTTCTACACTATATGGCCACCCTACATTGAGAAGTGAGCATCCGTTGTCCAAATGGGCATGAAGAGATTTACCTCTTCGTAACACTGAAATTGTACCCATGAAGAGGTGAAGAGATCAAAAATTGTAATGTGTAACACCGCTCAAGACCAGGTCAGCAGATCCGAAATTTCTAATATTGGAGCTATAAAGTGCAAAGGGGAGCATGAATAGTTGGGATGCGAGCTTCACAGCCTTTCCAGAGTGCAATCCTCGACGATATTGAGCGGATGTTGGCATTGAGGGTGCTGATGAAAGCGCGATTACCGCTTTGGGAGGTCACGTGATGCTGACAAACTCCGCTCAGTATCAGTATCAGTATCGGCCACTCCAATGAGTAACGAGTAGGCTCGTGACCAACCGCTAAGCAAACTCCGCTGGGCGCTTGTGTGCGTAGCGGCTGGGAGAAACGGTCGCGTTTTAACCGTGTCACGGTCTGTCACGTTTAACTTAGTGAAATTTCAATGCATTGCTCTAGGTCAGAATACAAAACTATTGTCTCCCTCGTCTCCTGTCTCCTCCTCGCCCTCTGAACTACTTGAAACCTCAATATCATCAAGTTCAACAGCATAGACCTTATCCATATCCAGCGCAACGTCCTCCGCACCTTCTCTCGTCAACGTCGGCTCAGGTTCCTGACTTTGAAGTTCATCGAGTATTGCGTCGATCTCCGAGGTATCCTGATTGTCGTCTTCATCATCTGAAGTAAATGTGTTCATGTCATCGACACCGGGTGATAGCGTCGTGTGTGAGGTCATGGTGACGGCAGAAGTCGGCAGCTCTGGCACAAGTGAAGAATGTGTGGTTGGGAGGGCGAAGGCTGTCACTGGCTCCAGGTCGGCATTGATGGTAGAGGTGATTGTCGTAGCGAGGTCAGTACTCAGTGAGGGAATGATGATCGGCTGTTTGCGTCGGCGTTGTTGAAGGCGAAGGAAATTCGCGACATACTCTGCAAGTGGACTCTTCGAGTTGTCTGTAATGTTCTGTAGTCCTACTGTTATGATATCATTTGCTGGTGGGTCATCCTCATCAAGAATGCGGCCAGGTATGATCTGATATACTTTATAATCCATGAGGCTTCTCATCAAAGTTTCGATGTCCTCCGTGAGATCGGGAGGAGCATGGCGCGAACCCTGATCATCGCCGAAAAGATCATTCAGTCCATTCGCCAAGTGTCGGAGAGCAGTAACGCAGGGCGCCACGAGCTCGAGCCAATCCCAAGAAGCATTAGAGCCATGGGCTTTGTAATAACTCTGATGCAAGATGTCAGTTATGTGTCGAGTAACTGTACAGTTCCATACCTTTATCCAGAAGTTGAGGTGTTCTTGTACAAGATCCATCTCGACGAAGGCATTCGGCTTGCCAGTTGGATTCAGCAGCCAATTATTGAGGATAATTTCCCTGTCAGTAAAAGCATGAACACCTATTCAATGGCCAACAGCAACGACATACTGAATAGGCTTCGGCCATACATGGGTAAGATTGTGTATGACGTGGAGCATCTCATATGCGTACTTCGTACGGCCACTTCCTCGAAAGCTGAGAGCCCAGGTCTTGAGAACAAGAAGCACCCGTCCTGAATCCCCGGCCTTGATTGCATCGGCAAACTCGCGCGAGATGAGTGCGTCTCGCATGAAGAGAACTGCATTCTCGAAGACCATGTCACCCGCATCGAGAGGCTTTGACTTGCAGTTTGCCCGTTGGTGACGAAGCTCGTCGACGACTGATGTGCTGGCAAAGCGCTCGTATATCTGGAGAGCATCGGACTGGAAGTCCTCCCAAGATGTTGTTTTAGTGGTATACTCCTCAAGCGTAGCACACCCAGTAACCAATAATAGACAGTGGAGGACGCGGGCATAGAGCGAGACAAAAACAAGGTCACGGCATGTACGGAAAGGGGGAAGCGACGTGAGAGTGATTGGGAGTCGGTCAAGGCGGGTGTTATGAAATGCGAGAGAGGCAGGATTGCGCTCGACCGGCTTTCCCCAATGAGTAACAAGCATGCCGTGCATATCCGCAATTTTGGCATGGAAAAGTCCCGGCATCCACGCACCCCAAAAAAAGCCTGCATGTCCGGCCTCATGGCCAGCGCGGATGTTCTCGAGAGCACGCAGCCTTGCCAACGAAAGCTGGTCTCCACCCATGAAGCGGACAGTATCTGGGAAGGTTGGGTTATCCTTACGCAGCTGCAGCTCTTCAATGATCGCTTCATCCACCTCAGCGTTGCCAATGATCGTTGATTCGTCAATCTTCCATGCGGGAAGAGGATGAAGCTCGGTCTGGTGAACATCAATCTTGAACGGCGAGACGGGCTGTTTTTCGACGGTCTCCTTTTCGAACTTTTTGAATCCTTCTCCGCCAGCCAGAATCGCCACGCGCATGATCGCAAAAACGAGGGACTGCTTGAAGTGGCGTGCTTCGTCCTTGGTGTGAAGAATATCGGTGATCTCGAGTGGTGAGGCTG
The DNA here is from genome assembly GCA_014905825.1 of Lyophyllum atratum. Classification (NCBI taxonomy): domain Eukaryota; kingdom Fungi; phylum Basidiomycota; class Agaricomycetes; order Agaricales; family Lyophyllaceae; genus Lyophyllum; species Lyophyllum atratum. Next base: position 286,214 of record JACGCN010000011.1, on the reverse strand, counting down.
CAAGGAAGGCTTGCTGGAAGTCCGAAATTTTGATATCAGCGACTTTAGCTTTCCATAGAGGGAAAATCGTCGCGCATGTGCCGTTCTCTTGAGAGTCTGCAGGCACAATCAGGATAGAGTGACAACCGAAAAATGAAGGTGAACATACCGTGACGACCAATGATCTGCTCAGCAGAACGGAACATGATATTGATATTGTCGTAAACAAGCCCATAGAGCCCAGTAGCAGCAATAGCGTGAGCCATACCACGCATAGCACCTGAAAGCTGGTGCAAGGTGCCCGTCCGCTCGAATCGTGGGTTGGTGGTGGCAGGTGCGGCTGCTTCGCAAGGAATAGGAATCGGTGAGTTGAGTCCGGCAGGTGCGGGTGCTTCGCGAGGAATAGGAGTCGGTGAGTCTGATGTGAGTCCCGGGATTGTGGTCATGGTTAGCTGGGTAATGGAGCTGATCTTCTTGCTACTTGGCCGGGAAACTATATTTGAGTAGCTTTCCGAAAGACCAAGTGTCGAGAGGACGGAGATAGGCTGTCGTTGTGAACCCGTTGCGTACAGATAGAGCCCAATGATGCGCTTCGCGAGATTGTTTGCATGGCTGTATTCACCGAGACATGCAAGAGCCGCCGATGTGATGACCTGAAAATGTCTAAGTATCAGGGCATTGAACCCATTTGGGAGAGCTGCACACATACCAGTGCTGTCCTAGCCTTTCGTTGTGGGGTGTGCTTTTGAGACCGTGACGATGTTGCAAAAGATGTGAGCATTTGAATCGAGATCGATGCCATGTCACGCAGCTTGTCGAGAATGCTCGGGAAGTCGAAGGAGGTAATGAATGACTCGTCTATAGTCTTTCCCATAGTCTGGAGTTCCTTCGAGCGCGTTACTGTGCGCGCCTCGCGCGAGATGGTCTTCGAAACAAATTTAACCGCCCAATCCTTGACCTCTGCCTGGGCCGGTTTACTGTTTCCGGAGGAGGTCCACCAGTCCAGAATTTTCGTTGCACTGCCGCGAAAAATAAAAAACTCGTGCCAGCGGATACTGCCTTGCTGTTGCTCGGGGTCGAATACATGTTCCATTAGTTCGTTGAAGCGAAGGCCCTTTGTATGCATGAACTGAAGAACTTCGTTGCAAGCAGCCTTCTTCTGCTGGGCAGCGACGGCGGCACGGGAAGCCTGATTCTTGCGCAGGGTAGCACGCTGTTTTTTCTGTGATTTTTCGAGCCGTTTCTGCTTTCTCTGCTCCCGCGTGCCAATGATTGGGCTGCTGTTTACCGGGCCACTGGAGGGAAGGGTGGGTGGTGCAGCATGAGATTGTGATGGTGTATGAGGTGTGTTGTTCGGAGGCTGAGAAATTGTGTGTCTTGGAGTGAATGGTCCCAGGCCGGGAAGAGCAGATGACCCTGGCGAAGCAGGTCGACGATGAATTCGGGTGGTAAGACTTTCGAGAGGAGTGTCATCACAAGAATCATCATCCTCAGAAGACGACTCGGACGCCGTCGTTAGAGGGCTCAAAAACGGCAGACCTGGGTTCATGACTGAGATGGACGGAGTGGCTGTGACAATTTTTCGATCACTTCACGGCCTGTCTTAGCCCACAATGCTTCCGCAACGCAGGCAGAAAAAGAATAGGAAATCCCGCCGGCAGCCTGATACCAATACGTGGCCGAAACGCCAGCATCTGAAACCAGAGGATCTAGAAGGGTTTCAGGAAAAGGTTCAGCAAGCTTTTGGCTGGAGTGAGCCGCCACGCACTCACCAGGCTGGAGCTATAGAGGCACAGCTGTCCGGACACAGTGTGCTGGTCCATGCGGGTACTGGTTCGGGCAAGACAGCTATTGCGGCGGGCCCTCACGTCCACGAGAAGAGCAACGGAAAGGTTACTTTGATGGTTTCGCCGTTGATAGCACTACAGGAAGAGCAGGTAAGTTTTCGAAGACAATGCTCAGCATACTTCGGACTCACTGGCAGTAGGTTCAAACATTTGAAGAAGAGTACAAGCTGAAAGCTGTTGCCGTTAATAGTGCTCATGGCGGCTGTCAACCAGAGCTGATGACGGTAAGCAGAATAGTTAAATAGCAATTTCGACACGGAAGACCGACATGGAAACACACCTCAGAAGATATGCTCAGGGGCATATCAGATAGTTATTATCTCACCCGAAATGCTGCTCTCGAAAAGGTTCATCAAGAACGTCCTCGGAGACACTGAATTTTGCTCGCGGGTTCTGTCAGTGGTTATTGATGAGGCACATGTCGTCTCCCATTGGGGCTCAGGCTTTCGAAAGCAATATGGACGGCTAGGGATTCTTCGGGCATTACTTCCTAAAGGGACACCAATGGTCGCGATGTCCGCAACCCTGCCTCCACGCGTGCAAAAGGATGTACTAAATCTACTCCAATTCGGACAGGACTACATTACAATCAACCTAGGGAACAACCGACCAAATGTGTCAATTGTGGTACGGGCCATTCAAAACACAATGAACACTTACAGTGATCTCGACTTCCTCATTCCCAACAATGTCGTCGAAGCCTCCCAGATCCCGAAGGCCTTTGTCTATGCAGACAGCATCAGTACTGGTCCCGATATCGAGCAGCGATTACATGAACGGCTACCTGAACACTTGCGAGAGCTCGGACTCATCCGGCCATATAGTGCGGCCTACACGAAGGAGTATCGAGCCGAGCTGATGCGGCTGTTCAAACTGGGTGTTGTACGGATCTTGATTTGTACTGATGCAGCAGGCATGGTAAGGAAACAATTTTATTGAGTGTACAATTCAAGAGGTACTCACACCATGATAGGGTTGTAACATCCCGGACGTCGACATCGTTAGCCAATGGAAACTGCCTGCAAACGTGTCCAGCTTTGTTCAGCGAGCAGGACGGGCAGCTCGAGCAGCTAGTCGAGTTGGACTTGCTGTCCTGCTTGTCGAGAAATCAGCATATGAGGCAGATCTATCGGGGCTCGAGACAAACCTTCAAAAGGATGCTGGTAAGAGCAAACGCAAGGGCAAGAAAGCAGCAGGAGTGCGCCAGTCGGACGGATACCCGAAGGCAACAAAGGAATATGCAGTGCTTCATGGGGTAAACCGCGGAGGGCATGGAGGGCAAGACGATAACAGGGAACTGGCGACAGACGACGTATCGATCGACTTCGGTGCTGCAGACGAGGGCCTGCACAGCCTGGTACAGACCGTGCGCTGTCGGCGTCGTGTACTGATGAAGGTCTTTGGCAACGATGAACCGAGTCAGTTTATTGAATGTTTGATGCAGTGCAATCTTTACTCACCTTGTTCGAGAAGATCCCACTGTTCCATGTTGCGACCTCTGTCATCCTGAATTATTAGATCGTACTCGGCCAAGCGAGGCAGTGACCATCGAGCGTTCTGTAAAGGTTAAGCGCGGTGAGCCCAACGACATGGTCAAAAATGCTCTACATACCTGGCGTACCTCCGTGAAGGCTCAGGATTTCTCCGAATCACTCATTGGCGCCTCTGGTATCTTGAAAGACGAGACTATCGAAATTCTTGCCTCAGTCGGTCCTATCCTCTCGAAGGAACATCTGAAACGGGTTTTGGGAGGGCGGTGGCTTTGGTTTGCAACTTATGGAGAAAGTTTGTGGACTTACTTACAAGGACTTGACATTCCTCCCCTGCAGCCGAAGCCAAAAGCCGCCAGCAGTAACAAACGCCCTCCAACAGAGTCGAACGAGGCCTCCCAGACGGTGCCAGCGGATGGCAGGAAGCGACAAAGAAAAGAAGCGCCGTCGCGAGAATCCTCCACGCAAAGGCCGCGATCGAGGAATCAGGTGACGCCTGCGCCTCATGCACATGCCCCGCACACGTCAACGTCGCGTCCACCGGCAGCCACCATTCCCAATACCATGACACCTATGACACCTCACAATTACCACTATCATACATACCCCCGATATCTGTATGGTCAACATCCGTATTATCTGCCCTCCATGCCCCAAGCTTCCTCCTACAGCACAATACCTATACCATTACCATCCCCAACGGGTGCCCAAGCCACTCCTACACCTGCAACCCGGCCTCGGAACCCTTACATCAATTACTACCTTCCAACACCTTTCCCTGACCTCCCTCCAGGGTGATATACGACCACAAGTCAATTTCGGTCCGCAAAAAAAGTTATTTTTTCGTATAGATATTCTTGATCCTCTGTTCTCGAAATGTACGCTACATGTGTTTGAAATTCGACCGATTTTTGAAGAACACGAAGTCAAATTTCACCAAGTCCGAGTCACGCTGGGGGGGACACGGCTAAAAGTCCACCGTTTGTCCCAGTCGCTATCGCAAGGTGTCTCTGTTGTGTTGTTGTTTGGGGTGTAAACAGAGACAAAACATTAAGATAGCGGCTGGTCGCGAGTCTAAGTAACGAGCCGAATAACGTGGTATCAGAAGCGGACATCGAAAAAAAAGTACAGGATCAGGTGACTATACTGGTGGTGAGCTTTAGTGGCCAAAGGGGGCATGTCGGACAGAAACCCACTACATAAAGTAGCGGGTATATCGAGTTCCTGCCACATCACCATCCTCAACCGTGTCCTTTTCACACACGACCACCATGGCCGGAAAGTTTGACCCCCAGAACGCGCAAAATCTCATGGAGGTAAGCACGATCTACGTACTCGTGCGTTGACAAAGCTCATCACTGACCGTTTGGCTAGATCGAGAAGCAGTAAGTCTTGGCCTAATCATGGCATCTAGCGTGAGGGATCTCGCCCTTAAACTCACTTACTTTTGCTATCGAGGTTTGCCGTAAAGGCGGTTGAGCAAGCTCAGGTGCGTGGCTTACATGACGGAATCAGCGACGCAGACCACTAACGCCGCCACGCAGACGTATTGGAATCTCCTAGAGAAAGTGGCTCCTCGGGACCTCAAATTGACAAAGTACGCAGAAGGTCTTTCAACGTCAGGCGCACGTAATCATAGTCCGCCTTCCCCGTAGGCTCGACGATGAGATTTTCACTCATACGATGGAATTCTTCCCCGAGTTCGCCGACAATGAACATGCCAAGCTCGTCAAATTGGACGAAGAGTGGATGAAGAGCGAGGACGGGAAGAACCGCTGGCGGACGTTTATCAACTCGTGCGTCACATATTGCGGTCCGTCCAACGAAGGGTCTCAAGTTGTGCCAGTTATGAGAAGAAAGTCAAGGAATACAACTTCGGCTGTTTGATCCGTACGGACGCCAGACAGGAATATGGAGAAACCAACACTATTTTCGGTGCGTTCAACGATCTTACTACCCTGCCCGGGTACTGATATTCACCTCCATCATATAGTCACACGGATGCAAGTCAGTCATAGTGTCTATCTTCAACTCTTGTATTGTACTCAAAAATGCGCCTTATTAGTTTTACGCCATCGAGGTACATTTCCACTTGTTTTCTGTCCTTCCTCTCGCGTATTCATTCTTTTGATTCCCTGTTCAGATCGCTAGAAACAGATTAGGCCTTAACGACGCCGCCCACGAAATCGCGAAAGCAGAAGCGATCAAGGAAGCGGCTAAGAAGGAGAAGGACGCTAAAAAGAAGGGAGGAAAGTGAATCCATACCCCAGTGGCATGGCAGTTTTGTTGGAATAAGGTATCTGTTTCTTCATGAATATACGGCGACGCTCATCTGACGTGCCCACCCAGGTTAAATGTACACCAGCTGTACAGTGGTTTGATGTGTATATGGGTCGTAAATTATACAATCTCATATGGAAAGTTCGTGTTTGTATAGTCCTCCACAACTATCCCTATCAACGAGTATCCGGCCTCCTCGTTTATGAGATGCTTAGCCTGGATGTGAACTAGAGACTCACAGCTCTTTCTCGGTGGTCACAAGCATCCAGGCCTTGGGCTCGTATTTCGCATATCGTAACAGTATTGATACTTGTCCTCCCAGAATGTCATCCCAAAATTATCTCGGGATGAGGAATGATATCAACTTAGACGAGGCGCTACTCGGCGCTGCCAACGATCTAATGGTGGCGACATTCTTCCCGATGAAGACGACTCCAGAGTCAGTGGGTCTGTCACCTCATGGCATCGCGGGCCTGATACATTGTGCTTCCATCAAATAGGTGACAGATGGATACGTACTTAGTGGTACTGCGGCGGTGCCGCACAAGTACATCTTCGACACCCACGTCGACGACAGTCACGGTCGCTCATGGTCCTTGTTCACACTATGCCCACTACATCACTCCCTGACCTGCCATACGAACTCCTCCTGGCGATAATCGAAGATCTCGACCAAGCTTCATTGCGCCGTCTCTCGACTCTATGTTACAGGCTTCGCGAGGTTACGCAGCCAATAGTTACGAGAAGGGATCTACAGAATTTGGTAGATGCAGGGTCATTATCTCTTGATCAAGACATCACAATCGAGAGGCTCTTCCGAGACGATGAAAAGAGCCCGGCGTTAAATCTCAACCTCGTCCTTTGGTATAGTCCTAGGTTATCCGGGGATCTTCAAGCTTTCCGTGAACTCCTTTCGCGCATTGATAATATCGCCAGCGTCGACATTACCTTCTCACGGAGAAACCTTTCCGAACATTCATATTCGCCACTCAGTAATAAATCGAGCTTGGGGTGGATGCACCTTGTCGCAGAGATTCTGAACCTCGCAACAAGCAAAGCTCAGGCTAAAGTGATTGTACAGGGTGGCATCCATTGGCCATCCCTGGGAAGTCCATTCGAGTCGGATTTCGAGTATCAATCACTCTGGTTAGAGCCTGGTCTCCCTCCAACAACCATCCCTCCAACTCCGTCACCCAGGACTCCTGCCCACCAGAGCTTCCATCACATTTCCAAATCTTTCAGGGGATTTGTAGCGAAGCTCCGAATTTCCACCGGACTCGACGATCCGAGTCGACCTCTGGTCAAAATAACACCAGCTCAGCCGCCGCCCGGCCTGGTGCAAATCCCAGGGCTAAAGAAGAATAACATCCTTCTTTCAACCCCATTTCCTTGTTCTTTCCTCGAGGAATTCCGGATCCATTCTCCCATTCTTTTGGAACTACCGTTCTTTCCATGGACGCTCGCTATTCTCAATGGATCCCCTATCAGAACGCTCTCCATCTCTGATATGCATCTGGCCCGCCATGAGTGGGAGTATGTTCTCCCTTCAATCACGATACCGACGCTATCATGCGTTTCTTTGGGATCATCGAATATCGCTTTCGCAGACCTCCAGGCTTTTCTTTTCCGACACCCCTCCATCACAAGACTGGAGGTTTCCAAAGGCGATGCTATTGGCGACCTCGACTTGCCTACCTCAGGGGAGCTCCCTCCCAATTTGACTGACCTCGTCGCCTATCCCGAGTGTTTAGCTCGCTTACTCGGGCTACCCTCCTCATTTAGTTCTCTGACATCCATCACTCTAATCTCCGACTACAGAAAAAGTTCTGCTCCCTTCGATTTCCTTCATTTTGAGACTGTTTTCAAGAGAATCGCTCAGCACACGGGCGAACTCTCCCTCACGCTCCGTCTCTTCCGACAACGAGGGCTGGATGAATGGCTTCAGTCCATCCCCCCTAAAATATCATTAAGGCTCTTGAGAAAGGTCCGCGCTGTCGTGAAGTTGGAAATTTGGTACACCCAGTACCGGCGAATGACAGGCACACCCGCTAGCGTTATGCGTCTCCTTGGGCTTTTCCCGTCCCTTAGACATCTGAACGGCGTGTGGGGCGCGGAGGTGACTGATAGCCTCTGGGATCGGTATCCAGAGCTAGAAACAATCAATGGAGTACCCAGGCCTTGATTTGCCATCTTGTAGAAGGTGCTGTACTTGACGATGTTATTGAACAATTGGGAAGCCCGAGACTGACAAAGCTTGGTGATTTAGCTTCAAGCTCTATGTGGGAATCGAGGGGAAAAGTACATAGCACCGCGGTCATCCGTTATACCTGGCTCTTGTATGATGCGGAACTTTGACGATCGGTTTTTTTTTATTTTGACCCTTCCTCTCCTTCCCGATAAGATCCTTCGCTCCCTGAGAACCCGCCGAGTAGGCTGCGGCTTCACCCCAACGGCAGATCAAACAGGATGGCATCCGTAACAAGCCACTCAGGGTCGCTCAGATACGCTGGGGCACCTGCCTCTCCGGGTACGCCTTTCTCGGGACATCCGCCACGACGGCGTAAGAACTCTCAGTAGCGCACCGTCACGACGCACACCCACCCCTTCCCATCGTTGGGGCCGAGAAATGCGACCGCGATATCGGCAAGGTCTACAACCGTTCACGACACAAGAAACCATAAGCCACATGCGAATTCATAGAGTCTACCCGCGTCTCTGCCCCCAGACGGTTTCAAAGTCCGAGTCACGCGGCTTGCCGAAGCTTGCCTGGTAGCCTCAACGAAGTAGTAACGGTTCAACCAAATACAAGCAGGGGCTGCATAAGGCTCAGATGGGTGAGCCCGACAAGCTGGCACGTTCCGTGCTCGACTCCAGGCGCTCCCCGGTCCCGTGCACTCGAAGAAATGACAAGATGCTTAAGGATCACCAAACATGTCTTCACCTTTCTGCCTCTTCCCATCACGAGCAGACCATATTTCCTTCGCCCTCTCTCGCTATTCGTGCTCTTTGGAATCACTGCTCGAACACGGCCACCACCATGATCGTCTGTACGTCCTTGGAGCTGCCAGACGACGTCTTTGGCGAAATCATGGAACACTGCGACATCCTTGTGCTACGCCGACTCGTTAGCACTTCCGAGCGTCTTCGGCGTCTTGCCTCGCCGATTCTCCTTAGCAAACAGAAATTTCATCTCCAAGCCCTGGTCGTTTCCGAAAATCTAAACTTCGACGGAGATGCCGTGCAACGCCTATTCCAAGACGAGATCACATCGACTCCACACCTTCAACTCGTCCTCGCATACGACGTTGACCTCTGCGAGACTCTTCAGAGCTTCCGTGTCCTGCTCTCGCACCTCGATTCCATGGACCGCATGTGCCTCTATTTTACCCCGTTGGATGGTCGTCCGCAGGTTGCGGTGGACAAGAGATGGATGTTCCTCGTTGCGGATGTGCTGAACCAAGTCGTGACGAAGACGCGGAGCCTGACCGTTATGGGTGCCGACGGATGGCCAACAGAGGGACTACCATTTTACTACGACTTCTCGGCCGACGCTGTCTTCAAGGCCCGCCAGAGTAAAAGCTCATTGTACTTCCGGCGATTCCTTCCCCGTTGGCTTTCCCATTCCGTCCCTACCAGCCCCGCGCCTATTCATAACTTCACGTCCAGCCCCATTTCAGGACCGATATCCGAAAGGGAAGCCGTACAGCTCCCCAGAAATTGCGAGATCGTCCTACCACCCAGCCAACACCCCGCACTATCGGAGCTCAATATCAACTCCTCGCTTCTCTTCCAACTGCCCTTCTCCGAGTGGACCTTGCACCTCCTCAGCTCTGCCCCTATCCGCAAACTCACGTTCGAAAACATTTCGCTTCCAATCCATGAATGGGACTACGTCTTCGCCGATCCCCTCACGATGAGGTCTCTGAACCATGTTCTTGTTACCAGCCACTTCGAGGAATCCGATGACCTGGATGCGTTCCTTAAGCGGCATCGCTTGGACTGTGGCAAGTTCAGTTGTATGGGTAAGACTATGGTGGAGGCTCGCCTTGGCTGCGCCCCGAGCGGCTTGTCGATGTCGGTTTCGGTGTCGCTTTGATATCAAGCTCGACACGACGACCTGCGATCGAGGTCAGGAGTTTTACATGACTTTAGATCTGCCATTTAGCCTGTCGACCGTGCCGAATTCAAGTCTTCATCTCATCACAGTCTCTCCCTCATCGACATTCTTTGATCCCCACATCAGGTTAATTCCTTTCGTGCTTGGCATGGCTTCGGCCGCGTTTTCCTTTCAAGTCTCATAGTCTCATTGCCATGCCCATCTGTTTCGTCGATCCCATTTACATACTCTAGCCCGTTTCTGGCCCGAAGAATTTTCTTTCTTGACATGAACGATATGGACGCAGAATAGAAGCCTTCGTTTCCAGGGACCAGATTCTCTTAATCCTCTTCGCATTGTTACCGAAAGTGAGGTCGTTGCAGTGACCAGAATTTCTATTAGCTACATGATTTAAAGAAGAATGTAGACAGAGATAAGCACCAACGAGTGATTAGAATGCGAACAATGCTTACCTCGATGAGATGCTAGGTGGGATAGCGGTGTCGGAGCACAAAAACCGAAATCGGACCGCAATGGACCGAACTTTTGGGGGCCTTCAGCGCGCCAAACTGACTTCTTGCTTGAATCGGCCTGCCTTTGATAACTTCAAGCTATCCTCTCTTCTCGCGAACATAGGACGACACTCTTGCAAATGGCTTTTAGCAATGCTCAACATTCCAATATCTATGGAAGCATGTTTATGGATATCGGAAGGGATCACTACAATATCGGAGGGGATCAGTACAATATATCCAAGTCGGAATCAGGTGAGCCTGTCTACTTTATGCAGTCCGCGGCTAGGCAGATCCTAAGACATTATGTATAGGACTACTTCCTCTTTTCAATGTTACTTCCCCAGGTGCAGCTTTTGATTCTAATGAACGATATCCGCCTGCTAGATGCCACCCCGGCACGCGCAAGGAGATCATCGAGAAGATCACCCATTTTGTCCCGGTTAATAGGGAGTCAGGTGAGGATCTTAGGCGAGTGCTCTGGCTTCACGGTCCTGCAGGCGCCGGGAAATCTGCGATTGCACAGACAATCGCTGAAGAATGCGCTGAACGGAAGACCCTCGCCGCAAGCTTCTTCTTCTCTCGTGGTCGTCAAGGACGGGACACCATAGATCGAGTTTTCACTACTATTGCATATCAACTCGCCATGTCTATCCTCTATCCCAAGCTTACGCTCTGCGCTGCGACAAATTCTTTTCGATGACCCGTCCATCGTACAAAAAAATATATTCGTCCAGCTACAAAAGCTAGTCATCGAGCCGCTCCAGGCATCAGTTTCATCATCTCCGCATATACCATCTAGCCCAACCCCGTCACTGGTTATTATTGATGGTTTGGATGAATGCGCTGGAAAGGATCATCAGGACCAACTCTTAAAGCATATCCTTACTCTCGTCAGAACGCCTTGCGTGCCTCTTCGTTTTCTTATTGTGAGCCGACCAGAGTCCAACATCCGTCGTGCCTTCGAGAAAACAGATCTTTCACAGTTCTGCGCAGAGCCTATTTCTTTCTACGGTGGTTTCCAATCTCGGGATGACGTTCACAAATATCTACTAGATGGATTCAATAGGATTTATACATCTGACACTCACGAGCCATGGATGGCTTCTGTGTCAAGCCCTTGGCCAACCACAGCTGACGTTAACCTCTTGGCTTGGCGATGCGACGGATATTTTATCTATGCTTCCACGTTGGTCAGGTTCATAGATCAAGAATGGACCTCTCCCCTGGAACAGTTAGATATAGTGTTGAAGGGTACTCCAGGCTCTGATGCCTTCGAAGAGCTTGACAAACTTTACCACCAAATCCTCTCGACAATTCCCGACCGCGACATTACTGTCCTTAAAACTGTCCTAAGCGCTGTTCTACTAGCGCGGGATCCTACTCTCAAGTTGATCGGTGATTTGTTCCTCCTCGAGACTGGTCAGGTTTCCATCACTTTACGTGGGCTCCAGTCCGTGGTGCGCGACATAGGCTTGGGTGGACATGTGCCCATTCACACCTCATTCCGTGACTTCCTATTCGATCCGGTCCGTGCAGGGAAATTTCACATCAATCCTCCGGACTTTCATGCACAGCTCACTCGTCTGATGCTTGATTGCTTGAGACAGTGTTCTAAGGCTTGTCAGGCATCATTTTCGGATCCCACTAGCATTCCACGCCAAACTTTGACAACGGCACTTTATAGCTATCAATGTTGGTTTGACCATCTTATCCAAGCAGGTTCCCACCGCACTGCCCTCGTCAAAGAAGTCATGGCTATGGATGATAATTGCTGGATTCCTCTACCACCTGAAAATGTCCTCATTCCTTGGCATGACAAGAAGTTCTCCGATCTGAAGACTCTGTGTGCAGGTGGTATCGCCATGTTGGTAAGACTTGCAAGGATAATATCGGGTGTAAAGAATGGGGTAGGCTTAGCACTCATTGAGGTGATGTTTCGTAATTTTTGCAACATACCATGTACTTATCCACAGCGTACATTTTGCAGGATGTCCGTCAAGAAGATCTCATTCAGCTTGAACCCTTGAAACGGCTGTGCGACAAGGTGATTTGCCGCCTCCTTGCCCCAAAGTGTCTCCAAGATACGTGGATTCTCTCTATATTCACTGCAGAGTACGACTCGGGAGGGGGTGCCGGAGGGATGTGGTATTCTCCCACCAGGTGCTTCGGTTCGTGGTCGACTTTCGAAGGGGCTATGATCATCCAGGGGCTACTCGGTCTCCAGCGTCCATTCTCCTACCATACCTTTCAAATCTACGAAGTCTTGAACGCCCTGGCTAGCTTGAGCCGCCCGCTTAGTGACCTACGGCACTATCTCACTAGTAAAAACACACCGGCCGAAGTCTTCCTTGACAGTAATACCAGTCAGACTCACTTAGCTCATCAGTGCATGGAGCTCCTGACCGCTGATGTGGATAAAGTTATGGACAGTAAGAAGTCCGTGCATTAGCCAGAACATCACTGGACATTATACTCAATGTGATTAACAGCAACGTTGAATATCGGTATTCTAGGTTTTACTGGGCAAACCATCTTACAAACGCCCCTTCTGGAGATGAAGAACTATTGCGTCACCTTCAGTCTATTGATCGGCAGCATCTCTTCAATGGGGAGTATTTTGATAGTACCCTTACCTACCTCAAGAAGTTAGAGGTATTTTGTTGTTCATCTTCAACCAGCTGCCTTCATAGATTGATACTTGTGTTTACAGGAAGGGGTTCAAATTCCTCCAAAACGTTCCTATAGATACGCACAGGAGAAAGAAGTCATTGAAGAACATGATCGAGTAATCCTTGTCAAATTGAACGGATTCATTTATAGAGCTTTGTGGGGTTTGAAATGGCATCCGCACGGGCTCTTGTCCAGCCCCCCGGGAAAAGCTGTCCAAGAGATCCGTAGGAGCTTCCTATTCGATGACATATGCAATGTTCGTCGAGTTATACGGTGGTTGAAGGTTGGTCTCGACCATTGCTCGACCATGCGTCCCATATGTATTTCTCTCTCAGCACCTTTTCTTTTTAGGAAGGTCCACAGTCAGCAAATCGTGAAGACCTTGTACGTCGGTGGGAGGCATATCACGAGAAACTCCGGGCGCACGTCGAACCGAGGAATCGAGTACGCTGGGAACAAATCTGGGACGGCGATGACGTCGACATGAGAATCTAGGGGACAATTTTTAGGTCCAATCCGTAAAAAGGTTGTCCAATACCACCTCAGTCTTGGTAACATGTATTCTCATTAACACTTTATATCATGGGCCTGTTGATTCAGCATGATTGGTAGACATGATATGGCGCCGCGCCAGTCACATCTGGCAGCTCAGTACTGCCCCATCCAAGAGGGGTACGCAGGACAACACAGGATCCGCTACAGGTAGCGTTACACATCTCCACTTCTTCACATTGTGCATAACAGACGCGAGTATTATCCAAAAAAAGAGTTCAGACATGGCCAGCTGGCAGCTGGTAAGGCCGATCGGGCCTTGAGACATGCCCTTCTCGAAGATGAGTTGAGACTTCTCAGCAAGGCTTACGCCGAGTTCGGAAGGGTACAGTATCTAGAATGTGCATAAGAGAATTTGTGACGTTAAGTTCGCGATATACACAAAGCATAGCGATACCTCAAGCTCTGTCAAAACTCTATCAAAGGCAACTTCCCATCCTTAGCTATCCTGGGGAATATCAACACGATGTCCCTGCTGCATCCACTCCCTCTCCACCTCAAGCTCGCTATCAATAGCCCCCAACACCGTCTCCTCAACTGTCCGGAACCCTTCCTTCTTCAATCCCAACACCTCCTCCACCCTCCAAAAATCAATCGGCATCCGATCAGGCGGGTACGCCGGCGGCTCCTTCTTCGTCAGCCGGTCCTTCAACTTAGGCCTCTTTTCAGCGAGGAGTTTAAGGATCGCGAGGAGATCGAAGGGGTGCGCGGATGCGACGAGTATGCGTTTGCGCTGAGAGGTGGAGGAGGAGGGGGAGGAGGAGGAGGAACGCGGAAAGGTGAGAGCGGGCACACGGGCCTTGGCGATATCGCGGACGTCGACCTGCCCCGCGGAGGCCGGGAAGCGGCCAGAGGGGTGGAGGAAGAGGAGGAGGCGGTAGGTGTGGAGGCTGGTGGACATGGCGTATTTAGGCGCCTTGGGGCAGCCTGAAGGTTTCGGCAAAGGGGCCGACGAGGTATGGAGTGTTGAGTGTAGGGATAGCATGTTGGTCGTAGCCGAACGGGTGGTGAAGAAGGAAGGAGAGGACATACGGGCAGTGGCGGCGCGGTAGGTCCATTTTGGAGCCTGAGATGCCTTGCTCTCCACTGGTTGGGTAGCAGTCTATTGTAATAAATAGATCGTAAGCGTTTTGGATGTAACGTGAGTGGTAGGTAGTATGAAAGACGAACCTTGGCCGGTGTACATCTTTTGGTTCTTTCTGCGGGGCTGATCGACAAGGCACTTGATCCCTTTTTCAGCTTGGCGGACGACATTGATGCCATCTAGCGCATTCTATCAACAAAGCAACGCATAAGACTTTGAAAGTTGTATATCAAGGTCGAAGGATTCACCTTAAGCACGATCTCGGCGTTCTGGCGCTCTGGCAGCGACGCGTCAGAATGGGTGACGGCGTCAACGCTCTTGAAAGCGTCGGGGAATGGGTGGCGCTGATGTCAGAGACTTCAAGGACCTCGAAATTCATCCCCGAATTCTGCGTAGTCCTTCCTTCGTTCGGCGACTTTGGCGACAGGGGCTGTACTAGTGGCTTGTCAAGGTGAAACCATGACTCCAGAGAGGGGGAAAGGAGAGAGACGTACGCTCTGACACGATACCCTTTCTCCAGCAGTTGCAGCGCGATATGCGAGTCCAACGATTCAGAAACCCCTGCGAGCTGTGGAGAGGTTTAGGGAGTTAGTATCTCGTCATTGATGCATCGGCGGTGAAAAGTAGCACTCACTAGGATCAATCCAGACATTTGAGGTTGCACGGTTTGAGCAACGAAGTCGGTTTATATAGCCAGGGGTGCTGAAGCGGTCTCATGGTAGTTGTTCATCATGAAACAAAGCAGTTGTAAGCCCACAAGCTCCTGTATGTCAGCGTCGAGCACATAACCCGTGGGGGACGCTCCTCAGGCCTCAGACTCTTGTGCATCGTGGTAAGAGGCAACGGCAGCTAGCCGCGTGTGGGAACATCCAAATTTATGGCTTACCCGTTCAGCCTGAGGTACACTTGCAATCCAGTAACACTATGCAGCTACATAAAATGCCATCGAGTCAGCTTTTCAGTATTGGAACCTTGCAGGCTTTATGTATTCCATCGACGATATACAAATCTCTCCTCTCTCGAATTGGTATGCAGACCCTTGGTAGAACTCATCTCTTCAGTCGCTCGCCGCGTCAGGTAATCTAGGTTGACTTGGAACCTCAAAAGGTCCGGATGACCCGGCTCCAGCACGGTCTGGCCCGTCGTCAACGCTTGATCCAGGATTTCCACAGCCTTCGCCGTATTGTCTTGATGATAGTACACCATGCCCAGGTATGACATGCACATCAAAGTCGTCGGATTTTCCGTTCCATGCAGCTCCTTACTCATCATCAAGACATGCAGCGCTAGCTTCTCAGCGACATCCAGCCTTCCCTGACCGATGTATACCCGCAGGAGAATGAGTTGCCTGACGATCATCCTTGGATGCTCCGCCCCGACTAGCTTCCTAGTCATCTTGATGGCCTCGACCGCCAGCCGTTCACCCTCTTCCCATTGCTCCAGATCGGCGTATGTCGATGCCAAGTTGGCCATCGTGGGCAGGAGGTCAGGATGCTCAGGGCCCAAAGTTCTCCGTTTCCTCTCCAACACCTCCAGTCCCAGTTTCTCCGCCTCCCTTGGCTTGCGCTGACTCTTGTACGTCAACGCCAAGTTCGACATGGTGCCCAGCGTGCTTCGATCATCCGGGCCCATGAGCTTCGATCGTCCCTCCACGACTGCCACTCCAAGCCGCTCAGCATCCTCCCACTTTTCATTTTGTTGGTATGCCACGACCAATCGATCCATACTGTCAAGTGTGTTGGGATCGTCTAGCCCATACATAGCTTTCCTCCACTCCACAGACTGCGAAATCATATCCTCAGCATCCTTCCCATAGACATTATCGGAGTAGACACGCCAATACTTGTTAAATTCGTCATCGTCATGGGATGCGGGGGCGTCGACTTCTGCAGCGTACTGGCGGTTCGCCTTGATGTGAGGGAGGATCATCCTTCGGAAGGCGTACTCTGAGCTCATATCCCCCATCGGGATCGAGAGAACCAGAATACGCTTCGTAGATCCACACTTCTCCACCTGCTCAGTCGGCTTCATCCTGTCCCGGCTCCAGTTGTGCACGAGGCGGTGGACGGCATACGACTTTCCTGTTCCTCCCCTTCGGATGAGAGAGTATGAAAGCAGCATCTCGATGCCCTCGTTGAAGGGAAAAGGATCCCATTGTCCGTGTTTATCGAGCGCGAGAGGGAATGGGCTGGTCGCGTCGCTGTTTTCAGCTGCACGTCGAAATATGTCTTCCTGTATATTTTGCGGGTGGAGGAATGCAAACGTCTCCAAGACGATGATGGCGCTTTCCGCACTGGTGCTAGTCGCGCGCTGGCTGTTGATCGCATCGAACAGCATGTCCCATGTGCCGTACACCGCTCGACCATAATTGGTAGCGCCTTTGAATGAGGGATAGGCCATGAGCCGTTGCCTGTGGTTGGAGTACATCACGAGATAGCCGTTAAGGTCGACGAGGCCTCGCGCAATCGCAGTTCCAGCTTGGTCGACTGCAAGTGGTAAGAACGAAAGCTCGGTGACAATCCTACGCGCCTCCAGCCGTAATTCTTCAGATGAAATGTCCAGCCGAGCAGCAGTCAGCAGCAACGTAATGGAATCGCCATCCTCCATTTCCTCAATCTCGATGGAGCGGGAGATAACATGCCCCATCTCGCGCGTCAGACTCGTAACAAGAATATTGCCACGGTTTCCGGGCGGCAGATATTTGGCTATGAGGCTGGAGTCCCGATCTGCATTGTCGAACACGAGCAACCATTCGCCTTCAGCGCGAGAGATCCAACGGAGAACAGATTGAGCAGACTCGGGTACGCCCGACGCCTTGGCCTCTGGATCGTCGATGGCGATTGTTCGCAGACTTGATTCAATGGTTTCGGTGTTGTTCGCATCCACCCAAAAGATGCGCCAGAACCTGATTAACGTTCAGGTCTCGAGTCAGAAAATGACAGCCGGAATATCGGGATAGCCTTTACCTGCCTGCGTTCAGTTCAGCGAACTTGAGTGCAATTTGCGTTTTCCCAACGCCTGCAATACCGTGCAGCAAAACTCGCTGCTGCGTGTCTTCGTTTCTCCGGCCGAAAAA
Organism: Lyophyllum atratum; assembly: GCA_014905825.1. Classification (NCBI taxonomy): domain Eukaryota; kingdom Fungi; phylum Basidiomycota; class Agaricomycetes; order Agaricales; family Lyophyllaceae; genus Lyophyllum; species Lyophyllum atratum. The sequence continues at coordinate 268,625 of JACGCN010000011.1, read as the reverse complement.
GAGATTTTGAAGGTCTGCTAGGTGGCCAGTGCGCCCAGTAAAATGTTGGCTGGGACCTGGGACGTAGCTGATGATGCTTTGATCTCGGCGCAGGACTATCACAGATTGGTTACACTATGAACATTTTCATGATATTGCTGGACTAACTCTCGGTTCTCTTGTATCGCATCCACTCGCGTTGGATCTTCTGTGGCGCCTTCTTCACCATGACCCGCAAGGATTCGAGCACGGTTTGAAAATCGTCGTCGCCGGATGATGCGAACTTTGACATGCCACTGTGGTCTTTGTTGATAGCAATGGCTTCAGCATCGCGTACCCCGGGAACGACGGCAGACGACCTTGGAACCAGCTAGAAATGTCGGTCACTCTTAGCGTCGATCATAAAGGGAAGGACGTGATAATGCTGACCATTATCTGCCGACCGCCAGGCAAACGAGTTGCGTGTGCCTCATAGAAGAACTTCACGTCAATTCGCTCGCTGATCGAAGTGAAATGAGCTTGCTGTGTTTCGAGAAACTCGGAATCGGGTGCCAGGTTCTCAAGAACTCCACTGCTTGTCGAATAGTAAAATGATTGGATTTGAAGCACAATCAGGCCTAGTGACACACCCTTCGCACCCTGGTGCGGGGTGCCCAAGAATATAATTCCCGAGGTCGACACTTGGATCGCCTTATGGTCAGAAAGATGACTTGGACCCGCGGGATATGCATGGAACAGGGCCTACGTCGAGACGTGAGTTGATATAAACCGTTCAAGGATCTGCACATACCTGTTTGAGGATTATTCCACCGAGACTATGAACCACGAACACGATTGGTCGCTCCCTTGTCTTTAACCTCCTTGAGTAGGCCATTCAATAAGTTGATGCCAGATACATACATTAGTTTTTTCTCGGAAGATTGCGAGCTTTGCCAGAAAATCTTCCGCGTGTCTCTGAGCGGTCTGGTGCGTTGACCGATCGCCGGTAGTGTTTGCATCGTAACCATAAGTCAGAATCCTTGCAGTTCCAATTTCAGAGGGTAAAAGGTCGCGAAGCCAGAGTACGCCGCTGCCACTGTGCGTCCACGCCGCATCACGATCCCCATTCAGTCCATGAATAGCCACAATGCTGGGGAGACCGCTGTCAAAGCTTGACAGGCAGGTCGTCCAAATTAACACTCACTCGACGGTAGGATCATCTCCGGGAGCTAGTTCCTTAATACCTAGGTTAAAGTCATGGAAGCTGTCTGCCTTCTGCCAAATGATGCTCCGTCAACAATCACGCCAGGTTAGATGGCATAGACTTACCGCTCTGAATCTCCAAGGGTTTGCCAAAATAGCAGTAAGAATTACTGGAATGGAAAGAAGAATCAGTAGGCGAGTAAAATTGTCGCCGAGGGCAAGCATCCCAGAATATGGAGTGCTGCAACGATGACAGTGCCAGGAAGGCTCAGTCTTTCTTTATAAGGTTCCTTTCGTCCGGCCACAGCTCCTCCGCACTTCACAGCTTTTCGGTAGCCATGCACTATCCACGTGTATCATACGCAGCTGGGACATACTATATGATCGATAGGGCGTCAGAAGCCTTCATTTCCTGAGGAGGTGTGAGTTTTGAAGTTGGAGTGTAAGAGCGAAGTTCGAGTTGAAACCCCGCGCGCCAATTTCGGTCACGACGTCGATAGGGTCACGAGACTTGGGAGTTCATTGTTTTCCACCACCTTCAAGTCGAGCCAGGAGAAATCGCGAGGGACCAGTGGGCGAGGAGCTCTGCCGGTGATCATGGCCCACTCGCCGTCGCACCGCTCGACCCACTCCCTGAGCCAGAGCAATCTTCAACTTCCTGGTCCAGGTCCAACGCAGAAACAACAGAGGAGACTGACTTCGCCAGCATCCAATTCTTCCCTCAATCCAGTTCGTGATTTTTACCTGTTCTAAAGATCTTCAAGTCGAGCTTGAGCTAAGAGAAAACTTTGGTATACAGCCGGAGGGTTATCGACCGCCAGCAGGTCGGCCACCGTCACCACTGCGGAATGGGTTTGTCCCGGACACGTTCACGGGCATCGACCCCGACGAAGTCTCGGAAGATGGCGAGGATGATGAAGATTTTCACGACCGAGGAAGGTGGCCTGAGCGATCACCTTCGCCATCCTCATCTGTTTCACAGCTTGCTGCCAGCTTCACCCAGCGCGTCGGGAATTTTCTCGGGAATATGGCACCACGATCTCCAGGACTTATGCCCACCGACGCTGAATTAGAGGCTGAAGCAGAACGCGAGAGAGATAGAAGCAGGCGAGAGGCTGAGCGGATCTTGACCAGAGAGGCCGAAGAGAGGCAGTTGGTCGAGGAACGCGTCCTAGCAATGATGGAGATCACAAGGAGCCTTCCACCGCCGCCTTCGCGCTCGCAGACTGGGTCAAACCCACCTTCACCTTCGAACTCGCAAAAGGACGGCACGAATTGGTGGACGGCAGCGAAAAACAAGCTGACGCCGACAAAGGACAAGGACCCACTCACACCGGCGCAGCAAGTCATTTTGGAAGCCAAAGCGCGGGAGAAGGACAAGAGGGGGAAAGGGAAGGAGAAAGAGCAGGATAAGGAATGGTCCGCCAACGCTCAGGACAAGTACAACGATCCTGCTTCCTTGAACCTCAATATTCCGCATCCGCCGCCGCCGCATAGGAAGCCGGTACCAGCATCCCCATCCTCTCCGACCCCATCACGTCCTAATTTATCCAATTTGCCGCCAAACTTGACGCCTTCGCCTATGCGCTCAAGCGATGCCGCGTCGTCATCGCCATCGAGGGAGGCCCCGCTCCTCTACGCTCATTTCAATGCGCAAGGCACGTTGGACATGCCTGCAACTCTCCTCACCATCGCGAAGAGATTTGAGAAGCTCGAGAAATGGACCGTCGGTCATGTCCGTGCTCTAGAGGAGCGGATGAGTGACGTCGAAAGGTGGCTAGTGGACAAGGAGAAAGAAAAGGACAAGCACAAGGGGGAAGCAGCGTCTGTTCATGAAGCTTCGCGAGAAGATGTATCCGCATCTGTTAAGCATGACCTCCTGGATATGAAGGACAACATCACAGAACTTCAAGGTCGGGTTGGCATACTCGGTCGTGAGATGGCGAAACTTGCGACTGCTCCTTCCAACCTCTCTTCTGGACCTTCTCGTCAGCCAGGGCCGATCTCCGTTGCACCGCCCACGACTTCAACCATTGTCGTGCATGACAACCCTGTCGTGCCCCCGACATCGCCAGTCTCGACACCACAACATTCCCGCCTCGTCTCAGCCACGGCCCGCGAGTCCACGAGCCCGCCGATGGCGTCTTCCAAATCCTCAGGTACACGGCTGCCCTATCCTACAGGAGACTACGCAACCCCACCTGGCACAAGCGTCCTCTCCCAAGGTGTCTTCTCCCCAACTAACTCACCACCATCGTCTATCACTTCGGCTACCCGAATTCGGCCTCTCTCTGTCGCAGGCGTACCAGGCGTTGGCCTGGGCCTGGGACTCTCCACGCTAAATACCGCCTCCACGTCTTCCATCTCCTCCAGCATACGTGGGACCTCTGCCCAAGCAGCACGTGCCACCAGTCCTACACAGGGACTTCCTCCACCGAAGTATCCCTCCCCACGGCGCTCGAGCGTCAGCCCAACGCCACGCAAACGCTACACAGTCGCACTTGGCGAACCTATCGTCTCTCCACCCGATCTCACCCCCGAGCCCCGCCTGTCCCGTCGGCCCACCTCCGCCATGGGCACGGCCTTTTTCTCGACGTCACCTCATGAGCTCAATGACGAACCGGACGAGGAGAATGAGTTCCAGGATGAGACCATCGGCAAGTCGTCCGCAGCGCGCTTCGCGAACGCCACGGGCGGGGACTACAAACCCTCAACCCCGTCGCCTGCGTCGAACCGTAGACTCCGTGCGCAGTCGGCGTACGGGTTCTCCAACCTCCAGCCGCCGCAGACACCTGTCACGCCGCTTAAGCCGCGCATCCGCTCGCGCTCGAGTGAACGCCTTGTTTCTGGCCCCGGCCCGGAAAGCAGTTTCCCGACGGGGAAGTTTGTGGACCCGTTGGTGCTGAGGAGGCAGGATAAGGAGGGGGCGAAGATTGCGATGCCGAAGCCGGTGGGGAAGGTTCCTATCGGTCAGCTCGTGGCGTTCTTCGATGACAAGAAGAAGGCTGGGGCGTGAATGGACTCGTTGGTGGCTAGGCTGCGGGCGCCATTTCTCGAACGATGGCTTCTAAGATGCCCCGATCTATACCTGACGGAAGACGAGTTTCTTGCTTTTTTATTTCGTTCATTTGACGTCAGCGACTTGCTGTCAATGTTGGATGCTTTGTATATAGGATGGAGTCCGATGGCATGTTCCTCGTTTTCTTTCCTCTCGTCGTATGTACGCGCCTCGCTATTTTTGTTACGAGCAGCTCATGATTTTGAAACTCACCCCCTACCCTAATGATTTTTTTTGTTTCTCCTCTCGTTTTTCTACTGTCAGAATGTTGTATTGTCGGCCATGGTAACTTCCAGCTCACCACCGCTGAGTCTGAACCAGTTGAATGACCTTTCCTACGTCACAGATCCATCACACCTCTCTAGTACCGTACCATACCGGCCCCTCCCTTACTCTGACGACCCATCCATGATTCGTTTTTCTGTGCTGAATACGTCGTGATCAGCTCTCCTGGTTCTATTAGGCATCCAGTTTCCTTCGCTATGTACTCTTGATATCGACATGGACGCCTTGGGTGGCGTTTGGTGTACCGAGGGAGCACTATCCTTCGCGATCGCGATCCTGCTCTTTATTTCTTGTGGTGTTATCCGGTAGTCATTTGAATGCGTTTGGTTAGTGTGGTCATGATCTATCGCGGCACTTGAAAGTTGGCGGTCTTTCGGTCAATGTTGCTGAATGTGGCATTGTCGTTCTGGATGGTACTTAACAGCATCGCAAAGGCTGCTAGTCGCATGCATCTATCAAGGGCTGTATCATACTAATGGGTTGATAGATGGACGCAGTAGGCTAAAGAATGATTAATGAAGGCTAGAGGTGGTCAACAATTTCATTCAATCTAATCTAATCTTCTTCCCTTCTGACATGTATCTGATTTTCGATCATTTGCCACTTGAACCCTTCACTTTATACTTCCTCAAAGCAGTCTGGAGCCCAGGCTTCGACGACTTCCATCCTCTCGTCTTGTGTTCATTCTATATCCCTTGCATACGGCCTTCAATCATTCCCGAGACATTGGCACTACCAGTACTATCTCTGAAAGCACTCTCATCACGATCTACCCAAACAAAAAAAATCGGCCATTGCGCAGGCCATCACTGAGGAATTCGCTTAGCAGAATATCCTAGCTGCAAGCTTCTTCTCTCGTGATATTCTAGGACTCGCGGCTACGCTCGACTACGGACCGAGACTTTACTATTGCATATCGAGAAGAGGCGAAGAGACTGTTGTCAGGGTCGACGTCGAACCACCGAAATTCAAATGGCCTTCGCGTGATCGACAATCATCTTCGCCACTCGGCAATCTGAATTTGAGGTTTTCAGAGGTTAGTTTCAAGTTAGTTTCGTGAAGCGCGACGCGACCGCGATGCCTTGTTCGGGTTCTTCGACGCTTATTCTCGCTTACCACAATGCAAGTCCGCCATCAAACTGCGCAGATCATTCATCACATGGTCCTAATGACCTCGGGGCGGTGTTCTGCTTGCCAAGTCGACCGGACATCCCTCCTCCGATTTTCCAAGCCATCAAATGAAGTATGTTGTCGTTCCGCAGCTTTTCAAACATATCACGCGCCACCAGACTCTGTACTATTTGAAGGGTTGCTCGGTTGGTTCTGTTCTTCAGGTCGCTCCCCCCATCCGCCATTCAGCTCATTTCTGATACTCTAACGAATCCTGCCAATATGCCGTTCCAATTGCGCACAACGTTCTACAGTACGTGTGGTGCATTGGTATCTCGATTTCGGTTTCTGATCGAAATGATCTCTTTCCAGGCTTGACTCTGGCCTTGGGTGTCTGCGAAACCGTGATCGCTGCGGTGAACACGATTAACAAAGGCTTTGCACCTTATATGCGTACGTACACTCTCAGTCACCCGTGAGAGGAGATGTTTATTGAGGCTATTTCGCAGAAATCTTTTCGGGGATCACAGCGGGATGGGCACTTGTAACATGGATATGGATCAGTGTGCTGTGAGTTCGCCATCTTCTGCCGAGTGGGCCTTTCCTCATCCTATTCTGCAGACTGTCATGCAACAACAGGCCGCTTTCGTCCCACGCGCTTACGCGAGCCTCAACTCACTTCAAATCGTTCACTGTGTTTGCCGTCACTTGGCTTGGTAATTATTCTCATTGGACGTTTCTGCGACTCGTCGAGTTGACGCTTGCCCATTACAGCTCTCACCATCATGCTCGGAACCCAATTTCCTCTGCAGTGCGACTTCAAGACCTATTCGGATGGCGATGCCAACCTCTGGTGCGGATTGGGGAGTTCGACGTTCACAGTCTCCCTTTTGCTGTTTGCCTTTTGTATGTCTTCCATTTCTATATCCTTAAATATCAAGGCCTCACAGTACCACCATCAGCACTGGTTTCCGCGGTTATTGTTAAGACATCAGCCCGTAAAACTGGTGCCGGATTGTCGGCCAATGTAGCCCACGTCGATAAGGCAGATTCGGACTCGTCGGCGGCCTGAGCTGACATCACGGACATTTACCATACTGCAAGGACATTTCTCATACTAAATATCTTCATGATCACGAAGGGCTTACGACTTAGGGACTCCTTTCCTGTTACGTCTACATTGGTCATCGGCTTAATGTTTGGACTAATTACTTAATGTTGTTTTTGACTACGGTGGAACTTCGAGTTTGTCTCAATGCAACGCGAAAGGAAGTCTGACGACAGGACAAACTCAGCTTTACAACGCCTGGGTTAACAGTGTACTTCTGTGATAATCCTGCGGTTCCAAATATCACTTCAGTTGGCCAACATGCAAGGGAGAACAGCCTTGTGAGTTCGACTTCGTCTATGGCGGGCTTCCGAGCTTTTCCAAGCTTCAAGTCTTAGCCTTTCGATGTCGTCTCTGAATGACATTATAAGCACTTCCTACACCTCCTCTCCCGACAGGCTTGGAGGCAGCCTTTAGGGGATATTTGATTTTCTGCCTAGGTTGACAATACGACGTGGGTGATTTGTTTTTCTTCCCTACCTCCTGCCTTGAAGTTCTTCGTGGGCGATTATTCTGGCATGCATTTCGAATGCATCAATTTCCTGCTCAAGATCTGTCAACTACTGAAATTTCTTCTTTTGAAATATACATCTGCTGTATATCTTTTGTCATTTTCGCGCCATGGATGAATACTCTAGAGTGCTACTAGTACTGTCACTGATCGACCTGGACAAGAATGCCTTGGGAAATGATGTCATTTGGTATTGCTTGAGATCTTATCTTATCGGACGATGTCTTATCTGTGTACCCATCGATTCAGTCCTAAATTTACTTGTCTCTCAGCGCAACACCTCCAGCTGGTACATGCGATGAGTTACGTCTACGTTATTGGTAACATTTATTTCATGCGATACCCGGGTTACTCAGTCAACTGTGTCCACCTAGAGCACATGGAAGAGGACGAGGAGACCGCTAGGTCCATTCCGCCATGGGTTGAACTGGAGTACGCGGTCCGTCCGAACACCTATCTACTCATAGATGGAATTGACGTGTAACATTCTGCGGCAGCATATGCGCAGTCTCGCAGGGCAAGACGGCCAGGTGCATTTCACTCATCTCTCCAGGCCCTCAAGGGAGTCGCTGTCGGCCGCATTTCCGTCATCGCAGAGCGGCTTAGCGGACGCGCTCTGCCATGAAATTGGGGTTCTAGATCTTATGAAGTCAAAGGGTATTGGCATGGATAAGGTTTGCTTGCTTGATCCCAAAGCGGAGGCTGTACTGGCTCCTGAGGACGGGGATGGTCGATTCGATATGTTCTTGTTTGGAGTACGTCCCATTTCGGCTACTGGTTTATCATTATGGAGCCTACAATTCATGTCCTCCAGGGAATTTTAGGTACATATCTGATCTTGCGTATGTCGACATTGACGTTGAAGCCTTTTCGAAGGCGACGATCCACCGCGGGATCGTACTGCAGAACTGCGGATAATGGGTTTCCCGACGCGACATTTAGGACCTGTGCAAATGACTACTGACACGGCACTCGGAGTTACAAAACGCGTCGTTCAGGACAAGACTCTCCTCGTCGACATACCATACGTGGTACGTTGGATGTGCGACTCGGTCTGAACGCTCGCTGAATTGACTTTCAGGAGTTCCCCACCATCCGTTTCAATGCTAGAGAGTCTGTGGAAATGCCATTCCGTGTGTTATTCTGTTCGTGTTTCCTCTACGCCAACTTACCCAGTCCAAGGATACATCGCGGACACGGATGGAAAAGAGCCACTTTTGCCCCCAGGAATGAGGGACCTCCTGCACAAGGACCTCGACAAAACCTTTGGTGACTTTTGATGGTGCGGACATATGTCCGGTGTAGATTAACGACGTGCGAACCATGATACAAACGTTCCTAATGACATAAAAGTAGTACAAATGTGCGAAGATGCCAGACATACATAACTCGGGAGCGGGCAATGCAATATTGAAATGCGCATAACAAAAGTAAAGATGAGTCTCCAATACAGGATGAAAAACTGAGGTAGGTACAGTGGATGACGGTTGAAAATGCGGGATACATTACATAGCAAGTTAATACCTTCCTAAAAGGCCAAATACAATCCAATTAAAATATAGCCTCCCTAGCCTGCTCCTCCGCAAGACAAGGGGTAGATTTGAATGTCATGACGAGCGACCAGTCGTTCTGCCAGAATCCACAGGCTTAACATCCCATGGTGCCGGAATGCGCGCAACATCGGCCAGGTTCTGATCCGCACGTGCATCGGTCAATCGGTCGCGGTCATTCATGGCCATACGCGCGCGACACCGGACAAGACGAAGTTTAGTCCGTTTGATCCCTGTATGTGTGGATTCTGGATTAGAGTCGCGTACATTCAACTGAGGAGGGGGAAGCGCACATGTGCCGATCGTCTCGCGGTCTTCGTCCATGAACGGATTTCCTGTCTGCAGCAGGTCATCTTGCAGGGCATATAGACACCACAACGACTCCTCGTAGAGCTTCTCGCATTCGTCGGGGCTGGATGCCTGATCCAGCAGCTCTTTCCGCGCAGCTGTACGACTCTGTGTGAGGCAAGGGTTAGGGATGCAGCGCTATTTGAGTAGAAGGTACTGCTTACGAGAACCAGGGCACGATCATATACCAGCTGATCGAGCCAACTCTTGGGGCCATCGTACTGCGCAGGCAGCCAAGTCTTCACGAGAGCCGCGCGATCGTTGCACTTGATGAAGTGCTCTTTGAACCACGAGAGCGCTTCATGATCCATGCATAAGCCTACAATCCAACCTAGACAAGAGATTGCGCTTACCGTCATCGAAACCCTCGCTAACCACAAAGTCGCCATCCGGATGGCGCATCTTCATGTGTTCCTGGTGATTCCGCAGCTTGTCGATGCCCTTCTGCGAGAATGACATTAAAAGCATGTACACCGCAACGCAGGTGACGGCGTTATATTCCGCCTCCATGTCCGCAAGTTTCCGCCGTCGCGCGTGCTTATCAGCCTCGCCTTCCCGCTGCGCAAACTTCGTAGGGTCAGGTAGCGGTTCTACACAAAGAAAGAACGTGTTGAATGTATCCCTTGATGTCCCAGAGGCAAAATATAGGACTTACTCTGAGGCACAGCCTTGACATACTCGTACATCTCATCCGCCCAGTGCGTCAGCACATCAGTCTTTTGCGCCAGCTCCTCCAGAGCTCCCAACAACTCGTCCTCCAGAGGATCCCGCTCGCCCTCCGGTCCGAGACTGATGATGGGCGATCGTTTGGGGGACGACGGCACACTACTATAGTCACGTGATGGCGACGACCGCGACTGCCCCGAAGACCCAAACAGCTTCTTCGAGGCCAAGCTGATCGCGCGGTTCAGGGCATTGGAGGCCGCACGAGACGCGAGGCTGGATGGTGAGGATGATAGTGGTGGGGCGGCGGGGTTGGGTGGTGGGGGGAAGGTGATGTTGGTGGGGGTGGGTATTGGGAACTCTGGCGTGTAGTCTTCGGTGACGGGTGTTGGTGGGATTTTTCGGTCTTGTAGGGGCCGTCGTGGCTCTGACGCGATTTCTGGGGATGGGGGGTTCATGGGAGGTTTGGAGAGATGGGAAGGGAGCGTACCGTCTACTGCGCGGTTGAACTCCACCGCTCGTGTATCGCCGACCAGCACATACTCGCGTCGCAGCATCCCATCCTCTTCTGTCTCCCCTGGGATGAACGAGCCCTCTGTCGAGAGCGGCTTCGGAGGCCGACGTTCCTGGTTCGGTTGTAATGATGGACGTCGGGCCATTTCTGGAGGGCTTGCAAACTTCTCTCGAGAATCATTGGAGCTGAAACTTCATGTGAGCCTTTCACGACTACACAATGGGTTTGAAATCATACGTGTCCTGAGGCAGACCGTTATTCGGCGTCGAAGGACTCCCTTCCTCGTTGTCCAGACCACTAGTCCTTCTGAAATTGAACCTGCTCGGCGGAATCATCGCCTTCGGGTCCAACACTTCCGGCGGAATGACACGATGGTGTTCAGGCGTCGGCGATCGCCCCGTCCACGGTCTTTGGTCCTCGTCTTGTATTATACTCGAATCCCGCGCCACAGACGAGCGAGACGCACTAGCCGCCTGAATTCGTGGAAATTTGGAGTTCGCCAGTGCAGTGCTCCCGAAGAATTCATCAAAACTAGCCCGCTCGACGGGGTTCCGCTTTAGCAGGGCACGAATGAGCTTCTTCACGTCCTCTGGGACGGGCGAGTCTTCGCTGCCGCCGCCGCCGTTCTTTGCGCTGGGTGATGTGGGGGCCTCGTCTGGGAACTTGATGCCCTTGGAATGCTCTATCCGCTTGAGCAGCTCTATGTGGTTTTGAGCACGGAATGGTGGCTTGCCGACGGACATTTCGAAAAGGACGGCGCCGACGGACCAGAGGTCGGCTTTGGCATCGTATTTCTCGTATCTCAAGATCTCTGGGGCCATGTACAATCTTATAAAGAAAAATCTTAACCACCACAAACAGGTCTAAAATTAGATGGACGTACGGAGACCCGCAGAGTGTTTCCGCCATCATGGCATTTGGCAGTGAACGAGCGAATCCGAAATCCGCTACTTTGAGGATTGGAACTCCCAAAGGATGCCCTCGAGCGAGTTCCTCAGGTGAAGGAGCGTTCAGTAGGAGGTTCTGGAGGGTTGATCAATATCGTGGAGTCAAAAATCAGTGATGGGCAAACCTGGGGTTTGATGTCTCGATGGATCAAGTTACGATGTCGAAGAAACTTGAGAGCACGGGCTACGGAGAAAACAGAAAACGCTAAGCCATATACAGCGTTGACGTCAGATAGCCTGCTCACCGAGCTGCCTCAGGAAACTGCGGACGACGATCTCGTCCAGGCCACCAGTTCGCGGATGTGGATAATACTGGGGTGCGGCTCCGGTAGTTGGCACGTATTCCAGGCTTTCGACGCGGCCGCGCTTCTTGATGTAATTCGTCAAGTCCCCTCCGCCGCAATACTCCATAATCAGGTATATATGTCGCTCGGCGCGCTGAATTAATCTCAGATGCGTTGAGGCGGTCGAGGAGCGTATATACTCACCACGATATCAATAAGCCTAGTGATATGCCTGTGTGATAGCGACTTGAGAATTTGGATCTCGCTCTGGAGGTTGTCGAACAGCTTGGCAGTTAGGTTGTCGCGTTTGACAGTTTTGATAGCCACTTGTAGACGGGTTTCCTGGTCACAAATGTTAGAGAAAAGCGGACGCGAATCGAAAAAGTAATGCACCTCGTGGTATCCCTTGTAGACGGTTGCAAAACTCCCCTTCCCGATGTCCCCAACAATAACATAGGGCCTAATCTCCTCATCTTCAGCTCGTTTCGGCGTGGCAGCTGCACTGGAGCTTGAACCGCGCTTGTACTGCGGAGAGCTTGGCGCCATAACAGGGGCCGACGGGTATGTGACTCCTCGAATCAGGTAAAGGGGGTGAGGCTGCTGGTGGCAGCGAGTGTGATCGAATTCACGGGGAGATAAGTAGAAATCAGTAGTATTTATCGAACCAAGTCCTCGAGGGATATGGCAGGAGGACAGCAGTAGTCCGGAGCAGGAGAGCGACCATGCACTGCGACATGCAACTGCTGTTCGGGCGTTCGCCAAACGCGGAAAGTGATACAGTGCTGACAAAGCTCGCCATATTCCGCCATCTGCCCGTTTTGGGCGACAACAGTCGACTCAACTGCAGTTATCAACTACCACCACTGCTTCGAAACCTTCCATTCTCAATCAAACATATTGTAGAATATAAGGCTTTGTGATAATTACGGTCGCGATCTTGCCTTTTGCGCGACGCGCGTCTATACTCCTGCCCCGACTTGATATATCCGTCCATCTCGACATAGCTCGACATCGACTGAGAGGTATAGCCAATCTCACTATTCTCACTACTTTTTACCCGTCAGCTAAAGACCGACAGGATGCACCCTTGCTTGAAGATCGTCGATATCCTGCGCCTCGTTTTTGCCTTTGTTTACGATGACTATCGCGGACCAAAAGACATGGCCGCACTCGCAGCCACATGCCAGGCATTCTATGATCCAGCTTCTGACGTTCTCTGGTCGACACTGCCTAGCTTGGCTCCCCTTGTTCGTTGCATGAGTGCAGACACATGGCAAAAGGTCGACCGAACTGTGGTACGAATGGAAAATCCATCTCTTTGACGGCTCGAAAACTCACTCCCCATGTTTTTATGCCAGTCTCTCCGGCGACCGACTACGTCCGAAGATTGGGCTCCCTGCAAGCCATATGCTCGCCGTGTGCGACGCTTGGGATTTCTCCCGCCTTACTTGGGAAACATGGTCATGCATCCCCTTCATGTGACGAGCACTCACAAAATCGACTTTCATGTTCTCCACGTCCTTTCTCTCAACCATGCGATTACATTCCCGAATCTACAGGATTTTAGAGGGAGCGCGGATCATCTGCCTTATATGGGCCATTTTCTAGGACCAAGCCTGCATAGCATCGAGCTCTGGCTTCCTCCTGAAGACCCGAATTTTACCGTTTCGTCCGTCCTGGACTCTTTCCGGACCAGGGCACCTAATCTTAAGAGCATTCGGCTCTTCGATGATACAAGCATCAACCTTGTTGGCCTCGGACCGATATTCGTAGGACTAGTTGAAGGGCTTGCACGCCTAGAAGTTCTAGAATGCAGCAGACTCATCTTGCCCCCCACTGCACTTCGAACTCTCGCAGCTTCCTCAACGTTACACACGCTCAAGGTTGGGAATACTGGCGAAGATATCATGTCGTCTCTTCCAGAAGGGCGCCCCGCGTTTCAGCAGCTCAAATATCTAGTAATCACTACCCAAGACCTTGGCCGCTGCGCTAAAGTATTCGGTCGCATGCGTCCTCGTCATCTTCATACACTGGATATCACGACCACATATGCCCCCCTCGGGTCGGAAGTTCTTCATTTCTTCGAGGCTCTGGAAACCCATTGCGTTCATGCACAACTTTGCAATTTCGAGATCAGGCAGATCACAAGTGTCGAATCTCCTACTCCACTTGCAGCTTCACATGCACACGTCATAACCCCCACCTCCATAGCACCCCTCCTCGCATTCGGAAACCTAGAATCTGTCAACATCGAATTTAACTGTGCATTCCAGCTAGACGATATTTCTTTCGAGAAAATGACCATGGCTTGGCCGAAGATGACTCAATTCACATACGGGCCTACATCGGACTGGGACGGTGATGGTGCAATGTCGCTGGATGGGCTCATATCGATTGCCAAGCATTGGTCTCATGTCCACTCTGTCCGTCTCCCATGCAACCCTGAATCCACCACATCATCTAGCCGCAGGCCCGGTGAGGGTGCTGTCACGATGTGCTTCTATTGAGTGCCTCGAATTGAAATCACTGGTATTCAACGAAAAGCCGGCAACAGTCGCGTCCTTCTTGACGGACCTGTTTCCTAGTCTGAGATATGTCTTCACGTATCCGTCACTTTTTGCATCTCAATGGAAGCAGGTGGATGACTTATTACCTGCATTCCATGATACCAGAACCCAAGAACGTAAATATGCCCTGGAACAGATGTAAGTATCAAAGTGGCAAAGGTAAGTCTCGACTCCCCTATTCTTGACATTCCTATTCAATCTCGGGGTTTCCTTCCTAGGTTCCTGGGGTTTCATTCCTACGATAGGGATATACACTTATGCTACTGGCGCTGTAACTCTTCGATCTGTTCATGCATTCTTTTGACTTATATATTCCCAATGCATTCTGGCATGATTCAATCAGAGCCCTGAATGGTTGCTTCGGTGACTGAGATTATATGGTAAAGTCGAAGTTAAATATAACTGGTATCGAGGACACCGGGTAGGCAATACACATTTGATACCCGTGTGTAAGGAAATGGGATAGCCCCTCACGAATTGGCGTCCACCATCCGATTCGTTCGAACCTTCTCGTCCCTTTCATCCTCCTCCTTCCCCACCCAAGTCAACATGCCCGATTTCAATGCGACGTCCCAATTATAAGCGGCTGGGATGTATCTCTGCTTTGGGTCGTCCATTCTGAGTTTGACGGATATATGGACCTTGATTTCGTCCTCGTCCTCGTGGAAAGGTATATATCTCCCTTGGCCGAAATTCGACCTATTCGGAAAGGCATGTTGAATAGATTGAGACCAAAGCCGGAAAAGAGAGCTCACATTCTCTTGCGAACCCAGGCTCCGTCAAATCTCTGGTACGTACCAAATGTTGTGGGTAGTAGTTCGAGAATCCACCATCCCTTCCCCAAGGACAATTGGTCGTAGATTTTCGCTGATACATCAGCCTGGGCTTGTGGCGCGTGAGAGATATCTGGACGATTGTCCTGTGTTCTTCTGAGCACATCCTGGGAGAAGTTCAGCGCTGCCAAGTCTGAGTCCGAGAATCCCTTTTCCCTCAATCCCGCAGCGAGATTCCGGAGGTTTATGCCAAAAGATACAAGATATTGGGGGTCGAAGAGGATACCAGTTCCGGCAAAGAGGCACTCTTTGATCATCCAGCGGAGGGGGATGTAAGAAAGACTCGCTTGCTCCTTGTTAGAGTGTGAACCGCCTCCGACATCGGCATGTGTTCCTACAGGGTTGCATGAGTCAGGCGGGACTGAAAGCGACTGTTGCAGAACTTTACCTGAGAACCATACTTCTTGAACGTCGCAGACATCACGGCTTGGAGGCGTGTACACCCAGCCATCCCTGAGGGTCCCCATTGGCTGCGGGGGGAATTCGACATCCGGATCATCAATGTCTAACTCCTGTTCCGGTTCTAAAGTCGGTTCGTTCCAAAAGTTTGGAGTGAACCGAGCTCGCCGTTCGTCGAGTGCTAGTGCATGACGAAAGTGTTTTACAGCATAGTTGACTGAGGTATAGGGATGGCTGCGAGGAATAATCCCAACAGAGGAAACAGTATCCCTGAATTAGCCAAGTTCGTAAGGGATCCGGGTATGAAAAATATCAGCGTGCGATTTCCATACCAGACCCCCACAAACTCTATGGTCACTGGCAGACTAGCGATGATGTCAGATATGAAGCAAGAATTTCTGTTAACATGCCGCTCACACGAGATGCTGTTTTCGGAACGCCTTCGTCTCGTTATAGCCTTCGTCGCCCGTTTTTTGATATACATGAAGGGCAAGATCGAGTTGAGCATCGTTGGAGTGGGGGCGAAGAATACCCACCTAAAATCACCCGTGAATGACGTCACCGAAAGGTAGAGATACGCGATACGCTGTCTACCTTGTAGAGCATGCCAGCTACGACTCGAGCTGTGTGCGCTAACGATGCCAGGCGTTTCTAAGAATAATTTGAGTGACGACTCGGGTATTGCACCACTTACCTCCTCGGGAAAATCCAAAGATGCTTATTTTGTCACCTTTGCTGTGTGACAAGGAAACACTTTGATTCATACCGTAATATGAGAAGAAGACCGCTCACCGGTAATTCTGCACAACGTATCTATACCTGGCGTCACGCTATGCTTCAGCACACGGGGACGATGGTGAAAGAGAGTGAAAGCACTTACCCATCCTTGATGTGATCATTGATATTGAGGGCGACACTCTGGTCGACGGCCATCGCGCTTATTGCAGCTGTTCCGGTGACGAATTGTTGTTTACTGGAGGTTCCGATTCCAGGCTACAGACGCTGATGAGACGGGTCCGTAATAGCTGGTTACAATTTGAGTCCGCTGACCTGATAATAGACAAGCTGCTGCCTCGGAACGTTCCTCATAAGAGCATCGTGGAAGCGAACCACAATGGAATTCTGTATTAAATTCAGTATTGACAGGTAGTCAATCAAGTAATATCCTCGCCGTCTGTCGTGTGCAGTTCAATTGGCCAGCGTGAGCTAGCTTATTCTGAGGCCTCGATCACTACAGACTTGCCTCGCCCGGTTTATTCCCTGTGCCGTCGAAACACAGGATCATATTGCGAGTCGAATGTTTGGGAGAGTCAAGACCGAAGGAGACTGGAGTCATCTTGCAATGGGGACGGTTGGGACGAACGAAGGAAGATTTTTCTTTGAAGGAACCTATGCGTCTACTCAAATGGGTGAGCGTGTCCCACACAGCTAGAATAAGGTAAAGCGAGGCATTGTTTCACAGCGGACAAGTCAGGCGGTACAGCGGCATGCTTCATGTCGTCTATGAATGTGGAGGAAGGCATACACGAGCATCCATCTCTCGGAAATGAAACGGTATGTTGCTGGCTGCCGGGTCCCATCACGATTGGCAGGTGTCGTAGCCAGGCCGCTTCCACATGCAAAAACAAGCAACACGATCGATCCGGGGCTCATACCGTTCAGAGCTGGCATGAAAGATGTCACTTCCATACCCCGCGAAGCCACCGGTGGACATACAGACAAGAACGGGTTGTAATAAGTCTACGTGCTGGGAGCATCTACTAGTCAAAAGTTTTTGTTGAGTATATTGCATTGGGAGCGAATTAGGCGAATCACCAGATCTGGGCCACGACGTCAATCTCCGGCCAGTACACGATGGGACATCA
Source organism: Lyophyllum atratum (assembly GCA_014905825.1). NCBI lineage: Eukaryota > Fungi > Basidiomycota > Agaricomycetes > Agaricales > Lyophyllaceae > Lyophyllum > Lyophyllum atratum. The sequence goes on along the minus strand of JACGCN010000011.1, from coordinate 251,422 downwards.
CACACAATCCTTCTGGCGAATACCAAAGCTGCCAATTAAGACTAGTCCTACCCATGCGTGAGCATACGCGGATGCCATCTGCTCTGGATCTTGGTAGTGGAAGGGGTTGGTCTTTTGGAAGTTGGACTGCTCAAGTGAGGGCATCACTTACTTTTTCCACGAGAAGTGATAGTGATAGATTGGATGGTCTGTTATAAGTTGCCTCAAGTACGAATAATTCCGTGATATAGTCTATTGAACATGCATGCAAGGGAGCTGTATGAACTGTCTGATAGTGGGGTAGACTTGGGGGTGGACTTGGGGTGGACGAGACAGAGACTCCGGAATTTCCCCTTCTGAACCGAGGCAAGATTATCGGAGCCGAAAACTCCCGCCACGTGGGGTTATCGGGTAGATTCATCCGAACAAGGTATGATCTGCAGAACTCTTCATCACAAGCCATTGCGTTAACCCAAGCCTCGTACAACTCAGCTGTCTCCGTACCTTCTGACATGCTTGCAACGCGTGGCTGTATCCCCAGCTTTCCTACTTTCCTGGTGGCCTGAGCTCTCTGTCAACATGTGCGCGAAGAATGCTCCTGTCAAACGTCGACTCGCTTGCGGCACAACCTATTGTCTGATCTCGAGATTTCGCACTACTACTCACAAAGTGGAGCCGAAGTAAGGCCAGAAAAGAATGGACGAAGCACCGTGGCTGCATGCAAAGTCGGATGCATCCATCAAGGGATTGAGCGCCCGTACCTATACTCGTATGCTTGGTCAATATTGACAGCATCTGCGTGGCATACGCGAGCTGTGCAAGCATATTCGTAGTGCCGCGAAGCACCTTTTCAATGAGGTAGGATCGAGATTGCAACTATATAGTTCCATTTTACCTCACAGCCTTCTAACGTCCTAATGTCTCGATTACCACCTGGGTACCCGCAGTCACTAGATGAAGATAACCAGGTCGCCGATACGACGACGGGAACAGCCTCAGTGAGCCTTTTCATAGCATCGTGGCTGAGATCCTGATGTCTCAGTCACTACCTGAGGACTCGCAGTCACCCCATGAAGATAACAAGGTCGTCGATGCGACGACGGGAACAGCCCCAGTGAGCCTTTTTAATAGCGTCCTGGCTGACCTACTGACCTTTGAACCCACGCGTTTGTTCGGTACGAAGGAAAGCACCAACGAGAAGAACAATCCCAGTGCCGCCGATGGTACTAGTGATCCCACAAAGAGATCGGCCGACCTTCAGGTAGGCGTACCCGATCACGGCTCATTTCTCTTACTGACGCTCTATGTTTCCTGCGAGAAGAAGGCGCCCGAGAAGAAGAAATCTGGCAAGGGACTGCAGGAAGTGCCTGAGATCGTGGTGCGTGTTCCCAAATCCAAGTCCTCTCTTTCACTTAGACTGATGACACAAATATTCAGAAAGACTTCACGGATGTCACTGAAGATCTCATAGACGATAGAAAGGGCATGGTATGTTCATCGTATGGTAGATCGAAGAACTATCTAACCCTTAATCACACAGTTTCATCGTGCGATTAGATACTTAGCATATCAGGGGAAGCTCGACGGGGCTGCCGCAGCATCACCTAGCCAGAAATCCGAGGAAGAAGTCGACGGGACAGTGGGTATGCAGGAGCGCGATAAAACAGACGACACCTCAGATGATAAGAAGGTCAATGATCCCAAGGGGCAAGAGTTGGATCAAGTCGAGGTGACACCGGATGACAAGGATGTCGACAAAACCGATGTGCCGCCGGGCGATAGGAAGCTCGCCAACCCCGGCAAGGAATCAGAGGACCAGATACCAGATGAAGCCACTCTGGCAATGCGTGAGTATAAATTGCCGTCTAACCAGACCGTCTTCTCACCACCCGAGGTTTTACAGATCATCGTACACTCAACGAAGGGGTCATAAGACTGCGTGAGTGTGGATTTTTGAGATGTGAAGATTCTCAACTTATATTATTTCTGCAGTGGTCAGTCCGCAACGCATTCGACCCATAACATTCCTCGCAGAACGGACGTTATCTCCTGGAGAACGGTACCCATTCGCGCGCAGTTCTGAAAGACATGACGCCACACCCTTGCCTGATGCACAACAAGTCTTCGACAATCTGCTGAAAAGCCCCCAACACCCCCAGAGCGCCAACCATCCCAACGGGATTAACGGGTTTTACGTCGCCCTTGCCACGATCATTTCAGTGCGCACTCCGTTCAAAGGCCCTTCACAGTCATGCTGATTTGAGATTCATCAGCTTACACTCGTCCGTATCGATGGGGACAAGCCTAAATATAACGGGACTTCGCCTACCCTCGACCTTTCTCCTCTCTACGGCGTCACCAAGGCGGAGTCGGATCTAATACGAGCCAAGGATGGAAGAGGAATGCTCTCGCCTGATTGCTTTTACGAAGATCGTGCCATGTTTCTCTCTCCCGCGGTATCAGCACTCTTGATTCTTTGGAACAGGAACCATAATGCATGTTCCATTTGACCGTTATCCCAATTTGATCTGATTGTTGTCTTGCTTCATCAGTTCATCGCGCGGCGCCTTCTCTTGAACAACGAACAAGAAAAATGGGTTGAACCCGCCGAGCAGCGTTCCGCGGAGGACACGCTCAGTCCTCGCCTGCGTTCACAGGATGACGAGATCTTTAAGATCGCCCGCGCCATTAATTGCATTCAATTCAAGAATGTCTTTGTGGAAGACTTCTTAAAAGTCATCTTGGGGCTCCCAAGTGCTGGTCCCGGTCCGAACTTGGATGTATTCATTGTGAGTTGACCTCTAGATCTCTGGCTCGAAAACTAGGTTCGATGCATATATCATGTTATAGGGTCTCGATCAGCCTGGGCAAGCCACTAGGAAGACCAGTGAACCGTTCAAACAGCCTGCGGAACAAGACAAACAGCCTGCAGAACCGGACAAGCAGTCTGCAGAACCGGGCCAGCAGCTTGCGGAACCATCCAAGCAACCGGGGGAAGTGACCCAGCAACCCAAGGAACCGTCCAAGCAGCCTGTGACCACTGACACGCTCAAACCGTCTCAGACATGGAAAATGCATGTTTCCACCGTTGAATTTAGCCTCGTATATTCGGTTCGTGGTACCATGACCTGTCATTTTACTGTGGCTGACCGACGCAAATGTAGGATTGGTCGTCAATGGCATCGTTACAAGACATCGAGGCTTTTGAACATACTTTGATGTACGAAAAGTACCTCACAGAGAACAAGGACAGGACTAATCTTATATTCGATGTTACTGTCTTTCACTTTCTCTGCCGTCGCAAACTGATTCCGATACTCTTAGATGGACACCCGTGGTTTTCAAGGCTTGATCCGTGATGTCGAAGTGAGAAATTCAAACCGAAGGCAGAGGAATTTTTATCGGTAAAACCTTTAGTAACTCTCTGTCGCTCATGATTTCAACTTTCTCGCGAAGGCTTCAGAGAGGGTCAGATGCCCGTTTTAATGACGTAGACCTTGCACGCGTCCTCCAAGATGCGACTGAACAGGGAGCAGGCACAGCGCGTGCACGTAGCATCCATCCCTGTTTCCGATCAAGGGAAATCATGACGATCGAGCGAGCGAGAATGTGGAAAGTGGGCACCTTGAACGAGTTCAGGAAATTTTTGGGCCTCAAGCGTACGGTTCCACCTATCACTTTATACACCTTGTCCCGATGATTCTTTCCTAGCCCTTAAAGATTTCGAGGAGTGGAATTCTGACAAGGTAGTTGCAAAGGCAGCCGAAGATCTGTATAAAGATATTAATTCTTTGGAACTCTACGTGAGGGATCGACTGTAGTCATCTCAAAAATCTCTGATTTCTGCACAGCCCGGCCTACACGCTGAAGAAACATTTTCGAAGACGATGACCTCAGGGGTGTCTCTCGGCTATACCCTCGTACGTCACATTCTAACTTCACGCTTGTACACTTCACATCATACCACTGTAGACATATGCCCTCCTTGTAGACCTAGTGAGTTCTTGGAAACCTATATTGACTTGCAAACACTGGGCTGACGCGATGCAGGTAACATTGATCCGCAGTGATTCTCGGTTTACGATGGGCGTTACGCGTGAGTTTTGCCTATCGGAATCGTATCATGTGAACCAGCTACATCGATATTGCTTAGCCGTGAACTTGACTCATTGGGGTTTTAAAGATTGTACCGCAGTACCAAACGATGGCGCATTCGGTACCTGGCTGCCTAAGCGTAAGCACTGGCCAAAATTCATTCTCTTTTTCTCTATTCTTACCACGTAGGCAGTTTTGGAACGCAATCTCCCGCGGAACTATCCATACGACAATATCTACAGCCTCTTCCCATTGACATGTCCTAGGGAAACGAAGGATCTACTTCGCCATCAACTTCGTCAAAACCCCTTGCCCTCGGGTATGACCTACACCTATGAGCGACCAAAGGTCCAGAAAGTCCACGAAGTAGAAACCAAGGAAGCGATCAGCCACGTTTTCAACAACCCCACCACTTATCCTACTTCCCATGGAAAGGATTTTAGAGCTCTGTTCGACGGTTACGGGTACGTTTCTTTCCATTCCTGAAAAGATGGTATCTGAAGCCGTTTAGATTCTTCCTTGGCTTCGATAACACACAACTGTTAGTCCCATTGTCTTGTGTCTATAACACTGCATAACCTATCGTCCAATTAGGCATGACCGAGACCTAATGATGGCAAGTAAAGATATTTCTGCTTGTTGCTATACATCAACTATGCTCGATAGACCCTTTTTGCGCTCACCCCGGACAAGGGTGCCCTCGCCCGATACGGGAATTATTTTGGAAGAACGGCCGCCACCCTTATTCGTGAGAAGTCAAGGTACGCAGAGTTAATCTTGTGCATGTCGTTTCGGTAACTTCACGTACTGCAGACAAACCAACGGCCAGATATCCATTGACATTGTGCAGGACGTGATCAATGCTACATGCACTCGCTGGGTTTGCGCGACACTTGTAAGTCTCTTTCTGTTTTTCGCTTCGTTACCCCGGGTGCTTACGCTATCACCATTATAGTGCGGCCTCCCCGTGCCAGAAAGAGGCGTGGAAGAGGCAACAATACTAACACTGCTTGGTGCTCCATTCGCGTAGTTGCGTTTTTCTTCGTTTTTCTTTGCACCACTGAAGACGGCTCTAGATCGATTGTCAAGGCCGTCGGGAAGCTATTCCCCGCATCGCAGTCCGGGCCTTCTTCACCAGATAAAGAGGAAAAGTCGAAAACGATCAGGGAAGAATTCGCAGCCATCTATGCGTAAGGAAAAGTTCCTCCCCTTGTCGTGTTGCATTTCTACATCCAACAAAATCTAGATCCGTTTCTGAAATCATCCGTAAATTACCTACTATGTTTCGGAGCAGCCCTTCCGGTCAAGGCACTGGCCATAAGATCACAACAGTTCGTGAAGAGATTTGGGTCTTGTACGCGTAAGTACTTTGGATCCTGATCATGATCTTTCTCGCCGAACATCATATAGGCACATTACCCGTGTCGTCCACAGGGTATTACCCTTTTTGCAGGCACCACCAGACGAAGACGACGAAATGATAAAGAGGCACGAAGACTTTGCTGCTCTATACGTGTATCTGTTTCCCTTGATCATGTCCAGTCTCGACGTCTAACCAAATGCTAGATACATGTTTCGAAACGTGGACCCTGAGGCTGGGTGGGCCGCCCGCACGGTTGCCCTCGAAAGGTACAAGGCATTACACGAAGAGATTATGAAGGTTCTTCCCATCACAGAATCAAAATCCGCTCCGGTTTGTACTATCTTGCCTCTGAAATCTCCTCATCAATTCCATTTTCGTTATAGGTAATCGACAATTCACTCAACGGTATCTGGAAGGACCTGAACACATGCTGGGAGGTACTGAAGGCGTTCGTGAGAGACCTTCAAGATCGATGGGAACTTCTCCAGAAATACTACAAAAGCAAGCGCCCTTTGAAGCTCTCTGAAGCCGAGACCTACTTCACCGACGCCGTGAACTACGTCAAGGCGCACCCTGAGGTGTTGGGTGGGGAAGAGCTTTTACCACGCCATTCGGCTTTGACATTCCTGCGAAGGATCGTCAAATCCAGTCGTGCTGAAGTGTTCCGATTGGGCACCCTTACCAAGAGAGGGCATCTTAAACATCTTGTCGATATCGGGGATCGTATCGAGGATGATGTCTCCGACCGCCACCACCTCCAGGATGATCCATCAGACGAATTCGAGGATGGGCCAGCCGAGGATATCGAGGACGATATGACACATGAAATTGCGTACCGAGAGAAGAGATTGGAAGAACGCAGGATTCTGGCCAACGTAATTGGATTAGCTGTCGTCACGTCAGTCAAATATGCGCACGGTACATTCGAGCCATCTCTTGTTCTCACGATGAATGGTCCTGATACTCGTATGTTTGAACAGCTTGTTCCCAGGCGGTAGACTTCTATCTTGACGATAATCGTCTCAAGGAGCGAGAAGACATTATTCGATTATCCGCGCTTACGCAGACGGAAGCACGGAAAGAATCCGTCAATGCTAAACTCATGGGGTATATTCGTGAAGCACAGCGTGCGTTGTATTGCAACGTTTGTCCTGAACGCTTCCGCCCGAGGACTTACACAAATATGGCAGGGCTTGGTCAAAATCTTGGCCTATGGCGTGAGGTTTCCAAGAACGACAAGATTCCGCAAGGCCATGGGCTACCTGATATCTCAGTCCACATGGGAGACCGGATTTTTGCGGATTTTAGCAAGGCTCACACAAACGTACGTGCGCGTTCCCTTGCACCATCACGCTGCTGATTAGAATCGGGCTTCAGCCATCCGATTTTGACCGACCACTGGAAATCAATCCTGACCGTAAGACACCGTCTATACAAGGCATGGGGCTGCACAAGTGCCCAGGTATGAGCTTCGTCGATCAGGTCCGTCGTATCGAATTACTCGATACTTCGCACTGTTAATCGTAGTGTTATCAGACAATGCCTGAGGCACTTCTTTTCACCTCGGAGAAGATTAAACATATTTTGCTGATTTTCTGTATCCTTTTCTCTTTAGCTCTTCAAGGCTATTTTCCGCTTGAAGAACCTGCGCCGAGACAGCAGAGGGACTGGGCGGTTGCGAGAAATTGTGTGTCGTCCTGCCCCTCTCAGGGTAGGTCACTCTCCACAGCGTAGCAGACGCAATGCCTCTAACACAATGATACGGGACGTCAGATAGACCCCAAGGTCTATTTAAATTCGACTGGGGAGATATCGCATTTTCCCCGTTCACTTTCACTCCACGTGAGAAATTGATGATTAGCTCTGTTTATCTAATCTTTATGTATATTCCATAGTACGACGATGGCGGCAGTTCAACCAAGGCAGCGAAGAGAAGTTGGGCTGTTGGTTTTGGCAGGAAGAGGGCGTGCCTAAACTACCTGATGTGGTTCCTGATTTTCATACTGGTTGTGTTAGTTGCATCCCGCGGTAAGCATCCAAATATCTTGATTTGATCTTGATATCCGCCTCTTGAAGTGTCTCTAATCCACGCGACAGACACTATAGTCTCCTTCCTATCAGATGTGCGCTCCTCTCTTACTCGTGGCCCCACCCGTTCTCCCCGTTCCCCAATCCGGGAGGCGGACATCAAACGCGTACCTGTTGCCTGCCCTGGCCCAACGACGACGATCCACCCGTACGAGGTCATGAGCTTCGTTCGCGGCTCCGATGGGCTACACCCCGACCCCATCGAGTACAATCTGAATAATACGAATGCGCATAGGCTAATCTTGATGGCTATCGACACACGAGACTTGCGCATGGGGGTGTACGTGGATGATGAACTACGCGGAATGACCTCAGGCTTTGTGCGCAACTCAAGCGACACCTGTGGAGATAGATTCCAGGATTGTCACGCCAAGAATTTCAGTTCGGGCGTATTCACTGTGCCTCCAGGTGATCATTCCGTCAAAATCGATTGGGTTGGAAACGGTCGGTTCCTCTTTCGCTGATGTATCGCTCGAAGTTGATAGTAAATGTTGCCAGGATTTATCCCAAACACAATCAACGAGGTGGATATGGAACTTGATTGGGAAAAGCGCCCGAATCGTCGCTTCCTTTGGCGGAAGGACTTATGTGCATGATACCGATATCAGACCTTTTATTTCTACTTTCTAGCGTTTCAGCTGAGTCATCTAGTTTTCTCCAAATTTGTGTATACTCCTCAAGCCTGGGCTCCTTCCGTCTCATACGCTGGCGTACTTCACACCTTATTATTACATATACAAGGTTGATAAGTATGTGATGCATTTCCACAAGACAAGCGATGCTGTCCTGGAATGCCATAAATGCTGCGTTTGATAGTAATGAGCATCCAACTAGTACTTCTTGGTGATGGGGCTGGGGTATGATGAGGGCTTGCTCGCGGGGATGTCAGTGGTATCCTCCCCGAGGTTACATTCGTAATTTCACTATCCACATTCTTGAATAAAACCGAGGGCAATCGAGTGAATGACATAAATCCGTGGCTGGAACGAATTCGAAAACAGACCTGTACCAATATTACACAAAGAAATGGGGAGCAGCGACATTTATACGAGCTCAACATTGACATACAATACTTTAGAAATGGGGAACAGCGACATTGATAGATATAACAAGGTATATACGAACTTGACAGTCAGATACAGTGCTTCGTCTTCCAGCTGCCTGTCAAAGCAACACAGCAGTCCACAAGCGTGGCTAGGATTAGCACCTAGAAAGAAAAGGCGTACTGCAAACCCGCGATCACGGACACGCCCAGTGCCCAGTTCACACTGTTGAGGACAGCGCCATTGGAAGTGTCCTTTACATGGCCCCCACCAGTGACAACCGCATTCCCAGCAGTACGAGTCGCAGAGGCCGTGAGGAGTGCTGCACTTTCCTGCTCTCCACCCGCCAGGGGCTGATTCCACAAAAAGTACGCTTCGGAAGCGTACCCATTGATGCCGCTGGCAAGGAATGAGGCATATTTTCCGTCAGCGTCACCATAGACGGAGGCGACTGCAGCGATGCTGGGGTATAGCTCCGTGGTGTACGCAGCCTCCTTACTTGCTGCCGCGGATAGCCCCAAGGAAAAATCGAGGGCGGTTCTGATGGTTGAACCTTCGTTTGTAGTCTTATTCCAGACACCCTTGTCGCCGGCGTAGGCAGCGATGCGAGCGTTGGTCTTGAATAGTACGAAATTCAGTGCTCGGTCGCCTGGAATCAAACTGAACTCACAATCATCGCAGCAAGATTATAGGCGTGATAATGATATGGACGAGTGCGGGCAGCTTCAAGGGGCTGAATCTCGTCAGAGGTATGATTAACAAAGGGAATTATCGCTACTCACCTGTTCACCAGACGCTGTGATCTGGGACATATATTGGCCCGTAAAAAATGTGTTAGTCACGTTCCGTGCGCCATCGAAGTCACCAATTAGGAGCTTAAGTGCTGCCAATTGGTTGTAATAAAATGTGCCATGATTACTGGAAGTATATCAGTCCGAATCGCTGTTTATTGAGTAGCTGATTTGGACTCACTTCGGGGCACGTCCCTCCTCGAGAGAGATGGGCGCCGTTTCCAGCCAGGTGATGTACTCCGTATTCCAGGCGTTCATCTGGTTGTCCAGCTCTGGCGTCCAGTCGGTGCAGTTTTTCTTGCGGAGGATCATGATTGCAGAGACGATTTTAGCCATGCCTTTCAGATCACTATTCTTGTTCAGATGACCAACGTATAAGAGTTAAGCAACTTACAGGATACCGGTATGGCTTCCGGTTTGTCCAGTTGGCCCACGTTGCATTTGTCCAAAGTTCAGGTTGGGGTTCATCTTCGTGGCATCGTCGAGGAACCATGCCTTGATGAATGACACTGAAACCAAGACATCAGTGAAATTGCACTCGCGAATATCCATAATAATGGAGTATTCGACAAACCTACGGTCTTGGAATAAGACGAGGAGCCATGGCTCGTGAGAGAGAACGCGATCGCATTGTAGAGGACTGCGTCCGAGAGCGACTGGAAATTTCCAACGTCATTGATCAGGCGACCATCGGGGTTGAACTGGCCGTCGCGAGTAACGTATGTGCATGTCTTCCAGACTATACTCGACGTGGTAAGTTCGCCATCATGAACTTCAACATGCACACTCACTTTCTTGAGGGGCCAACTCAGTCGTGTTTCCCGCTTTGGAACAGTCAGGCCACCAGCTGAAGGATTCCACTAATTCAGATGAACGCCAGTCGAAAAATAATGATGTCGCGTACTAAGGGGCCCAGCTCATGTAGTCGTGCTTATCGCCTGATGGGGGTGTGACAGTCTTGCTCGTGACGGCTGTAAATCTTGCATTGAGTATTCGACATGCATGAGGGAGTACGGATGATATTCACACCATGGGCCCTCCGAGGCAGCTTCCTGAGCCCACGCTAAAATTGTCGCCTGTGCAGCCAAAGTGTTCTTCCCGAATACTCCTGCGACGATAAAGTCGGGGTCGACGAAATCATTTGCATAACTCGTAAGTGCTTGAACACCACTGCTACCGAGGATGAGAAGTGGTAAAAAAGTGGAAAGGAGTGGCGACCGCATTGTGGCCCGGTCCTGGCAGAAGGACGGGGTGCGTGATTGAAGAAAAATGAAGAGAGTGGGACACGGGATTTCTGCACGGTCCTCACTGCCCGTGTCCCTATAAGCATTTTAACCCCTTGGCGTCAATGAATTCCTGAAACAGTAAGGATGAGTATCAGCGAAATTAAGATTATTTTTAACATCACATAACATACCATAACACTGTATAATCGAAAAGATCACGATCGCAGATCGACGACGGAGCCAAATTGAACGGGTTCAAATTTCGAAACGGGCGCTGCCTGGTTGGACCACCGTCAATATTCATGGGACATACTTATGAACGAAGTGCCATCGCTTCATTCACCAAAAGTTGAGAATCAGGAAGCGTCAACAAGGCACGATCAATTTCCTAACAGGGGTGAGTTGCGCCATCACCATGAAAGCCCTTCCTTGTCATGGAGATGACGGAACATCTGATCCGTGCAGTGCCGCCTTCTCTCAATGAACTTCCATGTCGCGAAGCGCGACTTTGTGGGCTCTATGGACCTGCTCACCGAGATTGGCATCCAACATTCGTATCGCTCATCTATCTGTCGTAAACTTCGTTCGTTCTCAGGTGAGCTATCGTCAACTGCGATTTTCTTGGTCTATCTCAATCAACACAAACATTGTTGCAGACCTATGATACAGTCTCCACCAGTCTCCACCACCTGCCATCGCAGCTGGCCTCGCAAAGTGGGTCCAGGGAGCACCTTAACTTGAGGTGAGGATGAATGAACCCTCGCTGCATTGTGGTACAACCGACATCCTTGAATTTAGGGCCACCCAGACACGCTTCTTTGTCTCTTTCTTTGACCGACGTTTGTGGTAATACTGGCCAGATCATGTGTCTGAGCGTATAAAGTATATCCTTTTTCTCTGCTGTTCTGGCCCTCGCATCTCCCTTGCGCTCGTCCGCTGCTCCTTCACCCCGCTCTTGCAGAATGCCGGCATTCTATACTGCACCTCAAGTCATCACTCTCCTTCCAAGCGGCCCTTGGCCAAATCGTCCTCATGTCTATCCCAGAGAAAAGGAGATCGATCGATATTTACTCCTCGACGTGGCTCCAGACCGGGAAGCGTTGTTCATGAGCGAAAAAGGTGTCGAAGAGTTGAGGCAAGTCCTCAAAATCCGCGTTGGGTCTGTTGCCGGGTAAGATTCTGTCCGCTTTCACCAATGCAGCCTCTGACCTTTGCTTTGTTACAGTCATTGGCTCTACCGTCGCAGGAAACGCGTAAATGCAAGCTTACGCGACGGCAACGCGCGGATATCTACCCTTATGCGCGGTGGCCCTCCCACATCTAACGAGGTCAGCCACTCAAAGAAAGAAGTCCACGTCCTTCGACGTGTCCTATCGACTTCCTCCGTTTCCGCATTCTCAAATCCAATGATGGCATTGGATAGCCGTTCTCTTCGAGCCCAGTCGTACGGCGACCAAGACATCGATATTTGGGGTACCGTGACTCTTAGCTCGGCCGAGAAGCTCATCTCCCCTCGGCCTCTTGGGCCCACACATATCCTTATCATCCACTGCAACCCAGGACCGTCGTGTATATACCAGCCGGTCACGGGTGGCGGTCGAAGACCCTTGCGGCGGAAATTGTCGTCACCCCTCTCGCGCATCGTAGAGCTCCCTATCAATGACCTTTTATTTGTTCTCAACATTCCTAATCTCTCTCCGACCCTCCCAATTCTCCCCCCTCGTCTCCATAAAGAGCTTCCTCGTGTCCTGATGTACGTTCCCCACCTCGAGACATTCCCGGAGTTGGTCGTGTACCTCCACACCCACAATCAAGCGGAACTTTTCCGCAGCTTGGTTCCAGAGTGGATTCGAGATCTGATGCATCCCCCGCCGGATCTTACGCCCCCTATTGGGGGACGCGGCACTACGCTCTCCCTGAGCGACTCCAGGAATATCGCAAAGGTGCCTCTGCAACTTTTCGGCATGTTGCTCCCAGGCGGAGGATCGGACCCCGGTGTGGAGAACCCTGATCCTACGTATCACGATGTGTCGACTGCGACGTTCGAGTATAGAAGGACTGCGAAGTCTGTTGCTGAGGAGATCGCTGAGGCGGCCGAGATCCATGCGTTCAGTGAGAGCGACGATCCTGATACTGATCCAATCTTGCATACGGTTGCGCTACTGAATGCCCTTCGAGACAATCTTGAATATATTGGGTATTTTGGGCATGGTCTTTGGCACGAGTTGGACGTCTATCGAGATGTTTTGGTTAGAGCAATTTCTTGTCAGGCCAAAATACGTGGTGACGGAGATTTGGAGTAGTTGATGACGGTCCATTTCCTTGCCTGCGTATTTACTATATACTAATGCACCGATTGTACTAAATGTACTAGACGTACTTGTTCGGCAATATCGTATAATTTGTATTTCATTATCAATGTAGTCTCGATACCAAACTCTAAAACCGATAAGACATCGTCTCGTTCAAATTGCATCAACGAAAGTTGACCGGCAAAGTAGTGCGCTCGCGCTCTGTACCTTGGGCTTAATGGTTAGCTTCAACACTGTGTAGTCCGGAGTCCGCAGCAAAGTCGGAAGTACTCCCGCAACTCGACGCAGCGAAAGGGGTGACATGCTACGCAGCACATCAATCCGGGGCTGATAGACACTTGTGACTTGGTCGTGGATAGGAATCGGTGTTTCGCAATCCGCGAAAAGGACTGAGATCGAGTTGGTTGATGATGGGCGTCGTGCTATGCCGCCTATTGCTGTGCAAGATTTCGGCTCCGATTGAACTTTTGACTTGCTCTCTTCCTCTCGCTCTCGTTACTTCGGATCGTACAGAAAAGACTGAATCCCAGCATCAATACTAACGCTGCTCATGCGCCCCTCTCTAGGGAGCTTCTTCTTGGATCTGCGCGGATACAATCCCCTTGGCTCATGCCGTTTCCTGACTGCTTTTGCCCCTTGAAACTTGATGAAATCTGTCTATCGCATCCTCAAAGTTAAGGGCGACGGCACGACTATGCAAGGATGGCGCTAGATGTATTCGAGTCAAACACAAACGCACCCCATGGGTGCATTTGGGCGCGTAATGGAAGCCAATGCGTGGCATCGTAATCATGATCATCACGCTCCTCCGCAGTAGCAGCTCACCTATATTATACCCTGGTCCTATATCATCTCTGCCAATCACACATCCACCATTCCACCCAATTATCCAATGCGCGGCATCGTAATCATGATCGTCACACTCCTCCGCGGTAGCAGCCCACCTATAACATCTCTGTCAAAATCATCTATCCACCATTCGACCCCAAATATGCCTATGTACACGCCCCAATCCTTCATCGATGGGTGGAAATTCGAGCTTGCGCACGATTTCGAAAAGGACGGAGTTCCCGCGACCTGGGCACCTGGGAATTCGGGCCCAAAACAGTGGGGCTCCGAGGACCAGAAACTCGACTTACCTGGTCGTCCCACCGCTATGGCACTCTCCCCGGACGCCGCATTGATCGCTATCGCTATCGACAAGGAGATCATGATCTACGACGGCTCCACATTGGCATTGAACAAAACTCTGCGTTGGCATGCAGGACGCGTCAGCCAGCTCGCATTTCATCCTGGCGGGAGGTTTCTCCTGTCAGGTTCCGCAATAAGCGGGCACCAGAGGGAGGAAGTTGTTCGGCTCTGGGATTTAGAAGCGGCAGAGAGCGTGGCTGACTGGGACATGTTTCTGGATAAGACGGTGGAATTTAGTGTCGGGGAGTTGATCAGCCAGAGGTCGTGGACAGCTGCTGAGGCCGAAGCCATGTCCCCGTCCTTGACGGCCAGTCTCGGCGAGCTCTTCCGCGCGGCAGAAATTCGGCGTGATGTTCAACGCGGAGACGCTCTCGAAGGCAGGACCGCAGGCCTCCAAAGCCGGCCCTTCAGCCATGACGGCAAATTCCTCTTCTACCTCACTGAACGCACCAAGATCCGCGTATACAATGTGATGGAGCGAAAGCAACATCTCGTCCTTCAGGGACACACCGATGCCATAATGTGGGTGGGATGCACCCCGGACGACAAGATTATTGCTTCCTCCGCATGGGACGGCACCGTGAAGTTATGGAGGTCGGACACCGGCGCTTTATTACACACGCTGGAAACAGATGGACACCAGCTCTGGGCCGCGCAATTCTCACCGAATGGAAAGTATTTAGCTGTTGGGTCGGGTAGTGGAACGGTCTATGTATGGACAATGGAGACGGCGGAGCTCCTCAGCAAGCTTGAAGGAGGCCCGCACTGGGTTAGAACCCTTGATTTCACGGTGGGCCCAAATGCGTCGGATCCGGTTTATCTTGCAGCTGGCGCTGAGTACAACGTGCGCGTCTTCGATATCCACACTGCAGCTCAGGTCCAGCACTGGGAAGTCAAGTCTCAAGGAAAGCCCATGATGTACGAAATCAGTGACGTTCAGTACAGCCCAAGTGCGTCTAAGTCTGCTGCAATCCTTTCTTGTGCTGATCGTGCGCTCATAGGTGGGTTCAAACCCCATGCTCTTGGCATAAAGGCGCCAGACGGGCGGATTACCATCTATGATGGCGAGCGGAACGTGAAATGGGAGTTTGAACAGCCTCTTACAGACGCACCTCGGTTCTTTGGGACTGGGTATATGATATTCAATCCCGCGACGATGTCGATAATATCGGCGGACAACGACAATACGCTGAGGGTATGGAATCTTTAGGAATGTGACCGGTCCAGGCTTTGCGGTGCTTGATGAAGTGACAAGAAAGAGTGACCACCCTATGTGTCAAATACCTTCTCAAATACTATGATGACGAGGCCGTGCTATCTATGAATAGCTCAGTACAGCGACAGATATGAGCAGATATGTCGACTCCGACAGAACTTCGAACCTGCTCTCATCCCGCTCCTGGATATATCCCGCAATGGGCGATCTTTACGACGACCCACGCGTCTTCGATATCCGAACTGTAACTCATGTTCAGTATTGAGAGGTCAAGAATTAGGGATCGCTATTTATAGGGTATGTACTATGTCCGAGTCAACGACGTTCGATATAGCCTGAAGTGCGTCGAAGTCTGGTGCAATCCTTTCTGTCGCTTTTAAATGATACTTATGATCTCCTCAGGTGTATTCAAACCGCATGTCCCAAGTATAAAGGCAGACAGCCGGATTATCATCTACAATGGTGAGCGAAACATAGAGTGCGAATTCGAACAGCCTATTACAGGCGCCGCTCCCCGGCACTACAGGGTGTGCAGATCGTAATCACGCCAGCAACGACGTCCGTCATTTCTGCAGAAAAGGATGATGCATTGAGGGTATGAGAGCTCTAAGGATGGGTTTAACAGGTCCAAATGCTGGGTAAATATGCTATGAGGAAGGTGGTCCGATAATAGTCCATGTGTATGTGTGAATTACCTGCTATAGAAGCCAAAGAGCAAGTCAAAATGCAGTGTAATCTACGATGCAGCCTGTGGTCCATAAACAGCGAGCAGCGCGAACAGCAATACACCAACAACCGCAATCCCAAGTGCAAAGATTCGTGGCCCAAAGTCGGACCAAAAGTCGTTCACCTCAAACGCAGGCGTGAGCGGCGGGCTAAGCGACACCTTCACCCTATGAATCCGCTCCGGGTCCGTGTCCCGCGCGACGATGAAGACCGTCTGCCGCCGTTCATCGTGGACGTAGCTATCCGCAGCATCCAGCCCCTCTACAACGACCTTCCTGCCCAGCGTGATCAGCGACGGCATGAATATCTCCGTCTCGAGCGAGGTGATCCGCGGGTGGCCGGATCGCGGGGGTTCGGACACGGTCGCGGCGGCGCCTTCTGGAGGAACACCTGGCGTGATGTTCCCCCATTCGAACGTGAAGGCGCCCGTGTTCATCTCGTAGTCAAATTTGAGTGGGATACCGGCGGTCTTGGCGGGGTATGGCCGGACGATGGCGGGGAGAATGCGACCACCGTTGTCTAGTGATGGGGCATCTTGGTCGTAGTAGAGAAGGGAGGGAGGGAGGGCGCGTCTGCGGCTGAACCAGGAGAAGTTCTCGCCGTTCCAGTCGTCGCCGGCTTGGTCGTTGTTGGAGGGGTTGTACGTCCATAGCCTACAGATGCCAGTTTTCGGTGAATGTATCTATGATATGAGGGAAGAATACGTACGTGAAGCCGACGAGCGATCGTTCGAGTGCCGTCATCATGGCGTCCATCATCCGTGTCTGCCACGTGAAGTCTTCGGTCTGGAAAGCCGCCTTCTTGCTGTAGAGTCAAGAGCATCAGCAAGGATACCATACAGGTATACGGACTTGGTACGTACTTCATATCCATGGGTATTCCACATTCGCCAATGATGACAGGCTTCTCCCCAAGCGATGAGTAGCTGTGCTCAACGAGATTTCGAATTTGGAGGCTGAAGTTATCACGCGCG
Organism: Lyophyllum atratum; assembly: GCA_014905825.1. NCBI lineage: Eukaryota > Fungi > Basidiomycota > Agaricomycetes > Agaricales > Lyophyllaceae > Lyophyllum > Lyophyllum atratum. The sequence goes on along the minus strand of JACGCN010000011.1, from coordinate 234,419 downwards.
CCTCGCTGACCCCAGTAGAAGGCTTTGAGAGGGAACATGCCCTGGAATTCAATGGTCAATACTTGGGATTACGACGGGACGCGGGGGCCCGCTTACCCTAGATAGACCTTGTACATTCACAGTGAAGTCCCCGAACGCTTTGGTGAACAGCGCGTTGAGGTCGTACCTGTACACAACTTTCAGGACAAAACATCGAACCGCTGGTCAGGGTACTCGCCAGTGAGGGGCGTAGACCATATTCGGCACTTGATATTCAGGGGTAAAAGATTCGGGGCAATACTGTAGCAAGGACAAGTCGTTGAGTGCGAACACGACGAAAAAAGGAATGACGTACTTCGTTGGGTATAGCCTCCACGAAGATGATCTTATCAGGGGAGGACGCCTCCCGAACACGATCGGTCCATTTCCGAAGGAAGGGGTAATAAAAGTCGGTATACCAGTCGATCTATCGCACCCACCCCAAGAACTCAGACACGCATACCACAAAGACAGGGGGAAATAACACACCTTCTTCCCCGTCGCAGGGTTGTTGATGAAATAGTTCTCGCGCAGCACGACGCCCTCATCTTTCGTAGTGTCCCACCCCCACACATCATGCAATGCCCAGATGCACTTGCCCTGCGACGGGCCGTCCGGGCGCCAGACTTTGCGGCCGGCGGGGTTGAGGACTGCATGTGAGGTCTTGCGGGTGGGCATGGGAAAGGAGCGGGTGTAAACTGCGACTTCGGTGGGGTGGCCGGCACCCAGTTGGAATGATTGGAACGCAGATGCTGAGGTATAAGAGTGAGCAAAAGGTCTGGGGGAGATAGGGTTAGACTTACGGCAATAGGAGAGGTGGAGGTCGGTGTTGTAGTCGAAGGAGTGGAAGGATTGGAGGTCGATGTATCCCCTATGCGGTTCGTTCATCATCTATACACCGTTGAGTGCTGAACGGAGAAGATAATGATAGGGACCCACCTCAAAGCCAAGAACACCATCCAAGTCACCCACTGTCCGTGCCAAAAGTTCTGACATGGCCAGGTATGCATTCTGCAAGAACTGCTGGATCGGCACAGCGTTCCCATTTCGGTCTTTAACCAAAAGTTTCGGGGCAAAGGTATCCCCCGCCCAAAACAATGTTCTACGAAACAGTCAGTGTCCCGATCAAAGAGGGTAGATGGCATAACTCACGCCATGGTCGCTGCCGCCAGTTTGGTATACCCACACGGCCACAACCCCCGTTCCGACTCAACATGTCCACCACCTTTCACACCAACCAGCCAAGCGGCACCGGTCTCCTCTAAGGCCTCGAGATCGAATCCAGCGAGCTCGAGAGTCCACGCCGGTGCGCCAGAGCCACCGCTATACCGTGACCAGACGTCTTGGTGGATGGACACGAAGGCGGTTATCCCGTACTGAGGAAGCAAGGAAAGAAGTTCTCGAACGTAGGCCAGATATTCCATGTCATAGATGCCCCTATATTGAAAACATATTAGGGGGTGTCATTGAGGAACGTTGAATTCGCGTACGGTCCGGCATGTTCGACGGCCTCCCAGGTCACTAGAAAGCGAACTACGAAGGGGTATTATGAACTGGCGCATAGCTTTCGAAAGGATATTACAACGTACTGAATGTAAGCCCCCATCTGCGAAGGCGAGCCAAATGTTCAGGTGCCTCGTCAAGAGGAAATGGGCGCCCAACAAACGTGACGGATTCGTGGCCCGCTGGAAAGGTATCATGGTTATCATTCACCGGGCTGTGTGTTTGTTTAGGCGCCAGCTTCTTCACCAAAGGACTGAGGTGGACTCACGACTTGCAGGAGCCAGACAAGTTCACCCCCCTCAACTCGCAGACGCGTCCATAGGCATCCACGAAATGCCGCCCATGTATCCTTATCGGCTGGCCCGTCCCTCGGACAGACCAGTCATGGGCGTATGTATGCACCGAGCCCGGCCGATAGGAGTCGTTGCACGATGGGTGTACCTAAACATGCACTAGGAGCTTGAGTACATTCTGAAAGAACAACCAGGATACTGGATGCTGACCTGGTTGGCGACTGTCTTCGCTTCAGCCTTCTCAGGGCTGGCCTTGCCATCGACGAGTACAAAGGAGGCGTCCAAGTCGGAGCGACTAGACATATCTAGGGGGTATAGGTTAGTCTGCTCGTTTGGTATAAATGTTTCTAAACGCATCAACAAATGCGTCTTCTGCAATCCTCAGGCCGGCAAATGCCGGCGCTGCGTACCTTTCATCGTCCACTCGACTTCGTCATTGACGTCGACGATGGCCAAATATTCGCGTTTTTCAAGCTCCCACTAAGCGCAGAGTCAACAGGAATAAGAAACTTCTTAGCGACCGTATCGATAAAATGGAATGTGATGTACGTAGATAGAGATTATCAAGACATCGGATTGAGATGTTGGGATGATACCTATACAATAGTATGACAAAATTGCGAGATTCTACGCGTATACGCAGCTTTGATAGCTACTAGTAATAGTTTTGTCACTTGCGAGGATGTGTAGAATTTTTGAGTCGAAGAAGCCATCGGAAAGTAAGCGGCCCGGGAAGCTCAAGACAAATCGGATTAAATCGACTTCGGCGCCATCACGCCGCATTTCTCTGTTAACCTTCACCTTCACTGTGAATCTGATCATTGATATCTGAAAGTAGCAGCATGACCAGGGATCATGAGGCCGTTTCAAGCTTTCGCGTTCCTGTTGCGTTCCTGGACGTATTCCTTTCACACCAGCAATCATTGTGTCAATGTGGAAGACCATGGTCTTTTCGGGCTTCTTCCTGAACGACTTAAACTTTTTCTTCGGAGACGGTTATCGCATATCCCGGTAAGAGTGTATTTTTATCTCATTCTTAGGCCAGAGATACTCAGCATCCGGACGTGCTCACTCAGCTTGTCTCGTCGCAGGAATAGCAGTCATCTGAGATTCATACGTGATCAGCAGATGACGTTTGCATAGTGATCGGGAACGTATTTCCACTCATTGTGATTGATGCGGATGGATCATCATCAGGCTGCCACAAGTACTTAAGAAGGGGAGTGCAAGAAAGCTTTCCAGCAGAGTCGCACGACATGCTGTCCTCATCGCTGCTGCTAGTGGCCTTGGTCTATGTCGCCTCCTTGGCTGAAGCCGCACCAGAAGTCAAACTCGGGAGAACTACTTTGGTGGGACGAGATGTGACAGGGCTGAACCAGGATTTCTTTGGTGGTAAGTGATTGTTTTGTTAAACAATCGTCAGTAAAGTCTATAATACTCATACGATCGCGCCAGGCATACCCTTCGCTGAGCCCCCCGTCGGCCAACTGCGCCTCAGACCACCTGTGCTCAAAACCTACTTAACCGGGCAGACGTTTGATGCCAGTAACTTTGGCCCCGCATGCTTCCAAGCCGTTCGTATCGTCTTCCATCAATCAAAAATCACTCGACTCATCGCCTGCGAATCAGGGTGTACCTGTCGCGGCGATGTCTGAAGATTGCTTGACCATCAATATCTTTCGCCCTTCTGGAATTAGCTCCGACTCAGCCCTGCCTGTGGTGGGTTACCGTCTTTCTCAATATTTGAGTCGCTTGGTTTACATTTCCTCGATAGCTATTTTGGACGTGAGTACTCGTTCAACGCTTACCTTCCATTTCCTCAGCCATTAGAACTTCATCAGCTACGGCGGTGGTTTCGTTGGCGGTGCGTCGAGTGTCTATAACGGCAGCGCAATTGTGGCACAAAGTGTTGCTCGTGTAAGATGAATGAACAACTTCAAGGAACTTCAAGCTCACGCCAGTTTGTAGGGAACACCCTTAATTTACGTCAACTTCAACTATCGCCTTGGACCACTCGGCTTCCCTCAAGGTCAAGAAGGTGAGACATCTCATAAGTTTCTGGATCAACACGGAAACTTATACATGACGTAGCCGACGACCGCAAGGCGCTTAACTTGGCGCTCAGAGATGAACTGGCGGCTCTCGAATGGGTGCAAAAAAATATCGGTCATTTTGGTGGCGACAAGAGGAAGGTGATTTGCGAAATGCTCCAGATATAAAAAGTTGTCGAACCCTGACCTTTTGCCTAGGTGACCGCATTCGGAGAAAGTGCTGGTGCCATCATGACGTCAATCCTCTTCTTGAACTCTCCCCTAGAGAAGCTCGCAAGAGGAGTGGTACGCATTACACGCCCTCAGCTGCGATAAATTACATATCTCTGAACTCTTCCTTTACAGATTCTAGAATCGGGGTCCCCGGCCTCGGCGCTTACATTTAAAGCCAACCGGCGAGAAGTTGATTGGCAGAACTTCGTAGGCGGCGTCCCACACTGTGCATCGAAGGCGACTAGCAGCCATACCTTTGATTGCCTGAAAACCGCCAACTCCTCCGATATCCTCCAAGGGTTGCTCCACTCGCTCGCTGTAGCTCCTGAGTTATTCCCCTTCGATCCGACTATCGATGGACCAGGTGGACTGTACCCCGATATCCCTTCAAAGGTTTTTGCAAGGGGCCGCTTCGCCCGACTCCCATCGATCGCTGGAACGAATCTCGACGAAGGTCTACTTTGTTATCTCGGAAATTGATACTCCCTGCTCACGTCGAATCTTCAGGGACGCTGTTCACATCTCGTACCATTAGCTCAGAGGGGCAGGTTCGGGATTCCATCATCGCGAACTTCTCTCCGCCAATCGTCAGCACGGCGACCTTGGCCAGTACGGCTGACCGGCTTCTCCAACTCTATCCCGATGATCCCGCCCTCGGCTCTCCATTTGGCACTGGTAATCAAACATTCGGGCTCAGCAGTGTCTTCAAACAAGTAGCCGCGCTTCGTTGAGTTCCTTCTTATTTTGGAAAGGCGGGCCGGAAGATTAATGACGAATTGGGTAGAGGGCGACTTGAGCTTCCAGTCGCAGCGCCGAAGCTGGAGTCAGACGTTCAGCAGAGCGGGCGTCAAGACTTTCGGGTATCTCTTTACAGAGCCTCAACCTTCCACAGCAGCCTTCGGACTAGGAGGTGAGTTGTTTCAGACATCTTACCGCAGAAGTCCGTACTAACCTGCACCCAAAGTCGCTCATGGGTCGGAGGTAACGTTCGTGTATGGCAAGCCTACCACCGCGACCCCGACCTCGACCAAGCTAAGCAGCCTTATGATCGAATATTGGGTCTCGTTCGCGACGAGCCTTGACCCCAACGATGGCCGTGGACTCGAACGTATGTGCCCCATATGTTGTTTGTCCTGACTTTCCAATGCTCATTTCCAACTCTAGGTCCCGAGTGGGCGCAATATACCCACGAAAATCAGGTTGTAATGCAGCTGAACGGGGCGAACCTGACGCTTATCCCGGACGACTATCGGAAGGAGCAGATAGACTTCATCAACTCTGTGCCCGCAGTATTCCACCATAGGCGCGGCGCTGTTTAAGTCTTTCTCAGCTCGAATTCGTGTCTTCTGTTTCTGTTGAGTCTTGGCCAATTGACATTCTCAAGCGACCATGAACGAGGTGGACACACGTACGTACCAGATCCTGCGAGATAATGCCCGCACATGTATCTACTCTGTTATGGATGGGGACCCCTGGTATAGGTTCATCATTTGCCCTGTTTCCGGGTCGTAGGCGTTTGGTAATTGAGAACTGCTAAGGAAAGCAGTCATACCGTCGATACGCATTTTTTTGTGGAAGCTTGGGCAAGAACAGGGATAAGATAAGATAAGTTCTCATGGTCGCGCCCAGTCACAATTTATGGTACCGGTGTGACTAACCTTTTCTAACTTGCCGTTATCGTCCAACATCAAGGCTGCAGGTTACAGTACCAGTAGCTCATGCAATGAGTGGTCGGACAACGTCGATCATGAGGCTTGTGTCTAATGAAAGCTTCAAGTCATCAACTCGGCTCCTCTCGTTTCCCCCCTCGTAGCACTCATCTCTAAATTCCATCTCGTCTGACCCGCGATCCAAAGGCCCGTTACAGCTGGACACTAGGCCCCCTTGGTTCGAAAGGGAATATTCTCGATGTGTTGCAGTAGGTTGCAATCTCGTAACTTGCTTCTCACGAATAGACGCTGTACTAATCGTACACGAGGTGCGTCAAGCGTCAGACTCACTGCACCTATTTTTACCTTGCCCAACATATGTATGACTGATCGCCCGGCGTTCGCAGATCCCACTAATCACAAGGAGATCGTGCCGCGTTCAACGCTTCTATCGCCGAGTGTCCTCATGATTGGATGGCTTCGACCGTCTCTTACGCTAGTTCCTCAGGGTTCTCCCCACACACGGAATTCGTGAAGTGTGAAATCGCTTACAGACACCACAGGGGCACAGGAAAATCGCCGTGGCACTCGCACGCAAGCGTGCCACTAGCGTGCAAGCGTGGCACGCTAGTGTCCGTAAATATAAGCTGGGATTCGGGTTTTGGGACACTATATTAGTTTTATGAGACTCGGAGAGGGTGTATAGACTGCCTACCACCATTATTGCAGCGAAATTTCTGCTCAGAAAGTTCGCTAGGGCACTCGAATTGATGTCGAAAACTGGCTTGCACGCTAGCACAGCCACATCCGCACGCAAGTTGCACGCTAACTGCACGGCACTGCACGCTAGGTGCACGGCAATGCACGCGAGTGCACGTCAACGCACGCGAGTGCACGTCAACGCACGCGAGTGCACGTCAACGCACGCGAGTGCACGTCAATGCACGTCAATGCACGCGAGTGCACAGTGAGCACGTCGATGCACGCGAGTGCACGCTGATGATCATCGATGAAGAATTCAACTGCCTGTGGGGCTCGGGGTCGATCCAAGCCCTCGATCGAGGTCTGACCCAATGAGCAGCGCTCGGCCACGTCAGGTTCGTTCATTCCTACATTCCCTTATCCACTCCGTGAGTAACGTTGGCCCTCGTAAGTCACCCCATGATATCATCTATCAGCATCTGGTTTCAATCTGGATTATCTACTTTTTGCGCAAGATTATCCGCAGGGCTTCTTCCATCGCACTCGACATACATCATCATTTCGTGTCAACTGAGTCTGGAAAGGAAGTAGCGGCGGGACAACTATACGAGACGCAGGGCCCTCCCACTCACCTCAATGAGCTGTTAAATGACTGTGTCCCTGTGTATGACCCCACTGGTAAGCATACACTCAGGCTCTCGAGTTAAAGATCACTCACTCATCAATTTCATGGTAGGTGAAGTGATAGGCTACGTACGTCGCGAACAGAATGTTACTTCGAAGAGATATCCTAAGCCTGTCCTAGGTAAGAGCAAAAATTTAACAAGCCTGCCTATATAATTTTTGACTTGAGATAGACAACATCTCGAAGAACGTGTCCTACCGAGTTTGTAGTACTATTTAATTGTATAAGCATTGTTCCAAGTTCGTTGAAGGTACTCCGGAATTGAATAAGTACCGTAAGTACCGTCACCTTCGAGATTCTGTACTAGCATCCCCATGGGGGACGTACAAAGTCAGTTGTTCAAGGGACTCAAATATACCATATATCCGTGTCTTGATAGTTGTTTGACCTTAGCTGTAGACCCCCAAGCCTGTGGAGACAAGTCTTTGCGAGTCGAAGTTTTGTCGAGCTCGTGTGACACGGCAGGTCCCTCAGACGTCGCAAGTCATCATAGTTATCTCTGCGCTACTACATAGGAGTATGCACGCCAAAAATCAAACCTGCACGGCAGAAATCATACCTGCACGCAGAAAGGTAATTTGCACGCTAATTTATTATATGCACGCTAATTGCTTGCTGCCGTGCCACGCTAAAAAAGGTGTTTTGCACGCTTGCACGGCAGTGCCACGGCAATTTCTATAGGCCCACACCACAGGAGACCACCCACCTGATAGAGATCTATATTCGTCCCTACCATGTCCTGTGAAACTCATAGATCCAGCAGGGGTGGCATATGGCCATCACGCTGGACCACCGACTGCTTTCTTATCGGCAGCATGCGGTGTACGTTCCACGGTTTTGTAGGGTTGATAAATATAGAGGTCCAGTAAAACGCTAGGAGGTATCGGGATACCGTTCGAGCACCCATTATGTTGCTCCTGAGCGTGGGCCTTGTCCTTCTCCGTCTGTTCGCTGCCTTAGCGGTTGCCAATCCTCTTACCCCCAAACCCACCCTTTCGAGGTTCCAATCGCTTATCGATGAAAACCTCAGTTTACGTTTCGTCGCCGATTCGGGTGTCTGTGAGACTACCCCTGGGGTGCGTCAGATGTCGGGATACATCGAGGTGGGACAGAATATGTCGATGGTACGTGTCTATATCCCAACCACCGTGTAGAAATCCTCATGTCTTGCTCGTTGTAGTGGTTTTGGTTCTTCGAAGCGAGGGAGTCTCCGGAAACTGCTCCGTTTACTCTCTGGTACAGTTACTGGTTACTTCGCTTATGAATGTATATAAGACTCAGACGCGCTAGGTTGAATGGTGGTCCTGGTTGCTCATCCATGATCGGTCTCTTCCAAGGCACGCGAACTCTATGAATGTTTGTTACCGGGGGAGGTTGACCTGCTTCCAGAGAACGGTCCATGCCTAGTCAATCCCGATGGAAAGACGACTACTCTCAATCCTTTTAGGTAAGGATTTACTCGCATCTATCCATGCCTTGAATGAACACAATGCACCCTAGTTGGAATAATTTGAGCAACAGTGCGTACAGCCCCCAAGTGCCGGTGGAAGATGAATCCAAGGGAATATCACAGTGATCTACATCGATCAGCCTATCGGAACAGGATTCTCCTACGGAACAGACACTGTGGATAGCACCGAGTCGGCCGCGCCATTCGTCTGGAAAGCGTTCCAGATCTTATTTGAGAGCAAGGAATTTGCGAAATTCCAGAGCCGAGAGTACGTCCTAAGCGTCGGATATCATTTTCAAAATGACATGCCCATCTCCAGGTTCATCTTTGCCACAGAGAGTTACGGAGGGCATTATGGACCAAGCTTTGTCACGTACTTCGACGAACAGAACGCCAAGATTCGCCTCGGCTCGTTGCAAGGCGAAGAAATTGTGGTCAGCGCATTGATGATCAACAAGTACGTGTTTTGCAAGGATGATTTACGTCCTTCTGACGTGGATATCAAAGTGGATGGTACGACCCCTTGCTGCAAAATAAGGCTTATGTCGATTTCGCTCTAAACGCCCCTGGATACGGTCAACTACAGAGCGACGATGTTATCAAGCAGATAAACGACTCGTTCTTTGAGCCGGGCGGATGTAAGGATCAAGAGGAAGCTTGTTATGCTGCTGGAAATTCCGATGGGTCGGATAACATATGTCGCAAAGCAGACAACTTCTGTGTACGTTGCAGCCTTGTGGTGAATTCGTCTATTTTGCTGAGAGTCGAGGTATAGGTGGACAAAGTTTTTGTCCCTTCCATCGGCGATCGTGACGTCAACGATCTACGACAGAATTCTTCTGCTCTATTTCCGCCAGAGTTCTATGTTGATTTCCTTGGACAGGAGTCCATACGGCAGAAGATAGGAGCGGAATCTTTGTATAGTGAATGTCCCGATGCACCCTTCAAATTGTTCGTCCGTACGGGTGATGTCAGGCAAATTCAAGTCGTGCCATGATCTTCACTCACATCCTATCTTATTTAACAGGACGCGAGGACTTGGCTTCCACAATTAGGCGAATTGGCGAACTCTGGTCTCAAGATTCTAATTTGGGTACATCTTCTGGCTTATCTCTGGGTCCCTAGGCTGATTCGGTTTGTTAGCATGGCGATGCTGACATCAAGTAAGCTAAAGAACCCCGATCAGCTTCAGACACTGAGATACGCCATAGCTGTAACTGGCTCGGAGGACAGGCTTCTATACTAGCGATGGACTGGTACGGCAAAGAGAGACTGCACAACACACCTTTACGCAACATGACCATTGCCGGAAAAGCTGTTGCGGCAATCCAAAATGTTGATAACTTCACATTCGCGTAAGCCGCCTTGATACCTTGTAAAATATAATGACTTGATAGACTAACATTTTCCTTGTCTGAATTTCTACAGGAGGGTTTATGCTTCTGGACATGAAGTGGTGAGTCTTGAATCCGCGGATGCCTGTACCTCGCGGACTGATCTCTGGGCTTTATCACCAGCCCGCCTTCCAACCCGAAGCTGCTCTTGAGATATTCAAACAAATTATCCACAAGCAACCTCTTCATTCCGTCTAGGCAGTCATCCTAAGCCATCGTACCTCAACGTTCAACCGTCATGTAGTACCTAGGTTAGTAGTAGTAGTAGTAGTAGTAGTAGGATGACAACTCGGAACCCAAATTGGGTATTTTCGCGTGTAAATTTCGACGCGTGTGTGGCACGTGCGGACTTTGGGCCTGAAAATCTCCGACGACTTGACAGTGACACCGTCTGATTCACCCACACCGCCTTGTTAACCTCATGCATTAGGTCCGACCATGGACTCTCCACCGACTCTTGCTACTGCGCAGGAGCTCCCGTCGAAAGGGAAAGGAAGGGCTGCGGACCCTACAGAGTGCACCCCACTGCTCACCAACCAATCCTCCTCCCACATCGAAAGCCTTTCTCCCGCAAGCGAGCGGAACAGAAGGGGGCTTCGCTCGAGGTTGACCTTGGTCTTCCTTGTATCCTTATCTCTTTGCCTCGTGTTCTGTGCTCTCCTAGCACTACTTGCATGGTCATACGCAGCGAAGGCTTCCCAAATCTCTCCTGATGACGTCGTGCGCGATGACTTGGAATTTCGAGGACCCGACCGAGTGGACGTGCTAAATATCACCTCTTCTGGTGAAATTTGGCTCAACATAGATGCAAGGCTGGGCTTAGACGCGGGTGGGGTCGTCGGGGTGAACGATGACCCAGAGGACAGTAGTTTAATGGGTGACCTATGGAAGTCTGTGGGACGTTGGGGCGTCCAAAAGCTGGACAGAGTCACGGCTACTCTATCCACGGTCGACATTATGTCGCAGTCTGATCCTTCAACCGTCCTTGCTTTCGTATCGGCATCACCGGTGGTTATCCCTCTCACAGTAAATCCACCAAATAATGACTCATGGCTGACCCCCGTCACTGTGTTGGCCTGCGTACGCCCGAATCACGATACCTCTACGTGGTTGAAGTTTATACGCGACGCTTGGAGTGGTGGATCGATAGACGTCCAGGCCAACGTTCGTCAGGCATTTATACAAGGTGGCTCCAAGAACGAAAGCAGCTGGCGAAAGAGAGTACACATGAAGTTCTCTAATATACGAACCTCAGTCCATCTCCCGAGTGCGTGTTAGTATTTCCCCAGTCTACCTTTTCTCATCGATAACTTAGTCCCCTCGCTACCTGGACTCCCTCGTCCTGGCCCCAGAGTTCCATTTCCCTCAGCTGAGCAGCTCATCACCTTGACGGCCTTCGCCGTATCAAGCAAATCTGACCACCTTGCAATTCGTGCCCGCGCTACGATAATTGACCCCGCACCACCGAACTTCAACCTTACCTCGCCTTCCATGCCATTTATCATTAGTCTCCCGCCCTCAAATCCCAACCATGCCCCTATTCCAATCGCATCTATATCCACCGCTCCATTTAGCCTTACTCACCCTAATATCTCCATGGATATAACAGGAACAGTGCTTCCCTTGCCTGTCGACGCAACGCCCATCCTCTCTTCTTTCCTTTCACGCTATCTATCCAAGCAATCCAATCCCATCCTCATATCATCACCTCTGGTCGCGAATTATTCCCTCGAAACAATCTTTCCGCCTCCCAATCCCCCGCCACGCATCCTCCGCAACGTCACCATCAAAGACATGAAGATCAAACCAGGCACAACGTTCCTCGCAAGCGGAACCGTGTACGCTCGCGTCGTACTACCCAAGGGCTTCAACGTTGACCTGGTGGTGTCTCGTGTGCTTCCTGATGTCTTGGTCTTCGACGGCGAGGTCCCTGATTCTACCGATTCATTTCCAGCGCACCCACCCCTCCCTGACCCTATACCCGAAAAGGCCTTTGGGCACCTTCGGCCAGAGAAGTGGTTGCCGTCGATAAGTACACGTGATGAGCCAGAAGAAGGTGAAGGATCCGCCTACGTCGTCACAGCGAAGATTGTGGACGTACCTCTAGAGGTTCTTCCTGGTCGACAGAAAGAGTTTAGTAATTTTGTTAGCAAGGTTTGTGATCATTCTATTGCCCTTATAATCAGTCTGTGAACTTAAACATCTTGACAGGTCGTCTTTGGCTCAGAGGGTGCTCTTGCCGGAATTTTGGGGTCGGCTGCGGTGGCATCGAAGATTCGCGGTTTACCGCTCTTGGGACACGACGGTGAAATGGAGCTATCAGGTCTCCCTTTCAGGGGGAGTGTTCGAGTAGGCAAGAAGTCCCGTTAACATGTATCATCTTATCACGAGTTAGGCCCATCGTATAACATCATCTTCAGGGAATTCGGACATGTTTGTATAGATTGTATTCCCAGCTGTAGATTATCAGACACCACCTTTGGTTTCACCTGTTCAATGGACACGAATGCTGTAACGGACATATATAATACAAGGTGACTTCACCTAGATCCCTGACTTCGTCAAAAGCGCGCCAAGTGTGGTTCTCAGTTGTAGTGCTTGACTACCACGCCACTGACCAACTCTTCCTCGACACCTTTCTCAATGCCCGCCTTTAGTGCTACCTTACCGTAGGAGAAGGTACGGCCCTTCCGCCACTCTTCCATGTTTGGTGCGTCTTCGGGATAACAGAGTCTAGATATGCCCTCCTTTATCAACACGGGGCTATCCTCATGGGGCACAAGCTTGGTGTCGTCGTCGGGCATGACGAAATAGAATACACCTAAGCGAGGGATGTTACGCTGATCAGCGGGGGGCTGGACAACGCGATGTCGGGTCGAAGGATAGAATCCACCGCAAAGGAATTCGAGAGCGTCTCCGGCGTTGACAACCTACGTAGATAAATGGCATTATAAAATTGTAAACGGTATATTTGCATGCAGAATACTCACAAGTGCATTTTCAATATGTCGAACCCATCGCCATTTTCCGTCCAGGGAAAGGATCTGGAGCCCGCCGACAGGTTGAGACCAAAGGATGGTGATTGAGCCGAAATCTAGTTTTCACTTCAGACGATGGGATTCGGTAGTACATATGTACAGCCCTCACCAGTATGTCCCTTGAGCCAGACATTCTTGGACTTGAGCTCATCATCTGCCGAGCGAGGGTGACTGGAAAGAGATGACTTTAGTGGACGTGTGTTACTGACATGCCGAATAACGCACTATTTCATGAATCTAACTTTAAGGGATAGATGTTTAATGTGTTAAACTGAGCAGTGGACGCGGTAACATACCAGATGTGTGTCCTGGCGAGTCGTACTTGTGCTGGTTGACCAAGGTATCCTCGGTTAGCTCCAAACCGAGCGCAAGAAGTCTGGAATGAAAGAAATTCCTTGAGAAACCAAGATCAGGAGTCGGTCGGTCCAATACTGACCTTAAAATGGGATGTACGACATTGTAATGATTGTGGCGTGCAAAGTCGTCAATCAATGGAAGGAAAGGGCGCAGTGCCTCGGGGTGGGCTCGCTTATGCAGATGTCGGTTCACTGTCCACCAATCGAATAATCAGATACACGCTTCCTAAGCAATGGAGAAGAATTACTGTTGTAATGTTCGACTTGATCTTGAACACCACCGTCGATCAGCTATAAATACAGATATCAGTCACCTTCCTCTTGAAGCCAGGCATCCACGAACCCAAGTTTTCTGCGGCTTGTAGCCTTCATAGACAGTGTTTGAATCGCTCATGTAACGCGCCTTCTCCTCTGTACTAACACCGTCGAAAGTGAGATTGGCAAGGCTGAAAATTTGATTGGTCTGAGAATTGGCACTGTTGGTCGGGCGGTGAGATGTCCAAGGAAATCCCGGACATACCTGCTCTGATGTGTAGCCATGGTTTATGGCGTAGAAGAACCCATGGGTCCTCATGGCTTGGGTAACCTGTGCCGCGAGGTTCGCTCGGCCTTCGGGCGTGTCGCTCTTGGATAGATCAATGATGGCAAGGTTGGCGTATTCCACTGGGAAGATGTCAACATGTCAAGTCAGCCAGGGCAAGGAATGGAGACATACGGGGCTCAGAAGTGGGTGGAGGGGCCTCGTAGGGTGGTGGTTCCACGGTGGCGGCGTTCGCTCTCGTCAGAGGGGTTATAGCCATAGTATAGCACGGGTGGGGTTTATCTCAACCGGCCGCAAGAGGTGGGAGAACAGGACTGGGAATCCAAGTGTTTTCGTGACCTTAAATAAGTTCGCCTGAGAAGCCTGATCGTGTTGCGGGTTTCACGCCTCTAAATACAGGCGGTCATGTGGAGAATGTAAGCCTGAAGTTCGCAGGGGTTGAACAATAAAGATTATCACGAAGCCCTGTAGTCAAAACAGACTTTAGATCGATTTCCAAACTCCCGGCCATTCAGAGATAGTGCTTGACAACAAGACCTCGTATAAGTTCTTCCTCAATCCCGCTCTCGCTCCCCTGCGACAGCGTGCTCTTTCCAAACGCACTGGTTCTGCCCTTCCGCCATTCTTCCATCGTCGGCGCTTTTCCGTCTTCACAGCGCCGCGTGATGCCATGCCGCTGTAGAGCTGGACTCTCGGTGAATGGTAGTAGCTTGACGTTGTCGTCTGGAAGACCGAAATAGAAGACACCAAGCCTCGTCCATCGTCTCTGATCCTGAGGGGGCTGGATAACGCGATGGATGGTGGGTTTGTAGAATCCTCCTGATAAGAATTCCATAGCATCTCCAGTAATTACAACCTGACGTGCATCGTCCGAAAAGTCAGCTATGTAAAGCTAAGTTAGGATCTGTTCTTACCAACGCATTATCAATGTGCCTTATCCACCGCCACTGCCCATCAGGAGATAGAATCTGAAGGGCCGATACCGGCTGGCTATAGAGCAAGGTCACGCTACCGAAGTCTACGAAGCACGTCGTAAGTGTCAACAACATAGCGTTGCTTGAAATGGGTCACCTGTGTGACCTTTAAGCCAAACATTGCGTGTCTTCATTTCCTCGTCTTCGGAGCGAGGGTAACTGGAAACTGTGTCAATAGAAGCCACAAAGGTAGACCATCGAGACGCACTATTTCATGAATCGGACTTATGCGGCGAAAATATTAGTTCCCTTCCCGATAGTTTATAAATGAGGAAGTCACTGAAGGTCTCCGAAACTGAATCGTAACCATGAATATTGACGAAAGTGTCCTCGGGAAGCTCCATGCCAAGTGCGAGCAATCTATTCACGATCATGACGTTCTATCCAGAAACTGAAGGGAACTCGTTACCTACCGAAGCAAGGGATGCAGAACATTGAAGTGATTATGTTTACCAAAAGCTTCCAATTCGCAGAGGAAAGGCCTCAAGGCCACGGGATGCTGCTTCTTGTTGACATCTCGGTTAACTGCTGGTCGTGTTATAAGTTGCTCTGCCTATGGTTCGGATCGACGAACTGTTATATGCTTCCACTTGGTCATGAACTCCGGCATCGATATGCTGAAAGAGTTCAGTCGCGACTTTGGTACGATTCCGAACACTTACCCAATAGTTCCTCAACTTGTATCCTTGGTGAGACCCAGTTTCCTTCATGCGCCCTGCGTATAACTGCTTCTCTTCAGTGCTAACTTGAGTGAAAGCGACGTCAGCCAAATCGAAAATTCGTTTGGTCTAGAATTAAATTATGAAGGAGGAGAGATCGCGAAAGAAGGGCGGTGATGATCACCTGGGCTTGCGTATAGCCATGATTGAGCACGTAAAAGAATCCGACGCTAGACATTGCGTGCCGGACTTGTTCTGCGAGCTCGATACGGCCTTGTTGTGTGGCGCACTTCCTCAAATCAATCATGACGAGTTCAGCATAATCTACTACAAACAGTATAAATGGTGAGCGTAAGAAAGAAGTGATAGTTTAAACAGTTGACATACACGGTTCTGTGGTCGCAGGGGCTGCAACATACGGAGGAATGGATATAGCAGAAGCCATTGATAAAATACCAATTGTTGCACCTATCACGATTTCTTATATATACACGTGGAGCCGATCACCGGGACCAGATACTATACACTGGACCTACACTGCTGAGGTTCTATAAACGCGGTCAATCTTGAGGATCTATCATTATTAAAGATCTTGAGCGGCACTTGCCTCATGGGTCGTCTGGAGCAATCAGTTGTAGTGCCTGACTACAACGCCTCCGATGACCTCTTCTTCCACCCCTGTCTCTGAGGAAGGTTTCAACTCCGAACGTCCATACACAGCCGTCCTACTCTTCCTCCAAGCTTCCATAGTGGGAGCAGCGTCGTCTTCGAAACGCTTGTTTATACCAACCCGCTTCAGGACTGGGCTGTCCGCGAAAGGGACGAGCTTAGTATCGTCGTCAGACATACAAAAGTAGAAGACACCAAGCCGTGTCTCCTTTCGCTGGTCTTCAGGCGGTCGGACGACCCTTGTGACAGAACTTGATTAGCGCACACGAGGAGTACATGGAAGATGGGCCGCACCTGTGTATAGTCGCGCGGTAAAAACCGCCCGAAAGGAACTCCAGCGCATCACCTGCGTTGATTACCTTGACAGAACAGCCGATCAGCACCGGCTTACAAATGAAACGTGTCCGATTCGTACAAGGGCATTCTCAATGTGCTTAACCCATTTCCACGAGCCTTCGCGCGTGAGAATTTGTAGAGCTGCCACTGGTTGACTGTAGAGAATCGTCACCGTCCCAAAGTCTTGGGACCAGCAGAAGTTATGACAGGCTGAGTATTAGTATCCTATGACCTACCTGTGTGTCCTTTGAGCCAAACGTTATTAGTCTTAGTCTCCTCGTCCTCTGATCGCGGATAGCTGAGACAGCCATGAGGTCCGGCATAGCAGGATGATTATGATGCGCACTATTTCATAAACCGCACTTCGCTTCATCAGTAATTTGACACTTGCGCGAAAAGGAGGTAACTTTACCATAGGTCTCGCCAACAGCGGCATATCCGTGACAATCGACCAAGACATCTTCCGGAAGTTCAAGCCCGAGGGCGAGGAGTCTGGACTTTTCAGCAGACCCCGGAGATAAAAGAGATCCTTGATACCCACCTTAAGATAGGGTGCAGCACGTTGAAATGATTGTGCCGAGCAAATTCAGAGATCTCTGGCAGGAGCGGCCGAAGTGATTGTGGGTGTCCACGTTTGGTAACATCTCGATTGACTGACAGAATTGTTGGCAATGTCCAAGATGTGAAGGGCAGTGACACGACATACTGTTGTAATTTTCAAGTTGATCATGAACTCCTTTGTCAATGTGCTTATGATAAAGCATCAATAGACGAGCAATACTTTGTAACGGGAAACGAACCCAGTATTGTCTCAGCTTGTATCCTTGGTATGAACCTGTGTCTTTCATAGTGCCAGCATAGACTTGTTTTTCCTCCGGAGATACGTGCTCAAATGGAATGTCAGCGATATCGAAAATCCTCTCCGACTGTCCGGCGCGGTCAAATCAGCATGACGGGGAATGATGAAGACCGGTGTACCTGGGATGTTGTGTAGCCGTGGTTGATGGCATAGAAAAAGCCATGCTCCGTCATCGCATCGCGCACTTGCATAGCTAGAGCTAATCGACCTTCGGCGCTCGAAGCCTTGGAGAGATCTATGATAGGGAGATCGGCATAGTCCACTAGGATTGATGAGGCACATTAGACTGTTGAGCTTTCACGCATCTTTGGACTGCACATACAATCCATAGAGGTCGGCCGAGCTGGGACATAGTGAGGAACCTCGGGAACGTCCAAGCTGGGCATTCTGAGTGGTTGTGGATTGAGGGAAAAACGTCGAGCAATGTTCTCACTGAGTCATTCAGTTGGCGTCTGGCATTATAGTCAGGTGGACAATGATGCGATGCGGGCCAACGATGACCCAATCCTCGAATGAAACCAAAGGAAGTTGAGCACCAGCGGGCCCTGGTGTGCAATCTCGTTGAGTGATACAATAAGTTTGTGAGTCTTAGCACTGTTGGTCGTGCCCGAAAAGCTGAAAAGCTGAGCTAAGGTTCGAGTTGAACGTCGAAGTTTATCTGAAGCTCGGAAGGCCCAAATCACGTGATGGATGTCGCGTCGCGTCCGCTTGACCGCGGCATTCTTTCTTGGTTCCCCCAGCATGATTGCCGGAAAAGGCAACTAAGTATTGCCTGGCGTACACTTAAACCACTATGGAAGTCTTTTCGATATGACATCGCATGTCGGCACCATCGGATGCACCCAAGGGCCAATAAAGGGCCAACGAGTGCAACAATGTCTAAAGATTTTGCAGGATTTTGTTGGGATTCTCTATGGTCTAAAGCCCACCGTTGAAATGCTAGACTAATAACTACTAAGAGTCCAGGAAGTTCAACTTATTGGGATAGGAAACGATCAATTCTCGTGGCGCCTACTAGTATCGCACGAGGAAAGGTACTGGTAGAATCAAAGTAGAATGCCTTGGCTCTCCGGCTACGAGTAGTCGAAATCTGTCGGGCGCCTCCCAGCACTGAAACTGATCTCTGTTCTTCTTCAACATAGGACCGTCGGAAGTTGGAAATAGTTTCCGAATCTGATATGAAATACAAAGAGAGATAGTAGTTTGTCCCAGCACTACGCTTACATCAGTTGAGTCCCGCGTACACGGCGCCTCCAGGAGGGACATATGCCTAGAAAAACGAGATAGGATCATTTGACGTCATATAGAAGGTCTTTCATACCTTGTTTGCGGCCTCACCCTGATAGGGATTGAAGTGAATACCAGGGTCTGTCGCCTTTGGAAGTAAGTTGTCAGTGACTCCGATCGTGGCACAAGTCATATAATCGAGCAGATTCACCTTGTACGTTCCTGGGAAGCTGAGTCCCGAGGGATTGAGGCTCCCACCACCGGTAACTGGATGTTAGGATTTAGCTTCTTGGAGAGAAAACTCGTTGTGATGTTTCCTACCCTTCAGTTGGATGCACACTATCACGGTCGAGACAGCTTATTAGCGGAAACATAATTGAGAAATTAATCACTCACCCGGGTAGAACTGTGCGCCTCCGACGTTGCTTGCCCCGTGCAATGCAAGATTCTCATGACGAAGCAACTAACGTGGTGGTAGGGTTAGTTGTGCCCGAATGCGCAATCGAGGATGTAAACATGACGCACGTAGTCACCTGCCGCGATCTTACTTGGAATCTTGACGGTATACTTGAAGCCATTCTTCGCGAGGGTATCTGACGCCCACTCGCTGTTAGCGTAAACATCTTGCTGGATCTAATATCGTTGAATTTGCGAGCCGTTCTTGGTGGAGATCAGAGAAAAGAGCTTACCTTGAACCAAGGTGACCCAGTGTCTGCCTTCCAAGAGGAGCAACCACTAGAAGGACACTTTGCCATATAGTTAAGGACGGGGCCATAGTGACCAATTGGCCAAGTGTTCCATAAGACTTCGACAGTCCCGCCCGCTGCGACAGTTGCCGTGATGGGGCCCTGAGAATTCGTAAGTCCTGTCGCACAATGGAATACTGAGAGACAGCGTACGGGAGGCAGCTTCTGGTTACCAATTGAACAGGTGATATCGGTCGAAGCTGGATTATCGATGAAGCCACTGTCCAGTTTGGTGCCACGTACAACCCTCAAGGGCTGTATCGTATCATCAGAATACTAATGATCATGAATTAACAATCTTACTCACCTGGGGGGTGGCGTAGGGGTCTATCCATCGCGCTCATTTAGTTATTGTCCTGTACGTTGCATTTTGGCACCTGCCTTTGGTGATGTCCCATCCCGCGATAGTTTGTCCATTAATCTTGATGAATGGCACATAACCATGAGCCGCCACCTCACCCACCAAAGAAGCTGCGACGAGCAATGCAGACGAGATGAGCATGACTGTTCCGTACTAATCTGAAAAATCTAGCAGCGAAGTAGTTAGCATTTATATCTCGACAATTGTTGTACCTAGAAATGAAACTGACGAGACGGAGTGGCGCGGGCCGAGCATTCACCACACATCTAGACCATATGGTATACATGTTCGGTAGAACGAAATGCGAAGAGGCAAATCATCGGCACTGGGATTAGCGACAGCGAAGATCAGATGAGTCTCCAAGCCTATTTCGACGCACGCAGAAAGCACGCAGGTAACGGGAGGTGAGGCTTCAGTCGCGGGGGATCTGGGGGCTTGCGACGCGTACCTGTGGAGCGGTGTAAGGATCTGCAGAAACCTTAGCTTTCGTTCTAGAATGCCAAGTCCTTGATGAACACTTGCCTTTGGTAACGTCCCATCCAGCGATATACTGGCTTCCGATCTTGATTTGAGGGACATATCCATGGCCTTGTACTTCTGCTGCCAAGGCGGCGAGAGAGAGCAGGAGGGGTAAAAAGACCATCGGATACACGCAAAAACAGCTAAACCTGGGGAAGTTAAGGTCCTTGGCACGTCAAGGTTTGTCCTTATATCTTGCGAACAGAGATATTTCCGCAGGCAGACGCTTAAGAGGTATGACGTTTCACCGGTGGCAGGTACCGATATATGACCGGAAAAGAGGCATTTGCGCGAAGGATGGGTTGAACTTCGGCTACTCGCTTGGGATCTTATCAACGGCAATCGGACGGCTGTTGAAGGCAACTGACACTTGGCTGGCACACATGTCTTTGTGCGGTGAGAGGTATTGAGATGCGGGACCGAAGGTTTCTCCTAAAAGGCTCGAATGATGCCATTCAAGGACAATAACGCAAAATTGAATGAGAATGGGATTTTGAGTCGTCTGGCATCATGTGGTTTGGAACGCGTAACATCGCGCGAGGTCTAGCAGAATTTTCGGAGATTTTGCGGCCCGTTGCAATATATGAGAGTCTGAGAGTAATGGAGGACCAGAAACTAAGGAGCAGAAAACAATCGTTGGAGCGTGTATGGTACGAGGTCAAGGTTACTGCACAGATGACACCTGATGACACCAAAAGAAATACTGTCATCGGGTTGGGGTTCAAACAGGCTCAAACACCGGATCCGAACTAGTGCCTGGCGCCTCAGCTTCCCGTCAAGTTTCAACCAAGTTTCAACTGATGTCGATGAGCAACCAAGTCGCTGGCCGAACTCTTCATTGGATTACCCCTTGGCGCCCCGGCCTTTATACCGACAAAGTTTGGATTGGAGAGTAATCATATTACTCCAATCTTATTCCAGCAGTTGTTTCTCGCCATGCTCCCCAACTGCCTTTGGTCGCTCATTCCGTCTCGTCGTCAGGGTCGCAAGCACAGCACGATTTCGCCGGCCTTGCTACCTTCACCACTCTGAATTCGGGCTACAAACTTGGGGCTCTTCAATAACAGACGCCATGGCGTGCGGATGGGATCTCTTGTGGAGATATCGACGCGACCCAGTTTTGTCCGGCTGTCATGTTCTGTCAGTCGTAACTTTCCTTATAGAGGACGTATCTGACTGGCGCCATTGCCGCCTCAAGGGAGTTTTCCACTACGTATACCGGATTGCAATTGTTGAGACCCGGTGTATTATCTGTATAGACGGAAACAATACACTTCCTGAGGTCCGTTTTCGACCACGTCATATATTCCAGGTTGGATGTCGTGAGTGTTACAGCGCTTTTACTATGTATGCGGAAAGCCGGAAAAAAAAAAGTTATGTGGTTGTATTTGGTATCGAGGCTCTCCTTCCTCAACTTGTCATGCCTCTGCGGCATATTTCGCAAGACTTGAAAGCACGCATCCCAATTCTATTCTATGAGCAGAACTTCACAGCAAAAGAGATATGCGAGCTTCTAGGCATCAAGAAATCCCTCGTCTATTCTTCCCTCTTGCACTTCAAGGCCTATGGAGTTGCGCATAACCCTTATATTCACCGTAAAACTGGGCGACGACGCTTGCTGAGTACAGCTGATATCAAGCTCATCTTGGCCCTTATCACTCGAAGACATACTATCTATCTGGATGAGATTCAGGATGAACTCTACCAACATCGAGGAATCTGTATCTCAGTACCGGCTCTGTGTAAAACTCTCCGCCGCCTCGACCTCACTCGCAAAGTCGTATCCGCCCGCGCTCTTGAACGAAATGACATCATTCGGTCAGCCTATATGAATCGCATAGCCGAAGAAGTTCCTGATCCTGGAATGATGATGTTCATCGACGAAGCTGCAAGGAATCGAAGATCATCTCAGCGGCCAAAAGGATGGGCGTCCTTAGGGAAGAGATGCATCCAAAAGCGGTTCTTCGTTCGTGGGGAACGCTACTCGATCCTTCCCGTTATCACTGTGGATGGAATCATCACCTACGACATCATTCCAGGGTCCGTGACATCTGAGCGCTTTGTACAGTTCCTGCGTGAGTTGGTGGTGAGTTTGCTCTACGCACCTGCTAAGCAAAATTATTACTGAGGCTTGACATGTCAGATCCCTCTCACCAACCCATATCCTGGTCCTCGTAGTGTTTTGATCCTGGATAACTGTAGCATCCACCATGCCGAGGAGGTGAGGGTTCTTGTGGAAGATGAAGCACGTAAGTAATTTGCCTAATATCATATAAATGTTGACGTGAAAACACTGCATTCAACATAAGTGTGCAAGCTTATCTTCCTGCCACCCTATTCCCCCGATCTGAACCCAATCGAGCAAGCATTTTCATCTATCAAAGCTTTTCTGCGTCGAAATTGGCAAGACTTCTCACTCTCCATCATTGATCGCGCATGTCATAATATTACAGCAAAGAAGGCATGGGGCTTTTTCAAAGCATCGGGATATGTAGTGTAACAGTATCATGATCATATTGTAAGGCTTTGGGGGTACAAATACAAAAGCTTTGAAGTGCAGGGTAACGACAAATAGAAAGTGTATGCAAACACCTAGTACCCAGGGTCCTCCTCCTCACGCTCAATGGGAACACCATCAATCACTGCCATAAAACCATCAGGAACAGGTATAAATTGGCGGCGAGCCTCCGAAAAGAAAGTCATGTCGTAGTCTTGCTCGAAACGTGGCTTGCCTGGAGTGATCCTTGGGCCATAGACTCTCGCTGTGCCGCCATTATGGTACCGCTTCTCAAAGCGGATCTTGATATTTTCGGGTGTTCGGGGCAGAGGGGGTGGTGGCGGGGTGCCTTGATCTTCGATCGCCCGTTTGCGCTTCTGATACCCAGAGTTGAGGTTATACCATCTTAGTGAATTCGTCTTCAGCCGTATAACGTCGCCCTGGGCCAAGCCCATGTCAAGTAAGGATTTGTCGTCGACCAGATGAAGGATGTCAGGCCCGTAACTTTGCGTTTGGAATGCTTCTTCATAGGTTGTTGCGTTACGGACACCAAGATTTGCTTCGGCATATCTGAGGAAGCGTGAGAGTTTAGATGGCGTATTTCGAATGCTGGGAGGAGTCGATGGATCGTTACTAGTGGATTTGTTTTTCGGAGTGAGAGGAGTCGGGCGTAGAGGCGGCTGAGCCATTGCAACGAGTCCCTGTACAATTGAGGCAACGTGGGCCAGATCGGATGATCCAGAAAGTGTCGATAATGGCGCTGATGCTGATGTAGAACGTGATCGGGGGAGGCTCGCACGACGGTTGAGGGGATCGAACGTGTTGGTTGCTGGAGGTTGCATTGCTGTTGCAATGCCATCATACTTCATGAGTGGTTAGCCAAAAGCAAAGAGCAGCAATAGGTGACGTACAATAGCCCTCGCCCACTCCTTCATCATGAAGGGGGTCAATGGAAATGAATCACCTACTCCGCCCGGGGTCTTGTCAATGTACGTATACCCGCCGTCGTGATCATTCAGATATTTCACTTCAAGGAGTCTGCGACACCGCGCAAGCTCGAGATCAAGCTTTGTAAGTCCATTTTCCTGAAACACGCATATAGTTAGAGATTTGACGTTGTCGATGGAAGAGTCACATACTGTCATCCCCTCGTCATCTTCACTCCCACTACTCTCTGGGCTATCGGCACCCTTTGACTTCTTCTGTAGAATGGTAACTCAGACAGAGTGATATGGAGAGAGCTGCAGAACGACATGAACTTACCTTGCCGTGTTTTTGGATCTGTGCAAGTTCGATAGTTATGTTGATAGCTTTGTTAGGCTTCGCCTCGAGGATCTCCCTTGCCAAAGTGTCATATTCCCCATATTCTTCGACGTCGCGAGCCTCTCCAACCCTGAGAAAGTGGAAGTTACTGCAAGTTAGCAAAAGGTGTTTGTCAATCTGCGGCATTCCGTACTTCTCAGGAGGGATCTGTATCTTGAATGCAAAGGTATGGTTTGGAGTGGCTTGGTACTTTTCGACATGGTGTATTTTCAAGAAAGTGTTCAGAAATCCCACGTAGTTCTCCTGGGTTGCCTCGAATGTGTAGTTGAACTGTTTGTTTTTGGTGGCCTTTCGGGTTGATGGTTTCTTGTTCTTTGCACTGGCAGGAACGGTCTCGAGTACAACAAGCTTGGCATTTATCAAAGCTGAGTAGACAGAAGGTGTAACCTCCGGAGGAGGTGGAGAGGACATGGTGGTGTCCCGAGACGGCTCAACGACCTCAGCATTCCCTGATTGTGCCCAAATTCGAAACGACAAGTCCGCTTGCCTTCGTTTCAAACACAACCACATAACTCTTTTTTTCCGGCTTTCCGCATACATTGTAAAAGCGCTGTAACATGAGTAAGATATCGTCACCGACCTTAGCTCAGCTGGAAGAGCGCAAGACTGTAATGGATATCCAATCATCTTGATGTCGCCTGTTCGAGCCAGGCAGGTCGGATACATTTTTTCTCGCCCGCCAGCGTCCAAACCATCATGTCAAGTAAATATATGCGCGCTATACGATCAGCACTATGCATGCCCCATCGTTTTCAAGATGTTTCTTTTCATCATCCTAATAGAAATGCCAAAAGATATCGTGGTGACTCTTGGAAGCTTGTTTCAATCAAGTGACCTATGGCACAAGAGCTATACGACATGGGCCCCGCGCTTCCAACTGCCCCGTGCTGTTATACATACCATAGATGAAGACGCTGGGACATGGGAGGAAGCTACGACGGTGCAGGACCGGACACATCCTGACGGTGGACGGTGGACGAGGACGGAGCGATGAAGCTTATCGATGGCGATTGGCGCCCTAGTCCAGGGCCTCCGAGGTCCGAAGCGAGTTTAACATCAGCTGAAGAGAGGGGACGTAGGCAGCTGGATGTGGTTGGTTGGGGTGAAGAGACGCGAAGTCAGCGGCAGGTCTTACCTTGTATGTAATATGCCCCATGAACGTTGAACCTGTATCGAGGAGCTCTGTCATCCATATTTGCCTGACCCTGCACGACGCGCGCCACTGGCAATTATACCCAGAGCCGTCGCCATAGAGCGGATGAGTTAGCGCATGAAGGGTTTGGAAGTACCCTCGCGTGTCGAAGTGATTCGCAGAGAAACGAGTGGCAAGCTCGCGATGCTTCGGTCTTTACTTGACTAGAACAATGGGTGCGCCAAACGCATGGCGAGGATGTCCGCTAAGTACGCGTGGACGCCCCTCGAACTGTCCTTACTCCGATTTAATGCTTCCAAAGACAACAAACGATCTGTGTACACCAGAAACGCCAATCAATAGACGTAACAACTCGATTCGAACGAAGATGAGGACCGATCGTGGTCGGAGAACTTGACGTGAGCTAGGAAAGCGTAAAAGTCATGTCGCCAGCCGTCCATGGTACTGACAGCGCCCTACCCCGACGTTCTTCAAGAGACTGCCCGCGCGCAAAATCTTTGTCCTCCAGGTGTTCGCGTGTATAAAATTTAGAAGAGCTCATTATTCCATCATAGCAGCAACTCGGGTCGAACGAGTGACCGCCGGGTACGTCAGAACACAAGGTGGTATGTGGACCCCATGCGCTGCCAGCTGCGCCATGCTGCTTTACTTGCTTAGGTTGGTAGGGGGTTGAGAAGGCCGGGAGGGGTATGCGGTAGTGGCTGAAGAAGGTGAGGAGGGGTCGCCTTGGTCTCGGAGAACCTGAAGTAAGCTAGGATAGGGTGACCCGTCCATGATACTGACAGCGCCCTACACCGCCGTCGTCCAAGAGACTGGTCGCGCGCGAGATCTTCGTCCTCCAGGTGTTCGCGTGTGTGCAAATTGGAACTACATGAGTTCGAGGTGATAGCAGCAACTCGAGTCGAACGAATGACCGCGGAGTGTCAATACAAGGAAGCAATATGTAGACCCCGCGCGCTGCCAGCTGCGCCATGCTGCTTTAGTTGCTTAGGTCGGTAGGTGGTTGAGAGGGGCGGGAGGGGGCGGTAGTGGCCGAAGAAGATGAGGGGGGAAGCGATGGTGCTGGGAGAAGTGAGCTAGGACACCATCACGTTGACAGCACTATACCTCGACGTTGTCCAAAAGTCTGGTCGCGCGCAAAATCCGTGTCTTCCAGGTGTTCGCGTGTACAAAATTTAGACGAGGACAATGTTTTATCATAACAGCGACTCGGGTCGAACGAGTGACCGCAGGGTGTAGATGTACTCGTATACGTCACAACCACGAGGCGACATGTGTACCCCGCGGCTGCCGGCTGCACCATGCTGCTTTATACCGTGAGCCGTATCACTCTATAAACACCGTTGTCCATTTCAAGAACGACGTCTGACAAGCGTTTCAGACGGAGAGAGAAGTAGCACCACCGAGATCGGCGCTCGCATCTCAGACGGAGGACATGAGCGGACGGGCGCCTGAGTGTGAAAGTCTGGGGATGGTGTGAGCTAAGAAGTAGACAATGGCCGATGTGAACGAACAAAGATAGGACTATGGGGATTCGACACTCCCGGGTGTGTCATCGGACGCCCATGCGTCCGGCGTGATGAGAGTTCCAGAACTGAATTGATAACGGACGCTATGAAGGGTGGAGATTGTCGGCAGCTTAACGGGCTTATCGTGGCAGATCTGCCAGCCGCGTGGTGGAGACGGGTGACGGGTACCCAGGGTGGGAGCGAGCCGAAAGTTGGGGGACTGGACACGGTCAAGGACAGCGAGCAAAGGAGGTGGTGGTACGGGCGCAAATTAGACTGCTGACCGGGGGATGGCTTGGCAGGTTAAGGGGGACAATGGCAGGGTCGGCTAATTTGAAACGATCGAGACTAACAAACGCCGGACAACACGGCGCATTTGGCGAACCGCCACATATCACTTGCGTAACCAAAAAAATGCTTGACCCAGCTCTGCTCTGAACTTCATCTTCACTGGCTGCTCTACGCAGAATACCCGATAAATGGCTGCGGCGCCTGCTCACGGGCACCACCATTTCATACTCTCTAATCCCTTCTCCAACGCTAATGCCGACTCTGACGACGACGACTCCTCGCTCCATTCTTCTGCCCCCTACACACCAACGACCAACAACCCAAGCAGCGGCCTACGCGCTCAGCTGAACCATCTCCTGCCCAGACACGCATTCTTCCACGTCTTCATCATCATCCACCAAATCACGAACATACCCCTCGTCAGCGGCGAGTTTGCCGTGAAATGGAAATTCAAGAACGTGCACAGCGCACCCGGCGCGAAAAAGGCTACTGGGATTATTGGTAATCTGAAGGCACGAAGGAAGGCACGGCAGGACGAGAAGAGCGCAAAGGGCAAGGGCAGGGCAGGCGGGGATGAGGCAGACGAAACAGGCAGTCTGGGTAGCGCCGACACCGCGTCCCAGCGCACGACCTCGATCGACGGGCGCTCCGCATCCGTCTGGTCAGCCGGCTCATCTTCCTCCTCCTCCTCTTCCTCCTCCTCGCGCCCGAGCACCTCCCGAACCGCAGTCGACTCCACCGCCTCCTCCCCCTCCTTCCTCTCCTCAACAACCGCCTCAACAACCTCCACCGCCCCCTCCCTCCCCGACTCCGTCCTCGCCACCTCGACACTAGAGGCCTCCCTCAACGCAACCACCCCCGCACGCGGCGAAACCCCCTTCGTCAAGCTGAAGGAGCACAACGTGACCTGGGAACACACCCTCTCGCTCCTCGTGCGCATGGACGTCGACCGCGATCCCAATTCCACGCTCATGACGTGTCCGGCCAACCTCACCATCGTCCAGCGCGACCCTGCGAACCCTGATGCGCGCGCGACGCGCTTGGGGGTGGTGAACCTCGATCTGGCGCAGTACGCGTGCAAGGGCGAGGTGAGCAGAAGGTATCTCCTAAGGGAGAGCAAGACGAACGCAACGCTCAAGGTCCGTTCCTCCTCATCTCCCTTCCTTCCTTACCCCCCCTAACATCACATCATACCTTATCCCCCAGCTAACAACGCACCTAACGCACCTCCCCTCCTCCGCCTGCGCCCCCACCTCTACCTCCCCCTCCGCCGGCACCACCTCCACCTCCACAAACACATTCACCCCCCCTCCCCTCCCGAAAGGCGAGATCCTCACCGGCATCTCCAACATCCTCTCCTCCCCCTCCTCCCTCGGCATCATCGGCGAACACGACGTCTACCGCGTGCGCCCCAAGGGCCTCGACCTCTACGGGCCGTACTACGACCAGGAGGAACTGGAGTTTGATCTCCTCGGCGGGCGGGCCGTCCCTTCCAACTCTTCCAAAACCAAGAAGGGGAAGGGGAAGGGGAATGAGAACGAGGAGAAGCCAGAGAAAGATCCCACCACCCCCGCTGCGCCCGCACGGAGAGGGAGGGAGCGGGCCCCGACGCAGTCGTTTGACCCGTCGAGGCTTCCGCTGGCGTATGGCCCGAAGACGACGGAGACGCTGATTGAGGCGCTGTTTAACCCTGTGAGGACGACGCATGAGGCGAGGGAGAGCCCGTTTACGGTGTATGTGCCGCCGGAGCCCAGGGCTGCGGCTGCTCATGGTAAGAATGGGGCGAGCAGTGTGGCGAGCTCGCCGGGGGTGTCGTACATTAATACGTCGCCGAGGTCGTTTGGGGCCACTGCGTCTCCGCCTTGGACCGCCTCCGCTGCGCCGTCTACTCCGGGCTCCAGCCCTCCACCACCGCCCTCATCCACACACGCGCTCTCTCCATCAGCGACGTTCTCCGCGTCCTCTCCACCCACCTCCTCTTCTTCCGCGACCCCCACGCAGAGACCCAAATCGTCCTCATCCTCCTCCACGCCCAAGCCCAAGCCAAAACCGCCACCCAAGAGAGCAGGGAGCGCGGGTATAGGAGCTGGACTTGGGATTATGGGGTTGGGGCTTGGGATGGGCGTGGGGATGGGGGTGGGTATTGGCGTTAGCAATCATAATAATGGGAGTCGTCCTGTGGGTGCGGGTGCGGGTGGGGAGGATGATGAGGGGACGGGCGGTGTGGATGAGATGGGGATGAGGCGGAGGGGGACGGGGGTGGATGGAGGGGTGAGGGAGGGGGAGGGGAGAGGGAAGGGGAAGGGGGGGACGGTGAAGGGGTGGTTGAAGAAGGCGGGGGTGGGGAGGGCTTCAACGGGGGCGGGGACGGGTGAGGGTGGGGCGGCGGTCGAGCCGGTGCGATAGGTGGGGACCGCCGTGGAACGGGGGTGCACTTCAAATGGCGGTTGTCGAGAGTGCGGCTCCGTCTTCTGAACGTTGTTGCATATCGGCAATCTTCGCTGCCGGTAACATTTTTGTTTCTGGCTGCAGTACGCAGCCGCTTGGGGTTTCATATTCGTCTGGCTCGGGGTGGGGTGCCCTCCCCCGCCCATATATGCGCCATAATTTCTGCTATAGACTACATATTCTCGCTTGCTGTCCCGGTTCCATTCGTTCCCTACCTCTACTTATAATCCTGCTTTTTTGAATGGGCTGCTTCGTGATGACATATAATGACCTGCTTTCGTTTGTATTAATGCGTGGTATATATTATATCTTTTGATACCCTTTTTTGAGTCGGGTTTTGAATGTTTCCTCACCTCGACGTCTACCTATAATCCTGTCTTTTCTGCTGATCTTGGGAATGGGCTGCTTCGTGATGATATATATTGACCTGGGTTTGGTTTGTATTAATGCGTGGTAGTGTGTTTTTTGATACTTTCTTATGGGTTCTTTTTTGAGTCGGGTGGGCTGTTGCGAAGTTGCTATTGTACTGGTTATTTATTGGATTTGGGAGCGTGGCGTGTTCTGCAGTGATCAGACTTCGGGAGAGAAATCTATGTTCTATGAAGATGATTTCTCGATACATCTCTTAAGTGCATAGCGGGTTCTTTTTTGAGTCGGGTATGCTGTATACTCACTTACTCTTGTAGTTATTTATTAGAACTTTGATCATGGCGTGTTCTACAGTGACCAGACTTCGGGAGAGAAATCCGTGTTTTATGAGGTCGATACATAGTGATTGAGAACGTGGTACTGGCAATGTTGGCTGCAGTAGTATGATAGCAGTGAGAGATATGGTGGTTATCGACAGAGGAGGGGGAGAGTGAGGTTGCATACGGCGGCCCAGAAGATATTCGTTCTACTGAGTTACGAGTCACGAAGTAGATTCCGATTGATTGTGTTGGGGGCTTCGCTTGTATCTATAAGGAAGGGAACTTGGCGGTGCCGTCATATCTAAGCCTTGCTGAAGTATGCGAAGTGTCAGCGGTTCTGCCTGAAGTAAGGTGTCGATGATGCTCCAGGCTGAATCCTCCGTATCCATGAAGCGGCGGCTCTGGGCGCCTGCCTTCAAGATGTTCTTCCAGCAACCATCCTCCAATTCCTTCTGCCGGTCGGTTTTAAGCCGGTCGTTTTCAAGTCCGTCGCTTCCAATCCCATCGCTTTCAAGTTGCTGACTCGAAGTGCCCCATTTTGTCGTCGTCAGCAGAATACGGCCGATTATCTCAGGAGAAGACGATCTCAGCCGAGTCAACATTGCCTTCATCGAATTCGGTTCTCGTGATTGGTTAATGTCGTGTAGGTAGACAAATCCCCCAAATGAAGCGTCTTCGTGGCACCTGTGCTGGGGTAAGACAGTTCAAGAGCGCTTTTCTAAGAATATACGCACGACGCTTCCAAGCAGTCGATGAGTCGTTTCAAGATTTCATAGTCAGGCTCGGACCAATGGTCAAACCCAGGTGCTTCAACGAGGATAAAGGGGGGCGTCGAGCGTTGGGGATGCCGAACAATAAAGTGCTTTGCGACTAGCTCGGACGAAGTCAACCTGTGTTTGACCTCGGCGATATAATGTCCGGCAGCGGCGTTTAGGAACTGAGAATAGAGCTAAATCTCGTGTTGCAATGTCAGAAAATGAGAGACGCACTGTGCTTTTGCCGACACCAGTGTCTCCTAGCACGCTTGTGGCTAGAATTAGTTTCAGCTTGACTTGGGGCCTAATAGTAGACGTACAGGATAATAACTCCTCTATCCTGTGTAATTAACTTTTCGCCCCGAGGACTGACACCAGTCTTACTGGCGTTTAAGTCGGAGAATTTCCTATAGATGCCGGCTATGGCGTCCTGGAAAGCACCGATCGC
The DNA here is from genome assembly GCA_014905825.1 of Lyophyllum atratum. Taxonomy (NCBI): domain Eukaryota; kingdom Fungi; phylum Basidiomycota; class Agaricomycetes; order Agaricales; family Lyophyllaceae; genus Lyophyllum; species Lyophyllum atratum. The sequence continues at coordinate 203,064 of JACGCN010000011.1, read as the reverse complement.
AGCATTGGCAAAACTAATGGAACCATCAGCCCCGTAAAGACGGGAGGAGAGAATTACGCCTACTTTGTCGTCGTTACTCTACTTGAGCTAGCTCTGTGTTGCGTCTTCGCAGCTGTCTCGGAGTCAAGAACACTGGCACCGCCCCTGACTACCTGCTTCAACTGCGTTTCGAGCCCCTGCCCAGGGATTTCGCGCAAGTCTTCTACAGCTTTCGTCTGCAAGGCCTGGGCGATTTTCTGGTCCACAGCCAATTCTGTTTGGGTGTTCAGAGATTTAATCTGATTAAGCATCGCGCGGATATTCTCTTCGTTAGCGATCTCCTCCTGTAGGTCTTGCCCGCCTTCTTCACGTAGTCGTGCAACCTTCTGCCGTTGGACCTCGAGCATCTCTTCGAGGGTGTAGCGCAAGGTGCGCCCGGCTTCCGTATCTGAAAGCAATGTGTCGTTCTCCACCAACTCCCGTTGTATTTGGGCAACGTCAACAGGCTCCCGTTTAAGAATGAGTTTAATGATGGCCTTGGCCGACTTTTGCGAATCTTCAAATCGCGACATCCTTGATCCATGGCCTATCATTTCCTTCCACTGCGTTGCCCTCAGCTCCTTCTCACGACGTGCTCCTACCTTCTTCTTGACCTCATTCCACTTGGTTGTCGCAAGGATGATATTCGGGCCTGCGTTTGGGCCGCACAGCTTATCGAACATATCTAGATTCTTCCGCGCGGTCCCAGTCATGCGAGTCAGGGTGATTTCGTGCAAGTAAATGACTCCAGCAAGTGTCATGTCTGCGTCATAGCTGGAACGACATCGTTAACGAGAAGCCACGTAATAGAAACGAGTAGGCTGTATTTACGATTGAGCGAGCCAAACCGCGATCCGCCTCAAAATTTCTCGGTCATCTTGATTTGTGTCGTCGAAGCCAGGAGTGTCCACAACGATGAGGCGCCGGTCGGGATATCGAGGATGAGGAAGGATATAGTGTTGGACTTGAGCCGTCTCGGATTGGAGGCCATGGCCGACCTTCGCAACATCCTGGCCAACGAGTGCGTTGATGAACTTCAGCTCGTTAAACGTGAGCTGATAGGTAGATATGTAATCAAGGGCATACTAACAGTGCTCTTGCCGGCCCCAGTCGCACCCATGACCCTACAAAGCTGGTCAGTGGAATTTATAATTGGAACAACATGAACATACGGCACGACGAGATCGGTTTTCTTAGGATCCTTCATGAAGTTGTCACTTGGTCTGACTTCTTCCTCCTTCCACGTATTTGTGTATTTTATGTTGGGGTTCTTGGTCATGACGGTATCTGGATGAAGCCCGTTGGAAATTGTGGAGGGTCTGGTTGTTGAGGTCTCGAGGGCGAAGGTGGTAGGGAGAGATCGACGACGCATAAATGTTCACAGAAGCTTATTGAGTCCAGAGTGCCTCCTGCAAACAACGAGGTTTACGTTCAGGGCGCCCGGAGGCTTAATGTTCGGAAGCCTCAGAGTCGTGTCCGATCAATAACACAAGACTGACGGCATATAATGTTCACAGAAGCTCAAGTACTGTGTCCGAGTGCCTTCTGCAAACAACGAGATTCACCTTGATGGTGCCCCGAGGCTTGATGTTCGGAAGCCTCGTGCTTGCCAGTGACCGATAGCACAAGGTGGCGCGGCGGCCGGCCATCACGAAATCGTGGAAGATCTGGTTTGGCCTTATACTTCTCACGCTAAATTTATCTCTTCCACAAGTCGTTATAAGGAGGCTATCAGGCCGAGACGACCTCATGAGGTGCAAAAAATATTTCTTCATCTTGTGGTCCAGGTATAAGGTTACTTCACCCCCATAATCCTGCCACAGAATTTTATCTAGACCATAAGTCATGCATGATATTATTCAACACGCGTGAGTGCAATGTCAGATCGCAACGTTAACGCGCTCTACACTGCAAGTACTAGTAGTCCGGCATCATTTCTGGTTCGACATGTACTCTGGCACTTTTGCCTAAGAAGGGATGCAAGATGGCCACATGAAGACAAGTACAATCATTCCCATGTACAGCAGTGAGCTCAGGTCTGCTCAGGTACAGAGTCAACATGTCTCGGACCGCTCTCAGTAGCTCTCAGTGCCACCGGTGATATCAAGCCAATCTCAAGCTCCCCTCGAAGGAGAATACATAGAGTCGATCTTCATGAGGCATATACATAGTTCAACAGCAAGATTGCCTCTGAAAATTCTCCAGCAAAGTTAACCTAAGATCCTGTGTTCAATTCCCTAAGATGCCATGTTTGAATCCCTGAGCCATATAAGTTTGAGTTGTGCAGTACTTCATTTCGTATAATATTCCAAGGCATACATGATTAGTGGGACAATACGAGGTGTCATGAAATCGTTTTGCGGATCTGGCGATGGTGTGCCCAGCCAGGCCCTTGTAATTTTCCATGAAACCGTGATTCTCTATAATATTGTCAAAAAATCATGATGGATTGTCAATTAGACCTTGCGTCAGGATGTCATATATGGAGATGTCGAGCAATCATAATCTTATGGTGACCTCACGGTGCTGATGGTCAAATCGTGATGCATTTTATGAATCGTATAGGCTCATGAAAAATTCCCAAATTTCGTGATGCCGCCTCATCATGTCTTTCGGTCCATGATAACTGGCATAAGCAAAGTGGTGAACGAGGCGCAGAATCTCGACGATCTCCCAGCAGGGGTGTATGCTATCGGGTTTTTAGTTTCTGAGGCGTAACAACTAGTGAGATTGGCTATACCTCTTACTTAGCTGGTGCAAAGCTGGGAGCAGATCTGAGGAAATTCAGGCGCTGATGCCAAACATGTCCCCACAACTTGTCAAAATATTCTCCACTGCCATCGTTATAACCCGGCACTTCCGTTGGTTCAGCATCTCTAATGGACGGCGAGGATTCCAGTAATGGCGACGCTCCCCACTTGGCTACAATGGGCGCCGAAGGCACGACTGCCTTGGGTTTGTAGCCCCAACCTGAAAACAGGGATCATATCTTAACTTGCATGTACGTGAAGGCTGCCTTCGTTGCCAGGCTACATCCACTTAACCTCTGTGTTCGTGCTATCTATGCAGGCAGGCTTTTTTTGCGGGGAACAATCACGGACAAAAGCATGCATATTCCGAGAATTCTGACCCGGATGACGATTGGTTGGACTGGCCGCCGATTTGGCTCCGTCTTGAGAACTTTTGGGCGAGGACTTGAGGAGGAGGGCAATACAGGTGCTACCTCTGCTTTGCTACATTTGTATGTTGCTCACATGGTCAAAGGTTAGGCAGTAACCATCGATCGACATCAGTCATGTCAGAGACGGCAAAGCTTCTGCGTTGAACATCGACTACGACTTCGAGATATGAAATTTAGTGCATGAGCTATGCTTACGGCCTTTTTTATGCTCTCCGAGTTCAAGCGCACAGTACGAGTCCCAACGTTCTTCGATTGTAGCATACCTAACTTGAGTCCTCCAGCTCCCAGATATGGACTTCCCAATCAATACGAAAGCCGAAGGCCGCGTACTTGCCGCGCAGGAGCACCTGACTAAAATGTGATCAGTCGCAGTCAAATCATGACTGACGCTATTTTCGAATCAGGCTGTGGCGACGAGGGCACCGTCTGGGAAGCCTGGTGCCGCGCATGCGCCGCTGCCTCTGCCGCAAGATGCACCTTTCATCCCCCCCGCAACACCTTCGCACACCGCATCAGGATTTATCTATCCACGTCTTCCCCTGATCCTGGATCTAAACTCAAACTCGTCGCCAGTACCTCCGTATTGACCATCGACTTCTACTCAAAACTATATGAACGCTACAAGCAAGTTTACTTTTCTTCCAATAGGCGTTGTCGCTTTGTATCCCGTTATCAGCTCAGCTAGGGCAAAGGGCTTTTGGGCGTCAAGATCCTTATCCATAACTTTCAACCGGATGGGAGTCAACTTGGAGTTGGAGGAGGTGGGCGTTATGGATGTGCCTTGGGAGTAGAAGATTGATAGGAGCTCTGGGGGCGCAAAGACCGGCAGCGGTAGTCGTCCCTTTTGGTTTTTCGTCGTAATGTCATCGGCATCGGTGCGTTCTCCCTCTACGGCCCTCTCAGCTACTTTCGACGGACTGACTTATCCCTTAGTAGCTCAGATTCTTCCGCATGACCTCCAACCAGTCGACTGTGAATCGTACGGTCACCTTCGCAAACCCACCCTCGTCTTCCCGCCATGTATCTGCACCAGTGCCCACCACCTCCCTTGACAAAGAAATCATGAACGCCGCTCTCGCTAAAGCCATATCGGCTGAGGCATATCCAGGCGGAATTCAAGCTCTTACGGACGTGCATTAAAGATGAGTACGAGGGGTTTAGGTTGCCTGCGGGCTCTATCTTCATCGCCAATTCTTGGTAAATCCACTCAGCAACGCAGAGTCCCAGCTTTTGCCTAAATACTTTAGCAGGGCCATGCTTCACAATGAAGACGTGTATTCGGATCCTTCTCGTCCGGTGAGAGATGAATATTAACTAGTTTCAGTGTATTTATGTTGATGATTTCCTAGCAGCTCTCCTATCCCGTTTAAATGCTCTATCAAGCCAAGATAACGGCAGGCTGAGGCTCTGATTCGAGAGACTGTCAACGAGGAGTACTATTAGCTCTATACTCAGTGCAGATGAGATCGGTGTACGGTATGCTCCGAATGTGACCGACCACAGCTTTGGAAAGGTGGCCGTGATAGACACATTCCCTGATGAGCATAAGGAGTCTGACGAGCGTCTCACTACTCATGCATTTAGTCCCGCCGATTTGCCCGATGGTTCCAGACTCCGACTCTCATCTACAATTCTGCGTTTGCGCCCATACGAGCTGAAAGACTTTTACCTTACCATATAACCTCAGTCACTGAAGTTTCAATGGCTCTGACTGAACCATGACAGATTTCGTTGAGATATATGAGTCAGAAGCATGCATGAACAGACCGAAGAGTCACAGCGCCAGTAGCATAGTCATATATCCGTATCGTAAGAATGAAATTACATGAACCTAGGGGGAGGAAACTCGGGAATCAGTCGTAATGTCAAGCATTGGGGAGTTAAGACTGACCTTTGCTGCTTCTGATACTTACATCTGTTCAATGGCAAATTGACGTTCCTGCGTTCTTCTACCGAATGCAGGTAACAATTTGTTCACCTGGTCCCATTCAGATTCGAAACGCGAGAAATGCGCGAAGACAGCTGTCAGGTTAGGAAATAGGTCTGTCAAGAAGGACGCGACTATTGCCGGCTCTGCAGTGAATACCAATGACTTGACTTCAAGGCATTCGAGAGAGGCACATACGGCACCAGGCGTGCGGCCAGACAATGCTGCGGATTCAGGGTTGCAGGGAAGGCGGACGTAGGAGACATGAGGCCAATGCTCGGCGATCGATGTAAGCCCATCCAGTGACATTGCACCATCACGGTCCCGGCTCATTTCGCCACCGTCCCAGCCCATCGTAGAACCATATTCAAAATCAGTCATTTTCGGCCAAGCCATGGCCATTTTTTTGAAAGAAAGATCGTCTAGCTGGAATGCACATTTGAAATCAATGGTGATAGATTCTAGGTTTCCGAATGCGAGGAGGGGTGCTATGGTGGTGGGGTTTATGATGTGTGCATCTGAAGTTCCAAAGGGAGCAGCAGATGGAACACTCGTATCCTGGCTGATATCAAGTCCGCAAAGATATGAATGAACGCAATGCGTTTCTAGAACCTCGAAGAAATGGAGAACTTCCGACCCGACGGGGGGATACGTGGTCAAGATTTCCAGTGTATGGAGATGACGAGGATGCATGCGATCGAATAGTTTAGAGCACTGGCGAAGGTTTCGCGTAGTGATGACCAAATATTTGAGCTGCTGAAACGGCGGTTGCCCTTCTGGAAGAGACGCCACAATATCTTCGCCGGTATTCGCAACCTTGAGGGTGCGTAATGTTGAGGAAGCTGCGAGAGTTCGGACTGCAAGGTGGGGTAAGATATACCCGCGGCAATTTAAAACCTCGAGGCGTGCAAGCATTTCAACTGGTCCTACGAATGTCGGTCCACGTTCAATGGGGTTGCTTCTATCCTCAACGACGAGACGAAATCTCTTAAGATCAGGTGCCTTGGTCCTGATACAGTCCAGAATGGTCGAAACGACAAAATGCGGGTCTTCAGCGGGAAGCCAGAGTTCGACGCTACGCAGGCTTGGTCCTAAAAAAATGCCTATATAAAGCAAATGGACTTCCTTCCCTCTAAAATCCCGCAGATTCGGGAATGTAATCGCATGGTTCAGAGAAAGAATTTGAAGAACATGATAGTCGACTTTTTGATTTCTCATAACGGGATGTTGGACTATGTCTCCCCCAAAACGCAAAGCAAAACCCAAGCGTCGTACACGGCGAGCATATGGCTTGCAGGGAGCCCAATCTTCGGACGTGGTCGCTCGTCGGAGAGACTGGCACAAAAATACGGGGAATGAGTCTTCAAGCGTCACAGAAATGATTTTCCGTTCGTACCACAGTTCGGTTGACCAGCTGCCATGCATCTGCGCTCATACAACGAACAAGGGGAGCCAAGCTAGGCAGTGTATGCCAGAGAACGTCACAAGCTGGGTTATAGAATGCCTGGCATGTAGCTGCGAGTGCGGCGATGTCTTTCGGTCCATCATCGTAGTAAACAAAGTCACAAACGAGGCGCAGAATCTCGACGATATTTAAGCAGTGGTGCATCCTGTCAGGCTTTTAGTTTCTGAGGCGTAGAAATAGTGAGATGGCTATACCTCTCACTCGTGGTCGATGTCGAGTACTAGTTGGATATTGACGCTTGTAAAGAGTTGCGAAGGCGTTGACGTTGATGGCAAATACAAGACAACTTGTCAAGTCGCATTCGGGTCGCCAACACGGTTGCCATCAAGGGGCAGGCAGCGGAGAAGTCCGTGAAATCCACTGGTACAGGACCCCCCTCGTGAGAATAATTCGAGCCGGCAGCTGCAGGTGGCTGGCCATCACGGCTTCGTTGATCTGATCAATTCCCGATAACATTGACAGTGAAGCGTTCAGAGGGATGAGGATGTAGCGAGGCATACTAGCAGCTATTTGGCGCTAAACTAAGAGCAAATCTACAGCAGTTACGAATAGAAGTAATTTAGCTCTACTGTCCTTGGATTACTTCACCCAAGGTGCCAGTCTGTGGTCTGTGGAGTCATATAATAAATTTAATGTATAGTTCAAGTGTGGTCCAGTGCCCACCTGCGCAGTTGCATTCCTTTTTAACTTCCTCTTATTTACACATGACTTCCGATGCTTTAGAATGGATAAAGGTTCCTGAGACGGATAAGCTTGGTTTTCCAGCCACGCAGCTCACAGTCAAATGTCTGGCACTGATCAACCTTCCTTCCATAACTACCGTCTACCTGCTTGGACCTCGGATTATATGTATGAGGACTATAGGTATTGTTGCTCGGACCAACGCTGCGGTAGGACAGAAAATAAGGAGCAGTATCATGGAGGACGCGATGCAAGATTGAAGACGTTCTCTGGAATTGATCAGATCAGCGAAGCCGTGATGGCCAGCCACCTCCAGCTTCGGCTTGATTTATTCTCACGAGGGGGTCCTGTACCAGTGGATTTCACGGACTTCTCCGCTGCCTGCCTCTTGGTTGCCATTCACCTCGCTCAGACCTTTAATTAACGAACGACGAGAACGCCAGTAGCGGCGACGCTCTCCACCTGACTACCATGCGCGTGAAAAGGCGCGACTCCTTTCGGCTTGTAGCCCAAAACAGAGGCCACATCTTCTCAATCTGCGTGTTCGTGCTGCTACGGACTGTAACAACGACTTCGAGGACGTTGAAGTCAGTGCGCGAGCTAACGGCTTCCTCGCCATGCTCTCGAAGTTCCAGCACACAGTAAGAGTCCCAACATTCATCACATTCAGCTTGCCCATGAGTTCTCCAGCTTCCGGATATGGATTTATCGATTAACGCAAAAGCTGAAGGCCGTGTTCTCGTCCATTGGGAGCACTGCACATATCCCAATCTCACTGTGCAGGATTCATCAGGTGCGGCTGCTAATTACTTGCGACTTGGTTCTTTTTGTCCAACTGAAACGTAATTAGTCGGAGTCGAAGCGGTGCTCGACAGTCCTTTCAATCCTGACTGGGGGAACGATGGCAGTGAACTACAGTGGAATGTTCATGGCGTCCTTGGCTAGTGACAGCGTGTCTGTCAATACGACGGTCTATTGAGGAGTATTTCAGCGACTGGATTCAGCCCTGGTATGCCACCTCCGATATTCTTTCTTTCGTTTACTGACCTTCGCGACACAGGGTTCATTTCATTCTGCTCTCCTTGTCATACAGCGAAATGTACAACAACAGCATCCGGTCCTACTTCTCGAGGCCTGCGCTCGCTGCGCTAGAAGTGATCAACTCGACGCACCTGCACCTCCCTGCTCAGGCACGGCGGTCTGTCGAAGGTGACAGATGGCTGCGGAGGATTGCAACGGCTGGAAAGCAGTGGAATAAAACGATGGGGAGGACGATTGATATGGAAGGTAAGCTAACCCCGTCGCATGCACGATCTTTAGTTGTCTGACGTCCTTCAGTGTACGTATACAAACTCTGTTTGAAATGGGCGCGCCTCTGGTCCGACGATCGTGAATCAATGGCATCCTCAGTTATCCCTACCAATTAGACCCTGCGTATGCACACTTAGAAGGCACCCGTCCCATAAACGGCATATTGGGTCGACCTATGACCGGGCCGCATGATAACCAATGCTTTTAAGCGGGAGCTCTCCCTCTCAAGCTACCTGATCATCAGCGAACCTCAGCTACTGAATGCTGTGGCGGCATAGCCAGCGAATGAGGAGAGTGACTCCGGAACTTCTTACAGGGGTTACGTATGCCTGTGCGTGGAGGTTATGCTACCCTACCCTATTCATAACACTATTTAGGCTCAGAGTCCACATTTGGCAGACTCTTCCTTAGCCTGCATGTGAGTGACCCAAGCGATCTAATGGGGCATAGATAGCTTGTCCGAGGTTTCCGCGCTGGCAAGCTTCTTGACCAAAAGGCTTGGGTTATCTCGCACTCCCACCGCTTCCGATAGAGCAGAACCTCCTGCCAAGGTGTTTCTCGTACCTCCACCACCATGATGTTGTTCACCCTCGAAGCCTGCTGGGTGCTCTGTTACGCGTTACTTCTCTACTTATACCTCCTATGGCGCAAGAATCGACGGATATATAGCAGTCTGCCTCTGCCCCCTGGACCCAGGAAATTACCTGTTATCGGAAACCTTCTGGATATGCCAAGGAGCACTCAATGGGAGACTTATCACAAGTGGTGCAAAGAGCTCGGTATGTGTTCGGCAGTACGTCAAGTAAGTACTGAATGCGAACAATCATGCCATGTATAGGCTCCGATATTATCCACCTGGAAGTGCTAGGTACTTCAATCATTATTATCGACACGGCCGAGGTGGCCATGGACCTTTTGGAAAAGAGGTCATCGATTTATTCTGGAAGGTGAACCAATACACCATTCAGGCTGTTTTTCCATCTCACGTTCAACGGATTAAGAGCGAGAATGCCTATGATAAACGAGTTGATGGGATGGGATTTCAACTTCGTTTTTATGCCTTATGGTAAGCCCTTCATGGTATGCATTTTTGTAGAGACATTGATATGACCATTTCTCAGGCGATAGTTGGTACGAACCTCGCAGTTTTGTTGCCACGCTCCTATATTAATAGCATGGCATCCAGGCGTCAACATCGTCGACTGATGCACCAGTCGTTTCATCCAACGGCGGCTCTGCGATTCCACCCTCACGAACTGAAAGCAACTCATGGGCTCCTTCGCCGACTTCTTGATGAACCTGACGACCTTCTTGGCCACTTGAGATAGTCAGTGTTCACGTTTATCCGTCTTTTTTTCAACAAATCTAAGCTCTATTCTTCTAATTGTTAGCATGGCGGGTGACACAATTCTGTCGATGGCATATGGTCTTCAAGTACTTCCCACAAATGACCCCTACATGGAGACTGCGGAACAAGGTACACACACCCTTCTTAAAGCTGCCGTACCTGGGGCTTTCCTTGTGGACTCGATGCCTGCTCTCAAGTACGTTCCAGATTGGATGCCCTTTGCGGGCTTCAAGCGTAAAGCGAAGGAATGGCGACAGCATGCGTTGTCTATCCTCAACGACCCCTTCGAGGCTACTAAGCGCAATATTGTGAGTATCATCATCTCTTTTCTGTTCCTCGGTTTCAATATGTTTAGGTCAATGGAAATTTTATTCCTTCATTTACGTCGGACTGCCTGGGGAAAATGGACGAAGCAGGCGACTTTGAACAACAAGAGTATATCATCAAATCTACAGCGGGAACCATGTACCAAGGTAAGCACTATGATTTTTCCGTGAATAAACGCTCATCGCGTCCGTTTGACGTTAGCTGGGACCGATACAGTGCGTGGAAGCCTGTTTTTTCCCCTGAGAATTACATGCAGAGCTTCTTATAGACCTTATCGGTAGTCGCTTTCTGCATACTTGGCTTTCTCACCAACCCTGAAGCCTTGAAGAAGGCGCAGCGTGAGGTCGACGACGTCGTCAGGCCGGGCCACCTGCCGAGTTTCGATGACGAAGCTTCTCTACCTTACATTACTGCGCTGGTAAAGGAAAGTTTACGATGGAGAGACATCGCTCCACTTGGCGAGTCCACTTCTTAACTCTCGTCAACTTCAAATTGTCTGACAATCTGCTCTAGGTGTGCCGCATTACCTCCATGTTGAAGATGAGTACAAGGGGTTCAGGTTGCCTGCGGGCTCTCTCGTCATCGCCAATTCTTGGTAAGTTCATTCAGCAATGCAGAGCCCCTGCTGCTGCCTAAATACTTTCGCAGGGCCATGCTCCACAATGAAGATGTGTATCCGGATCCTTTCAGTTTCCACCCCGATAGGTTTATGAAGGGCACTAAACTGGATCCGGCGGCGAAGGATCCGACTCATGCGGCGTTCGGATTTGGGAGGCGGTAAGTAGATCCTCGTCTCTTTTGACTCACTTCTGAATGTTATTTCTAGAATCTGCCCAGCCCGTTACATGGCCGCCTCAGCAATATGGATTGCAGTAGCATCCATCGTTTCGACTTTCGACATCACCAAGGCGATCGATGAAGAAGGAAACGTCATAGAACCATCCCATGAATATATGTGTTCCCTCGTCCGGTGAGAGATGGATATTAACTTGTTTCAGTATATTTATATTGATGATTTCCTGGCAGCTCTCCTGTCCCATTTAAGTGCTCTATCAAGCCAAGATCACGGCAGGCTGAGGCTCTGATTCGAGAGACTGTCAACGAGGAGTACTATTAGCCCTATACTCAGTGCAGATGAGATCGGTGTACGGTATGCTCGGAATGTGACCGATGACAGCTTTGGAAAGGTGGCCGTGATAGAAATATTCCCTGATGAGCATAAGGAGTCTGACGAGCGTCTCAATACTCATGCATTCAGTCCTGCAGATTTGCCAAATGGTTCCAGACTCCAACTCTCCTCGTCTACAATTATTGTCTGTCTCTGTCTGCCTTGCCAATAATGGACCCATACGTCGACTTCTGGTCCAAGTTCAAGGGAGTAATCCTATGTTTGCAGCCATTTTAGAGTGCATAACTAGCAACAAATAAAATCAAACCAGAGGGACAACGAGGAACGGGGGATCTGCCAAGTATATGCATACATGAACTCCAACCATCTTGGAATTAAAATACAGAAGAGTAATACGGAATATACAGAGGCCCAGACTTCACGACTGTCAAGTTCTCGTTCTTGCCCTAGTGGCTCTCATAACTCTCCCCCTCGGAACCTCAGGCTCCACACTGGCTTCCTCATCCGACACCTCTTGCTTGACCTTCGCTGACTTCTTAGGAGCGGCCCCCGATGCCGCCTTTCTTGTCGTCCTGGACACACGGACCTTCACCGGTTCCTCGCCCTCTACGCCATCGGAGCTTGGCGTATTCTCTTTGTCGAGATCCTGCTGCACAGCAGGTGGAGCCGTTGCCGGCGTCTTCGTCGTCGTACGAGCCCTCACAGCAGGCGTCTTCAACGCCGTAGGCTTAGCTTTAGGTTTCGTCGGGACAGCAGCAATAGCACCGTCCAAGCCCTCTTCTACTATCTCCTCCTTAACCTTCTTCCCCCGTTTCGGCTTAGCCGCGACCGCCTCCTCAGCATCGATCGAGTCCAAGGGGTCAGCCTCGTCTCCAACTTCGATTGGTTTGGCTTTCGTCCCCCGTCGAGCCCCGGGACCCGCGCCAGAAATCTCATCACCGTTCTTGCCCCGTGCAGCAGTCTTTGGCATAGGTATCGCAGTAGGCGCTGCCCGAGGTGCACGCCCCCTGCGCGGGGCCACCTCCGCTGCTTCCTCGACAACCGCCACGGTCGCCACAGCCTTACGACCGCGCTTAACAGGAGCTGCAACTTCAGAAGCTGTTTCTTGTTCAGCTTCGTCCTCAGCGGGAGGAGCGGCGGCTGCGGGTTTCCGCCCCTTCTTGGTGGGGACAGCTTTCGCCTCCGTCAATGCTTCCTCCGGTTCAACTGTTGGCTTACGTCCGCGTCTAGCAGGGGCAGGAGCAGGAGCTTCTTCAGGTTCTGCGGTCGCCGCTTTACGACCACGCTTCGCAGGGACGGGGGCAGGAGCAGGAGTTGGGGCAAGGGGTTCGTCATCAACGTCTTCCGCTTGCTTTACGGGTTTTCGACCACGACGCACAGTAGGTTTAGGGACTGCAGGTAGCGGTGGTGGAGCTGCGTCGGTATCGTCTGCCGGTGTAGTATCTTCCTCAGACTTGGCCTTCGTCTGCCGAGCTGGGGTCTTCAGCTTGGGTCTTGCCTTCTGCTAGGTCGACGTTCAGTTCACGGACTAGATGAAGCGAAAGGGCGACGACTTACTATGCGATCGACACTATCGCCACCTGGGCCTTCCCTTACTGGTGAAGCGGACTTCTGCTTCCTAACGCGTCCGTCTTTCGTCAAAGGAGTTTCGTCGACTTCAACCTCGGTAACGGGTGCGTCGTTGTCAAGTAGAACGGTAGGTTGTGTGACGGGGTTGACGTCCATGGGTATGGTTTGGGCCTCCTCAGCAGGCGCAGTATTAGCCTTTTCAACCTCGACGATATCCTCCCTCGTCCGCCCTTCGAAGACACCGGGACGGAGCAGCGAGAACACGGGCTTCTCCAACAGGTCCCCACCCTCATTCTCCTTCTCCCCGCCTTCCTCCTCATCTTCCTCGGCAACGTCCGTCATCATCGGCGTTACAGTCTTGCTCGGGCTCACCGGTCGAGGGCCCAGTCCGACGCTCATCCTCTCGCTCTGTGCAAAGGCGATTGGCGGATCCGCCCGCGCAGGCGTGGCAGGCGCCAAGCTCCGCCTCCTCTTCATGCCCTCCACCGTCTCCTTCATCTTCTCCAGCAAGCTGCGAGTATCGACTGCATCTGCATCATCCTCACCGGGCTCCGCCTTGACCTGTGTAGATGGCTTTATAGGCGATGTCGGCTTGAAAGGCGACGGTCCAGACGAAGATGAAGGGGTCGTCAGAGACGATGACGACGATGCTTTCGAAGGCGACGAGCCCATGCCTGGTACGCCGCCCGGGAAGAACGGACCGACCTCACGCAAAGCACTTCGCCGACGTTCTTGGATAGCCTATAGTAGGATTACATCAGGGTCTCGCTTGCAGTAACGCGCCAGCAGTGAAAACATACCTTGCGCTCCTCCTCGTCGACCACTTTCCTTGGACTTGGACGGGCTGGCGACGCCATTCCGCTTGCCCCACTTCCAGGAACACCAGGTCCGGCATAGGCACGAGCAGGAGGGTTATGACTCGATGAAGTCGCTGCTGGAGGTTCGGGGAGGACAATATCCCGCACCTTCCACACCTGCTCGGTCCGCACGACACGCCGAGCCTCACCGCCTCCGAGGGAATACCGGCCGGCCCCGACTGCTCCCTGCGCAGAGTTGGATGCCTCTGATTGGTCTGACGGCGGGCGATTGAATAAGGTAGGGTTGGAAGTGGAGGCGGGGACTTTGGAGCGCGGATGTACTTGGGGAGTCATGAAGGATCCAAGGGCCCTTCGCGCAGGGGTTTGAGGGGGAGGGAGAGGAGCAGGAATGTCCTCTTCCTCGTCCTGTTCTTCGTCTTCTGACTCTGTATGGCTACGGGCGTCTTCTGCGACATTATCATCGTCCTGAGGAAAAGTCAATCTCTGGCTCAGAGCCATGGTCAGATATCAAACTCACCTCCTGGTTCTCGTCTTCTTCTTGAGGACTCGAGCTACGGAAGGGCCAAAGACGTTCCAAGCTCTTCCTCCAGGTCAATTTCCGGGTCTTTCTCTCTTCCATATCTTCCTCGTCTTCAACCATGTCTTCTTCTTCACTCATGTTCTCATCGCCACTCCCGGCAGATTCTCCCTCTTCCTCTCGTACGTCCGCTTCGGCAGCGACCTCCTCGTCGCTCTCCTCTCCAATATCGCTCGCCACTGCGTCAAGAACCTCCATCTCCTCTTCCTCTTCCTCCTTCTCTTGCTCGTCCCGTTCGGCTTTTAAGACGGCCCGCTGCGCACTGCGGATTAGGACTGCGCGATGTAAGGTGTTGCGTGACAGCGAGCGCTTGCGTGCAGGAGTTTGGGGAGGGGGCGGTGCGGCATACACTGGAGGCTGGTGATAAACCTCTGAGCTAGTAGGACTTAAGCCTCGTAGGGGAACTTCGATGTCCTCGAGGATAACAAGGTCTTTCTCGTCTTCGACGACGCGGGGGTGGTTTCCGTCCACCAAAACGATGATGTCTTCCTCTTCATCCTGGTCGTCCTCTTCGATGGAAGGCTGCGCGGTGGGCTCGGGCTTAACAGGGGAATTATAGGCGTACTTGGAAGTGGAAAAAAGATTCGTTCGCCGTGGGGTCGCGAGTCCCTTTTTGTAGGGGGACTTGAAGGTGTTCTTGAGTGGGCTCTTGAGGATGCGTAGATTTTCGCGGGGATCTGGCGACGGACGTGGAGAGAACACTTGGGTGCTATGAATCATCGATAGACGGAGAGCGCGATTTGCGGGACCTTTATGACAACAGACATTAAACCAAGGTCTTGGGCGGTATTGAGGTTACATACGAGCGGGGCTTGCATATAGAGCGGCACGAAGTTCTTTGGGTGGGTATGTGAACCTAAACCGTTTACCATGTATCTCGAATTCCGAATTGTTGGTGAGGGGGATCATAGTCGGTGTAGAGCTTGATGACGGTGAACCGTTTGGATAAACCTTGCATCCGTCGACAAAGAGACCATTGGATCCCAAGACCACAAGAAATGCCTTGAGTAATGAGATTATTAGCGTACAGATAGCGGGAACATTTACCAGGAATACCCACTTTACGCTCCTCAAATACGATCTTACAGTGAACCAGACTGACATCGGGGTAATATAGTCGTACTCCGCAGGTAGGATCTCTACCAAAAGTGAGTTGGTCGGCGTCAATGCCGAAGGCAGTAATAGCAGTGCTAGAATCCGTCCGCTTCATCAAGGATATCGTGCCATATCGTCCAATTTGACTGAATCCATTCGAGTCCGTCGTGGCTGGCGATGCGCTCGAGGTCATGGTGGTTGTGGTCCAAGTTGGAAATTTCAACCATCAACACCACGACGCGACTTGTTGGTGTCACGTCAGGTGACCGTTTACAGCCGGGCCGGCCGGCATCGCGAGGTGGCATCACTCCTGCCATCATCCAGGAACAATGGCATAAAGCACCACGAGCACTGTCGAACACAGACGCCCACAACACCATCTGCTCAATAACTTGCTCTTCCACAAACCAGAAAAGCCGGGGACCCAGCTCTCTAGTGGCAAATATTGGGAGAAGATGTCTTTGACCTCCTCGCTGCCTCTCAATGTCCTTATCCTGTTATTCGATACGATAGCAGGCCACGTTCCCATACTGGACGTCATGGCCCTCTCACAGACTCACAGAATGCTGATGGACAAGCGCCCGGCCCACCTCTGTCAATCATTCGATGCACTGCTGACTTCGCGGATATCCAAGTGCAACGTCAGTGGCTTCCGCACTCTTCTCCTAAAAACCCGTGCGGCGATCTCGGGGTCGACTGCGCTCCATTTCGTTCTGCGCGAGAACCACTGGAAGCCGTATGACTTCGACATCTATGCGCCATTTGGCACGGGGTACGCTGTCGTCCACTGGCTGATGGCCCACGAAGCGTATCGCATCGTTTCCGATGGATCTAAAAGCTTCATACCCCACCCCATACAATCTCTGTTCCCGCGGACATAGATTGCGACTGGCTAACGGATCTTGCCTCTGCCCCAGCCTCCGATCGTAATTTACGGAAGGCAAAAAACCGCTATGGATCGACTGACTCCCACATCTACCGCGTTTATAAACTTTGCTCGACAAACAACACCTTCATTGACGTGATTGAGTCGTCACAGCCGTCATTTCTTTCCCCAATCACGAAATTTCACTCCACGCTTGTCATGAACTACCTTACCCCCGAGTCTATTGTTGTCCTATACCCGAAGCTGACGTTCAAACGCAAAGGTATCCTCCAATATCGGGGGAAGGACACTCTAGAAGCATACGACCCTGAGGCTGAGCCGGCGGCTGACGTCGAAGGAGTGGGAAGGAATCAGGACTATGTAACAAAGTACAAGTCCCGTGGATTCATCCTTTATTCTCGGCCTGGAGATCTGTCGCGATCGTGTGGCGCAGCATGCCCCGCCATGCCCAGGACCATATCGCGAGACGCCGACAAATGGGCCCTTCACCTAAAAATAGGAGATCCCAGCTCCTCCTTCCGCACCGATGGCTCGGGATTTCAAGATCCTCCAAATCCCATCACCCCAGCCGCATCTCCGAGTATCTCGGGCAGACAAACAGGCGAGGCATCGAGCAGCCAGCAATCCTACTGCTCTGGATCCTGGGCGTCCTCGTACGTTACAGATCTTACTACGGAATTCTCGGACCTACAGATCGAGACTGGCCATGAAAGCGAGAACGGCCACGAAACGCGACGCGAAACTAGCGTTACAACAATAACGACTATAAGTACTTCTCGCGGGTTGAATTGCACACGGCCTCCAATACCCGAAACGCAGTGGGCGTTTGAGGCCCCGCCTCTCATGAACGAAATAACGTCAAGGCTCCGTAGGCGCGCTCGCGGTGTGTGCCGCAATCCTTATTGTCCAAGGTCGCGCATGAGGGTATCAACCTCAAATGCTTGAAAATTGTTAGCCTTTCAAAAACATCATCTTCGGTGTTTGTCGTGAGTCATTTCGTCGTTCTGCCACAACAAAAAATGGGTATTGACTGCCCCTGAATATGCCCAGGCTTATCTATATGTTCTCCTCGAAATCAATCGCTCTGGGTCCTTGCTGTTTCATCGTGCTATCTTTTTTTACGTGAAGTCGTATCCATTCCCAAGGATTCTATAAATTCCCTATGACGGTGCTGCGAACCTGGCGATCGAATTTGAATAATGTTCGGTGGTTTCCACGCAATGTGGGTTCATTACCGTGGATCCTGCTCTACATCACAGCCCGCTGGGCGCCACAATTTGAAATGACGAAGTCAGACACCACATCTTGCACCTCGTGGGTGGCCCTTGGGACTCGAGACAACTGCCCATAGCAACGGATACGGAGGACATGATTTATTCATATGCATCTGTCAGATACCGCACACGAATATCAAGAAATGACCGCGTTGCAGGAATTTAGGATTCGTGTTCCCTTATAAGGCATCTCCCGCCTCACGGAGACTGCCTGTGAGGTAACCTTGGGTCGCGACCAAGAGAAACATGGCTGCAAGGCATCCTGTAAGATGATCCCCCAAAACGTGTATGGTGATAGTGCGGAGGCTGGTGTCGTTGCATCGAGTTCGCGGTCTAAATCTGTGCTCTGAATTTGTCTTGGATAGCTCACCACGTTGAAAAGCTCTGCGAAGGCGATGAGAAGCGTGACATCTTGCATTTGAGTACCCCATAGCCCCCGATATATCTGGGTTGCATAACATTGCTAGGATATGGGCATACCTCCCACGCCGGTTTCCAATTGCTCCAACCTTCTGGTGGTCTTTGCGACGAGATAGATGGTGAAACCGTATCGTAAGCTGACTCCAAGAAAAAAAGGAAGTGCCGCAGTTCTGGAAAGCCGAAATTACACAACAAGGATGCAACCATACCGTGCCGAGCTGAAGAGGGTAAATAGGGCGATTCCAGTAGGGATCTACAGGGTCGCATTTCGACCGCGACTCCGTCGACCTAAAATGTTTCGAACGTACGAGATTGGAGATCGAGCTTGTAATACAGGATCATGTAGAGACGCTTGGTGTTTTGCATCTCCTAGATGTCAATTGCTGTCGAGCGCGACGACGACAAATGGACGCTTCCGACTCGGGGTAAGGAAGTGACAGAGATGATTAGGTCGAGATCGTCGCAAAGCAGCTGCATCGTCGCGGAGAGCTTCGACAATGGTATCAATCACATCCAGACCAGGGATCGGAGCAGAGAATACCATGGGTCTCGCCCTGTCTCGCCGTCTCGGAAGTTGGTGAACGGCGCCTTGGAGGGACAGACAAATACAAGATGTCACAGCCGACGCAGGCCTATTCGGAGATGAGACATGTTTTTCAGCCCTAGCGCAGCCCCAAGGCGCGGTATGTCCCAAGCAGTGGGGCCTTGAGGGGTGGTACGGGTTTTCCATCAACATGAACGTGTAAAACATGCTGCTGCCACCGAATGTGTCATGTACGAACATGGAGTATCGCTAGTTTTATTGTCACAGCTCTGACAACATGGGCTCTTGGCACAGGGGTAGCGCGCACGCTTCGCATCTTCATCGCTTGCGTGAGGTCGTGGGTTCAATTCCCACAGTGTCCACTTTTTTTCCCTTCAAAGGTATCGACGATCTCTTATGATCCGAAACCCGAATTGCAAGATCTAACTGGAGTCCGACTTTCTTTCATTATCTTTATGGTCGCAGCGTCAACGGAAACTTTGGGTTCTTCCCAAATTGGATACAACAACAATTATATTACAAGGTAATGGCTAGTAGGTGCAGCCTATTGTCTTCAGACTGGCAAAGCCTACGTTATAGAGTCTTCTAGGTAAGTACTAGGTTGGAATGAAGGCGAACGAATGAACAAAGAGTTAGTCCTACGACCATAAGTAGTATAAATAGAGCATAAACAGCGAGCAGTATTGTCAGGTGCGATGAACGAACGAACAAATTAACGAAGATAGGGTTAAGCTTCGAAGAACCCTATCGAGAAGAGGTAGTCGACCATCAAGCCGCCCCAGACAATCCATCCCAATTGTCCATTGCGGTTGAAGTTTTCTGCAGGGTAGGACATTAGTTGTGTCGTTGCCAGTTGTATGATGAGAACTCACCCCAACAACTCGAGGGAACCTCGAGGTCGACGGTCATGAACTGCCACACAAGATGGGCAGCAGTTCCACCTACGGATATAGCGAAGTACGGTAGGCCTTGACCATTGAGATACCCGGCAACTCCGAGCATCGCGGCGAAGCCAAAGGCACATAGAATAAGAAGAGGGCGTATCCACGATCCAAAGAGGATAGCGGTGGATCGAACACCCATTTTTACATCGTCTTTGATGTCTTGGCAAGCATAGATCGTGTCTACGAAGATATGTTAGCCAGAGGTTAATATAAAGAGGTGAATCGGCGTGCCATAAAGCATGGTCCAACTGAAAGGAAACTTAAGAACGGCTCTAGACGCTGAATATTGAACAAACTCACCACCAACAGCCGGCCATCGCCACAGACAGCAGAGGAATATCTAACCCGCCGGTAAGAGAAACCCAGGCAGTGACGAAGCCAAAGTTCATCGCGAAGCCGAGCCATGCCTGCGGCCAGTGGGTGCAGCGTTTCAAGAGCGGGTAGATCGCGAATCTACAAAGAATGATCATAAGCAAAGAAAGTTTCATCTTGCCGGTCGATCATCAAGGCCTTACAAGGGAAGCAACTGGAATAAGGCAACCCATAAGCTATAGAGGTACCGATCAGTGGGCGTGGTTTATTCGATCGATCAGATACGCACGCAAGACCCTCGACCGTCGCATAGAAGAAAACAACGCCAAGGGCGTATTGAACAAAGAGGTAGATAGTGGCCGCGAGAACAGAAACACGACCACTAGCGAGTGGTCGGTTTTTCGTCCGTTCTGGGAGAATGGATTGAGCATGTATGAAGGTCGAGGGTAGATTTATCAAGTGCTTACCCACCCCGGCATCCATCTTTCGGTCGAAGATATCGTTGACAGTACAGGCTGAGCTACGCAGAAGGAACGCGCCAACAAAACACTTGAGAAGGTTAACCCCATATTGTCCGAAAGGAAGAGCTACGGTGTATGCAGCCATCGTAAGACCCCATGCTAATGAAGAGCGTCAACAACGATCATATATCGTAGGATGGTCATGTATTCACCGAAGGGCCAGAACATGAGGATGGTCCCTGTAGGCTGTGGAAATTCAGCGACAGACAGGTGCAGATAGACATCAGTCGAATATGCACCTTCTCGAGCCGAATTAACTCGAGGTATGGGCGAGCATTCTCAGACACTAGCCCCAGAGGAAACTTGAGGACGGGCTTTGTAGGCGCCTTGTGAGCGATCAAGAGCGTCGTTTCGTTGCTGCAGCTGCGGCCCATGATCGTCACGAGAAGAAAGTGGGTAAGATGGATTGACTGGGGAGCGAGGTGATGAAGAAACAGCTTCATGACGCTGGCCCTTTTATATCCCGAGGCGTGTTATGCGTAAAGTAGTGACCAGTGACCAATGCATGGAACGGGACCAGTAAACAATGTCCTGCAAGTGGCGAGGGAGGCGTTTCAGTCGGCGTGCCTGATGGGATCATTGGGATTCATGAATATAATCCTGGAAAAATGACTGTGGCGGGGCTGCTGGAAGCCGCGTGGTTGAAACCGACACAGGCTAAGACTTGGCAGGCATCCTGAAGATTGGTGTTTCCCGTTTCATGGCCAGGACTATGTTCTCACGAGTCTATTGCATAAAATCTGCCGCCGGACGCTCGCGGGATCGTCATATACATGCCTTTCTACCTTCTCAAATTGGACTGTGACCGACTGGTATGTGCCTTTTCGTCAAAAGCTGAACTGAACTGAACCATAGAAGTCGAGTGAGATCTTGCTGGAAGGAGAAATGGTGCTACTTGGGTGACCGTGTGGTTATTGTTAGAATCTGAATCGCGGCCAAAGCATCTGCTAGTGAACAAAATTCTTCAGGTTCCGAACGGAATGGGTTTTCGCATGCGCGATAGGACAAGTGCGAGGGCATCGGGAGCACTTGAACACGTCCGATTGAGTTCAGTCGTATGAAGCGTGGAACCATTGAGTATAGGATTGGCTTCACCATCGATGGAGCTTGGAGATGTCGCAGATAAGAGGCCTATGTGTAGTGATTGAGCCTTCCGTATTCCTAGGATCAAGATTGCGACGTCCACCCCGGTGGTCTCGGCCAAGATCCAAGTGTTCTAGTCCAATGTTGACTTGAAGCATGGTGGAGTACGGTGATGGCAAGTACAGGCACGGTGACTCGGACGTGCGGAACTCAAATTTTGACCCGCCGGCTTTACATACTCCATGCAACATGACATTCGACCCTCTTCCACATGACTTTGTGAACCAGGCTGCCATTGGACTAATCGGTATGCCGACTCTGCGAATTATGTTGTCGACATATGACGCTTGGTGGATCCTACGTGCTAATTACGACTCGAAGAAATCCATCCTCTGTTGGCACCGGACCCTTTCCGCGATGTCGCTTAATAAGTATATGGCTCCGTCAACGTTATTGTTTCGAGTCTTTATTCAAACATGAGCACCATCGACGAACCAATGCATCAGGTGGGTACCTGTCAGGTTCGCGCGTAAAGCTTATCCTCTGGAGACAAATCTTTTTCGCCTCTTTCAAGGTGAACATAGAGGACTCACAACCTGTCCCGCCACAAAGTACACACGGCCAAGGGTTGTCCGTCTGTGAGACTGTCTGATTGTATACGTCGGAAACTAGTGATTTCGACTGTCGGGACCGTCTTTTTCAACCGCCGGCGTGGTCACGGTGGGGATTGAAGGTCCTCACCGCCGGTCGGAATGCAGAAGAGCTCAGTTCCACCCCTGCATGTTCTTTTGTTCAGTGACGTCGGTATGTGGCTGTATCTTGGTTTATCTTCCTCTGACTTTCTACATTGACTCGTCAATTCAGATGGGCATGAGCTTTGGATCAAGATCTTTTCGCTAACGGATGTCTGGGATGGTCCGCACACAATGTTCGCTCTGAATTGACGTGAGTAGGTCAAGTGTATGGTCAAGCTAGATTGAAATGCAGATTTTCGGGAGTGATGTGAGTTCAGTTGCGATATCTTTTTGTTCTCGGGCACATACCCGAGCAGGGTGGGGCCACGGCGATATATTTTGGGCTGCTCAACCTCGACGACAATTATATTCACGGTCTTCGGATTCGTCTGTCAACCTGAATCGGTAGCTAGATTCCTCAGGACCTGAAATCCCAACAATCCCCATCGTGCGGACAATGGCGTCTCTGGATTAGCGACAGTTTTGGCAAGTATAAGGTGTTGAAATGCCAAAGCGCTACGACGCCTTACACCCCAAATCACCTCTCATCAGTTGTTCATTGTCCAACCTGTGCCCACTGCGGTTTGCATCCGCGGACATAGCTCACGCAAAGGTGACCAAGTGCAGGCATCAGCCCTCTCCAATCGGGACTGACTCGCCTGCCATTGTGGCGCTTCTGGTCTGGTCAATCTCAACCCCGACTATGACAGCGTCGCAACTTACGGTGTCACGGTGGTTTCTCGTGCGGAGAAGTCGGAAGGGTATGGCTATATCAAGGTACATCTAGTGATACAACGCCTGAACCCGCGAGTCTATTTATTTACACCTCCTCCTTACGCACTGAGCCTATGGAGGATTGGAGATTAGTTTGATAGTCATATACCCTAGGCGAGCCAGGAGGGGTTCCGAAGTCAGCGCCTTTGGGGTCAGTGGAGTGTTCGCTGGAGTCTTCGATCTGTGTTGTGATCTTGACTGCCATTGGCCGCATGGCGTGGCTGATATGGCGGTTCCTCGAGTTAGTCGTCGACACCTGTTGAGATGTGCTGTAGACCGAGCGATGCGCGCGGGCAACGATCATACAGAAGATTATGCCCTGAAAGAAGGATCAGAGGCAGGCCTTCGGAGCACTTGTAGTAAAATACTAACGATGACTGGTCCGTTCTGTTAGGGGAGGGATCCAGTCAGATCAATCCATCATATTGCCCTAAGATGGGTGGTACTCACTATCGCCACCACTGCGAACTGAACATTCGAGTTGCCTACGTATGTGCCCAGGGCAAGAGTGATGCAGATGCTGGATATTCCTTAGTCGGGCTGCATGTACAGATACTTTAAACTGACGTACCCGTATAATACGGCACTTTCCACTAGAATTTCGATGATTTTCTAATGGCGTCGTCAAAATGAAAGTTGATGATCTGTTTTCGAGGGTACTCACATTCACACCTGACCCGAGGTCTACAGACGCCCTTCCAAACTGTTTGTTGGAGCGGAAGATCCGGAAAGCAATCAGACCTGGCAATGGAAGTTCAGGTCATCGAAGCATTGCGGTGGCTGCCGACATGATTTACCAGTAGAGTACAAGTTGCAACTAAGTGAGGGACGGTGAGCAGGATACCAACAGTAAGGTGGTAACTACTCACAGGAATGTCAGTACGAAGCAGGATGTGATCCAGGCACCAGCTGCCTGGAACAGCGGTGTTGTTGCTTGGGAGAACAAATATGTAACCATGCCTCCGGTTACTAAAATTGGTAGATGAGATTTCGAAAGCGCAATGCCATAGAATGAGACATACTTGAGAGCGCAACGCACATAATGACAGGTGGGATGATGATAAAATAATTCCGCGACCACACAATGTAAAGACGGTATATCTGCGACCAGCGAATGGTAAGTATAGAGATTGTGAAGAGCGACGAGAAAGGTGCTTCGCCAACGGACCATGAATCCATCCCCGACAAGCGTTGTGAGCACGTAGAACCCTGACGTTAAGACGTTCTTGACATCGGGCAGGTTGAGGTACACTTTCTCGGCGGGATTGAGGCCGGTGGGGGTTACGCAGTAGCCTGGGTCTGTTGGCCGAATGAACGCTTCGAAAGCGAGCATTAGGTCCAATACCCAATGCTATGAAGAGTTTCCACGTTGGTTAGAAGGCAGAAGTAAGTATGATCGATGGATTAAAGAAACTTACAACCGTTATCGTCACAAACAGGACTGCCGCAGTGATCGGCATTGGCTTGAGGAGGTTCTCCCCCCGAGTCTTAGCACGGAAGATCAAAGCCTCCGTGCATTGGATTAGAAGTACAAAATATATACCTGTTCAAGTGGTTTATCAGTGATCTGCGCAGCCATGTTATTGTCGACGAACCATAAAATAGACTTTCAGCGAGGACGGCAGCGAGCTGTGTGCCGTCGAGCCTTGGAAGGTGATCGCGGGGCGACATCTGTGGCAAAAGAGTGGGCCGCAGACAAAGACACCTTTAATTATGAGGGTCGCGTCCTTTATAAGGGGGCTGCTGGTGCCAGTGAAGAAATGGAAACAAGGCAGCGACGACGACGATAGCGAATAGGGTATAGAAGTCTTTAAAGGTACTGAGATGAACGGTCAGGGTTGGAACACCGCGAGATCATGAAGCAGCAGAATGTGTTGAAGAAGATGTCTCCATAAAGGAACGATCTTTAATCACTTTGAACCTGGAAGTACATACAATCAGCGCCTAGAAATCGAGAAGGAACACCTACAGTAGAGCATCATCGCCTACAAGGTTCTAAAATCGGTTTATTGGGGTACGGCGCCTGCGGTGATATAGAAATGAAGTACCGCAAAGGTTAGAGTGAACTCTTGTATTAAGTCCCGGAACATGGGATCATGAGGACCAAGTGATTGATTGGAGCTGTCGAAAGCGAGTACGAACGCCACTGTGACGGCGACGCTGGGAAACGATTGTTGTCTGATAGAAGTGGTCCACCGCCGAGTTGCCAGATAAACGGAGTTCTCCGATCGAACCCTGCGGAGGATATGTCATCCGAGAAAATCTCACTGAAAGATGTAGAATTTTCGTTCCTCAGGAGATACGCCTGGGCAAGAGAAGAACGGTTAACAGTGCAACAAGCAGCGAGGACTTTGAGCGGAGGGTCCCATGTGCCTATCTCAGGGTGTCGGTGACTTGAACTTACGTATCCAGGTAATCAGGCCACATCAAGGGACCAGGAGAGGCAGGGGCATCGTCGGGACACGTGTTGTACTAATCCAGACAACGACGTCGACGTTGCGGAGCGCCAACTAATTTAACTTTAGTGCAATTCATATCGATGAGGTCACGAATCTATTCTGTCTCAAGAGGTCCTCAAGATATCGAGAGGAGACGAAGAGCATACGGGACACACACCACGATAACCAACGCCCTGGAATCACCCTCATACGTCGGATTCCCAAGGTATCAGGTACTAACAACCGAGTAACGTATACGCATCTTGGCGGAAGCCCATCATGACCCTTCCTCACCGAAGTACTCCTCTACAAGTGCTTTCTTCCTGAGCGTAAGGAGCACCGCGTCCATTTCCTGCCTTGTTGGCATTACGGGAGGAAGTAGATGTTCAGTCTCTAGGAATGGAATATACGAAGCAGCAGCGGCGGCATGGGTATGGGCTGCGTCGGTATCAATCGCGGGAAGGGGAGGGGTCCGGTCATCAGATTTGGACCGTTTAGGTTTCTCGTCCGGGGGTGCCATATCAACATCTTCCTCGTCCGCCGTCTTTCGTTTCGAAGATGGACCCTGCGCCGCAACATGTGAAGATGGTGAGGCGGTATGATGTGGCCGCGGTACTTTCGGTAATGGGTCATGAGAAGAAAGGCCAAGTGTCTCGCGGACATTCGAGTAAGCCTCTTCCCAATCTGAAGGGGATTCGTCAGGCTTTTTGTTACGACGGAAAAAGGGCCGAGTAGGCGTACCTTCTTCCTCTGCTTGACGTTCGTACTCCAGCAACGTTCCATCTTCCTCGTCAAGGTCACCATAGTAAGAAGGCCCTTGATTCATGAATTTCTTATAATAGGCAAGCGCCTGATTTTCTTCTTCCTCTTCTTTCTTACGACCTTGGAACAGCTCCCGCACACCGGGGAGATCTTTAGCGCGGCCAAAATACCTAATGAACGTTGGTTCAGTGTCTACGCAGATGAAAATCGGCATTACGCACTTGTAACCTTTGGTTCCTGGCACTTCCTTCCCTTCTTCATCCAGCATTGCGACATTACGCCGATAGTTAGCGCCTCCTAAAGCCACAATCTGGTTCTCCCAATGGCGCTTCTCACGCATCAGTTTGTTGATTTCGTCGTTCAAGTCACGGACTTCATAGTCGGTGAGACCAGCTTCAATGTTCCACAGTGTCAGTAGGATGTCCGGTAGAAATTTGCATATGACGCACCGTCCTGGATTTTGGAGACCTTCCTGCTAATTTCTCGTAGTATTTCTCCCCTCCATCGTTCGCACTCCCTTAGACTTTTGCAGGCGCTTGCCATGCGCGGTCGTCGATCTGACCTTGTGCCCAAGCCAAGCTCGGCGGCTTGCGCCTCACGAAACCGATACAGCATAGATTGTGCTTTTTCCTCATTACGAGCCTACAGATAACACAGATTTAGTTGACTTGCATAGTGAAGGGACGTCGTACGCACCATGGTGGATGTCGAGCTTGGTGGTGCTCAGGTAAGAAGTTGAATGATCAAGGCCTTTGGTAAACATTGCCAAAGATGCATATCCGAATTCCGAAATACATATGCATCCGATCCGAACAGCAGTCTCATTCTGCAATAATCTAGGCACAGCGGCCTCCACTCTGGTATCCAAAATGACCCCCACATCCTCCGATATGGAAGAAGGTATGTTTTTCAATTGTAAGGGATAACTCTTGCAAATTGATAGTTATCTAGAAGGGATTCATTTCTCAAATGTGATAACGACATTCCGAAATTACGCGCAGTATTCGGTACGCCGGACGTTTAATTCTGTCTTAGGGTTATCTTTCTTATCGATGAAGACGTGTGGCAGCTAGCAGCGAACAACCGTCGCAGAAAAGACATCTATCGCCTTCCCCAGGCAGATCAAGAAGTCTTAGAGAAGCTTGGCTATAAACATAAGCTCGATGAAGTCGACGACGCGATTCGAGTCAATGCAGACTTCCTTTCAGAGATCGTCGCGAACCCTGAGATATTTGGGCATGCCATAGAACCTGACGGAGATGAAGCGGAGGATATGTCAGGTGGCGCGGATGATACAAGTGCGCCCATTTCATCATGTCAAATTGTTTCATGTCCAAGATGAAGCCGCGATGCAGCAAAACCTTCACCCTCCTCGCATTCCCATTCGCACTCACACTCGCATTCGCGCTCTTCTCATAATCATGACCATTCGCATGGATCACATGGTCCGCTCGGGCCGCGACGAAAATATAGACCTACGGACTTCGATATGGACAAGCTGCGCAGCACACTCAAACAATTTGTACGGGACTGGAGTGAACAGGTGCCTTAACCATCGTTTCTCTTCGGCCACACGTTCCTCACGCCTGACGCACCAGGGCAGAGAAGAACGCGATGCGTGCTACAAACCAATGAAAGACGCGCTTGTCCAGCATTTCTCACATGTCCCGCTCAACGAAAGGTGGATTGTACGAATTGGCCCCTTTCCGCTGAACACTCAACTTCCGTCATTTCCGTTAATAGAACAAAGCTTAGAGTCCTGGTACCTGGCGCGGGGCTTGGACGTCTGGCATACGACGTGGCAAACATGGGTACGTCCTTCTATTAGACGCGCGGCGCGCCTAAAGTAATAGATGCCCCCCCTAAACGCAGGATTCGCATGTCAAGGAAACGAGTTCTCGCATTACATGCTACTCTCGTCATTCCTGATCTTGAACAAGTATGGCACAGACTTGCCCACCACATGAATCTACATGGCTCATTGTCTCTCCTCGCAAAGGACTGATTCGATCGGGAAATACACGTTTTATCCCTACGTCCACAGCTTCTCCAACGTCGCCTCGCGCCAGGCGATGCTTCAGCCAATTTCCATTCCAGACGTCCTGCCGTCTGCGCTGCCATCCGGCTCTAATTTCTCCCTCGTTGCTGGTGAGTGCGTCACACCCGCCTCCTGGCCTGTCCGTGTCAAAAAGGCTCTCCTCCCCCAGGCGATTTCGAAGAGATCTACGGTGTGGAAACGGATCCAAATGAACCCCAAGCCGGCGAATGGGACGCCATCCTGACATGCTTCTTCATCGACACCGTAAGTGCCTTTCAAACGTGTCTATGCTGTTGTATAGCATGTTGAATGGTGAGACAGGCTAAAAATATCGTAAACTACCTGCGCATCATCCACCGCATTCTGGCCCCAGGTGGCGTGTGGATTAACCTTGGTGAGCCCTGGCGTCCATCCCCCCCGCCGCTTTGCCTTGCATTCGCTCAAGTGATCTGGCCAGGGCCACTCCTCTGGCACTTTGAAAACAACAACACGAACGACACGTCGGTCGAGCTCGACCTGGAAGAGGTAAAAGCTCTGGCACGCCAAATAGGTTTCGAGCTCTCAGTAAGCCCTAACCTGCTCCCATCCCTTTTCACTGTCTCACGAGCGCACGCTCCTGCGCAAATGATACCCGAATGCAGAACGAGCGAACGATCGATACCACGTATACCACTAATTCTGAAGGAATGCTCGGGTACATCTACCATGCCGCTTTCTGGACTGCGACCAAGATATGACATACGTTTTCAACCCAGCGAGACGAGCTGTATCTTCAGAGACGCAGGGTCAGTACATCTGGTTTGAACAAAACTTCGGGCTCGGGCTGGTCACATAAGACTAAATGAGAAAAATCATGACAAACGATTAACCAAATGTGTATACCTGTCAGCCGTGGCACTGACAGCGTGCAAAGGCATTTCCGGAGTCACCCAAGTTACAGGGTGAAGACATGACTGATGCGACATCGCGTAAAATATACAGGGCGAGCGTGTCGCCGTATCACACTGATTCACAGCGCTAAACTGTACTCTAGATCTGCTGAGAAGGAAGGGACGAGCCCTTCTCAGCCTCACGCCTCCCTCTCCCTCCCCTTCTCTCTCTCCTTCATCTCCTTCTTCGCCCTCCTCAACCTCGCACTCTCCCCAATCCCAAACCCATTCCTAAACACCATCTTCACCTCCTCCAGACTCAGCCCCGCCGTCTCCGGGAAGCACGCGAGGACGAAGAGCCAGCCGAGGAAACAGAGGCCGGCGTAGAACCCGAATGCGCCGGCGGGCGTGATTTTGGCCATGAGGGAGAGGTAGGTCGAGCCGATGAGGAGGTTGCCGGCCCAGTTCGTCGCTGTGGAGAGGGAGGTGCCCAGGCCGCGGACTAGGGGGAGAAGCGGATGTGTGAGTTATGGGGCAAGAGTAGTGGAGATGAGGGCCGGGGACTGACCTTCGAGCCCGAAGAGCTCGCCCTGCTGCCAGGGCACATTCCCGAGACCGGTAGCGTAGGACGCGACGAAGATGATCATGGATATCAACACGATCGCAGACCAAGCCGTCGAGTATTGCGTCCCATCGACGAGGTCGCCGCCCGTCTTCTTGGTGAGGACTATCAGGTCACGTGGTCAATTTCCTACTGCCCAGGCCAAGAGAACCAAGGCGGAGAGAGACGCACAGTGGAACGAAATACTAGCCAATGTCAACCCAAACACCATCCCGGGCGCACTCCAGATCATAATTCTCCTCCTCCCGATCTTGTCGATCCACTTGAGGGCAACGAGGGTGAAGATGAAGTTGGTGCCCGAGATGATGAGGCCGACGGCGACGGGCTGGTCGAACCCGATCGATTTGAAGAGCGTGGCGGAGTAGTACATGAGGGTGTTGAATCCACAGAGCTGTTGGAAGGCTTGCATGCCGCAGCCGACGACTAGTATGGGCGGGAGCATTAGTTTTGGCTGGGGGAGGGGGTTGGGAAGAGCGACGTACTGAGGGCGCGACGGTTGACGGCGTCGAATAGCATGGACTTGGAGCGTTGGACGAAGGTTGTCGTGTTTGTGATTTCGATACTTCTTTGCACAGCGGCGTGAAGCACTTTGACCTGGAGCGCGTTGGTCAGAGGCTCGAAAGATTAAGACATTACGGAGGACTAACCTTGAGATCAACCTCCTCGGGTCTCGCAAAAGCGTAGATCTTCGCCATGATAGCATGGGCCTGGGCCATATTACCTCTTCGAATGAGGATACGCGCTACAAAAACACCAAAGATTAGCTCTTCGAAGCTTGAAACCACTTTAGATATCAACTCACGGCTTTCAGGGAGGAAGAACAGGAGCACGAATTGGACGCCTGCTGGAACAGCGCCAAGACCCACCATCCACCTCCACCCGCCGTGGATGTTCGCAAAGCCCGCGCCGATGCCATAGGCTATGACTTGTCCAAGGGTGATCATAACGACACTTGAGACGCTGTCAACAGGCGAAACCAAAGATAGACCAATTCACTCACTTCAGCACGACCATTCGTCCGCGTAGGCGGGTGGGCGAGAGTTCTTGGATGTAGAGGGGAGAGATGCACGACGCTAGGCCTACACCGATTCCAATGAGGAAACGACCGCCGATCTGTTTTGGGTTCGCGGTGAGGCTGCTATGGTCCAGAAGGAGGCGGGAGAGAGACTAACCATGGCCCATACGTCATGAGAGACAGCTTGTCCAATGGCACCTCCGATGAATATAACATCAGCGATGGCGAGGACCGGACGACGACCTGTCCAGTCTGAGAGCACGCCAGCTACGAGACCGCCGAGAAGGGCCCCCAGAGTCGTGGATGATGTGATAAATTCCTGCGCAGGATGTTAGCTCTGCGGTTTATTCGACAATCTGAAATGTGTGGTGGACGAACCTTCTGTGTGTTGGACAATAGCTCGGGCCCAAGATCCGTGCCTATGCTCACGAGCGCTCCAGAAATAACACCGGTATCGTAACCTAATCACCGTGTCGCTCAATATGTGAAAAAGAGAAGCGGAAGCGTCACGCACCAAAGAGCAGCCCCGATATCGTGGAACACAGGACAAGAATCCACACGAACCACGTCGTCCTCTCCTCCCCCTCCGCCACTACAGCCAGCTCATTGATCTCCCCCGTATCGATATCGCGCACCACCTCCGCCAGGTCATTATTATCGTTCCCATTCTCGCTGCTCCCCTTCTCATTCTCGTTCTCATGTGCGTCGTGCCGTTTTTCGTCGAGAGAAGTCATGGTCGTGATGCCTGTGGAGACCCGGGCTTGGGAATTCGAACACTCAGAAGACGTCCCTAATATATACTCTATCAGTTCACAAGACCCGCTTCGAATGCCAAAACTTGAGGGCCACTGAGGTCATGCGGGGTGGTGCGTGTAGTAGAGGGGTATCGGGATGGGGGTCCGAGAAGCCGGGAAGCTCGCTTCGACGGTGTTACCCATGTGCAACCTCGGTTTTGCCATTTTTCCACGTGGAGGAGTGATTTTGGGTGTGGAGCTGCGCTGTTTTCAGAGGATAGTGTAGCAGGAAATAGCCTTATGCGTACGGTGATTCGTATGAAATATCCCGGGCGGTCGGGAAATATGTTTTACACGTGGAGGAGACGCGTACGCCGTACGGTGATGGAGGATGATCATGATCGGGTCAGTTCAAATTCTTTGCCGTGAGTCGAATCTGACGTTGATGGCAAATAATGACAAACGGACAGGGGCTACTAGGGGAGACTAGGGGCTACTTGTAACTTCACCACGACTGAATATTAAATGGCGGGGAATTGATAGCCTCTCAGTCAATGGTTTCGCTGAGATTTCTCGTATCACCCTGTTACACGGTTTTTTATTCGTAAGGTCACCAGCGCTTCCTATCGTGTCTTCTAGTCGAATACTTAACAGGTCTGCTCGACTTGGGCCATCCGATATAAATTAACCATCCCAACGGACCCAGCAAGACGCGCCGACACGATGCGAGCTGAGAAGGCTATAACGAGATAGCACCGACGGCGAGAACATATATTAAGAGCAGCCGCTTATTCATATTGCTCATAATTGGATTTTGAACTTAGGGATAGGCGCGAGCGGTCCATGCGCGCCGACCCCATAGTGACAGTGGCCCGTGGGGCAGTGGGTGAACTTGAAAGCGCCCCGGGGGTGTCTTGAGCGCCGTGTGTCCAAGAAAGCGTGGCGCGTGATAACTCCAAGAGTTCGAGTTATTCTTTAAGCATAGCGTCCCTGCCCGGAGTGGGCGGGAGACCAAAGGCAGAATCACGACGAGACACAGCTAAGGAACCAAAATGAGGCTAGTCATGACACCTACAGGCTACGTACCTACAGATATACAAGCGCCTTTTTCGAACCCTTGGCACCTGTGGTAGTGGCGCTTGCAACTTTGCAAATTCGAGGGATCATTTATGATCGAAGGGCGCAGAGAACCGCTTGATTTCCTGGGGTAATTTGACATCGCGGCACTCGGAGCGAGATCCCCGCACTGGCAGATGAGTGGGGACTCCACCGATTGAAGGTTGGAAGCTGGAAGTTATGATATGATACGGAAGGTACCTGCTGAACGTGGGGTGCCAAGTTCGTGGGTCTGCGTCGCGGAGTACGGACTTGTGATATCTGTCTTGGTCTTGAGCGCAGGATACATACCAGGACTCATATGATCAAGGTAGGTATCGCCGATGCTTCCCGCGAGCGCGATTCTTGATATTATTCCTGTCGGAAATCTGATGGCAACCTCCGCCTTGATAAGTAGCAGCTTCGTCACTCGGCGACCAAGGTCCATTCGAATCTCAACGACGAACGGAACTCGTTGGGCGTACAGAGTCTCGAGTATCTTCGTCGATTGGGGGTCCGACGTCCAGCTCCGGAACTGTATGTAGAGGCTCCTCGCTGAACCCGTTTCCCGGCACATCGCGACATACGACGAGTCGAACCCGGCCTTGACGCTTCGAGTACACCTGTATGGGTCCTTTGACGTAGTTAAAATAAAACCCAGATCCAAGTGCGAAGGGTTGAGTCTAATCTGGGATCGTTAGCTTGTTGTAAGTAGGGGCAAACATACATTGATACGAGACATCCCATCCTCGCTGGTGGACGTTCCACCACTTGCAGCTTCATTTTCACAGGAATGCGGTGACGCATAACATTATCCTGTGCTGTCCTTCAGGCAAATTTTCAGCTTCCTCCACCTTACGCGTTCGAGTGCAAGGTGGCTGGTCCCGAAATGGAAGAAGCAGAGCCTGGTGTTGATAACGCTTTGTGATGCTTAACATTGCTTATGATCGTAATCTTGCCTTCTGCGGTTCGTCACTGCTCCGACTTCTTCTATCCAGTCCGACATCTCGACATCGACTAAGAGGTATAGCCCATCTCACTATTTTTCGCCCCAGAAACTAAATGCCTGACAGGATGCACCCCTGCTTGAAGATCGTCGAGATTTTGCGCCTCGTTTTTAACTTTCTCTACTACGATGGTGATCATTCCGGGCCGAAAGACATGGCCGCACTCGCAACCACATGCCAGGCATTCTATAACCCAGCTTGTGACGTTCTCTGGCATACACTGCCGAGCGTGGCTCCCCTTGTTCGTTGTATGGGTGCAGATATATGGCAGCTGGTTGACCGAACTGTGGTACGAATGGAAAATCATCCTTGTGACGGCTTGAAAACTCACTCCCCGTGTTTCTGTGTCAGTCTCTCCGACGAGCGACCACGTCTAAAGATTGGGCTCCATGCAAGCCGTATGCTCGCCGTGTACGACGCTTGGGGTTTGCTTTGCCTTATGCAGGAGACATAACCCAACATCCCGTTATGAGAAATCAGAAATTCGACCATCATGTTCTCCAAGTCCTTTCTCTCAACCATGCGATTACATTCCCGAATCTACTGGATTTGAGATTGAGGGAAGACCAATTGCCTTATATCGGCCTTTTTCTAGGACCAAGCCTGCGTAGCGTCGAGCTCTTGTTCCCCGCGGAAGACCCGCATTTTGTTTTCCCGTCCGTTCTGGACTCTTTCGGGACCAAGGCACCTAATCTTAGAAGATTTCGGCTCTTCGAGAATCACAGGCGCAACTACATTGACATTGGACCGACTTTTGTAGGACTAGTTGAAGGGTTTGCGTGCCTTGAGTTCTTAAATTGCAGCAAGTTTATCTTACCCGACCCTGCATTACGAACTCTCGCAGCTTCCCCAACGTTGCACACCCTCAGAGTTGCGAATACCGGCGAACATATTGTATCGTCTCTTCCAGAAGGGCAACCCCCGTTTCAGCAGCTCATATATTTGGCAATCACTACGGAAAACCTTGGCCGATGCTCTAAACTATTCGATCGCATGCATCCTCGTCATCTTCGTAGACTGGAGATCGCGACCACATATCCCCCCGTCGGGTCGGAAGTTCTCCGTTTCTTCGAGGTTTTGGAGACCCATTGCGTTCATTCTCACCTTTGCAAACTCGATATCAAGCAGAATACGAATATTCCGTCTGGAGTTTCAGATGCACACATCATTACCCCCACCACCATAGCTCCCCTCCTCGCATTCGGAAACCTAGAATACATCAACCTCGATTTTTATTGTGCATTCCAGCTAGACCATCTTTCTTTCGAGAGAATGGCCATGGCTTGGCCGAAGATGACTCAATTTAAATACGGGTCCACATCGAGCTGGGACCGTGATGGCGCAATGTCACTGGATGGGCTCGTATCGATCGCCAAGTACTGGCCTCATGTCTCCTCTGTGCGTCTCCCCTGCAACCCAGAATCTACAGCATCGTGTAGCCGCAGGCCTGGTGGCGGTGCCACATGTGCCTCTCTCCAATCCCTTGAATTGAAGTCCGTGGTATTCGCCCTCCAGCCGGCAATAGTCGCGTCCTTCTTGACAGACCTATTTCCTAACCTGACAGGTATCTCCATGCGTCCCGCGCGTTTTGAACCCGAATGGAAGCAGGTGAAGGACTTGTTACCGGCCTTCCATGATACAAGAATCCAGGAACGTCAATTTGCCATTGAACAGATGTAAGTATCAGCAGCGGCAGAGGTAAGTCGAGACTCCCTGGTCGTGACATTACGACTGAATCCCGAGTTTCCTTCCCCTAGGTTCATGGAATTCCATTCTTATGATACGGATATATACTTATGCTACTGGCGCTGTAAATCTTCAGTCTGTACATGCGTTCTTCTGACTCATGTATTCTCGACAAATTCCGTCATGGCGACTTACGTTACCTGAGAACCATACCTCCTGAACGTATGATATTATGAAGGTGCTTGGAACCAGGATTACGCTGCGCTCGCCCCTCCCATGAGTTCTCCGCGGAACTCGCTGCGAGGTTTCTGTTTCTGTTCTGTCTGCCCCCATCGCCCACCCTTCCTACTCTCTGGCTGAGCACGCTTTGCACCTTGCCAGGCTCCGCGATAACAGTCATCCTCGCGTCGCAATACGGTCTCCCCGTGTCCACTACAACGTATACTTATCACAGGCGCGATTATGGGTGTGGCCCTCTGTAACGGCGACCGTAGGTGTACCTTTTTGGCATAGGAACTGAGAGCCGTGGCTGAGCCTCTGTGTATGTAGACCGCGCAGTGAATTGGCGAGCGCTGGGATGGATCGTGCTGGGATGGGTTTTCACTGTGCCGGTTGTGGGGACGCTTTCGGGTGTGTACTCCATTCGTATTCTGCCTTGTCTTCATAGGTGCTGATGGTTGGTGTCGTAGGATGCCTGACAGGTATCATCCTCAATGCGCCTCACTTCAATCCTTGAAGATAAAGTGGCCTAATATCATGATATTGTATGTACTGAGTCAAGATCTGTCTAGCATTTCTCTCAATTCACTCAGCTACAATACAATGTCGTGAATGAGCGAAGTCAAGGCAAGTGATTTCAGTAGAAAGTAAGGTAAAAAGCGAAGCATATAAAAGACCCAAAAAAACAACAAAGAAGTGTCCCAACACCCATCCCATCCCACAATCACGGCACATACACCACCAAAAGTACATTAACCACAAGCTTCTCAAGCTCCCCCGCCGACACGAAATACACCCTCTCCTTCCCCGCCACCGGGCCCTGCCCAGGCCCATTCGAGTCCGTCAAGATCGTAATATCCGCCTCCCCCAGCGGAATCGCCCCGCTGTCCTCCACTCTCGTCCGGAGATTGTTCGCCTCCTCCTCCTCCGCGTCAGTGGTGCTGTATGGGGCGTTGCTGAACGGACCCCGGACGGGCGGGACAGAGATGAGGGGCATATGCACAGAGCGCGGGGCTCCATTCAGGCCATTACCGTTGATGACGCCGAGGGGCATGCGTCCCGGGAGGAGGTGGTGGTGGGGCTTGAGCTGCGCCTGTGCACCGGCGATGTCGTCGCTGATAAAGTCGACGGTGCGGTCGATGGGCCAGATGTACCCGCCCGCGGTCCAGTGCAGCTCCGGAGCGAGCTTGTAGAGCTTGATGGCATGGTAGAGTAGGGAGTCCCCGCCTCGAAGCTGTGAGGGTGGATGGGTTAGGTTTGCTCTATGCTTTTTTGGGAATGGACTCGGATGAGGGGAGGGTGACGTACGATGGGGACTACTGCGTCTGCCAGCGCCTCAGATGGATTTACGGGGTAGTCGAACTCGAGGTAGAACGCGACCTTCCGCCCGCGGGAGAGGTTGAACACAGGCGCGAGACGGTCGAGGAATTCATCGCTGGGTCGGATGAGGGGTTCCAGGCCGCATGGGCCAAAGGTCCTGAGGAACACGCCGTAGGTCATGGAGATGCGGCACCCCCTCATGACGGGTTCGACCTCGTATTCGCAGTCGGGGAGGAAGGCCGTCCACTCCACGTCTCCGATCTTGCCGCCCCGGCCAGGGTACTTCTCGAGGTCGCCCTCTATGTCGTGGATGATGAGGGCGCCGCCTTCGAAGCGCGAGGGCAGGGTGACCATGACCGTGGCCGCGCGACCATCCTTCCGCAATGCGCGTGGTTGGGGAGGGAGACGGGCGCCAGCATCTATGACTTCGAGCTTGTCTCTGACGGTGGTGAGGTAGTGACCGGGTGGTAGATTTGGGAAGAGAGAGTGGCGGACGGCGTCCACGATGGGGTGGTTGGCTAGATCGAGTGTGGAATTGACAGGGAGGCCGGGGGGATAGAACAAGGATTGACGATCTGAGTATTCGGAGAACTCGGCTATCGGGTGGGGTTTGCATGTGCCGATGAGGACCTCGAGGGGTGGAGGCATGCTGTAGTCGACATCGACTGGGAAGTCCAATGAATGCGTAATCCCGCTCTGCTCTGAACATCAGCCTCTGAGAATAACATCGACGATATGATCGCATACCTTGGTACGAAAGAAGAGGGTCAATTGAGACGAATCCACTGTAATACGCCCTGATACCGAGAAGGGGTTCCCGCTGGCTGCTAACAATCGCGAAACGTAGTCACGAAACGCTGGGCTGTTCTCGTACCCCGGTTCAGCAAGAGGCATGGACCGACGGCGTACCGCCGACTTTGGCACCCTTTCGATCTCAAATTCCGATACGCTTGTTGGTGATTTCAAATACGCCATGCCATCAGGAGAGCGGCTCATCGAAGAGGGCGCTGGCGAGGTCGCGCGCGAAGGTGCACGGCTATGAGGCCGAACGAACATGGTGATAATGTGAGTGCGATGTAAAGAGTGTTGGGAGTAAGATCCAAGAGTTATGAGGGAGAGGAGTTAAGTCGATGCCGGCCTAATGTCGAGCAGGAGCACAAAGTCCACCATGCACCAGCAACGTGTTGGATGATCTTGATTAGGAAAGGCTATCATCGATCGCGAGCACTCTGAATGGAAGCTCGTGCCTGCTGACCTTGTCACGTCCATTGTGAGTGCAGAGCAAGGTGGCATCTGTTTAGGATCACTCCTCGAGGCATTGGAGTCAGCATGAGGCAATCATCCTCGGTCCTAATTTGTACTGAAACATCATCAGTTATCGCAGCCTGCAAGACAAAGGGAGACACTCACCAACTTCCAAGTCCTCCAACACCCATGCGTCGTCAATAGTCGGTCAGACTCACGTAAATCGCGAAAGTACCAATGGAACAAGAAAAGATGGATTAAGAATCAAAGGTAAAATAGCGTGCAATAATGATAGCGTTACAGTGCGTTTGATGACAAGACGATCCTCTGAGCCAAAGAGGTATGAGGTAATGATAATCTATGGAATTTGGCAAGAATTATGGTAGCAATGGTTCGGGTATCATAGCAAAAGGAGAGAGCGATTTCAAAGCGAGAACGACATCGATTCACGGTCGTCAGACCAGAGGCGCGCCCATTCTAAACAGAGTCTATACACATACACTGTGGGACGTCAGACGACTAAAGATCGCGCAGGCAGACGGCTTCAGCTTACCTTCCATATCAATCGTCCTCCCCATCGTCTTCTTCCACTGCTTCCCCGCTCTTGCGATCCTCCGCAGCCGCCTGTCACCTTCGATAGACTGCCGTGCCTGAGCAGGGAGGTGCAGAGACGTCGAGTTGATCGCTTCTAGCGCAGCGAGCGTCGGCCCCGAGAAGTAGGCATGGATGTTGTATATCTCCTTGTATGACGAGGAGAGCGGAATGAAATGAACCCTGTGTCGCGAAGGTCCATAAAAGAAAGAAAGAATATGGGAGATGGCGTACCAAGGTTGAATCCAGTCGCTGAAATACTCCTCATACACCGTCGCCTTGACAGGCACACTGTCGCTAGCCAAGAACGCCAGGAACCTCCCACTGTAGCTCATTCCGTCAAAGTCGACGAGGTATTTGTACGACCAGTGTTTGCCCAACGGCACGGAGTCGCCGAACCGGTGCACGTCGGTGAGGGCTTGGAGTCCGCCTGGGTAAGCTTCGGCCGAGACGGCTTTAACGAAAGCTGTGTCCATGATTTCTTTGTTGAGGGAAGCGATGGGGACGGGAGCGGATACGTAGTGGGAGGACGAGGGTGGGTCTGCGAAGGTGACTGTACGATTCGCAGTCGATTGGTCGGAGGCCATGCGGAGGAACCTGAGGTGCCAAAGAATGAGTTGATCCGAAGTAACTGCAGAGACTGCAGAGGCAGAACGTACCGATGCCGCTGATACCGTGGTGCAAAGCCGGGGGGATGGCTACCCCCACCGGTCGTCGCACCCCTCCAAAAGACCTTGTCAATCTTCTGCTCCCACGGGACATCCATATTGTCCACCTCCTTCAACTCCAAGTTGATCGCATCCCATCCGTATGTATACCGCTTGGTACTCCCGTAGTAGTAGTGGCTGGGGATCTTGATGTCCAAAAAGCCCTTCGCCCTGGCTGGGCTGAAGACGGGGTATAGTGCGGGGATGGTACGCCAGTCGGAGAAGAAGTGCCCTTGCTTGTAGTGTTCGTAGGGCTTTGAGCAGAAGTCGATGGTCGAGGCTGAGGTACTGGCGGCAAATTTGAGATCGGATCCAGGTCCGGGGGCAGATGTGGAGAGGTAATTTCTGATCTGGTAGGTGAAGGTGTTGCGGAGGGACGAGAAAATGCGTCTCGCAGCAGACGTCGGGGCACAGGTCCGGCGCCAGGCCTCCCAGACGGTGCCGTCATCGCCCCAGTCGGGTTTGAAAGGACCGTTGAGCACCGCTTCGACTCCGACTAATTACGTTTCAGTTGAATGAACGGAATAAAGTCGCAAGTAATTGACGGCTGCACCTGACGAATCCTGCACAGTGAGATTGGGATATTTGCGGTGCTCCCAAGGAACGAGGACACGGCCTTCAGCTTTCGCGTTGATCGGAAAGTCCATATCTGGGAGCTGGAAAACTCATGGGTAAGTTGAATGTGGTGAATGTTGCGACTCTTACTCTGTGCTTGAACTTTGAGAGCATGGCGAGGAAGCCGTTAGCTCGCGCACTGACTTCAACGTCCTCGAAGTCGTTGTTGATATTCAACGTGGAAGCTTTGCCGTCTTTGATACGAACGAGGTCGATTGATGGC
This sequence comes from Lyophyllum atratum, assembly GCA_014905825.1. Taxonomy (NCBI): domain Eukaryota; kingdom Fungi; phylum Basidiomycota; class Agaricomycetes; order Agaricales; family Lyophyllaceae; genus Lyophyllum; species Lyophyllum atratum. The sequence continues at coordinate 162,940 of JACGCN010000011.1, read as the reverse complement.
AATTCCCCAACCTTCGACTATGTGAGCCGGAGACAAATCAAAGTAAGGTAGTGAACGCACCTGTACTGCCCTCCTCCTCAACTCCTCGCCTGAAATCTCCCAGAAAGGCGCTAGGTCTGCAACCAGACCGTCGTATTCGTCAACCAACTTGACATCATGTTCCTGAGAAAACTGCCACCACGCATCGAATCCCTTCGGTGGGTCTTTCTTATACCGTCGTTTATACTCTGCAACAGCAGCCCTCAAAGTCTTGCTCTGCCCGCCCAACTTCTGCCCGTATTTCGCCTCCGCGTTCTGCATGAGTTTCGGTATTGGGTGCTCCCGGATCGAGCTGGGTAAGGTACTCGCTGAGAATGGCAAAAGTGTGCTCGTCGTGGCCAGCCAGTCGTTATCCAGGTCAAAGTTTCCGGAATATGCATCCTTTTGCCCGCGATTGTTCCCCGCAAAAAAGCCAGCCTGCATGAACAGCACGAACACGCAGAATAAGAAGATGTAGCCTCTGTTTTGGGCTATAAGCCGAAAGGAGTCGCGCCTTTTCGCGCGCATGGTAGTTGGGTGGAGAGCGTCGCCGCTGCTGGCGTTCTCGCCGTTCGTTAAAGGTCTGAGCCAGGTCAATGGCAACGTTGGCGGCCGGCGAATGCGATTCGACAAGTTGTATAGACATGTTTGCCATCAACGTCAACGCCTTCGCAAGCGTAGATATCATGATCATCCTCCTCCTCCAACTTGTCGGCGGTCGTGGTTGCAGAATATCTCAGACTACTTCGTGAGGGCAGGATTTCGCACCTATTTCAGCCTCTCTTTTTCTGCGGTTCTGGACTTCTACCTGTACGTGCGACTCTAGTCTATAGTGATAGGGAACCACTTGTTGAACACGTTTTCAGGATCGTACTTCTTTTTCATCCCTTGCAGTCTAGCGTGATCGTGCTTAATAGCCTCCTCGTCTACAGCCATCCACAGCGCTCCTCCCCCCACGGACGCCAGTCGCTGTTCCGGCTCGACTCTCACCGAACTGACGTACCACGAAAGGTCGATCACGAGGCCACCCTCGGTCGATGACGCACCAGCTGCGGTGTGACCACCGCCCCGAATTGCGATCAACATCGTCCGCACCCTGAACGAATGCCACAATGTTGGCGCGTCACTCGGCGTCGGAAGCCCATCGCGCGATGGCTGATGGCTAGTCGATGTCACTGGGTCTAATCAGTCTCCTTCGAATTTGCTTTTGAATTTGTCGCAAAATCACGTATCGAAGTGTATCGTCAGAGTTACTTGGAGTTGATGCAGATTCAGAAGCTCTAGCATGTGGAAACCACGAGGCAGCACCCTGAGTCGAAGTGGCCTTACCAAATACCGACTTTGCCAGAGAGTGTGCGTGTCTCTTGACGTGTTCAGGAAAGATCCCGGTTTCTAGGCGATCCAGTAACACCGACATATATGCAAGGAAGAATCGACCTTCACCACCGCGCTGGCAGCGGCGATGCTCGAAAATATATCAGCTTAGCCTTCTCGTGCTCGATCCTCCTTGAGCTTGTGTCGGCCATGTGGCATTTGGACGGGTATGCAATGTACGCGGCAAACTTGGTGCCTCTTGTTGCCCCGGGCCATCCGGTGTTTGACATCTATTTTGGTGATGCGCAGTTCAGGGCCGTCCAAGGGCCGTCGCCATTCGACCTCAATTCGGTTACTTCAACTTCGTTACTTCACACTCATTCAGGTTAGAAATCCTTACCCCTGACCCGTTTCCAAGTCCCTTATGCCGACTGGGAGGCAATGGTAAAAGCTCTACGCTCTCGGTAAGCGTCCTCCTTCCAATCTTCCGATACACTTATAAGTATGTGGCTAAGCACTACATTTGAATTGTACGCTCACCTTCAGTTCCCACTAGCACTATCAGGCCAAATAATATCTAGCTGCTTGTTTGTCTTTGACCGTCAGCGGCCCTTGTTTCCGGTATGTCTTCCCCGCTTCAGGAATATCGATAACGACTTGATAGAACGCCTTTACAGCTCCATGTGGCGAACGAAGTTCAAGCCTGCATGATCAACTGTCTACTTACCTTGCGAATGCTGTAGCGTTGCTCGGAGACCAACTTCGCCGAGACGCACTTTCTCCCACAGAGGCGTTGCCAGACCTTGCATCTCAAACTCCAGGATATTCTAGGCTGCACTAGCCGAATGTCTATAAAAGCTGACAGTCACGGTCGGTCAACCAGGATCTTTCACCAAACCTACTCAGTCAAATCCCAAAATGAAGTTTGCCATCTCCGCCACCATCGCCTCTCTTGCAGGTCTCGTTGCCTCCACCGGAATTCCGCGCCAGAGCTGCCCTCAGGCTTCGAGATTTGGTGTGCTCACCGTTACTCCCAGCGGCGCGTTCAACCCCGGTGACGTATGTCGCCATAGATATTCACGAATCCCGAATCACCGTCTAACCTACTATTTCTATAGAACATCAATATTCACGTTGACTTCTCTTGCGGTATCAACACCTTCGGCATCGTGCCCAAGTATCTCGATTACACGATTGAAGTCCCGGCCGCATCCAACAACGGCCATGAGCCCCCTATCGTCCTCGCCCGCCGTGTGTACCTGGCTGGTGCAGAATCTGATATATTCACTACCCAGGTACGCGAACATTTTGGGTGTTCAGTGACCAATGCATTAACTTGACTTATCCTACACAGATCCCTCACGCCTTCTACTTCGCAGGAGCGACGACCAACCTCGTGTTCACGAACACGTATGCTATTGCGGGCACTGATGGCAGTGAGGTCTTAGTCCAGGGAGGTGTCTCTGCGGGGATCACCATCAACGCCTAGGATGTTTTTTCGCTCTAGGCTGAGTCCGTCAGGTAGATTGCGGAGAATGTACTCCTTTAAGTTGATAGAACAGTGGCGTTTTTGGATTCGGTATAATATACTCATAAATATCCATTTTGCATGGCTCGAAGACCGCAGTCTCAGCAGCCTTCGACACCCAGCCAATCCGCTGTGGGCTGCACTATGCTATGTGTTTACCATATGCTTCGAGGCCATCTTGAACTCCTACAAGCGATGTTATGTTTTGAATGACTTTGCAATCGAGTCCTATGTTGGATGGATAGCTTAGGCCAAGCTCACGATGTTTGCGAACTTACTTACTGCTCACATCCAAGTTCCGGCGCGTCGGTCAAACAATCCATGAATCGGATGGATGTAGTAAGCGACTCGTGGCGGTATCCGGTTCTTCGCCCTCCAAGGCTGGTGAAGACGCATCCACGTCAGACTCCACACTTATGTGGTACTTGGAGGGCGAAGACGCATCCACGTCAGACTCCACATTTATGTGGTATTCTTCCTCTTCCTCCTCCAGCATTGATGTTGCGTCCACGTCGCGGTCCATGAACACAGATTTGCCCTTCTCGTCAACGAGATCTATGTCACGGAGCTTATAAACCTCGTCGGCGGGTAAGATTGACAGTACATTAGGTGAATCCGGCCTGAAGTCGCGGATTGCTTCAAGTTGGATTGTTTGTAGGTGGAACGATTTCGATGCAGTGCTGGGATAGGAAATCTCGACTGCGTCGTTAATGATTATCCTCGGCGGTTGCAGGAACCGGTGTCGTAGTCTGAGCAGCAAGGGTTGCCCATTTCTGCCGACGAATCTCAAATCCACCCGCGACTTGAGACCAGCATGTGCAAAAAGATGATCATTTTCATCGTCAGCGTCCTTGCCGACCAGGAAGCCGTGGGCTGTGACGGAAGCAGCGTTAATAGATATATGTCCGGCGTTGAGGATCAGCTGTCGATTGATTTCGGGGAATGATTCCCAGTTTGTTCCCCAAACAGAAATGATGGATTTGGTCTTGGTCAAAGCCTCCAGTAGCGCAAGCCGCGTAAGCCGTCCAATCCTCGTAGCGGGCGAAAAGGCGATGGTTGTAACTGAGGTGATCTCGTGGATTAGCGAAATAGCTTTCGCAAGGGCGGCATCGTTGTCAGTGTAGCCGTAGTATCTCGAGAATTGGATGAAGAATATCCGCTTATTCCTTTCCAACGCGCGAATGATAGTTTTGATCATTGTCTCCCCTTGGGTGTCCCAAGGCCCAAATTCCCTCCATCTGGCTCCTCCAAAAATGACCTTGGCACCAGTCATTGAGAAATCGTCGCAAATTGGGAGATGGTCACGCTTGACCCTGCTGTTCATATCTTTCGTCTCGCTTCTGAACCGTTCTGCCCTTTCCCTCGTCATCTCATCGTGAATCCTGTATAGCTTCTCAGAGATAGCCCCTTTATCCAAGTACCTTCTAAGGACGCTCTGTTCCATAGAGCCGACCATCCTGAGGATGCCGGTTGGAAACAGGTCCGCGTCCTTCATCGCCATATCCACCAGAGGGGAAGATATTGGGTCTCGACGTAGCTCGCTCCATGCCTCTTGGATGTCACGAAGAGCCATCTGCCAGTGTTCCTCGAGCACTTGCTCCCACTCTGATCCTAACGTCGGGCTCGGGCTGGTCACCTGAGTTAATCTGGCGCGGATAGCTTCTTTGGCTCCAGACAGACGCATCCATGTATTGGCATTCCAATCTTTCTCCAAGCGGTCCTGGAGATCCTTCCAGCCTGAATCGGATTCCCTCTTCTTTACAAGGCTCGTCTGCATCTGCTCATGCTCCGCACGCAAAGCCTGCTCCCATTTCTGCATCTCGTCGACCAGTATTGACTCCATCGTCACCCTCTCGTAGATCAACATCCACTCCAGTAATTCTTTCTCGTCTTGCTTCCCGAGTTCGGTCTCGGAAACCTCGTTGTCGTGTTTTGCTTCCTGCCATTTGGCCAAAGCCTGGGTTCGGATGTGCTCCATATAGAGCTCGATCCAAAAGCCCCTCTTTCCGAACAAGAGCTGTGTTTTCAGCTGAAAACGGCCTTGTTTCAGATATTCCACGTCGTCTGCGCGCTCTGTAAGGTCCTGCAACGCATTCTTGACAGTCGACGCACCTGATCCCGTACTTGTCTCCACAACGCTATCCGCATGTGCCTCCAAATCTTGCGTCGTTAGCCACCGCAGCCTAGAACCCTTGGACCGCGGAACCCAAACGCCGTTGCGCTTCATTCCCTCGGTAGATTGGACGCCGATTACGCTGTTGGTATCCAAAATATCCAACGTCCACGTATTCTCTATGTTATTCACTTCGTCTCCGTGCTTGTCGAGGCTAAACTGTAACGGTGACAGGATTGATCTGTAATGTTGCTGCAGCTCTGATCGCAGATTCTGGTCGCGAATTACGGGGTCATAGTTAGATTCAAGGTCGCCGGTTATAGTCGTCTCCAAGATCCCATGTCTCATATCAATGAGAAGATCGCCAGCGGTCAAGAACTTGGGATTCCTTTGAGCGTCCTCGTGGTAGATCCGCGTCGTCCGTTCTTTATGGTCAAAGATGGTGATATAGAGGACCCGTTCGTGTAAACCTGGAGCTTCGGCCCCTTTGCAAGCCAGGGTGTAGAACAATGAGATGTTGGGATTTTCGAAGCGTTTCACGAGACCAGCGTATGCTGTGATCGACTCCAGAAATTCGGTCGCGCGAACTAAAGGAAGAGTATGTGTTTGCAATATATCTTCCTCAGACTTGTTGCACGTTGGTAGAGGAGCGTATTTGTTGAGTTTAAGCGAAAGAACGAGTGGATCGGGGTTGTCGGATCCATCCCCAAAGTGCGATGCGTACGATTGACAAGACACTTTCCAGAATGAGCCAGATCAGCGGATCTCTGGAGCGCGACGAGCCCTGGACAACACTAAAGCACCCAATGTATCCTACGACGGATGCGGCAATTCCTAGCGCTGTCAGAATAATGAACGGCCACATGATTTCGCTTCCCAATGCAAACTGTGTTTTGACTTCGATAAACTTCTGCCTGAGAGCAGCGATAGATGATTGGTGGTATCTAGTATCCTTCGATTCCGAGGCCTAATGAGAGGATTGTGCTTAAGTAGTAGACGTGGCAGAAAGAGAACCAGAACACACGCTTGGTTTCGCATCGTGTCCACATTCTCGAGAGAAGTCAACAGGCTGGACAGAAGCTTGTCTTCCGGTGCCAACTTCTATGTCCTAGACGGAGTAACGCGTTGGTCCACTAGTAATATACAAGTTGGGAACTTACGTTCAACTTCTCATCGTAGGCACCTTTCCCTATGGCAGTAAATCCCATAAACAAACGCATGTGTTCATACGGCGAGTGGACATGACCACTACGGAACCATTGTTCCAAACTCCGTAAACACAGTTCAGACGTCTGATGCGGGTCCCATAATACCCCGCCAGGGAGAGGAGTTTTAGCTGCTGCGATGTACGCATCCAAAGCACGGAATGCAAGTCTGTTCTTGAGGAGAGCAACAAGCCTTCGCTCAATGAGTATTTGTAGCGACGTGGCAGTCAGAAAACCGCCCACAACTCTCGTGATAGAGAAAACCAAACGGGTCTTGAGCGGAAGGTTGTGTCTTTTATCGAGATTGAGATGGATATATGGCGCCAACCCAATAATAGAAAAGACAGCAGTCAGGAGGAACATCTTGACGTTCCATTTGCTGCAGCTCGTAACAACAGCTAGTCTCTCAACGTCATCAATGTGTAATGCCTCCAGTAAAGAATCCAATCGCGTTTCTGCGAGATGGCGACGTCTATGGCTCGGATCCATCATAATCAGTGATAGGTTTGTTCCAGACGCCGCGAACCCTGCGTCCTGCAGTTTGCTGGCGCCGATAAACCGGTGACTTGAAATGCTCGCCATAAGACCTTTGAACGCAGCCCTGGCCATCCCTAGGCTGCCAAAGATCGACATGGGCGTGGCAGCTACATAGAGGAACCCGTGGGTCAAAGCAGAACCAATATGTTGCTCGCACTGTTCCGTTCCGAGTAGTGGTAGAAGAGCGGATATGTCCTGGATCCCGGCCGTGAGGGTGGTGCCTACAGAAGGATCACTCTTATCCATCGCGCTGGGGGCAAGCAGAATGTAAAAGTGTCAGAAAGTGAAGCAGAGCGACAGAAGGACATGCTCACATTCACCGTGACTGGAGGAGTCGGGATAGGCGCCGACCTGGGAACTTGGACCCTACGGCAGGGTCGAAGACTTGTCCGGAACATTGCGTTCAGCGACAGAAGCCTGAAGGCCACGAGGCCGAGGTCACATGTAAGAACTGGTCGTCCAAAAATGCGAAGGAGAAGCTACTACTAGTAGTAGCAGAAGGTCCTCGTTCAACATTGTTCCGGATCATCCTGTCGATAGGATTAATGATGCTATAACTCGCATTCGACGGACAGCTGAGCGCCAGGAGATGGACTGGCATGATCAGTGCAACAAATGCAATCTTTATCAACAAGAGATCGATATCTGCGATTAGCTCCCAACTCAACGACTGCTCACCACATTGTGAGCACTGAGAGCTTCAACTTCAAATGAGATGGTCGAAGAGGCGTGTCGCGGCGGGCCGCCCTCCATCAGAATTTGAACTCCGATTTACGTTCCCGCCAGGCATCGCCTGATCAACAATCATTGAAACTCTGATGCCGCACAGGCCCGCACCGAACGAGATGCTCCAGCACGAAACACGTCCAGATAAAAAGGGAGACGATAAGCTGCCTGTCTCATACAGAAAAACTATGCTCGCAGGTTGACTCCAAATTAAATCCTTGGACAAAAGTTGATCTGTTGGTTCTCATCAAGTTCAAGCGGTACGGTACCCCCGCCACCCAACACCCATTTCACAAGTTTTCGACCACTTGCTTGACGGCCGAACTTTGAATATCATTATCTCTGAGATCAATGCACCACGGGTTTGGACAATCTACTCCACCGACCAAGGCTAGCGAAGTCGTACGGCTATGCGTCCAGCAACGACCAACATATCACCTTTCAAGGTCCTGACATCGGGGTCCGTCAGAGATGAGCTGAATCAGCATTATCACCGTAATGTTCTTAGGTGAAGTGACGTCCTTTCCAGTTGCATGTGGAATCGATGACATTGCTGAAGCTGCTTCATCGTAGGCTGGTTCGACAGTTGCCTCGACAGAAACCTGCTGTATCGTTTGCTCACTATACTTCGAGTGTTGGTTGGCATGCTAATATTATCTGGACAACACATGGAATCCGCGTTATCGTTGCCAGTCTCAGATATAAGTATCACAGCCGCGTCCGTCAGGAGCTTATCCCAGAAAGTCGTTTGATAGTTCTGTTTCTACCGAGTTTCTACTTACCATCCAGCGGATTCAGGGCTGCCCACGATCTTGACCCCAACGGTAACCAGAGATGATTGGATCGAGTTCAATGCATGATAGGCATTGACTCAGATACTGTAATTCTACCTGCTGGAATTCGTTGTTTTTGAATGTAATTCGTCGCGTTTCTTATTCTCCCGCTGGTGCAACGAGCAACATCGTTCATAGATATATCCTCAGTGAATTTGTTGATCTAATTGGCCTCGCCGCACTGGCGCTGGACCCTGAGATATGTACCCCCCGAGAAACGGCCTTGGCAGCCAAGCATCACGTGCACACCAATCGACGCTCGATGTAGATCTCTAGAACTTGTTCCCATTCTACCACAACGAATACACCCTTCTACCCCTCATTCTTTATGAATCCACCAAGGAAGCCTTCTTCTATCGCCCAACTCGCGGAGGCTGCGCTCGATAACCTTTGGGACGAGACCCGGGATCTCAAATATTACCTGCGCACTGCGGAGAAATACCGAAAGGTCGCAAGACAGCATGTCGTCGAGAACGACCTTGAGAGTGCCTTCATTATGTTTGCGAAGGCAGCAACGCTTGTTTTAGAGAAGATTCCCACTCATCGTGATTTCGCCACACTCCTTAATCAAGCCCAGCGTCAGAATCTCACCTTGGTCTGTACCTCATCCTATTTAGCACCGCAGTCACCTACGAGCAGCGACCCCCTCCTTTCAAATAAACTCTTCTTGTTTCCATCTCATGCTAATCATTGTGTTCTTCTTAGAATGGACAAGAAATGTTGGAGAAAATGGGTGAAATCAAGCCTATACTCATTGACCGCCTTGCCGCATGGAACAGGCATGCAGCCCACGAAAATAACTCACGTGGCATCGATGTCCGCTGGGCGGATGAAACGGGTGCGTCGTCTGGGCCAGGCATTCCCGTAGAGGAGGGACATCGAATGATTCAGGAAGAGTTGCACAAGTGGCGGGAGTTGAAGGAAACCAGGGCTCGGGACGACGAGAGGGATCGTAGGCAAGCTGCTGGCGTCTCGGGCGACGATGAACATGCGAGGCACCAGCGACAGCAGGAGGAGATGCGGCAACGCGAAGAGGAGATCGTGAGACGACGAGAGCTGAAGAAACAAGAGCAGGAAGGAATTGCGAAGCGGCAGCAGGAGGCTGATGAAGCAGCACGAACAGTCAGGCAGACTATTGCAGTTAACAACCCAGGTGTCACCGTGAATTCCCCGCCGTCCATCAATTATCCTACCCCCTCTTCTGCCGCCACGGGATCCTCCAAGTCGTTGTATCCCAATCCCCCTCCCACCCAACCGATAGCAGGACAACATACCCCGACAAATCCTCGCTCTCGTCCACCTTCGTTCCATAGCATCCACGAGCCACCTAGGTTGCCCGTGGAAAGCCCGGCGCGTTACGAGACTGAATCGACGGACTCGGAATCCGTGCATCGGGATTGGCGTCATGGGGGAAGACCAGTAGAATACCCAAGGACCCCCACAAGGGCACCACCTGCAAGGAGGTGCGTGTTTCCAGCACGTGTGCTCGCAGCATGTCGGACTGATCTCTTAATTATGCTGCTGCTGACGTAGTCCCTCGTATCCCCCGCCAATAACCACAACGTCTCCGCCCCCAGCAGAGGGCAGTCGTATCCATTATCCGCAGCTCATGTCGCAGCATCAACAACGCCAGGGCTATCATCCCTCCGCCAACTCCATGTTCATTGCACCACAAGATGTTGGCCGTTCCTCAGCTGGTCTATACCCCACCCCCATGCATGCCAGGCCTCCCCATTCAGCTCCGCCGCCCATGAGCATGCCTCAACCGCCGCTGAATTCTCACGCACAACCACGCCATCCGCCAGCCCAGTACCCCTCGTATCCGGGGCCCTCGCGTCCTGCACCGCCTACGCCGCAGGCACCTCCTGCGGCCGCACGTACGCATGCCCGATCAGACTCGGAGCGTGTTTCACGTACGAAAGACAGTCTACGCCAAGTTAGTCTTCCACGGGACTGCCTTCCGCGCTTCTTGACGATCGCCAAGGCAAACACGAATCTGAATCTTGAGACGTGCGGGCTATTACTGGGCAGGGATAGAGGCCAGAAGTTTATAGTAACGACGTTGTTGATCCCGAAGCAGCATGCGACCAGCGACACCTGTACAATGGACGAGGAGGAGCTGGTGTTACAATTTACGGAGGAGCGGGGGTTGATCACGCTTGGATGGGTAGGTGCTCGTTCTTCTTCGTTGCTCCGTTACTTACGTGTTTTCATCGCAGATACATACACATCCTTCTCAATCTTGTGAGATGGTTTGTTTTAGGAGGTCGAGCCGTTTACTGATGATTGTGGGCAGGCTTTATGTCCTCGGTCGATCTGCATACGCACTCTGGGTTCCAGTGTATGCTGCCTGAGTCTTTCGCGGTCGTTTGCGCCCCTAAATCCAATCCAAAGTACGCTCCTTCCATTCCATACGAAGGGTTTCCGGAGAGCTCATCAAAGCACGTCGTAGCTTTGGTATCTTTCGCCTCACGGACCCGCCGGGTTTGAGGACCGTCCTGGAATGCAAAGCGAAAGAAGCTTTCCACCCTCATCCTGATCTACCCATATACACAGTACGTTTTGTGTGGTGGGCTTTGTCCTTACACATGCTGATCGGGTGCTTCACTCTATAATAGGATGCGGATAAAGGGCATGTCCAAATGAAAGATATACAGCTAGAGATTGTGGACCTGCGTTGAGTGTGGTTAGTATCATGGTCATACATGCATCCCATAACAGTTTCAGCATTTGTATTTCTTCATCGTGTGGTACATGCATGTTTTTACCCCTCCATGTGTATCTAACGCACACAGTTATACCTGTTGTATTTTCTATCCTTGTTCACGCTACTTGTACTATGGTCCTAATTAATCCATACGCACACGGAACCCGCAGACACAATATATACCGTGGGTAGCATCTCTCATCGTCTAATTCCACAGCAATCGCGTTCCGTAGAGCAGCAGTCCACCTCCTCATGATCGAGATGGTTGGCTTCAAGTTCCTTCGTGTCACATTGCCCGAATGGACGGAAGAAAGCTGATGTGACGATAGTAGATTAGAACATGCCGAGAGCACCTGGTGATACAGGTTGTCCAGCTCGCGGAACGGGCCTAAGCTGCGAGAGGATGATGCATCTAGAGCCTTGCGAAGCCGCTCGACTGCGGAGAGGGATTCTTCGTTTAAGTAGTTGATGCTCCCCGAATCCTTTGCCCTTATCGACGGGCCTAGATACTTCCCCAAGTATGTACTTCCTAGACTCCTGATACGTTTCTTCACTGTGCATCCATTATGTGACTATGAAGCAGTTACTGGTATGACCAACGAAAAGGGCTATCCATTCTAGGCAACGACTGAAGTGCCGCAAACCTTTGGGTCTTCTTCAGCTCGATTGAGTAGCCATGGATGCCACTGAACACTAAGAGAACGAAGCAGCGAAATTAAGTATGTTCTAGTATTAAAGATGTCTACTTTTCATAATGGCTACGCTCTAGAGGGGTTTGAGTAAAAAGCTGTGTATGAATCTAGACAAGTGATGCAATGTGGGGGGCGAGATAACAGAAGCTATGGCTGACCAGATAAGATGATCAGGAAGAATAAGGGAGATGGATGATGATGAGATGACGACGAATAAAGCAAGGCATGTTTCGAAGAGGTTGCCTTAGACCCTGTAGAACGACGTATTGGGCCTCATCCTGACATCAAGGAGTTGATAGAGCATGCCGAAGAACATTAACACGAGGAGACCGACTAAGAAAAATTAGTATCGCGTCATGGTTGCGATAGACAACACTCACATTCCGCCCATGCGAGGCCTTGGAGAGCGACTATCTTCGAGCACTGGCTGAAGAATTGAGGATTTCCCCACTTGCTTCCCTGGAACGTCGATTGGGGGTTCTTGTTATGACAATTGTACGCCCTGTACGGGCACGATTGGAATATGACACCGGCATCCACACCCCAGAAAATGGCAGCGATGAGGGTCCAGAATGCCATCACTTAGCACGAGGTTAATGAGTTTAAATCGCGTATAATTAGGGAAAGGACACGCACTGGTGACCGAGGTGAAATAATGCCCAATGAACATAAAGAAAATCAAGAGCGAGGAGAATAGCGTCAACCCAAGGATGTGTTTAAACGACATGCTGCCGTAATTGTCGTACGAATTTCCACCTCTTTGCAGCTGATCAGCAACCAAACCGAGTGCGGCCGCGGCGATGGCGAAGAGGAGAGCCCATGCTACACCATACAGGATACGCCGCCTGTTGACGGGCGCGAAGAGACTGGTGGGCGCTGCTTTCTCTGTTTGGGTTTGAATTAAGGCAGCAATGAGATAAGAGCCAAATCCCAGATGTAGAAGGAGATAATTAGTTACCAGACATGATGGAAGGTTTCAGATAGTCAAGGATGGCGTATCAAGCCACGGCGGTGAAGGAGAGGGCGAGCGGAGGCGAGCGGACGTCCCATTGTGGCCAGGTCTTTTATATTGGTCGAAAATCAAGAGTGTTTGACCTATTTTTGTGCCGTAAAAACGTATTACACATCGGATATTGGCAAGTCCAATGGCTTGCAAGGCGACCCAGGAGTGATTTGTCATGCACTAGGCCAGAATTGTCGGGCCCATCGGCACATCCGATTCCGAGATTGCTTCGGGTTGAGAGATACCGCGGAGTGAATCTGACGGCATCGCGTCTAAGCCCAGCAAGAGTTGAAGGCACGTTGGATGTCGGCGAGTGTTGATATGAAGTTAAATCGAGCCATGCCTGAAAATTTTGCGGTATACGTAGCTACAGCGGCTCCCAGGGAATACCCAACTCAGGTCTTGGAGGGAGGAGGAAACCGAGCGAACCGTAGCACAGGTTGACCGCCCTCCGGAATTGCAAATCTTCGTTCACGACACGACGTTACGTGGTCCTCCGTTGGCCAGCGGTCAGACGTTCTAGCGAGCCGGGATATAGGTCTTCAGCGGCAAAGTGCTGTATTCGCTGTGGGTAATGTATCCTCATGCTTTCGTCCTCCGTCTCGCAAAGGAAAGAGTGTCAATTGTGCATTCCGCTCATCATGGGTGTTGATACCTAAGTATTTCAGAAAGTGGGTTGTCTCATCAGCATACTAACTTTTGAAAGACCATTACCAGTATGACCTACTTTTATCCTGTCGACGTAGGGGGAAACCGACCAGAGCGGCGCGCCATTGTTTTCGCTGATAGCGGCCTTGGCCGGCCGGAGGTTCAAAGTTGTTGCTTACCGACGCTCCGCATCAAGCCCGAGTTCGCGACTTGCCCGGTCGTTTTGTCTGGCCCATCTATGGAAGTATCAGGCCCACTTATATCGGATCGTTACCCTCGGAAAAGTTGCTGTCATCGCCTGTATCTGAATCACTTGTTGAACGATGTAAGCTGTCCACCGTGACCCAATGGCATCCAGCGCTACTTGGACAGGCGCCTTGAGTCCTGGAATGGGTGTACAGCAGCTCCACTCAGCCTCTCAGGTGGTCCTCTGTGGTCCTATACTAAATCCGTCCGACTTGACTATATTATAGTTTCAAAGATGGTCCTAGGTATGTGGATCGCATCGTGCAAAATTCATACATTGATTATCTCGTGAAGAGCTCAGCAATCCGAGTCAATGAATGGCCCACCACCTTGGTTCATGACACCGTATTGGTTCTTGCTTCACTTTAACCTTTATGGATTACATCCACGACAGCGAGTCTGGTGGCATCACGAAAATGTCCGAAATAAATGGGTGACCGTGTGCATCAAGCGTCATGGTCATCATCTGACGTACCGCTGGATATGGTTTTTCGTGTGGATGAAGTGAGGCCTTGGCCCGAGGTCGTGGTACCCATCGTTCTCTCCCACCGAGTAGCATCGGTCATCACCAACCTGTGTTTGCTGTGTTTCTACCACCCTTCAACACCCCACAGCACGCCGGCAGGTTTTCTTCCGATTTTTCGGCGGTCTCAGCACCAAGCGCGCCACCATTCTTTGAACCTTCATCAGCATCCCGGGCTTCCCGGCTTCCTTCCGAGAAAACCACACCTCACTCTGTCTTTCACCATAGGCGCCGCTCAAGGTTCGCTCCTGAAGCCAGATGCCGAACGCACATCCATTCAGCGGCATTGCAAGTCATGCCCCAACCAATGAGGTGAGCAAAGGCATCTCTGCGCTTGATTATATACCTGATTTATCCGACTTTCGCAAAGAGTCTCCCGTTCAGCCCAGTCGCTCGCAATTTCTCGCCGTACGGTCAGATGCGAAGCATTATGCCAGTATATAGTCCTTAGGCCATATTCCTGTGACCCGAAAGCTAATCATTCGTAGATGAGCTCCTTAGCCTCTCTTCCAATAGCCTGGCCACCACAGACGCAGAAGATAGGGGGAGACGACACGGAGGATAGGGAGCTAGAAGAAGAGAACGCCGACCGCGAAGTAACACTATGGGGCAGCGAATACGACCTCAGCAACCCCAGCGGCCCTCGAGTTCCTTGGAGTGCGAAAGCCGCCGCATGGGTCAATGTAAGTAAATAAACGTACAGGTAGACGGTGGATCTAATATGGACTTCCTGGCAGAACCGGATAGGGAAGGCTCTAGGGCGCGTGAAGCAACGTCTCAGCGTTAAAGTTGAACCACGTCCAGAACAAAGTCGTCCCCAGTCTCAAAATCTTCCTCTTCAAAGTGTTCCCCCGTCTTCATCCTCATGACCTCGCATATGATATTCCTTTCCCCACTCTCTACACACACGCATCGACCTTCCTCTGCTTGACACATTTATACCCTTCTCCTTATACAATAGAAACATCTCATCATCTCGCTTCATTGGGCCAATCTAGACTCATGATTACCGACTCCTGCAGGTGAGCAAGCGGATCAAGAGCCACGGGTGACGGAAGCCCCTTAGATGTCAAGGAAAGAAAACTTTTGTTTGTGCCGGAAAGCTATGTATGAATATTCTATAACCCGCCAGATCCGATTGTTATGCGAACGCAGCCTGTGGCTTGCTGCCATGACTCTGCGTATCCTCACTGAACCCGTAGTTTTCACCCTTCACGAACGCCTTCGTACAATTCGCCATCGTCTTCGAACTACACCGCCATCGACGCATTAGCACCAGAGAAACAAGAGAGTGTGGTGGAGTACTTACGCTCGGGATATCGGATCTGTCTGGTAGAAGTTGGAGATCGGCTTCTTGAAGACCATGCCCGAGATCTTCGCGCCAGTCGTTCTTGTTGCCATGTTGTTCAGCCCAGCGAGCGCGACCTCAGCAGATGTACGTTCCGTCGTGTCGTAGCGTACTAGAGTGGGTGAGATCTCCCATAGGCGATCGCGGACCTGGAGGACGTCCTCATAAGGCACGGGTTGTCCAACAACCTCGGAAAGTGCACTGACATATCACGTGACATCAGCAACAGTGCTTGTGGAACGAAATTGGGGCAGACTCACCGGATGATCTTCCAGTCTTCACGAGAAGCGCCAGGGGGAGGGACCGCAGCGCGACCGAGCTGCGAGCGGCCCTCGGTGTTCACCCAGGTCATGCCCTTTTCGGTATAGGCGGCAGCGGGCAAGCAGACGTCTGCCAGCGCGGCGCCACGGTCGCCGTGGTGGCCCTGGTATACAACGAAGGCGTCCTGAGGGATCGACTTGGGGTCGACTTCGTCGGCGTTGAGGAGGTAGATGAATTTTGGCGTTGTTGCCGAGGCCTTCTTTGATGGGACGAAACCGATGTCGTATGCGGCCGGACGAGATGCATGCTGTGAAAATGATAAGCAAGGATCAACTGGTATGAGGCGGGGATGAAACGTACACGGTGGAGGACACTGAATCCGTTCCACTCAGGAGTGAGGAAGGTCTTCTTGTTCAGCTGGACATATCGGGCAAGCTCGTTGTACACCGCAGCACCATCAGCGTTCTCAGTAAGCGCGCTTCCTACAATGATGAGAGGCTTCTTGGCTGCCTTGAATTTCTGCGCGAAGGGGGTGTTGCCAGTGATGAACTTCGACAATGCCTTCGCGTCCGTGCCGAGATGTTCGTAGCCGTAGGTGGTATCAACACGCTCCCCGATCAAACCAACCTCCAGTGGCGTGTGCATCCAACTTTTCCTAATACGGGAGTTGAGGACGGCTGCCTCGTGCCGGGGGTTTGTCCCGACGAGAAGGATGACATCGGCTTCCTCGACGCCTGGGATCGTGGAGTTGAAGAGGTAGTTGGAGCGGATGTCTATGCCGTGGACAGGGGCGACGGTACCGTTGGCTTGGTCGAGAGCGAGGTTATCTGAGCCAAGTAGGTTGACAAAGTCCTTTAAGACGACTAGGGCCTCGGTATCCGCGAGGTGGCCGGCTACAGCCTGAATCTCGTCACCCTCTGCTCCAGATGTCGCGAGGCCGACCGCTATCGCGGACAATGCCTCCTCCCATGAAGCCGGGACGAACCGATCGCCCTCCTTGATCAAAGGTGTCGTCAACCGCTGCGTCCTCAGCCCATCGTACGCATAACGCGTCTTATCGCTGATCCACTCCTCGTTGATATCATCGTTCATCTTCGGCAGCACACGCATGACCTGCACCCCACGCGAGTCCACCCGGATATTCGACCCCAACGCATCCATCACATCCACCGACTCCGTGTTTTTGAGCTCCCACGGCCTCGCCTGGAACGCGTACGGCTTGCTCGTCAGCGCACCGACAGGGCACAGGTCGACGATGTTCCCCGACAGCTCCGAGTCCATCGCCTTCTCGACGTACATCCCGATCTGCATGTCGTTCCCGCGCCCCGTTGTCCCGAGCTCCTCGACGCCGGCGACCTCGTTGGCGAAGCGGACGCAGCGCGTGCACTGGATGCAGCGGTTCATGGAGGTCTTGACAATGGGCCCGAGGTCCTTGTTCTCGACGGCGCGCTTGCCTGCAATTTCGTGGAAGCGTGTGCGGTCTGAGCCGTAGCGCATGGACTGGTCTTGGAGGTCACATTCGCCTCCCTGGTCGCAGATGGGGCAGTCTAGGGGATGGTTGGCCAGAAGGAATTCCATGACGCCCTCGCTGCGAAAGGAACAGGTCAGATGGGTAGTAGAGAGAGGGCGGTTGGGCGCACCGAGCTTCCTTTACGAGTGGGGTTTCGGTGAAAACTTTCGATCCAGGCATGGCCGGCATAGCGCTGTCATAGTAGTGTTAGAAAGGCTACAAGTATAGCGTTGGTGGCGCGTACCAAGAAGCGACAGGTTTTGGTGACCTCTCAACCTCGACTAGACACATTCTGCACGCGACGTGAGTAGGCTGTAAGTATCGGAAGTGAAGGAGACTTGCCTGCAGTTACCAGCTATGGCGAGCCTAGAGAAAACGGTGTAAAATACATGGCTATTTTTGAGATGAACGCCCATACCTGTCATGATAGCAGAACCTATAGAGAATTGAGCTCAAGGACCTCGGAACGAAGACTAAAAGCACTTACCGAGGAATCGTTGCACCCGCAGCTTCACAAGCCTGGATGAGAGCAGAACCTGTAATGAAATACCTCAACAAACGGTTTTCTGCAACAGCCACACAACAACACACCCTGGGGAACCGTGACCTCCTTCCCATTCACCGTCAGCGTAACATCCGCCTGTCTTGTTGATGTTGATGCGATAGTACGACGACCTATAGTTGTTTTTAAGCACCCATTCGCCGCTGCCAGTGTAAAAAAAGTACGCACTACGCTGGGAGACCGTTCCGAGTAGTCCCGTCGACGTGGGCCGCGACACCGTAGAGACTATCCGCAGCATTGGGAATAATCAGAAAAAATAACGGAAGGGAATATGAAGGATATCGGGCGAGGGCGCACTGCCCGCAGGGAATAGGCAAAGATCTGAACGGCGCTCGTCGTTTGTTGCGATGAGCAAGCAGCGACCAACCACGTTCACGCAATTTCAGATTCCCACAGTTCGGAGTTTGCCATGTTTGCCGACTTTGACTTCGATTCTTTCCTCAGGCAATTCTTTTTGTCGACTGCTACTACATATGCTCGGGGAGCTTACCTACATAGTCAGATTCACTTCCTGCCCCGCCGCGGCCATGTCTCTCTCTTGTCGTTGAGGGGCTAGTCAATGCCACTAAGGATAACGTAGGACACCAGAATTTGTAAACAAGGATGAGTCAATATCCATCTTCTGAATCCTGTTCTAACCCGACTTACCCTGAAATTATGGGTGGTTCGAACCGAAAAATTCCCGCTTCCGCTCTTCTAATACGCACCAACAGCCTAATTTACCTATCCCCCTTCATTGCTCAAAGCAGCCACCGCCGATCATATGAACATAAGCTTGCTATGTAGCCATGGGGAGACTTTTTCAATAATTCTTGTTGGATCGCCCGCGTCCACCCATACATTTACCTTGTGAGTACGGTACAAAGGGGCGCACCAGGTGTGAAATAAGCTGACAAACGGAAATTAACCGACCCAAGGGATCAATTTCACTAGCGTCTGACCATTAGCGCATACTTACTACGTGTAGGGACACCATCGATCGGACGCCATGGGAAAGCCAAGGTCTCTTATAAAACGCTAAACCACAAAAATTGCCCCGCACACCCCGCTCTTCCGACTACCCTCAGCCCACCCATGAGTGGGGAAGATCTACCCTCTGAGGCGTCCTCGTCAGATGTTCCCGACACTAGCGCTTCCGACTTGCAAGCGCTCTTGACGACAGCCTTGGAATCCGCGCGCGAAGCAGTGTACCTGGACACGGCCAACAATTGTCAGGCAGCTCTGAGCAAGTATTGCGAAAGTGTCCAGCTCCTACGAGAAGTTTTGGGGCAGGCAAGGGCGGGTGATGGCGGCCATGAGTACACAGAACGGGCTTCCATAACGCGCCGTTCTAGCAAAACCCAGGATGACACAGAGGAAGCGAGGGTCCAAGCCATCGTACGTTGAAACTTTCTTGAGTCCAATCTCCACCTGGTGACAGAATTACCGCAGCTCGACACGTATACCGCCCGGATAGACATTCTGTACGAGATCTGCGGTGTTCCAGTACCATTCGTGGAAAGCGAGCACTGCTGAGGTCCTCAGCAGTGCTCGGGAGACGACATCTACAAAAGCATTTCAAAAGTCTCTGAGCACAGGCTAAAACGTACAACGTACTGAGCAAGAAACTGGTACGTGGTAGACTTGTCGATAGCCTGTGATTCATCACCAATAAACCCCGGTCGATTTTATAGCAATATGCATCAAAATAGGCGGGCACTCCTGCCGTTGGGGGGAGATAACACGGATCCACCTCTTCCATCAATAAATACTACAATAGCAACGTCGAATCCATCTTTGCTGTGAATAGTACGGCCTCGTGTCGACTTCATGTGTGCTGGTCACTGGCATAGAGCGTCTACGTGGACCTCAAGATTTCGGCCGACGGACTTTTGGTTCTTTCATGGGTTATCCAGCTAAGGTGGTTGTAGAGTCTGTCACTGTCGAAGTATGCATGAAGCTGCACTGCCACCCCAAGGCTGTAGCTCGACGCGTCGACGCGTTTAGAAAGAGAACCACGTGGCGGCGCGTCCTGGCGTTTAATCTAAATCTAATCAGCAATCAATCTCCGGTTCAACCATATCATCGATCATCCTCTGCGCTGGAGTACTACTACTAGTACTTCCTATAGGACCCAAGGATCCCGTAACCTGAAGCAGTGGTATGCTCAATGTCGTTCCCCATCATCGTATCTGAAGACTTAAGATAAATCTCCTAATCTCCTACCTTGCCTGTCTTAGACAGCATTAGCATATGATCTGCAGGTGCACCGCATATCACCGCCAAGATTGTGACTCCTAACATCCCCACAGCCCTCCATTCCTGCCCCTTGATCCGCACACCACTCGATAGATGCTATAAAGCCAAAATCTTCTTGGCTTTCCACCGAACCCGAGGTTCTCTTTAACTCCAACCAAATGTCGTATCAACCTCACCAGCCACATGGAAATGTACGTGCCTTACCAACGTTCATCTGTTGACAACCCATTGACGGATTCGAAAGAGCCCATATGCAAATGCTCCGGTTCGTTCCTCCTCCTGCAGGCCCAAAGATAATCTCAACATATTTGTAGGCGCCCGGTGTACCGATTGGCCTTCCTGTTCGTACTCAACAACTTTGAGGACGACTCACTGTATCGACATGTCTAATATAGGTCGGACCGCCACCAGTGAACCCTGCATCTCATCCTGGATATGGTCCGCCACCGATTCCTGGGCAACCTATTGGCGGTTACCAGCCTCAGGGATCTTATCAATACGCACCTCCCCCTGGCCCGCCACAGAACTACGGTCAACCTCAATATCTTCCACCTACAGGACCGCCGCCCGGTCATGGCCAACCTTATCCTCCCCCTATGCGCCCCTCGCACGGTCACGGTCAACCCCAGTACTACCCTCCGCCTCCAGGGGGCCCTCCAGGTCATACACCGTATCCTCCTGGACCCCCGCAGCACCAGTACCCCCCGCAGAACTATTCCGCGTATCCTGCGGCAACCGCCACCTGGAGTGCCTCAACCCCATTACTTGCCCCAAGCCGACCCGCTATGGTATCTCGGGACCCCGATCCCGGACCCCTTTGCACATCCAGGTCAACATGTCGTTCCCGGCTATGACCCAACCGCGGATGCCGAGGCGATCAGGAAAGCGACGAAAGGCTTTGGGACGAATGATGGCATGCGTGAGTACGGTTCGCGCCTGGTGCTGTATATATCTCACCTCCTTTTGTAGTGATTTCGACGCTTGTGCCGCTTTCGGCGGTGAAGATGGAGGCCATGGCCCAGAAATTTGTCACGACCTATGGTAAGACACTCGTTGACGTCTTGGATAGCGAAACGAGTGGCCATTTCAAGTGGGTACATCGCTTCGTACGCCGTTTAAAGCTAATAAAAGGCCACTTTTCATCTTCGTATAGGAAAGGAATCCATGCCCTCGCTGTGGGACCGCTCGCCTGGGACGCTGAGCTCATACGCGGGGCTTTGGCTGGTTTGGGGTAAGCATCATCGCTCGTCCGTTCTCAGCCCAATCTGATCGACGTATCTCAGCACCAAAGAAGAAATATTGACGGAGCTAATACTTGGACGATCCAGCGCTGAAATTCGTCTTTTAATCTCAGCATACCGTTACAAGTTCAGTCGCGACTTAGTCAAAGAGGTTAAGGATGATTTGAGTGGGAAAACGGAACGCAGTAAGCCTGGTCCAATTCGCTCAGTAACACCTCACTCAATTCGCGATGGCTTAGTGTTCGTCATGGCTCTAACTGCAAACCGACCCCCCGACTCGACCCCGGTCAACCATGACGCCGTCGTAAAGGATGTGGATGCTCTATATCAAGCTGGCCAAGGAAAAATCGGCACGGATCAGGTTCGCGCATCCTTCTATCGCTCATTGACCGGTCTACAGAATGACCTCTTGAAACAGATGGTATTCTGCGAAGTTTTGATCAATCGTTCTCAACCCCACATCACCGCCGTGTAAGCTCTTCACCCTTTTATCCGCCGTTTTCTGCCTCTGATGTGGAATGGCGTAGCATCGGGGAGTACGGAAAGCGATACCGGAGCTTGTCGAAGGTCATCAAGAGCGAATTGTTCGTCATACCTGCTGCTTCCAAGTTCCTTCACCGATACAAAGCTGACCAACCGTTCAAAGCTCTGGTCATATGAAAGCTGGTTTCCTACACATCGTGCACGGTGCCAAGCCCAAACGCGACAAGACAGGCATCTGGCGCGACGCGAAACTCGTAGATAAAGCGATGGTTGGCTTCGGTACTAGGGATAATGAGCTTGTCTGGAGGTGGGATTTGTATTTTTTTCCTGCCAGGCCTCGTCGCTCTAACACAAGCTTTGGCAGAATGGTGCGCGGGCACTGGGATCCGATGCGTATGGCGGCGATGCGGGATGCGTATCTTGCAAGGACAAGGAAGACTTTGGAGAGTCGTCTGGCAGATGAGACGAGTGGGTCATATAAGAAGCTAATGTTGGCGCTTGCCAACTCCGGCGGTCCAGTGAAGAAAAAGTAAGAAGTGTCATGTCCCTCGTATGAGATTGTAACAGTAGATATGTCATTTTGCGTACTTACATCGTAACGGCGATGTAGCATACTAGTCGGCCTCTCGGTAAAACCCGGCCCGGCGTGGACGATGTCTTTGATCATGGTCTCGTGTTGTTCGACTTTGAACTTTGACCTTTCCCATAATTGTCTATCATGGCGACACCATCGAATTCACGCGAAAAACATTTTAGAAGTACCGAATTCTGGTTCTCAGACGGGTCGATAATCGTTATTGTGGAGAATACGGCGTTCCGCATTCACAAATCTATTCTCAGCAGACACTCCGACGTGTTTTCCGACCTATTCACAGTGCCACAACCTCAAACGGGCTCAGAGAAGATTGACGGGGTGGAGGCTGTTCGCTTGACCGACGATCTCTCCGGTTTCACCGATGTTATACGGGCGCTGTATGAACCTTTGTGAGTTGGCTCTCATAAACCATTGTCGACCGACCACAACCTACTAGTATCATAGCCACTTCGACAAGCTCGCATCTAACACAGATCTCGCCATGCTCATCGAGTTCGTTTCTGGGATTCTTAGAATCAGCACCAAGTACAATATCCTTTGTCTTCGAGAGAAATGCATCGCCGTCTTGAAGACGAAATTTCCATCATCCCTTTCTGCTTGCGACAAGCTCCTATCCTCGGGATACAAGTATATCGCGTCTACCATAGTCCGTGCTATCCCACTCGCTCGCGAAACGAATGTCCCTGAGATTCTTCCTTGGGCCTTCTACATATCTACCAACATCTCCCATGAAGCCCTCCTCGAAGACTCTATCCTCTCGTGGCAGGACAAAACCCTTTGTCTGGTGGGGAAGAATCATTTATGGGAGAAGCAGAAGTCTGTCACCCACAAATTTCTCTTCGAGTTCAGCAAGGCCCCGAACTGTTGCTCATATCCTTCGTGCCAGTCGCGGCTGCCGCCGTTGATGTCATGGCGCCGGACGGAGGAGCTTAGAGGGAGCCCGCATCCTTTGAACCAGTTTGAGGAGTGGGATTCACTCAAGGTATGCTCGAAGTGCCTTGAACATATACAGGCCCAACATCAAAAAGGAAGAGAGAGCGTGTGGAAGAGTCTCCCAACGATATTCGGACTTGGTACTTGGGACGATATCCATGCCGAACAAAATCGATGACGGCTATATCTCTCAAGCTCGGTTGGTGTGCTCGATGTTCATGCCTTGGCCTCTGGATCAAAATTTAGGTATCTGAATACCAATCAAGGATGCTATTAGGTGTACTTCACTAGCAGCACGCCCCGCTCGTCAATAGTTACTGTAGAGCTAGAAAGCTGCCCTTTGTCTCTCCTCCCGCCTAGCACGTTGAAATTTCTGAACAATATCATACACGTTGCTCCAGAACGCGACGCCGTCGGGTTCGATACCGGTCCCTTGGATTGTTTGTAGGTGGGGGAATAAATGGTCAAGATATTGTGCAACACCTAGCGCGTCCTGCAGTCCCGCGGGATCGAGGGGGTCCTTGCTATCGACGATCAAGGTTTTTAAACCATGCGTACTGACGGAATTCCCGTTTAACTGCGGAACCTCGGTGGTACAAAGTCTGCGAAAACGAATTTGCAGCAGTGTGGCATCCGGACAGGATTGAGCGAAGACGTAAAATAGCTTCAATGGCATCCTATGCGCAGTGGATGCAACGCGGATCAACAGTTCTTTGATCTTGGGGATTGCTGGGGCGAGCTCCTCGAATTGTTTCAGTGATAACTGCCACCCTTCGATATGAAGACGCTCTAAATGGAGCTTCGACAGGATGGAGAAGAATTGAGGAGAAGTTATCAACCGAATATGAGTCCTGGTACTCAGAACGAGAGAGCGCAAGGTCGACACCCAGTGGCTGACCATGACCGACAGACATCTCTCCCAGTGACCTTGTCGGGATACTTCCCGGATTAGGTTTGCTTCTGGTTTCCATTCTATTACGATGTCATCAAGGACCCCGCCACGCATATACGAGCAATATGAAGCCACGACGGAGGCAAAGCCGGTGATTCTCAGCTTTTGTAGCTTCGTGAATCTGATGATGGCGGTGTCTGGTGCGGTCGTGGGAGTCAAGACTGAGAGATCCACGATGAGGCATCGTAATTCTGGGAGAGCGGCGATCTGCTGAAAAAGCCGGAAATCGATGTTCCCCGACAGTGACAGCGATCGCAATTGACGAAATGTGAGTACAGAGCTCAAAAACTCTGCACTGGATGGGCGATGGAGAATAAGCTGTTTCAGATCTGGAGCATAGTTCTCTAATGCGTATAAAAGTGCTCCCGTCACCCGAGGATCTGGAACTACGTTCATCAACTCGAAGTACTCCAGAGTTGGAGAAAAGAGCAGGGGAATAGTCAAGGTTAAAAGAGGCTGCAATGAGGAACATCGTAGATGGCGTAACGCAGGAAGTAACGGGAGAGCTTGCATCTGGGTCAACGTGAATGGCGCCAGCACCGGCTGAGCGGTGCTGTCCAGAAAGTAAGTTCTGATCCTTCGAGCATACGATTTGAAGCGATTCAAATCTTGATCTTGAACCTTTCCACAGAGCATCTGAAAGGGTATATATCGTCGAGACAGGACTATTATGAATAACACCATGAAATGGCAGCCTACTTACGTAGATACCGTCAATGACTTCAAGCGTGGGGAGGAGCCGCAGCAAAGGCAAGATCGAGTTCATCGACCTCCAAAGAGAATCGAGCGCAGGGTCTAAAAATGCTTTGCATGTTAGAGAGAGGTGTAGCAATCGCTTTTGGGACAGCTTGATATCGGAGGAATCTAATCCGGTATCGACAAATTCAAAGATTTTGGTGAGAGTGTCGAAATTCATCAGCGTGATCGGTGCGATGGGTCTCAACAGTAGATCGGCAGTGTTCATGGTTGAGGAGATCGATGAACACCAGGAAGGCAAGGAAGAACGGAGTGTGCCAGTGAATTACTTGCGGCATTTCGGCGTGCGCTGGTTTCAAATAGTTCAAAGTCCGAAGGTAACCTCGACCTCAAAAATCCCAAATATGATCCATAGGACACAAATTCTCGGGCAATTCAACGATTCCCAGGCCTGCGAGTATTCTGCGTGCCAAATCTGGGCGGATGACGCGGCACGCCGCCGATATCCAAGTCGTGGCGCCAGATGGAGAAGTTCAGAGGCAGCCTCCTGTACATCCTTGGTACATCCTCTACACAGAATTCCAAGACTGGTTCGACTCAAGTTTTGCACACTCGGGATCACTCAGAAAGCGGCCCTTCATCACCCCTTGGTGAGTGAGTCCATCAAAGTTCATCAAAGTGGTGGCACAGGAGTCAATTGCGCGTCGATAACTACGGCCAGTGACGATGGAGTAGGCATTATAGAGTTAGCGTTCCCCGAATCTGCAATGATTTTGATTGAGAAAGTCAGCGAAGATTTAAGAAAGGCTAAAGAGTCCAAAAGTGGGGGGGCATCTCAGTCGAAGAGCTCAAAGTCTTCAAGTTCGTCGGCTCATGATCATGCTGGTTTGTGGGCACACCAAGTTTGCGGCGTCGATTCTGATGGTCCCGCTGTCAATTTGATTCGGGTCGAGACTGAGGGACAAACTTCAAATCAATCCAGGGGTAAGATAGAATACTGTATCTATAATGTATACGAGTAAGTACTAATAACAGGTGGAATAAATACATCGGGGGCCTGCGGCAGACTCCGAGGCTGGGAGTACAACAGACTGGGCACATGTAAGCCTACGGTTATCACATTCATCACTTCCGACATACGACGTCACCATTTCCGATTCGACTAACGACTCGTCCGACCCGCCCGCCCATCGTCGATATGGGCTCCCGATGTCCTCCCGACTCTCTTGGATTTAGGTTTAGACAGAGTAGCCCTTTTCCTATAAAAGGGCGCCAGAACAGCACATATCCTTACCTATCTTTCTTTCCCTCTTCTCTCTCTCTCTCTCTCACTCTCTCATATCTCGAGATCACCCGTATTCGCTCAATAAACAGAGTCTTCGCTTGTTTATTTCGGTTCGTGCCATTTCAGTGTATCTACGTCCCCATATAGGGGACACGATTCCACTTTTTTTTAAACCAGCTTTACCTCTGCGTATCGAATTGCTTCCGTGTCGCGTGACCGCATTGATCGTGTTGTTCGCGGCTGCATATATTCGTACATTGCGCGCACAATTCTGACCTGTTAATCCGCAGGGCGCCGTTTCGTTTCGTTATCCGTGGACCGCCAAACTGTCGCGACAGGCAACTTCTGCCGCGTCGCGCACCACGCGTAGCGGAAAGTCACGTATTCCCACTGCTATTGGATCTTTCCAGCCGCCTACATCGCCGTCTCCGCCACCGTCCCCTGTAGCACCCACACCACCGCATTCCTCGTCCTCATCGTCATCCGATTCTTCTGATTCCGAAAGCCCCGCACACAGACCGCCCCCTACACGCAACATGTCTTCCTTCACTGCCGTTCCCCTTGCCGTAATCGAACTCAAAGACAACAAACTGCCCATGCTCGGAGCTGGAGATTTGTCACCGAAAATCATTAGAGACTACGAGCAAGGATGCATTGACTTCTTTGCCCACAAAAACATCGCCGCCGACAGCCAGGTCCGCCGCTGCTTTACCTCGTTCCGGGATGACAGAATACGCGACTGGATTGAAGGGGATCGTGTTCGCATCATGGCCCTGACTTTCAAGGAATTCATTGCCGAGATGAGAGTAAATTACCTCCCCGACGACTGGCCTACTAAAATCCGTGTTAGGATCTTGAATGCTCGCCTTAACCCGAAAACGACATCTTTCTGGAGTTACGCGGCCGAGCTTCAGTCCCTTAACTCCCTCCTCATGGGGACAACATCCTGGTTCGATACCACCACCAATGCACTTCGCGAGAAGATCGAGGCGGGTTTAGATGTGGAATTGATGATGACATATTCAGAGAAGAAGGTCGAGGAGATTCCGGAGTTTCATAAGTGGCTGGATACAGTCAGACGGTTGGACGACACGCGCCGTAACCGTAACAAGCGCCAGCGCGAAGTCGCGGAAGAAGTACTGGCACGAGCGTCCAAACGTCCATCCTCCAACTCTCGCAACAACAACAACACCTCCACCTCCAATAACTCCTCCACCTTCGTCCGTCGCCCTAAATTAACTCCAGAAGAGATCACTCTGCTCGACGCGAACAATGGTTGTAGGAAATGCCGCAGATTCGAAGTTCAGTGCCAATCGAAGACCTGCACCCACGGCTACCCCGACGCCGCCACATATCACACTCTGACCGCCGACGACGTCGCCGCCGCTAAAGCCGCCAAAACGGGGAAAGCTAAAGCGCCGGCCCCAACTGCTAGTCATTCTACCAAAGTCGCTGCCGTTCTCTCAAACGATGGCTCCTCGTCATCATCGTCCTCCTTCGTCGCCGCCGTACTGCCATCCTCCCCTCATTCCTACGTCCTCGACGGCTCTGACTCGGGCTCTGATAGCTTCGAAGAAGTTGAGGTACGCACTGCTCCATCATCTGTCCCTCGCATTGCTCCGTTATCGGTTCCTCACATTGTGTGGGACGCCCTCGTCACTGGTCCTAATACTGAGTTCCCTATTCGTTCGCATACATTGATCGACTCCGGCTCACATATTGTTTTAATTGACGCAGGATTAGTGGACAGACTTGGCCTGCCTCGCCGCCCGTTACAGAACCCATTGAATGTCGCCGTCGCCCTTTCAGACCCCACTATGATAAACGAACCCGTTACTACACTGTCCGAATTCGTCCGACTACCGTTAACTTCTTGTGATCAGTCATGGACTTCATGTACTCTCCGCGCCGTTGTCGCTCCCGGTTTATGTTCCCCCATCATTCTTGGACTACCATTCCTACGTTCGAACTGTATTGTTTCCGACCATAGCTCTAATACACTTGTTGATAAACGTTCTGGTTATGACTTATTGAATCCAGGAATTGTCATACCGCCTACTGTCCGAAAGATATCACCCTTACGAAAAGCCCGTCAAAAGCTGGCTCCTCTTCGGCGGGAAATGATTAAGGAATTGACTTTCGTATGCGCTGAGCGCTTAGCTCGTCTCAATCGCTTAGGACTATTTGACGATGTACTACCAATAAATGTGGTAGCCGCCGTCCGTACTCGCATTGAACAATTGTCAAACTTGGAACACTTGAAGAAATTCGAGAACCAAGTAAAGGAAGAGTATAGGGATATCTTCGAACCCATCCCTCATATCGATGAATTACCTCGTGATGTCGTGGCCGAGATCCATCTGCGTAACGCGGAAACAACAATTAAAACACGGAATTACCAATGTCCTCGAAAATATCGTGAAGCATGGAAAACACTGATATCTCAACATCTCGAGGCCGGACGTATTCGTCCTTCTTCCTCGCAGTTTGCGTCTCCGGCTTTTATTATTCCCAAAGCGGACCCAAATGTTTTGCCTCCTTGGGTAAATGATTACCGCCAACTAAACGCAAATACTATACCTGACAACCACCCAATACCTCGCGTGGATGACATCCTCCACGATTGTTCGAAAGGAAAAATCTGGTCTACCATCGATATGACCAACTCCTTTTTCCAGACAAGAATGCACCCAGACCACGTACATTTGACTGCCGTATCAACTCCCTTTGGCCTATACGAATGGGGGTTATGCCTATGGGACTGCGAAATTCACCTGCAATCCATCAGCGCTGTGTCACGTCTGCTTTGCGACACCTTATCGGTAAAATATGTCATGTCTATCTGGACGACATTGTCATTTGGTCATCGTCACTGGAAGAACACCACGAGCATATTCGTCTTGTTATGAACGCCTTAAGGGCGTCTCGACTATACATCAATGCCAAAAAAACTAAATTATATTGCACAAGCATCGATTTTCTAGGACATCGTATATCCGCCGATGGGATCGAAGCAGATTCCAAGAAATGTGACCGGATCATTGCATGGCCTTGTCCATCATCGGCAACAGACGTCCGCTCATTCCTAGGCCTGGTTCGTTACATCGCCAACTTCTTACCGAAACTGGCAAACCACACAGGCATATTAAATGAACTGACTACAAAGGAATGCGATAAAGATTTCCCAAAGTGGACGACGAGGCATCAAACTGCTTTCGACGCTATCAAAGAGATTGTCATTGGACGTGATTGCCTGATATCCATTGACCACGACGACAAATCGAAAACTATTTTTATCACAACCGACGCCAGTGACTTACGCTCCGGCGCAGTCCTTTCTTTTGGCGAAACATGGGAGACTGCACGCCCTGTTGCATTCGATTCCTCTACCTTCAAAGGCGCAGAATTGAATTATCCGGTGCATGAGAAGGAACTTCTCGCTATCATTCGTGCACTCCGCAAATGGCGCACAGACCTTTTCGGGTCCCAATTTGTGGTTTTTACAGATCATAAAACCCTTCAGAACTTCGATTCCCAACGTGACTTGTCCCGAAGGCAAGCCCGCTGGATGGAGTTCCTTTCGCAATTTGACTTTAACATTCTCTACGTCAAAGGCGAGGATAACACGGTGGCAGACGCGCTCTCGCGTCTACCAGTACATATTTCCTCCACCGTTCCCAAATCGACTGTTGACAACGCTCCATCGTTCTTCGATATGCACGACGATGATTTAATATCGCGTTGCCTCGCGTCGATTGTTCCTGTGGCAAAGACTTCACCTTTTTCATGCGCATTTTCGCTCGCACGAGCAGCTGCCATTGTTCAAAAGTCGCCACCGTTGACATTGTCAATTACTGCTGATCCGTCGATACTCGCAGACATCAAGTCTGGCTATGTATCAGACAAGTGGTGTAAAAACTTGATCGCTGCCGAACCAGGAATGCCCCTGTTGCGGAAGGTCAAGGACCTTTGGTATTTGGGAAACCGTCTGATCATTCCACGGGTGGGCAACATCCGTGAACTCATATTTCGCACCGCTCATGACGCCCTTGGGCATTTCGGATTTGATAAATCGTATGCGGCGATTCGTATGGCATACTATTGGCCAAACATGCGGCGCGACCTTGAACAAGGTTATATTCCATCGTGCCGCCAATGCCAACAATTCAAGTCGGCATCGACCGCGCCTATCGGGCCCCTACATCCGCTTCCCATCCCGGACGCCCATTGTTCAAAAGTCGCCACCGTTGACATTGTCAATTACTGCTGATCCGTCGATACTCGCAGACATCAAGTCTGGCTATGTATCAGACAAGTGGTGTAAAAACTTGATCGCTGCCGAACCAGGAATGCCCCTGTTGCGGAAGGTCAAGGACCTTTGGTATTTGGGAAACCGTCTGATCATTCCACGGGTGGGCAACATCCGTGAACTCATATTTCGCACCGCTCATGACGCCCTTGGGCATTTCGGATTTGATAAATCGTATGCGGCGATTCGTATGGCATACTATTGGCCAAACATGCGGCGCGACCTTGAACAAGGTTATATTCCATCGTGCCGCCAATGCCAACAATTCAAGTCGGCATCGACCGCGCCTATCGGGCCCCTACATCCGCTTCCCATCCCGGACGCGCGTGGGGACTCAGTGGCGATTGATTTCATAGGTCCTCTGCCAGAGGACAATGGATTCAACTGCATATTATCTATGACAGATCGTCTACATTCTGACATACAAATTGTGCCGTGTCGTACCGACTTGACAGCCGAACAGCTTGCTGAATTGTTCTTCGATAATTGGTTTTGCGAAAATGGTCTGCCTCGCAACATCGTCTGTGATAGAGATAAATTATTCGTTTCTAAGTTTTGGTCGCATCTGGCCTCTTTCACAGGGGTAAAGATGAAAATGTCGTCCGCCTATCACCCGCAAACTGATGGCGCCAGCGAAAGATCGAACAAAACCATTAACCAGGCACTACGTTTTCATGTCGATCGTACTCAACAAGGATGGTCGCGGGCGCTTCGTCGCGTTCGATTCGACATTATGAACACTGTTAATAAATCCACTGGATTTTCTCCTTTCCAACTGAAGATGGGACGCAGTCCCAGATTGCTTCCGCCGATCGTGCCGATTTCCGACGCCGCGGACATTGAAGAATTGTCGGCACGAACTGTGATCGAGCAACTGCGCCTCGACCTGGCGACAGCAAAGGATAACTTGATGCAAGCCAGAATACAACAGGCAGCACAGGCAAATAAGCATAGGACGAACAGTTTTCCTTTTGCTATTGGCCAACGGGTACGGCTGTCTACTACACATCGACGCCGTGCATATCGTAAGAAAGGCAAGGACAGAGCGGCCAAATTCATGCCACGCTACGATGGTCCTTTTCAAATCGTGGCAGTACATGAGGAAGCATCAACTGTTTCTATCGCCATGCCAAATTCTCCCGATGTTTATTCAACTTTCCACACGTCCGAACTACTGCCGTTTGCTGAAAACGACGCCACACTGTTCCCATCACGCGAATTTTCACAACCGCCTTTGGTTTTCACTGAAGACGGAGTTATGGAGGCAGATGTGGAGAAAATCGTCGATTCACGGAAACGAGGTCGTGGACATCAATATTTGATTCGATATCTTGGATACGGACCCGAACACGACCAATGGCTCTCCGGAAAGGAAATTCAAAACAACACCGCGCTCGACGTGTGGGAGGCACAGAATGGGTTGGGATAATTATGTATCTTCCTTTCTCAATGTCCCTGCCACCGGTAGCTTTCCCACTGGGTTTTGACGCACCCGCGCGAGCAGTTTATTTTCATAACCTACCATCCCTTTTCCTGAATAACCTCTTCATTTTCTTACTGACATGGTTCTCATTTTTTTTTTGGATGGGGAGGGGTGTAAGCCTACAGTTACCACATTCATCACTTCCGACATACGACGTCACCATTTCCGATTCGACTAACGACTCGTCCGACCCGCCCGCTGTTATGATCCGTGAATAACTTTGGTGTATTCCGATGAATACACGAGTCGTAGGTTAAGCTAAGGATTCCAAGTAGTACTTGAGTTTTACTTGTAATCCGTGAGAATGAAAAGAAATGAAGTTTGTTGTCTTAAATCCTAATCTATCGAACTTTGCGTGTTTAACTAAAGCTAGCGCGGAGCAATAGCAGTTAGTCGACTTAATCCTAGCGCGAAGCAATAGTGATTAAGTTCAATTCTAAACTAATGATAGCGCGAAGCAATATCAGTGGTTTAGTAGTAGCCGTGGGAACGAGTACTTAGTTCACGCAGTGATGAGAGTTCAAAAAGTTAAAGATTACCCTATCTAACCTTTACATGCGAGTCTTTTAACTAAAATGAATCTTTGATCTAGAATCTTCTTGCAAGATCTCCAAAGATTGAGAAATCACTAAGTCCTTCCAGCGTGATCTTGATTTGAGCGGTAAGTACGCGTGTTGCCTCGAATTGGGCATTTCGGCGTTTAGCGCCGAATTCAAGGTCAGCGCGTTGACTTGGTCAATGCGCGCCGGAAGTCCAGAGTTCAATTCTTGAGAGTTGAAGACTTATTGGACTCGACGCGTTCATAGATCAACGGCGAACGCGCGCGTCAATAAGTTTGGAGTTCAATTCCTGCAAGTTGAAATATTTTTAGAATACAAAATCAAGTTGTTACTAACAGTTGAATGTTAGTTGAAGTAAAAAGTAAGTGAAAACTAAGTCGTAATCAAAGGTAAAGTAACGAAAAAGGGTAAGTATCGGTAGTACCATAACATACCCCCCCCTGCCTTTGTGTTTCGACTTATCAGTTCTTTAGTACATACAATAGTCCGCCATATCTGTGTCTTCTACCTTAATTCCTACTTCGTTGTACTCCACCATCATGTCCATGTCATCGGCGGATGTAGTGGAGTAAGCGTCATCGTAAGCGGAAAGCGTCGGGTAGCGAGCATTTCGAGCGGCATTAGACATCACCGGATGCAATATCATACGTCGGTCGGGGTTAGGGAAATCAGCGTCATTTTGATGGCTGAATTCCGAGTGTGTTTAGCATGAGTGATTTTAAATAGAAGTAAGTGCGTACTTGGATAGTGTGGGGTGTAGGATGAGCTCGCGCGACTCTGGGTGAGTGGGAAGATGGGTCCATTCGATCCCGTTAGCGATAACAGCCGGCCCATAATTGTCTACGCCACTCCAGCTCCAACCACACCCAGCACCGAGCCGCGCGCTACGGATCCGGGCTGCGACAATCCATTCTACTGCCTCACGTCCAGCGAGTTGAAGGTCGTGGTAGATGGCCTCAACCGTTTCGCGGGTGAAACCAAGGGCTAGGGGATTGGTGGTGTTCCGAATGCAGTTCATCGTAAGCAGTCGAGGAGGAGCAAGACCGATTTGTTGAAAGAGTAAGGGATGGATGTTAAGAGATGCGCGGTCCGCGCCGTCGGGAAGGTAGTGATTGGCGGCGTACGCGATATCTTTGGTAGTGTTTAGAAGTACGCGCCAGAGGGCGGTGCTAACCTCGGGATTGATGCCATAGGCGATGATTTGACCTTGGACTTCGATAGAAGTGACGTCGTCATTGGATAAGTTACGGTGTAGCGGGGAGACAGCGTTGGTGATTTGTTGTGTTAGTCGATCGGAGAGAAGGTGGAGTTGGGCATGGGCTGGGGAGTATTGGGTAACGGACATAGTGTTTAGAGTGAGTTAGAAGAGTTTGTTGAGCGTTTTGAAGGGCGTTAGTTGGTTCGTTGATTTTTTATTGGTTTTTGCTCAAGCTTAAATAGGCGCTCAGCGTTATTTTGGGATTTGTGTTCCACGCGCCTTCTTTGCCTCATGCCACTCCTTCAGTACCAATGGTGCGTTCGTTAGGTCTTTCGCTGTTAGCCAAAGGTCTGATTCCGGTCCGTATCCCAGGTAGCGTGTTCGATAAATGGGAATTCGCCTACCATTCCGAGCCTTCTTCCATGCTTCACCGACTATTGCTTCTACCTCGTACTCAACACGCACATCGAAATCCTCGCGGTTAAGTTTCTTTCTGGGTCTTTCTCCGAGCTCGGCTGGGGACTCGTGATATTTTTCAAGGTGAGCAATGTTAATCACCGGGTGAATCCCATAAGACGCCGGTAGCCTTATTCTGTAAGCTACGGGGCTTACTTTCTGTAGTATCTCGAAAGGTCCGTCATACTTCATTAATAACTTCTGACCTCGTCCCGATTCTTTCTTCAAGAGCTTCAGGCTATGGGGATTTAGTAAGACCTTGTCTCCTTCTTCAAATTCAATATCTAATCTGCCTTGATCATATGCTCGTCTCTGGAACGCGAGGCTCAGGGTCAATGCGTCGACCGCGCGTCGTCTTTCCGCTTCGAAGTTTTCCGCCATCCTCAACGCGTTTTCGTGCAACGTTTCGATGGATGGTTCATTCATTTCGCTCCCGCTGATGCCGCCTGATCTGATACCACTCGGGTGATGTATCAATGTTGAACCCGTGTTCGGATGATACCCTCGTAATAGATATGCCGGTGAAAAGCCGGTCGATGTGTGCGGCGACGTGTTATACGACAATGCAAGTGCGTCTAATAGCTCTTCCCAATTATTTCTCTCGGGATTAATGTACGCTCTTAACGAGATTTCTAGGTATTGGTTCATTACCTCCGTTTGTCCGTCGGCCTGCGGATGATACGATGTCGTCAGCGCGCGCTTCATCCCCATCAATCTGCATAACTCCTTCCAGAAGTCGCCCTTCCAACGCGTGTCTCGATCAGTAATCACTTGGCGCGGCAATCCGAACTTGGCGACCACATGATGAAAGAATAATCTCGCTGTTCCTTCCTCAGTCACGGTAGTGTTGGTAGGTATGAATATAGCGTATTTTGTAAGTTTGTCGACTATCACTAATATGTTATCGAATCCGTTTGATTCCGGTAGTTCCGGTATGAAGTCCATTGTTACAACTTCGAACGGCTGACTAGGGATCGGAATTGATTGCAGCATTCCAAGCGGAGCGTGCCTTTTCGGTTTGGATTTCTGACAGATGTCGCACGTTTTAACGAACATCTTGATCTCTCTTGACATCCGAGGCCAGTAATAAGTGGCGCTGATTCTGTTGTAAGTTTTAAAATAACCTCCATGTGCTGATTCACTGATAAGATCGTGTGATTCGGCCATGACTTCAGATCTTAGTTCCTCTGGTACGCATAGTCTCGTGTTGCCTAACCCGTCCTCAAAATACAATAGACCGTCCTCGTTGTATAGGTATTGGGGATATTCGGATCGGATACCCTCCTGAGTCCGCATGGAAATTAGTACTTTCGAAAAATGTGAGTCGCGCTCGTATGCTTCCCTCCATCTTTTGATCTCCGAAGTTTCCAGATTTACGAGAATTGAGTACCCGCGGCAAGTTTGATAAGGTATGCATACATCGTCCATCTCTTCTACTTCCATCCTAATGCTTGTTTCCTCAAGGTCGTCGTCAATCATAATCTCCTCCTCTGATCTTAAGTAGTTGGATGCTACGGTGAGTAATTTTTCCTCAAACCGTGGCCCGAGTTCATCATACATATTCTTTAGTGGATCTGCCGTTGGTTTAAGATTCAAACTCTCGGTTGCATCAATTTTAGGTCCTTCCTGATCAGGTATACGACGCCGAAGCCTTGAGATTGGGTCCACATTCGAGTGAACTCGTCCAGCTCGGTGAACAATTTTCATGTTTGGAAACGCCGAAAACACTAACCCCCACGTCAATAGTCTTCGATTAACATTTTGAAACGTCTTGCTCCAGGTTAAGGCAGCGTGGTCTGTGATTGCAAAAATTCGTTCACCTTCTAGGTATGGTTGAAACTTGATTAACCCTTCCTTCAATGCTAACGCTTCTCTTTCAGTAGGAGAGTAGTTACGCTCGGCTGACTGAAGCACTCGGGACCAGTACGCGATTACGCGTTCCGTGTACACGACCGTGTCTTCAAAATTTTCATTCCATTCGGCGTTTACTGGTATGTCACCATTCTCCTTTACTAAAGCCGTTACTAGTTCTGGGATGGACTCCTTGTTTTTGTAGGCCTTTTCTAATTTTTCGTAAGCTTTCGTTCCTCTCAGATCGCGTATCTTGATAGGCTGAACTTGCTGTAGGATTGCCGCGAGTCCAAAGTCGCACGCGTCGGAGTATATTCGATACGGTAACCCCGGCATAGCGTGTCCTCGAACGGGAGCTTCTGTTAAAACCTGCTTGCATAACTCGTATGCTTCCTTTTCCTCTTCTCCCCATTTCCACTTAGTCCCTTTCTTCAATAGTTGGAACATCGGATGTGCAATCCAAGCGTAAAACGGTACATACCCCGAGAAATAAACCATCATGCCCAGAAACATTTGTAGAGTCTGTACATTTTTCGGTTCTTCGAGATCTATAATCGCTTTAACCTTTTCTTTGTGGGTAGATAATCCTAGCCTCGATACCTTCTGACCTAATAACAGAAGCGATTGGTAACCAAAATGACATTTAGATGGTGATAATGTTATTTTAGATCCTAGAATCGCCTTCAACACTTCGTCTACGTGAGTGATATGATCCTCGAAGGTTTGTGAGAATATAACGATGTCGTCTATGTATACTAACGCGAATATCCATAAGAAAGGTGCAAGTACCTCCTGCATAACGCGTTGAAAGACCGCCGGCCCATTCCGAAATCCAAACGGCATCCTATTGAAATGGTACAATCCTCGATGGGTTCTAAAGGCTAGTTTCTCCCTGTCTTTGGGATCTACAGTTAGTTGAGTGAAGCCTGCTAGCGCATCCAGGGTCGAAAGATACTGACTTCCGGATAATGATTGTAGGATATCTTCTTGTCTTGGTAAGGGGAATTCATCCGGAATCACTGCTTCATTGAGTCTTCGTAAGTCTATGACCATTCTTGGTTTCCCGTTTCGATAAACGATGAATACCGGGGCTGCCCAAGGACTTTTCGAAGGTTCGATAACTCCTAAATTAATCCAGGAATCCATCTGCTTGTTGATTACTTCTCGGTTAGCCGGTGATGCAGAATATGGGGGTACTGATATAGGCTTAGTTCCCGGTACAAGTGGGACTGGTACGAATGTATCAAAGTTCCCCAGTTTACCATTTAATCCGAATACTGCGCGATTCTTAACAACGACTTCTATAAGCAATTGACGTTGTTCCTCCGTTAGTTCTTTAGAAAAGTCTAGTTCCTCAATTAATTGACTGTCGTGCGTCATCCCTTCAGGTATTTCAGCAGTTTTTGGACCGCCTTCCACTGGTGCTTCGGAAAGGGGGTCTTCCTCTATTCCGATTCCCAATGCTGGATTCAGACCTATGTTGACTTCGCTTTTAACAGTTCTCGTGCATCCGGCTTCCGCAATACCATTCTGGGTCTCTATGATCGATTTAACAAGATTAACGTGTTCTCGTCGCGATATTTCTTCTTTCAGACTTCCATGTCGTTTCCTATCTAACCACGTACTAGGATCTTGTGCTATTCCCAAAGCTTGACCTTCCGCGATTGTTACAGGAAAGGTGGAGAAGTTAGAGACATGTAGTGTAGGTTTGTTTCGACTTGTTAAAGTGTCAGGTGCGCCGTAAATATCTTCTTGATTCCGATTTGTGGCCAATATTCTTTCGATGTAAAGAAACTCTGATTTAAACGGGTAAGTGGTGTAAACAGATATTTCCTTCGAAGTTCCCGGTGCGATAATCACTTGGTTAGTAGATCTGACGCTTCGATCTTTTAGATTTTCTCGTTTACGCCGCTTTTGCAGTTGGGCTCTTCGATGACTCTTAATACGCGATATCTTTTGTCCAATCTCCGGAACCGTCCGTATTTTGAAGGCGTGCCCATCCTCGTCTTCGTATCTAGGGTTTAAACTGCTGTACACCTCCATTGATCTTCCAGTGTCTCCAAATTTCAACCTGGTACGTCCTTCTTCTCGGATCGTCGATATTGAATATTGATCTGTGAAATCGTTTCCTAGTATGAATGGGGTACTCATTCCTTTAACCACGTACGCTTCGACTTCTATCTTTATTGGCCCATCGTCCGTTTCGAAAATTAAGTCTAGCATGACGTATCCGGAGATCGTAGTGCTCCCGGTTACTTGTACTAAATTTATCCGTTGACCGGTTCTAATTTTAGGCGATCTTATCAAACCGTCGAGCGTCTTTTGGGATATTAGAGTTATATCCGATCCTGAGTCAATAATCACTGGTATGGCCTCGCTCTCTCTTTCGTTGATTTTGACTAGTGTTTCCGTAGCCTTAGCTCCAAGGAAAGCGCATCCGGGCGGTCTGGCCATGATCTTTGTAAGCCGGATCATTTTATCATTCTCGTTTCCGGCTTCCACGCGATAAGATACTTTCTCAACTTCTTGAGCAAACCGCCTTCGCGATCTTCTGTTCAATGAAGGCTTAGGTTCGAATCTTGAAGACCTGTACGTTCCATTGACTTCGTTTACTTGAGTGTTAAAGGATTTTGTGGTTTGATTTGCAGATTCCCCCTCCAGATCGGCGACTGGCTCATCTTCTTGAGCGCCGTCAGCATTCGACTGAAGGGGTTGATCAAAATCCTCCCTTTCATCGTCTGACGATAGTCCGTAATAGAGGTCGTCATACTCATTCTGGGCAGATTTCTCTTCGTCATCGACTTGAGCTAAATTGGTACGTGCATTCCGATTGCCCTTCCGAGAATACTTACACTCGTAATCCCAATGTTTTCCGCTACCGCAATGTCTGCATGGTCGCGCTCCTTTGTCTTCAGGAGTAGTCCTAGGTGAGACATTTAAATCATCTTTGGGAAATTCGGGCTTTGAAGCAGCCTTACTCCATCCAACTTGATTCGTTCTTGCAGTCTTGAAGTTCTGATAGGGTTTCGGGTTATTGTAAGGTTCTCTTGAATTCACTCCTCCATAGTTATAGTCCGTTCGCGATCCTCTACTAACATCTAATGCTAGAAGGTTCTCTTCGTAGTACTTGATACCAATCTGGAATTCCTCGAGATTGTTATATAGATGCGGTGTTAAGATTGAAGTCCAATGCTTAGGTACGCTATTCATGATTTCGTTGATAATTTCCCGATCTGAATAATCGTATACCAATTCAATCAACTCCTTCTTTCTAATGTAGAATTCACTAGGAGTTTCGCGACCGTAGCCCGGTTCTCGATACTGCGCCTTGTTTGCGCGGCTTTTTTGTTTATCGAGGTACGATCTGTTCATGTAGTATTCACCAATCCCTTCTCGTAACGTTGACCAGTTAACTTCTAGTCTACGACGTGTACTAGCACTTTGACTGTAGTACCAACTTTCGGCGCTTCCTTTAAGTCGTTGAGGTACGAGCGCTCCTAGCTGTTCAAAGACCTTATCTGACCTCTCTGAAAGAACATTAACTTTAGTCATCCATCTTCCTAATGTTTCAGTATTGCCGTCCCATTCAGGTATAACTTCCATTTTCAGCTTATTCTCAAACTGAACTTCTCGTGCCGAGTTATCCTTGCGTTCCTTAGGATCGTTTGAATCCTTCCTATGTGATTTATCCGGCTTTCTACCTCCTCGATCTCGCTTACCCGAACCGTCGTCTGAATCACTACTTCCTCCGTCCGATGGTTCCGGATCTCCTCGTTTCTTTCGAATCGAGTCATCACGGCTTCCCTCGTGAGTACTCCTTTCAGATTCCTCATCGTCCCTGTCTCCTCTTCGCCTTCTCGGTATATGTGGCGGGGTTTCCCTTCCTCCAGAGTGTTTATTAGTAAACAAATCTTGGAATTTTCTAGAAGTGCTAGCGTGCTTTCCTCCACCAAATACTGATGCGTTTTGATTGTTAAAAGATCTTGAGTTATTCCGAGCCGTATTCTGCATGAAGCGGGAAATGCTGTCCGGATCGAAATCAAAGCGCGCTTCTTGAGGTATGCGATCATCACGTCTATGCTTTCCCATGTCTCCATCATCTTTCGGTTTACTGACATCTTTGAAATCATAGTGATCAGCTAGATACCCCAAAAACTCTTCTACGTCCTTTCGATAACAGGCTCCAATAATTTCGAAATCATTGGCCGTCCAGAACTCCGTCGCCTTTCCATCGGGTCCCCATATCGGCAATGAAGGTAACCCTTCGCCCGATAATATAAGAGCGTTTCTGGCGTTCTCTAGTCGTTTAAAAAGCAACACCGTTAGCTTCTTTAATATCTCCTTGTCTACGGTAAAGGTGTAATAGAATTCGTTATCATATTCGAGGACGTTGGTTAAGAGTTCTTCAAGTAATGTGCTTTCTTCTTTGAAAAGAGTTCGACTCTCACTTCTCGTGAGAAAACGAGTGTTGTCGATGCGAGAATCCTTGTTCATAACTTCCCCAAGTTGGATCGCTTCATTCCATCGGGCTTTGATGCGTGCAGATCGCTCATCCTTTTCTGAGAAGAAGGAGGCAATTCTTTTGCAGGCTAGGAACCCTACTTCTGTTCTAGTGTATGGGTTATTCCAAGTATTGACCTTAGGGAGAGGTACATCTAATCCTTCGAGTGGCGCGAAGTAATCTAGCTCTTTAGGTTTTGTAGGCGGGTTCTCCGTTTGAGATCTCGGTGATAGTGACCTTGTGTGTTCGAGTTGCTCGAGTTCCTGTCCCTCAACATTACTAGTACCTACTTCAACCTCGTCACCAGGCCTGCTATGTTGTTCGTCCGGTTGCGCGCTTTGCGAGTTGTTAGTCTTGCGCGGTTTTGCCGGCATGGTATCTCGCGGTATCGTTAAGTTCCCACGCTTGCGATAAGATTAGATATTGTAAGACTTTCCGGGTGTGTCCACCAATGTTATGATCCGTGAATAACTTTGGTGTATTCCGATGAATACACGAGTCGTAGGTTAAGCTAAGGATTCCAAGTAGTACTTGAGTTTTACTTGTAATCCGTGAGAATGAAAAGAAATGAAGTTTGTTGTCTTAAATCCTAATCTATCGAACTTTGCGTGTTTAACTAAAGCTAGCGCGGAGCAATAGCAGTTAGTCGACTTAATCCTAGCGCGAAGCAATAGTGATTAAGTTCAATTCTAAACTAATGATAGCGCGAAGCAATATCAGTGGTTTAGTAGTAGCCGTGGGAACGAGTACTTAGTTCACGCAGTGATGAGAGTTCAAAAAGTTAAAGATTACCCTATCTAACCTTTACATGCGAGTCTTTTAACTAAAATGAATCTTTGATCTAGAATCTTCTTGCAAGATCTCCAAAGATTGAGAAATCACTAAGTCCTTCCAGCGTGATCTTGATTTGAGCGGTAAGTACGCGTGTTGCCTCGAATTGGGCATTTCGGCGTTTAGCGCCGAATTCAAGGTCAGCGCGTTGACTTGGTCAATGCGCGCCGGAAGTCCAGAGTTCAATTCTTGAGAGTTGAAGACTTATTGGACTCGACGCGTTCATAGATCAACGGCGAACGCGCGCGTCAATAAGTTTGGAGTTCAATTCCTGCAAGTTGAAATATTTTTAGAATACAAAATCAAGTTGTTACTAACAGTTGAATGTTAGTTGAAGTAAAAAGTAAGTGAAAACTAAGTCGTAATCAAAGGTAAAGTAACGAAAAAGGGTAAGTATCGGTAGTACCATAACACCCGCCCATCGTCGATATGGGCTCCCGATGTCCTCCCGACTCTCTTGGATTTAGGTTTAGACAGAGTAGCCCTTTTCCTATAAAAGGGCGCCAGAACAGCACATATCCTTACCTATCTTTCTTTCCCTCTTCTCTCTCTCTCTCTCTCACTCTCTCATATCTCGAGATCACCCGTATTCGCTCAATAAACAGAGTCTTCGCTTGTTTATTTCGGTTCGTGCCATTTCAGTGTATCTACGTCCCCATATAGGGGACACGATTCCAGCACATCGACTGAGGATCCTGAAATGAGTCCTAACTTGTGGATATCGAAATGAACTGATCGGCAAAGTGTAGATTTATATCTTGGTCAATGGAGCTCCTCGCGTCAGAAGTAACAAGTTGCTGACTTGGGCTCATCACCCGAAGGCTTGAGAGATGCTGTTCGTGGGTTTATCGCTGACCACGTACCTCAACTCCACTTTGTAAAATTGAACAGAATGTGCGTACATTAAGCCTAGTCGAAAGTCTGAGAGCTGGTTAGCGAGTTCGGTATGGGGGAGGAGAACTTCCGAAGTTCCCTGGAGAAGGCATGATTATGGGTCATCTGACCGCTTTTGTCCGAACACAGCCACCGCCCATCCACATCAATCCAACCATCATCCGAATCGTTCTTGTCCTTGACCCCATGCGAAGACTAAGGATTGAGTACAATTGGCCACGATGATTACTGACAAGGATACCATAAGTATACGATTTGTAGGCGAAGTATATAGGCGCAACAAGCACAAAACAGCGATTTTTCCTCGAAGAACAAATGGCTGAGGACTCAACTGTGTTGCCATCGCGAAAATTTGCGATATATCAACCAAGGACGGGTTTGATCATGAAATTGTCTTGTCTATCCATTCCTATTCTACCGTCCTGCTCTGCGAGTCCACCGGTCCCTTCCATCCCTCCCCGTCATCTAGACAGCTCACCATAGCTTTGACGAAGATGCCACCATGAACTTTATTTTGAAGAAGCATTTCACGATGAATTCAAGGATCCTCCCTCCGATGGTCAAAAGCGACTCTCGATTAGGACCCGGATCGAGCGATGGCTCCCTTTCGAGAGCGACGGGTCTGCCACTTCACTTCGACTACCGTTTCAACCTTCTCGCCACATGGACCAGATGTTCCGAAATATAGGGAAGTCGGAGAAGAGCGTGTCTCTCGCAACTCCGCCACCCATCTCGCAACTCCCCACAGAACTGCTCATGGACATCTTCTCCTGTTGCGTGGAATCTGACACCTCGCTTCCGGTGCATCCTGGGGATAGGAAACGGGATTCCAAAATAGACCTGTCGCATGTGTGCAGCAGATGGAGGGATATCGTGTTGTCGATGCATGATCTCTGGACTGCATTCTCCATTCGTGAGCCGAAGACACACAAATCTTTGTTGATGAGAGTCTTGGATCGACATGCGGCTTCTCTGAGGGATTCCTTACAGTCCTGGATTGGTCGCTCTGGACACCTACCAATACAGCTTTTCCTCGATAACATATCGCGCTCAACTACACTGGACGTCATGCCGCATGTTCATCGTTGCAAACTTCTGAGCCTCAAGGTCAACCACCTCACGATACCGAATATGTTAGCCCTCTTTTCGGAAACTTTGTCCCATCTACAAGAATTTCGTTTCGGTTCGAGTATATATGGCGACGTTCCTCTTGATATAGTAGGCACTAGCGCTCTACACAACCCATTGCATTGGCATAACCTCTCGAGACTTGTTTGGACTGGCCGCGAGACGTCATTTTCGCTTGTAGGTGTCGAGATGCCGAACCTCACGGACATCAGTATTGAGTCCAGTCACCTCCCGATCGACCAGTGCGTTCGCTTTCTCTCGGGTTGTCCAAAGCTTCAGAGGGTACACTTGTGTCGCGTTTCCATTGACGACCGCCCTCGGATACCCATACCGCACCCGCGCATCGAATTGCTCCACATCAAATGCTACGACGACGACCCGTGCTTGCTCCTCCGATACTTCGACCTCCCGTCGCTCAACGACCTCCACTTATCGAGTCGA
This sequence comes from Lyophyllum atratum, assembly GCA_014905825.1. Classification (NCBI taxonomy): domain Eukaryota; kingdom Fungi; phylum Basidiomycota; class Agaricomycetes; order Agaricales; family Lyophyllaceae; genus Lyophyllum; species Lyophyllum atratum. Next base: position 119,091 of record JACGCN010000011.1, on the reverse strand, counting down.
CGTCTGGGGTGGACTCAGCCAGCATATCAATCATTCGCCGATTTCGCCGCTCGTTCGTCCTGTCATCTCAAGTCTTTTTAAATTACAGAGGACTGGCACAGGGAGCCCGACGACCACTTCGCTGGCTACATATCCCTTCCTTGTCTCCAGAGTATCACAGCCCTTAAGCATAAAGCGCCAAAGCGGCCTCTCAAACGACACCCTAATGCTCCTCATGTATCCCCGGTACCGTTATCTCCCTTGCTTGAGGACGCTTTGGTTGAACGGCTGTGCGACGAGCGATGGAGTGCTTGGTGCAGTCATCTCGTCCCGGTTCCTGACGGACGATGAATGGGATTCTCCGATGTGGTCGTGTATCCGAACTCACGCGGGGCCGGACTACTTTTTAACTCTTTCACGATCACCTCAACCTTCACCATCGCGTGCCATCTCAATTTCTATGTTACCACTTCTTCGTTACGCTCCCCATCCCCGACACGACTTACCTTTGATTTGATTCTAGGGACTTCCAAAGCCGCTAAGCGCCCAGCCGGCGTGATATCCCTTCCCCATCGACAATCTCATTCCGCGTCTGCCGCGTTCGACGACGAGTTTCTTTCGGGCTTCAATATGGACAACGTCTCCTTTTTATTTACCTTACCCATTCGTTGCTCGCCAGGTCCAGAACCCGAGGAGTCGTACGAAGGCCAGACGAGTAAGGGTGCACCTCCCATGGTTTAACCACCACGCGCTGTTTGGGGCCCAGCTGCGAACTCCATGAGACCGAGTGCACCCCGAGTAAGGCTGAGCACGACTCTGGGTAACTCGTGGGTCGAGACGGGTTTACTCGTGGGAAAACTCATGGGTATGTCACCCATGGATCCGGATCACCCATTAGGCACGGATCCCTAGGGATCTGGGTACAGGATATTGCACTGTGGGTACTCATCCTGGGTACCTGTTACCTTAGTTTTATTTAGAGTCTTTATTTTACTGTGAATGACAGGTCAACATTAAATGCTCCTACCTGTCTTGGTTGGTACCTTTCTGTAAGTCAGGTGGATGTCTGAAATACATCATTCCATGAGACTACTGTAGTGATTCGACCTACTCTTCAAGGGGTGTTACGCGTTACGAAATTTTTGATCTCTTCACCTCTTCAAGGGTCCGATTTCAGCGTTACGAACAGGTACATCTCTTCATGCCACATTCGGACAACCGGTGCTGAGTGGCGATTAATAGAGTACCTAGTGGGTGTATTTTATAGTTCAGAATATTGCGATTTTTGACCGGAATTTTTTTGGGCCGTAACGCTCTTCAAAATGTTTTGTGATGCGTTACGAAGGTGAAAATCTCTTCATCTCATGGCCTACGTTACGCGTTACGTGAAGACTAGGTCGAAACACTACAGTATGCTGAAGTGATTTGAGTTTCTGGACTCGGTCAATTGGGTCGGTGACTGTGCCAAACAATGACAGTAGAATAGTAAAATGCCCCTACATGCCTTGGGACCTTTCTGTAAGTGAGATGAATGTCTGTAGTATAATTTTTGTAGCTTGGAATAGACATTACTTGTGGGTACCTCTGGGTACTCTTGGGTGTGTTACTACTCATGAGTACTTGTCAATGACGAGTACTCGACCCACGGGTTTCAAATACCCATTGACCCATACTTGTATGGATCTGGGTACTAGTTTTGGATGGTAAAATACCCATGAGTACGGATCTGGGTAACTCACGAGTGCACTCGTGCTCAGCCTTAACCCCGAGCAATTCCTGGCTGGAAGACGGCTTCGACGGTGGCGGTCCTGGTAAGCTTCTTTTCCTTCATCTTTTATTTAAAGTTTAGACATTCCTCGCGCCATCGTCATCTCACGCACCGGCGTCATTGTTTCCTCGACTATTTCCGATTCGACCAACATACCTTTCCTCCATAGTTCTTTAAATAGCATCCGAAAACTGTATAAAAGGGCAACGAAATCCCTCTATAAAAACATCTTATCCTCGGATCCCCAGTTTTCCCTTAAGTCCTCTCGTGTCTCGTCTTTCTCCTTCTCGAATATCTCGTCTTTTCGTCCACCGAGGCGTCGAGTCAGTTTCGGCCGTTTCTTGTCTGTTCCGATCCGTGTGCCTCGGCCCGCGTTTTGCTTCCGTCCGATCACTTCACGTGGAGGCTGCGTCCTTCACCCCTCGTTCTCCCTTTCCTATCTCACGTGTAGGCGCTTGTTCTGTGGGCGAGCGACCCGATATCCGTCCCCAAGTAGCATAAAAACTACTACCACACCGACCCGGTTGAGGAGTGTGGGTGTGGGATATGGGTTAACGCACCTTTGCCCATCGAGGCACGGCCCTGCGTCTGAAGATTATAAGGGGAGATTGCCTCATGAACGGGACAGTGCGGTTCTTGGTTGGTTGGTTAGGGCGGGCTTTAGAGTTCACTATATCTACTAACAGGAAGATGGGGCTTGACTGGGGCGAGATATGCTCGTGGCGCAGCTCAGTCGCCTATACTGGGTAATGGGGGCTTCCAGTAAGAATAGTCTGGATTCTCTCCATTGGAACGATGGAAGTTGTGGTCCCATCTGTATGAGGCTCTTACGAAATGATATGGGACGAATGTAGCTAATCTTGGTTCGCAATCGTGGTTACAAAATATGCGGACTACTGGTCCTCGGATGAAATGCTCGTCAGTTGAGCCCGACAGTAACATTTGGAGTTGAGTTGTTTCTATTTTTAGACATTGCCAGCACGTACTGTACGACCGTCGACACTGATGCAAATGCGCGTTTGGATTGGACCCTTTTGCTCTCTCCCTACATATACCTTCATATATTCTCAATCCCTGCGATCCCTGTTTCTCCCGCATCGTCAACGATCCCGTCGACCCTGACGTCTTGTTGGGAAGATATCATGGTCTCCATTGGAGGCAGCCGAAGCATCTGTTACGCGTGTATCCAAGCCACAACCAGACCATCGATTATTTTGATGTGATATGCCCGAAGCTTCTCGTCGAGCTCCAAAGTTAGACGTGAACGAAAGCTGAGAGTATTCTTCTACGAGCTCGAAGGACGCAAAAGATACCGCGAACAGTGACAAGGCCAAAGAGCTTGGTATCAAACGAGGTATGCATACGCGATCCGTTCGTGCTATCCGTTTTACGGCGTTCTGAGGCCTATGCGTTGAGGGTGAGACAAGCAGACGCGCTGAGCAAACTCGGGGTCGACCCCTATCGTCACCGATCAGGAGACGTTTTGATATGTCGTAGTAGAACTTCAACGTCGACAAGGTCTAGCCCTCGTTTTTGACGTTTTGAGAAGATGGGCATATTGAAAGATGACCTGAAGCTGAATTCGAAGGTGGCCATTTGAGTCTATTGAAAAATTAGAAAAGTCATCAACTCACGACAAGCCATGTTGCTGATGGTCACAACGATGCAGCTTGACTACAAATCTTCGTAGAATAGAGAAACAGCTGTGCACGGCGGAATCAAGCCGCGAACATGCTTCTGCCGAAGAACTGCGTGAAACAGGAACGTGGGAACATTCTTGGTCAGAGGGCAACAGTTTGCTCCTCACGACTTTGCTCCTGACCTCCAGCAACGGCTCCACGCCGCCCTTGACGATCCTTGCGACCCTCCAGCGGTCGACACTCACGTTCTCTCCCTTTATTTCTCTACAAAAAGCCGGCTTTACTGCTAGGAGCGGCCCCCTTTGCCAGCACCATGGACCGACACTCGTCAGCGACCATGAGTGTCCACCAACGGCTCGAGGCGGTCACAGACCTCACCCATCTTTCTTCACCGTCGGACGACGTTATAGTCGCATGTCTCCGGGAGCGGTTCATGACGGACAATATATATACGAGTATTGGCTCTTCGGGTATCGTTGCACTCAACCCCCACAAGTACGTGACGTCGAATTCGGACTCGGTGATGCACAAGTACGCGGCAGAGTATCGCGACACATCCGAACACAAGCAGCCCTTGCCGCCGCATATCTTCCAGCTGGCGAATAATGCGTACTACCACATGAAGCGGACCAGCCAGGACCAGACTATCGTCTTTAGGTGCGTAGTTGTTCGTTGACCTACCACCCCATTCTAACTTTTCCAACAGCGGTGAGACTGGTAGTGGCAAATCGGAGAACCGCCGTCTGGCCATCAAAACCCTGCTCGAGCACTCCGTCCCCAATCCAGGCAAAAAGGGGTCCAAGCTCGCCACCCAAGTCCCCGCTTCTGAGTTCGTGCTCGAAACGTTCGGCAACGCACGCACGCTCTTCAACCCCAACGCTTCCCGCTTTGGAAAATATACCGAACTTCAGTTTAGCGACAGGGGCCGGTTATGCGGTGTCAAGACCCTTGACTACTACCTCGAGCGGAACCGCGTCTCCGGTGCCCCTTCTGGGGAGCGCAACTTCCACATCTTCTACTATCTCGTTGCCGGCGCCTCTTCTGAGGAGCGTCAGCACCTCCACTTGCTTGACAAGACGACCTATCGATACCTCGGTCAGCGCGGGGCAGGGGGCCGGCCGAACGGCGGTCGTGATGACGATGAGGTGCGGTTCGACCAGCTCAAGGTCGCGCTCAAGACGATTGGGTTGTCAAAGCGGCACGTCGCGCAGACATGCCAGCTCATCGCCGCCATTCTTCATCTCGGTAACCTCGAGTTTACCATCGACCGCAGCCGCAACGAGGATGCCGCTGTGGTCCGCAACACCGACCTGCTAGAAGTCGTCGCGGAGTTCCTAGGTGTACACCCGTCCGCGCTCGAGTCGGCCCTTTCGTATAAGACGAAGCTAATGAAAAAGGAGCTATGTACAGTGTTCCTCGACCCTGATGGCGCGTCTGATAACCGAGATGACCTCGCCAAGACCCTCTACTCCCTCCTCTTCGCCTGGCTGAACGAGCACATCAACCAACGCCTGTGCAAGGACGACTACACTACCTTCATCGGCCTCTTCGACCTGCCCGGCCCACAGAACATGACCAGCCGTGCCAACTCCCTGGATCAGTTCATCGTCAACTTCGCTAACGAGCGCCTCCAGTCTTGGACGCAGAAACGCCTCTTCGAGGCCCACGTCGCCGAGTACAACACCGAGGGCATCGCACGCCTCGTCCCCCAAGTCCCCTTTTTTGACAACGCCGAGTGCGTCCGCCTTCTCCAGACTCGGCCTGGTGGTCTCATCCACATCATGGACGACCAGGCGCGCCGTGCGCCGCGCAAGACGGACGCCACTATGGTCGAGGCGTTCCAGAAGCGCTGGGGTAACCATTCTGCATTCAAGAGCGGCGCACCCGACCGCAGCGGGGCTCCGACCTTCACGGTGAGCCATTACAACGGGCCCGTGACGTACTCGGCCGAGGGCTTCCTGGAACGGAATTTGGATGCGCTGAACCCGGACTTCGTTTCACTGTTGAGGGGTCTGGACGGGCAGGAGGCGACGGGGTCGATGAACCCGTTCGTGAAGGGGCTGTTTTCTGCGAAGGCGATCGCGACGCAGGCGCATCCTAGGAATGAGGATACGATCGTGGCTGCGCAGCAGGTGGTGAAGCCGATGAGGGCACCGTCGACCAGGAGGAAGAATACGATGAAGAGGATGCCGACGCTCAGGGAGTCTGGGGATGCGGAGGATAAGGAAGAAGAGGAGCCGGCATCGGGTGCGGGAGGGTCACCGTGTGTGGCGGGCGAGTTTAAGGCGGCGCTGGACACCCTGTTCGAGACGCTGGACGAAGCGCAGGCGTGGTATGTGTTCTGCATCAACCCGAACGACTCGCAGCTGCCGAATCAGCTGGAGGGCCGGAGTGTGAAGGGCCAGGTGCGCAGCGTGGGTCTTGTGGAGATCGCGAAGCGTTGTGTGAACGTGTTTGAGGTTGGGATGACGCTAGAGGAGTTTTGCGATCGGTATAACGTGGGCTTGGAGGCGGGAGGTGTGAGGGAGGGGACACCTGCGGAGAAGGTCCAGCAGGCGAGGACGGCGTTCGGTTTGACCGAGAGGGATCTTGTCCTTGGACAACATAAGGTACGTTACTCTTCCTCTCCTTGATGACCTGTTGATTGACATCTTCCTAAGGTCTTCCTGTCCCACCTCGCGTTCCACACGTTTGAGGACCACATCCGCTCACGTGACACCGAAGAGCAAAAGCGCAACCGCATCCGTGATGCTGAAGCAGAGGCGGGACTCAACCCTCGCGGTGTCGCAGACCCATATGCACCATACCTCTCCCCTGGCCTTGAAGGCGGCGAGATTTCACCCACACCCTGGGCAGGCGGTTACGGCGAGCCCGATAATAGCTCCAACCAAGCTCTGCCCCTCGTCGCCAATGCTTCACCCTTCCAGCGTGCGGAGATGTATGAGGATGAGTACGACGAGACCAAGTCCCTGCGCAGCGAGGACTACGACGGCCGTAGCCGCTTCACCAGCCAGCGCGACGACACACAGTCGAACTTTGGGTCCGAGTCGTATGCGCCTTCGAGGAACATGTTCCAGAACGACAAGAAGGCGTTGCTGAACGATAAGGAGATTCTGCCGGGCGAGATCCAGGATGGAGAGACGACGGAGGTGCTGAAGGAGAGTTCGGCGAGGCGCAAGTGGGTGGCGCTGTGCTGGATGCTCACCTTCTGGGTCCCGACGCCGCTGTTGACGTACCTCGGCCGCATGAAACGGATGGATGTGCGTCAGGCGTGGCGGGAGAAGCTGGCGATTAACATCCTCATTTGGATCTCGTGTGCCGGCGCGATCTTCGTCATCGCGATTCTGGGTTTGCTCATTTGCCCGACTGAGCATGTGTTCAATACGGTCGAGCTTCAGTCGCACTCGAGCACGTTGAGCCCGAACAACGTGCTGACGGCTATTCGTGGGGAGGTTTTCGACTTGTCGTCGATCGCTGTTGCCCACCAGCATATAGTGAGCGTAGTCCCGACCAAGTCGGTGTTGAAGTACGGAGGCCAAACTATAGACGCTCTTTTCCCTGTCCAGGTAAGTTACAACTGATCTATCTGTGTTCAATCTGTCTCATGTTTTCGACAGGTCAGCGCCCTCTGTAACGGTATCGACGGCAACGTTAGCCCCTACGTCACCTTGGACTCTAGGAACGTCACCGACCCCAATGCGCAATATCACGATTTCCGTGCCTTTACCAATGATTCCAGGCCAGATTGGTACTTCGAGAGCATGGTCCGCATGCGATTCCTGTATCGCCGCGGCTTTGTCGGCTATACGCCGAAGGAAATCAGGAAGATGGCGGAAACACACTCTGTTGGAATCTACAAAGGACTTATCTACGATGTTACGAACTACCTCAACAATCCTCCAGCAGTTGCCGCCCCCCATGGCACTGTAGCTCCTCCCACCAACACCAACTTTATGGACTCTGCAGTTCTCGACGTCTTCAAGTTTAGCTCCGGCCAGGACGTCACGAAGCAGCTTGATCAGCTTCAAATCGACCCCATCGTCCTCGCCAGACAGAAGATCTGCCTTCGCAACCTGTTCACCATCGGCCAAGTCGACAACCGTAATTCCACGCAGTGCCAGTTCGCCACGTACCTCCTCCTCAGCTTATCCATCATCATGATCACCGTTATCGGCTTCAAGTTCTTGGCTTCCGTCAACTTCAGCTCTGCCCGGGCGCCAGAGGATCACGACAAGTTTGTCATTTGTCAGGTTCCATGTTATACCGAGGGCGACTCTTCGCTGCGCAGGACCATCGACTCTCTGGCGCAGATGAAGTACGACGATAAGCGGAAGTTGATCCTGGTCGTTTGTGATGGTATGATTGTTGGTTCAGGCAACGATCGTCCGACGCCGCGTATCGTGCTCGACATTCTTGGTGCTGACCCGAACCTCGACCCGGAGCCGCTCAGCTTCTTGTCGCTGGGCGAGGGCGCGAAGCAGCACAATATGGGCAAGGTCTACTCTGGCTTGTATGAGCACGCCGGTCACGTCGTGCCATACCTGGTCGTTGTAAAACTCGGCAAGCCGACGGAGAGGTCGCGCCCAGGAAATCGTGGTAAACGTGACTCGCAGATGCTGATGATGCATTTCTTGAACAAGGTGCGTTCGTGTTCGGTCGTTTGATTTAGATGGAGCTGACGATGGCTGTAGGTCCACTTTAATGCACCGATGAACCCTTTGGAGCTGGAGATGTACCATCAGATCAAGAATGTTATCGGTGTTAACCCGACCTTCTACGAGTACTTGTTCATGGTGGATGCCGACACGACTGTGGATCCCTTCTCGGTGAACCGCCTTATCTCCGCGTAAGTTTTCATGGCGTATTGTAGTCGCCTTCGCTCTAACCACCTTGTAGTATGATTCATGACAAGAAACTCTTGGGTGTTTGTGGCGAGACGGAGTTGGCTAACGCTAAGCAGTCCATCATCACGATGATGCAGGTCAGTGTTTAGACTCGTCTTGCTGTCGAGCGACGCTGAGTTCTGCCCATAGGTCTATGAATACTTCATCTCGCATCACATGGCCAAGGCCTTCGAGAGTCTCTTCGGTTCCGTCACCTGTCTTCCCGGTTGTTTCACCCTTTACCGCCTACGCACACCCGACACCCACAAGCCCCTGCTGATCGCCAACGCGGTCATTGAGGACTACTCCGAAAACCGCGTCGACACCTTACACATGAAGAATCTTCTGCATCTCGGAGAAGATCGTTACCTAACCACGCTACTCCTCAAGCACTTCCCGCATAACAAGACACAGTTCGTCCGCGATGCCCACGCGTACACCGTCGCCCCCGACGATTGGAAAGTCCTTCTTTCTCAACGTCGTCGCTGGATCAACTCGACTGTTCATAACTTGGGTGAACTGATCTTCTTGGAGCAGCTTTGCGGGTTCTGTTGTTTCTCGATGCGCTTCGTTGTCATGATCGATCTCGTCTCTACTCTGACACAACCTGTTACTGTCGTTTATGTGCGTATCTCGTCTTTTAGTCGCGTTCTCTTTTGCTCAGGCCTGTTTCTTTAGATCGCTTATCTCATCTATCAAGTCGTTGGGCAACATAAACCTGTACCCGAGCTGGCACTCATCCTGATAGCCGCGATTTATGGTGTCCAAGCTTTGGTCTTCCTTTTGAGGCGTAAATGGGACATGATCGGGTGGATGATTTTCTATATCTTCGCCATTCCGGCCTTCTCTTTCTTCCTTCCGTTGTACTCGTTCTGGAAGATGGACGATTTCTCATGGGGTCAGACACGTGTGGTCTTGGGTGAATCCGGCAAGAAGATGATTGTCCATGTACGTTGTCGTCTGTCCTACCCAGTGCTTCCCGGCTAACTCTGTTCTGCAGGACGAGGGCAAATTCGACCCGCGAGCAATTCCTCTCAAGTCTTGGACTGATTACGTACGTCATCGGTCTGCATAAAACTGATGGTGGTTTTTCTAATCTGAACTAGGAAAACGAACTCTGGGACAAGGAATCAAATCATAGCATCGGCTCATGGGTTCCACCAGCGAAATTAAAAGGAGAAGGCTACGCCGAATCACATACTGCGTCCATCTACGGCCGTGAGACGCATTACGATCCGCGAAGCTATTCCCCTGCCCCTTCGCAGGCTGGCATGTACCCCCCTCCTGGTTACAACTCGGGACGCAACACTCCTCTCTCCAACTTCCGCCCCATGACCGAAACGGGTAGTTTGCTCCATCAACCAGCGCCTTCGCGACCTGTGACAAATTACCTCGACATACCCATTCCCAACACGGGCAGTCCGGATAACTTTAGTTTGCCAGGTTCGCCAACTAATTCGGACATCGAGCGGGCTGTTCAAGATATCCTGCGCGGCGCTGATCTTAACACGGTCACGAAGAGGGAGATCCGCCGTCAGCTAGAGGAGGTTTTCGGGATGGATTTGACATCACGCAAGGCTAGCATCAATGCCGCTATCGATAGGGCCCTGCTCGGCCAGGCCTAAGTCGCTTTATAGACATTTTTTTTCTTTCTCTGGATTCTGATCGGTTCACGACTCTCGCCATGCACTCGCTCTCGTTCCTTTATTCTCATATCTTACTTGGACTATCCTCGAGATTCCTCCGACACTAGTATCCTCTACGTACCCCAGTCGTTCTACATCAGGACTTTGCATCACACTCATGTTTAACTGCCATAATTGCATAGACAATATATATTCTCCTTAGATCTGTCGATTTAGTACAACTCCTTCCAGCTTATTCTTAGCTCCTTTTACGCACGTCTCAATGGTCTTCGGGGGGTAAATATAAATGGTCTGTCTCAACTTAGGGTCCGGCTCTGAGGAAGATATTGCCAACATAAGGTATCGGTTACCATGCCTTGAGAATCCGGACAATGTTCGACAACAACATTGGCATCTTACTACAAAGGATGGCCTGGTGGGTTTGCGTGGCGGGCAAGGCTCAAGCGGAGGAGTCGCGCCTTCGGCCGAGGCTTGATTTCGGCTTAAATCTTCAAAGAAACATATGTCCTGGAGGGAAGACCATATCCGATCACGTATGTACTCCTTCCGTTGCTAAGCGTAAGTTCTGTGCATCAGTATAACCATCCAGTATTCATTCTCCCCGTTACCATTCCTACTATAACATGTAGTCGACTTGAGATTCGAGAAACTCGGAACCTAGCCTTGCCAAGTGGCAAAGAAAGTCGAGGCGGGCGAATCATCTATACCGATCGGAATCAAAAACCTAGCGCGACCGCTCATACACACCCTACCACCTCACTTCCCGCCCCAAACTCACTCCAAGCATCCATCATCGAACAAAAATAACATAACCCATCCCCCCAAAAATAAATACACCCCTCCCCCCCCTCTTCACCCCATCCCCCATCCCACCCAACCTACCCCCTAACAACCCCCACCGTAACCTCCATCCCACCCCCTCCCCCCCTTCCCCCTCCATCAAGAGCCGCCGCACACTTCTCCCACGCCCACCGCGTAAGCTCCAACACCTCCCCATCGCCTAAATCCTGGCGCACATGCAGCTCCAGCGTCACCACCAGCGCCGCCCCTCCCCCTTTCCCATTCGAAGAAGAAGAAGAAGGAGGGGAGGAAGGGGAGGAAGAAGAGGAAGCAGGGGCGAGCTGCCACATGTGTGGAGCGGGGAGGTGCAGGACTTGCGGGTGTCTTTCGACCTACCCTCATCAAAATCAAAATCAGTTCAGGTGCGACGAAAAAAAGGAAGAAACGAAAGGGAAGAAACGAACCTCGCGCATAGCCCTCAAGAACGCCTCCATCCTCCCGCCCTTCGCCCCCCTCGCAGGCGCAGTCATCAACAACACGCTCCCCAGCACCGTGCACGCGCGGTAGGCGAGGTTGAACGTCACCACCGTTATGAGCCCCGCTAGGAGGAGGTCGCATGTGCGGTGGTGGGTCCTATATAGCAGTAGTAGTTAGTATCGTTTTGTCATGTCACATGTAGAACCGAAACCGAAACCAAAACTAAAAATCAAAACGCCGATGTATCACGTTTCATAAGCGATGGGAAGGGGGGGTAGCTGGGAGGGGGAGGGGGTGAGGGGGTGGAGGCGCGGTAAACGGGAGGAGGGGGGTGAACAGCAGGACAGAAAAACCCAAAACCACAGCCAAAAACGAGACGCACCCAGGCACACAAACCCCAACCAACACAATACACCCCGCAAACACCAACGGGCTCACCACATACGGGTTCCCCATCACCCCCGTCCTCCCCACCTCCTGTGAATCCCGCATCTTGGAGCCGGAGCGCCCCAACGAGCGTATGAGGGTCCGGAGGGAGGGTATCCTACTCCCCGTCACTGTAACACGCGCACGTCAGCTGCCGGGGTAGAGGAGGGAGGGGAGGGGGGGGAGGGGACTGACCATCAAGCAGCTTGGCGTGGTTATCGTATAGAAGGGCTGTACCGAGGAGGGAGAGGATCGTGAGGAACGCTAGGACGATCGGGAACTCGATTCTACCACCCCCCCACATCAGCATCATTACCAAGACAAAAGTCGTATTAAGGGGAAACGCACCCAACGACCCCCAAATCATCCTCGTCCCCCCGATGATGATGATGCCCCCCCTCCGCCCCACCCCCATTCCCGCCGGCGCTGAGCAAGAGATGCTCGACGGTCTCTTTACACACGTACACGGAGGAGAACATCAGGTACACCGCTTGTGCGAACATCAGCACCGTTTGTACCGGGGCGTTCCTACACCACCACACCCTCCATCAGTACCCTCCCAAACAACAAAAAGGAAAAGGAGAGAGAGGAGTGAACCCACCCATACGACCTCCGAATGCTGCTCTTCTTCCCCCCATCCGTATTCGGACCCTGACCCTGAAGCCACCTAGGCACGACCCCGCCGAGTCCGACGCCAAAGGCATCGAATACGACCCAGTACCCGAGGCCCGTGGTGGAGAGGGACCCGATTTGTTGTCCGGACACCCAGAGCCATGCTCCTAGGATGAACTGCGCCAGTCCTACTGCGAGTGCCCCGCGCTGGTTCGGCGCGTCCTGGACTTGCTCTTCCTCCTCCTGGTGGCGGTGGTGGTGGTGGCCGTTTGAGGTAACAGGCGTATGCGGCGGGAACCCCGCCCCCGCCCCCGTCCCCGTCGCTGATTGCGGGAACGCAGAAATAGGCGCCCACGGGGACATAGGCATCGGCGTAGGCTGTGTATGCAACCCCTCCTCCCCCGCACCCACACCAGCAGAAGAAGGCGCACCCGCCCCAGGCTCGAGGAACGAAAAGAAACTATGCGACATCGAATGTTTATGATGATGTCCCCTCCTCCCCTCCGTCGACCCCTCCCTTCTCATCATCTCCGGTGCCGGTACTCCCTCGGACTCGGGAGCGCGCCCGCCGAACGTGAAGCCCGCGCCGAGGGGTGTGCGAGCGTTGGGAAGACTGAGGCTGGGCTTGGCGGAGGGGATGGTGCTGATGGGGGCGGGGGCGGGGGCTTCCTCGTCCACGAGGATCTCGAGCTCTTGCGCCCCGTCTTCGGATATAGAGGATTGGGGGAGGGAGCCGGGGCGCGGGAAGAAGACGGAGAGGTTGCGGGAGTGGAGGCGGGCGTGGCGGCGGGAGGAGGGTTTGTTAGGGGGCTGGGAGGAGGAGGAGGAGGAGGAGGCGTCGGGGGCGGAGTGCGATGCGGGGAAGGCGTAAAGTGTTGGACTTTGGGAGGCGAGGGATGAGGGTGCTTGTTGGGGGAAGGAGAAGGAGGAGGCGAGGGGGGAGTGGACGGAGGGGGAGAAGGCGCTGGAGGAGATGGAGCGCGTGCGGGAGTGCGTGGGGCTTGGTGGGGCGAAGGATTGGCGGAATGGCGAGGCGGGGTGGGCGGTGATGCCGTTTGGAGGCCGGGGCATGTTGAAGCCGGTCCTGAATGGACCGGCGGACGGAGGGGAGGGACCCATGCCCACGGACGAGACGCTGCGGGTGTGGGAATGGCCGGGTGAGGACTGCACCCGGTTGCGCGGTGGTGGAGGCGCAGAGACCAGCGGAACGTCGTCAGGTGTGGGCTCGAGGTCCATGGGTCGGGTAATTAAAACTATATTTTCGTCTTCATCCTTGCTGGATTTACGACGGTGGAGACGGTGGCCGTCCATATATGCGTCGAAAGAGTGTATTCAGTAGAGAATGGAATCTGCATGCCTGTAACGTTATCAGCGACCAGGGCTTCAAGTCGCAGAAAGTGGACGTACAGGTGGTATATTTCAATGTTGATGATAGCGCTAATCCTTGTGTCCGACTCCAAGACCACCTCTTATCAATGCTTCAGTAGAGACTGGAGAGTCGGAGGCTCTGGCACTGAACGAAGACGTGTCCAATGTGGTCCACGCTAAACACCCGAATTTGCTGCCGGGCCCGGTGCAACTTCCTGAGGCACGTGCGCATTTGATCAACAACGGAATCTCTCCACCAAACCACAACGGCCACACCTAGAAGATCGTACACTGTCGCGCAATAATATGTTTTTCCACCTAGGCCCCTCGTGAAGCTTCAGCTACGCGGTATTCCAGACTTTCCCCAAATTTCAGCGCCCTTGCCTATCGCCCGCCTATACATCATGAGCCTTGTACGAAATGCGCCCTTGGAGGAACCCATACAATCTACCCAATCCTGGACCACATATAGCATAGAGCGCAAGGCTCCGCCACTCCGCCAAGCGTTCCTCCCATGCCTCATACCCTCCCCAACATGTTCGCACACTTTCATCCAGAATACGACTCAGCTCTCAAGGAAGTCAAGGCGTCCCAAGCTCATTCCTACGCTGCCGCACAAGTATGCAAGACGTTCCTCGAACCAGCACCCGATGCGTTGTGGATATCTATGACCGGTCTTCTGTTGCCAATGTTACAACTCAAACAACGTATAGGCCACCACGGTTTCCGTGTCCTTCTAGCAATACATGGAGGCACTCACGGACGACGTCCCAGCCTATCATTGGCCACACCTAGATACCGACGTCGTTCGACGCATTCGTACAACAATTATTCGCATTATTTCTACAAGTAGGAACCAGCCCATCCAGATGGACCACAATTATCGTCCGAATGGAAGTATAGGCGACCGAGCTGCGCCACGAGCACATCTCGCCCCCCCCCCCCCCCCCAAGTCAAGCCCCATCCTCCTGTTAGTTGATATAGTGAAGGTTAAGGCCCAGACTAACAAACCAAGAAAGAATCCCACTGTCCCATTCATGCCAACATCTCTTGTCTTTAGATACAACTGGAAGGCCGTGCCTCGATGGGCAGAGGTGCTCTAACGTGTATCCCAACCCTACACTCGTCAGCTGAGCCCGAGAACCCCGTTCAGCGTTGATCTGAAACCGGGACGTGATGACTTCTGCAAGCCGTCCATCGGTCGTCGCACAGCCGTTCAACCGAAGCGTCCTCAAGCAAGGGAGATAACGGCACCGGTGCCACACGAGGCGTTTTAGGGTGGCGTCTGAGAGGCCGCTGCGGCAGTGTATGCCTAGGGTCGTGATACTCTGAAGACAAGGAAGGGTTACGTAGCCAGCGAAGTAGTCTTGGGGCTCCCTATCCACTGTAACATGAAAGGCCGCCAGACGACAGGACGAACGCGCAACGAGGTCGGCGAGTGACTGATATGCTGGCCGAGTACTCACCCCTCGACTCCATAATCAGAGGTGGTTGAGCGACGGGAGGTCGAAGTATGGGAAGAATGAGCACGGGTCCGAGTCGTAGCATTCGATGGAGAGCCGTTGGATGCGCGGGTGGCGTATGGGTATCGGAGGGCCGTCGCTAAGGAAAAGGCGACACAAGCGTACCGTCTGCAAATTTGGACAACCCGACAGGAAGCGAACGCACTGATCCACTGGAAGATGACTGGAAATATCAATGTCCATCAGGTTCGGCATTTCGACATCTACAAGTGGAAATGACGTCTTGGGGCTAGTCCAAACAAGTCTCGAGAGGCTATGCCAGCGCAATGGATCGTGTAGCGCGCTAGCGACTCCTGTATTGAAAGAAAGGTCGTCATACGTCTCGAAACGAAATTCTTCTAGATGGGACGAAGTCTCCGAAAAGAGGGCTAACATATTCTGTATCGTGGCTTGATTGACACTGAGGCTCAGAAGTTTGCAGCGATGAGCATGCGGCATGACGCCCAGCGTATTTGAGCGCGATACGTTATCGAGGAAAAGGTTTATGGGTAGGTGTCCAGAGAGGCCAATCCAGGACTGTAAGGAATCCCTCAGGGAAGCCGCACGTCGATCCAAGATTTTCCTCGAAGATTTATGCGGATTCGGCTCACGAATGGAGAATGTAGTCCAGAGATCACGCATCCCCAACACGATATCTCTCCATCTGCTGCACACATGCGACAAGTCTATCTTGGAATCCCCTTTCCTATCCCCAGGATGCACCGGAAGCGAGGTGCCGGCGTATTCCACACAATACGAGAAGATGTCCATGAGCAGTTCTGTGGGGAGTTCTGAGATGGGTGGCGGAGTTGTGAGAGACACACTCTTCTCCAACATCTCTGTGCTTCGGAACATCTGATCCCTGTGGCGAGAACGGTGGAACGGTAGTCGAAGTGAAGTGGCAAACCCGTCGCTCTCGAAAGGGAGCCATCGATCAATACGGGTCCTAATCGAGGATCGCTTTTGACCATCGGAGGGAGAATCCTTAGATGCTTCGTGAGATGCTTCTTTGAGAGAAAGTTTATGTGGCATCTTCGTCAAATGTATGGTGAGCTGTCTGGATGACGGCGGTCAAGAAGGCTGGGAGGGATGGGCGGGACTGGTGGACTCACAGAGCGAGAGGGCAGAATAGTAATGGATAGACAAGACAGTTTCAAGATCGAATTCGTCCTTGGTGTTATATATCCCAAATTTTCGCGACGGCCACACAGTCCTCAGGCAATTGTTCTTCAAAGAAAAAATCGCTGTTTTGTAACTTGTTCTTGTTGGACCCACATACATCGCCCACGAATCGTGGAGGGTATCTTTGACAGTGATCACCCGTGGACAAGTGGAACCCAATTCTTGGTCCCACATGGCTTCGCATGGGGTCAAGGACAAGAACGATGCTCGGGACGATGATGGCTTAAATCATTGGATGGGCGGTGGCTGTGTCAGGACAAAAGCGGTCAGATCATGCCTTCTCTTGGATAGCTCTCCTCCTCCATACCGAACTTGCTAACTATTGTTTCCTCAGACTCCCGACTAGGCTCAATGAATGCGCGTTCTTTTCATAACGTGGATTTGAGGACGTGGTGAGGTCAAATAGTAATACAGTCGCCCCAATGGTGTGTTCGTGACAAATTCGTGACTCAATGACTCGGAAACCTAGGATACCCGGGAAAAGCTAGCTTGCTCTCTTCCAGACATTTACCAAATAAGCTGCCCACTGATAAACCAACAGATGTCGTTAGCATCTGGTCAGAATTCCCGACTTCGACTCACCCGTCAACGAAATATTCACCACCTGTCATGTAACTCGCATGTTCGGAGAGCAGGAGGAGGGCCTGTCCTGTCATCTCATGTGGCTGCGGACGGAGAGCATGAGCATGCGATATGCGAAGAAGGGGTCATCGGAGAGTTACCTCAGCGAAGCGCCTCATCGGGAGAGCGCTAGCTTGGAAGTCCCGCACTTTCTTCTCCATGTGCCCGGTCTGGTCAGTGTTCACTAGACAAATTGGTTGAGCGCGCCACCTCACTGGAGAAAATACGACCTACCATATCCAGGACAAACGGCGTTAACCCTGATTCCATGGGATGCCCACTCTGCGGCCAGACCTTTCGTTAAATTCGAGACAGCCGCCTTCGATGAGTTATAGAACACCTGTGGTTTGAACGTACGTCGATACCGTCGTCTCAAGTAATAAGATATGACTTACCTGCGTAAGGGGCTGGTTCAGCGCTGACTGGTTGATGATCTGCGAACTCATGGACGACGTGATAACAATCGAGCCCTTCTTGTAGTTCTGGTCCATCCACAATCTGTAAAGCAAGTGACATGGGTTATACATGTATGTCTCGAATCGCTCAACTGACTTCGCGGTGGCCCGAGCGGTATTGAACACGCCAAACACATTCACGTCATACACTTTCCTGAAGTCCTCGTGGGTGAGGTCAAGAGCAGGCTTGGGCACGGAAACTCCAGCATTCTATAGGCATAAACGTCACACCATAAAGACGTCATGCGAGCAGAATGCGTACAGCGATGAGCCCGGTGATCGGTCCCATTTCATCATTTATCTGTTTGAGGGTCTTGTTGACGAGGTCTGTGTCGCTAACGTCGCATTTGTAGGCCTACGCAAGTTAAAAGACTAAAAACGTGAAGAAACGCGCATATATACCTTGGCTTTGACGCCAAACTCCTGTCCAATCTTGCTCGCGACCTCTTCTGCGTTCGGAGAGCTCCTAAAGAAGACAAGGATCAGTGTCGTTCGGTCCACGGGGATGAAGCGCGACGAACCTGTATATAACGGCGACATTACCTCCGGCCTGGGCTATAGCCCTGCTATACGCGTAACCGATGCCTCGATTTCCTCCAGTCACGACGATGCATTGCTCTAACGACGTTAATAGCATTCACACGAGTTCCAGAGCAAATACTGACTCGCGAAGTTGATGGTAAACGCTGCGGACATGGTGAGAACTCGTTGGGTGACGTTGTAGGCGTGTGGGGTAAGACAAGAGGTTTGTACTCACAGGAATGTTTAAGTCAAGGCTTTATAGCAAAATGCAGGTCTACGTCATTAGGTACGTACAGACAATGTTCCAAAATAGAAAGTCTAAACTTTAAAGTTTCAGAAGCCACGGGCTTTCGACGTAGGGTGATCAGTATGAGGACGGTCGTGTATTACTATGTAACATAATATCAACACATTTCAATTTTATTTTCTCAACGCAAATCCACGATTTCCAGCTGTATGTCCTCCATATGGACGTGGCCCTTGTCTGCATCCTGATATAAAAAGCAAGTCACCGTCAGTCCGTATAAGACGAGAGTTCAAAGAAAGCATACAGTGTATATTGGCACATCAGGGTGGAAGTGGAAAGCTTCTTTGGCCTCACACTCAAGAACAGTCTGCAAACCTGGCGGGTCCGTAAGGCGGAATATACCAAAGCTGGGCGGCTTTCGGATAAGCATTTGAGGCATATTTACTGAAGGAGAGGCCCTACTTCGGACTAGACTTAGGAGCACAAACGACGGCAAAAGATTCGGGAAGCATGCGCTGAAGTCCAGCATGGGTATGCAGATCAACCGACGACATAAAACCTGCCTCATATATTTAGTAAAATGTCCAAATCACCGGTAAATAAATCCAGCTCACAAGATTTGGAAGGGTGGGTGTGTATCTGTGATGGAAAACACGTAAGTACCGAAGTATTAGAGAACATGCCGACCCACCCATCCCAGCGTGATCAAGCTCCTCGCTTCCGTAAATTCTGTAACCAACTCATTCCCGTCTATCCTGCAAGTGTCGCTCGTCGCGTGCTGCTTTGGGATCAACAGTGTCGTCACTATGAATTGCTTGCTTCGATCTCTGCCAAGCAGTAGACCACACGTCTCAAGGTTCAGATCCGTATTCGCCTTGGCAATCTTCAAAAAACGAGGGAGGCAGTCACGCGGGAGCTTAACCTGCCGCAGCCCTTGCGTCGTGCGCAGGGATCTCTCCGGGTCCGAGCGAACGGGAGTATGTCTGACTTGCAGATCAAGACCTTCAGCGAGAACTGTAAATGGCATCGAGTGCGCAGATGGGTCATATCCTTGATGCGTCTGATGCTTCGACATGAGCTGGGTATAAAGGGTGCGGTCACTTTTTGTGGGGGGCGGAGTCGTTGTGGTTACTGGTGGGGTATATGAGGGACTAGACGTGTATCGACAGGGAAGTTACGATATCAGTTATTCAACGCGCACCATACGTGCTAGAAAGACGCACCGGACGGAAAGTATCTGTGGGATGAAGCCTGGTGGGAGTTCGTTGGTGCCGATGCTAGGATGATTAATTGGACTACTCTGCCCGCCAAACTCCTGCGCTCGTCCCTGATGCTCTCGTCTCCGTAGCTCTCTTCGCTCTAGGATCTCTTCCTCGCGTCGCCGCATCTCCTCCTGCTGTCGCCGATTCCTCGAGAAATCATGGTCATCTGAGACTCCAGGGGCTTGCTGCGCCGAAGTCCCTGCTACTGGGAAAATTAAGCTGCCCAATCGGCTCGCATTGAATTCAGTATTCTGCTTTAGAATTCGTGCCGCTTCATCAGCCTCCTGCTGCCGCTTAGAAATGCCTGCCTGTTCTGGCCTCTTCATCTTTCGTCGCCTCTTGATCTCTTCCTCCCGTTGTCGCCATCCCTCCAGCTGTTTCTCGCGCCTCGGAACTCCACCACTGCCCGGGGGGTTGGACGCCCTCACCGCCGCACCGACTACTGCATGGCGCATACTAACGTCATGTGCATCAATTTCATCGCTAACATGCTCCATGGCCCATTTAGCACGGCGGTCAACGAGGGCGGACTTGATTGTACCGAGTTTATCCAACATGTCTTGACCATTCTGTAAAAAGAAATCATAAGCAACGCTGTCCCTACAGGGGAGAGTACATGTATATCCTCGCCCTCGCGATAATTGTGGAGGAACCAAGGGGATCACAAAACGAAAGATAAAATGAACACGAACCGACGCGAGATTCTTGCGCTGGGATTGATTGAGGAAAAGGGTGTAGTCACGATGTATCGGGATCTTCTCTAGAACAAGCGTTACCGATTTGGCAAACATAATGAAGGCATTCTCGAGATCTCCGTCGTCGACATGTTGCCTAGCGACCTTCCGATATTTCTCCGCTAGGCGTAGGTAATGTTTGAGTCCCGAATTACCATCCCATAGGTTATCGAGGGCTGCCTCCTCCGCGAGTTCAGCAAATGTGCGAGGCTTCCTTTCGAGAATAATGGGTTGTGTCAGGGCTTTATCAGCCCATGGTCCAGATCCGGCGTCTGATTCATCAGCCCACTCGATAATTATGCTGGGTACGTCTTCATCAGCCCGTGGTCCATATTCGATGTCGTCTCCATCGGACCATGGCCCGGCGACGACATTCACTTCATCGGCGCGGTCAATAGTGATGCTCGGCACGTCAGAGTCAGCGGGGCTCCCTGCCACATCGGGCCAGTTCAAGCCTTCGTCGACGGGAAGGATATGACTGGGATTTGACATCGAATGCGGATTTACTGTGCCACCCAACAGGGAGTCTAAGGCCGACACGGTGATCATATCGAATGGCTTGCTCACTCTCCGAAAGCTGGACGCAGATAAGACACTGTCGTTTGCGGTCAACCTATCATCTGTAACCAGCAGAGGCATTAAACGCCTGATGACCTGATTGATATCGAACCGCTCAGACGGGTCTTCCCTCCAACATTGTTGCATGAGCGTCCAGACGTGCTCTGTCAGCCCCCAGTCCGTCCAAGATGGACTTGAGTCCGGCGGACGCATGGGTCGAGCACCACCTTTAACCTGATGCATTATTGTAGCGTCGCGAACTATGTTCGCGAAGGGGACATCACCGGTAAAAATCTTGACGTCCATGAGCATAGACATAAGAGTTCATCAATAGTAACCTAGCGCACCTCGTAACAAACGAAAGACCAAGCATAGACGTCACTCGCCGTGCTGTTATTCACTGCTTCATCATTTTCCATGTCGAACAGCTCTGGCGCCTGCCACCGGACCGACCCTCCTTTCGAAGCCGCAGACGAGTGCGACGTCCATTTGAGTACCTTGGAGTCCGATATCGAGGAGAGACCAAAGTCAGCGAGACAGGCTCTTCCAGCGTCATTAATAAGAATATTCGGCTGTTAAGATGCATGGTCATGGACTGAGAGTATACATGAGGGACACGCGTACGCACACCCTTCAAATCTCCGTGAACGATTTCATTCTTATGTAAGTACGCTAACCCATTCGCGACATCGACGGCCTGATGTAACAAGAAGAATGAGCTTCAAAGTAAAAAAGATATCATGACGAGTACTTACCAGTTGGAGACGATCAGTATTCGGATTGTGTTCCAGATACTCGGTTACATTTCCCTTCTCCATCCAGGGGGATACAAGGCATATTCGTCCTCGTATACGGTATAATCCATATATCGGAAGCACGTTGGGATGTGATAACTGCCCCCAAAGTATGGTTTCTCTTGATGATACCTACATGGAACACATCTAGGATCGAGAATCGCAGCTGAAGCAACAAAATAGAACTGACCTTCAAGAATTGTTCAATCTTGGTGTCTCGATAGAGGCGGATGGCCTTCAGACACACAGGTCGCCCTTGGAAGACTCCTTTATAGATATCGGCAAATCCACCTGCGGAGACGGGATCTTGTCCATCCTGTAGGACGTCCTTCAGCTCGTAACACGAAGGGTAAAGGCCCGATTGTTTTGAGATCCGCTGCGTTGCTATGATTAAGCTGCGCCGGAAGTCCCTGTCAAGGCCAGGTGTATCAAGAAGCTGGTCTGAGAGTGAGTCATATTCAAGCTAACGTCCGCATTTGGCTGCTCGAAGCTCACCCATTGGAAGGAATCAAGAAGAATCTGTGCATCCGGACCACGACACCGTAGCAGTTGCCTGTACAGTATAACATCACCGAATATCACTTGGAGCCGAGCAGCCAGAGCCGCAGAAACGCGAGTCTCGGCAGGCGCCATGCGAACGAGTTCAAAGGTGGAGAGGTATTGCCTCGACGGGGCGATTAGGCCTTGGGAGTGGAAGCTTGAGTGTGCTACTCCAACCCTCTCGCCCAGAGTCTAGGTCGAGTGCAAACCACAAGGCGCTCAACATGACCCCTGGTTCACAGCCTTGACTATCGTGAGAGTGATGAAGCTGATCATTGTGCTATTCCGATCCAGCACCTTCTGAACTTCAGATAGACGCTTTGACCTTCTAGCCTATCTGCCGATCCCTTCGGTAAAAAACTTAGCAAGCACGTCTTGAGAAGCTGATAAAAATAATTTGACTTATACATTGTCGGCGTGCTGCATAAGTTTGCGTTGCAAGTTGAAACCAAGTAAAAACACGACGAAATATTAGATCGCGTACGGCGCTGCGACCTCTCTTGGGAACCGCTACGCTCTTTGTTTCCTGTAAGTAGTCGATGAGCTATGGGTGAAGAGGCTGTCACTGAAGCTGTGCCCGACATTGTGAATCTGTGGTTATGGTTGAAGACGGTGGCGGGAGCAGTGTCAGAAAGCGGCAGTTGTAACTTGTTTGCGATCAGTCTTGATTTCTAACAGAGATCACACTTCCACCCGTTCCTTTCGACAGCCTAACTAGTAACCTTTCCCACAAATGCCTGCTGCTGATTGAGGGCAACGCTGCCTGGCACAGGACGGGCGCGTCTCTACCAGCCACCACAACCCGCCTACGACCGGCAATTTTGCATCGATTCCTCTCCAATTTCGCGTGATAGCACCTCGTTACGCATGCAAGCCTCACCCCTTTCCGGCTCTTCTTCTCCGCAAACCGTAGCTGGACATGATATCGACGCAAAAGATATCACAACATCTGGAGACACTCTGACAGCAGAAGACAAGGACAAGAGCCGGGTGACGAAGTACCTCCACACCGTAAAGGCGAATGTACAACACGCCTTCAGTCGGGATGCGGACAGTTCCCCTAACGACGAAAACACGAGAGCCCTCGTCCTTCGGTTCCAAGGGATCCTACACCATGTCGAACAATACCGAAAACTGTTAACCCAGCGTGCATCCCCAGCACAGAAACTGCTCGATACTTTACAATGGGTTCGTACCATTCAAGGTCTGCACATTCTTCCACACCTCACTCTCAGCTCAGTTGCTCGATAAGGCTGACCTCGACCCGGCTCTCCGGCGCAGTCTCATCGTAGCAACGCAGAGACTCTGAAGCAAGTCGGGACTCTTTCCGGCTTGTTACGAGCTCGGGGGTGTACTTCAAGAAGGGCAACCAACATCCCATCGCCGCCGGCGGGTTCGCGGACATCTACAAGGGCGTCTTCCAAGGACAGGCGGTGTGTTTGAAGGCCTTACGAGTCCACCAATCCACCAAGATGGACGATTTCATCAAGGTCGGTCTCTCCCCGAATCCCCTTTGATTGACTTGACCACTCACAGACTGCTTGGGTCTTAAGAACTTTTCGCGCGAAGCTATACTTTGGGGACAGCTATCGCATCCGAACGTCCTTCCGATATACGGTCTCTATCGCTTACGGACCCGGGTTTGTCTCGTTCCTCCGTGGATGGAATTCGGGGATATCACCAGGTATCTAGAGTATAGGCCAGACGCATGTCGCCTTCCGCTGGTGCCTACAATTTCTGGTCTATTTGATGCGACTTCGAAGCTTATATACGTATAACCACAGGCGCTTGACATTACTGAAGGGTTACGATATCTGCATAGCAATGGCATCGTTCACGGAGATCTAAAGGGTGTACGTGAAACTCTTAGCGGCTGGCTGTATGCGTATCTAATCAAAGTGGCGCCACAGCCTGATATCCTCGTTAGCAATGCGGGCGTAGCATGCCTCGCCGATTTCGGCATATCCTCCATATCCGACTCAGCAATACCAGCCTGGACATCTCACTCGTCCATCGCGTCTAGAGGGGGTTCCATTCGATGGCATGCGCCCGAGCTATTCGATACGGAAACAGATGAGGTTGTGAAAAACAATGTGCAGAGTGATACATACGCCTTGGCCTGCGTTTTCTATGAAGTAGGTCTCATATGTACACTCAATATTACCAATCCTGAACGGCGGAGTCCAGGTTCTAACGGGCACGGTGCCCTTCGACAGCACTCAACTAGACACCGTCGTTGCGCTCAAGGTCATGTCTGGCGCTCGACCGACGCGACCTTCAGAATCGAGTGTGTGCTGGAAAGATTGGCGACTGACCGAGACCATCTGGTCACTCATGCAAGACTGCTGGACGGAAATTCCCTCTGAGAGACCCGCGCTCGATCAGATCATCAACCAGCTAAGATCAGTGTCCGTTCCCCGCAAAAGATCCAGCGTAAAGGAGAACATCCTACCTCCCGCCCGCTTTAGGCAGAAAGTGAGCCGGCCACTGGACATGATAACTGTGTCGACATTGGAGCGTCTCCTAGAGCTATGTGGTGAATCGAAGGCAGAAAATAACCGGGCTCGGGGTGCCACGACGCAGCGTTGGCACATCATAGGAAAATTCGCCGATGCTGACCTGCGTCGGGGCGGACTGGGTGGACATCAAGTGGCTTGGTAGTAGGGTCTAAATCTTTCTAACAAGCTGATGTCGTATCGTGGCCTTCTTCTGCGCATATCTTGCGTCGGCGCGGCCTCCGTACATCCGTATGTTCTGGATTGGGTGCTCTCCCCGTGTTCCGTCTTTTGGACGTCTCCACGTATGCTTGACTTGAGCATGAGCTTGGCGATGTTCAAGAAAAAGCTACGACCTGACGGTCACTACTTTTGCAATTCTCTCTTCGATCACTTATCAACATAGACTCTTCCTTCCTGGCAGTGCCCGTCATCACCGTATCAGGTAGTCCCTTCTCATCTACTGCGATTTCCATAGAGGCGAAGTCTTGAGTACAAATGCAAATTGACGCAGACGTGGTGACTGAACGTGCTGTGCAAGGCTGATGCAGATAAGATCACATTTCATTCAGAGATTACAAGACAAGTTCATCACGGACACATGCGAAGTTTTTGACCATGACGTCGATGCCTTCCATGGGTTCGGTTTCCCCAACACGAATAGCTTTTATCACCATACATGCAGGCAGCGTCGGCTTTGCTCATCTATCTCGGGTTCTTAGCGACTTTGAGTACTACTGTCGCTCGTGTTCCTACCAGGCTACTACCCTCTGCTTTCCAAGGTCTAACATGTTAGATATCCTGTGGGAGTCGCCCTTTGCCTTCCCATTCTACGTGAAACTGAAGACCGATAACGAGCGAGTCAATATTGAATGCATCCTTGTAAGTCATTGTGGTGCCGTTGGATTAAGAGCCCAGGCGGCTAGTCCTGAGGTACAGGCGCGCGCGGGCCGACCCTGGCCGACCGCAAACGGAACCAAAACGGAATCAAAACGGAATCGCCGCCGAATCGGCACCAAAGGAAGGAGATAACATATGTCGGCCGGACTTTGCCGATCGTTCACAATGGCTGATCTTTCGTCTTGCCTCCCACTTACACGGGAGTCCGTACAATCTGCCTACGAAATCGTACGCCCCAATGTGCACAAAACGCCTGTCTTAACGTCTCGAACGCTTGATCGCATCGCGTCTACGCCTCAGACGACCTCTCCTGACTCAGCCAAACCGACAATACGCCTATTCTTTAAATGCGAGAACTATCAAAAGATCGGCGCGTTCAAGGCTCGCGGTGCATTCCACGCCCTTCTTCGCCTGATAAAGAATATCGGGGAAGATGAAGTCAGGCGAAGGGGCGTGGTTACACATAGTTCAGGGAACCATGCACAAGCCTTGGCCTTCGCAGCGCACACATACAATATTCCAGCTCACATCGTCATGCCTTCTATATCGACTCCTTCTAAGATCGCTGGAACTAGGTCTTATGGCGCCAACGTCATATTTTCTGGCTCCACGAGTGAAGAGCGTGAGGCAGTCGTCGCACAAGTCATTAAGGACACAGGCGCGATCCTCATACCGCCATATGATCACCCCGATATCATCCTTGGGCAGGGTACAGCTGGTCTGGAGCTCGAAGGTCAGGTCGCCGAGATGCAAAGTACTCCACTCGACGCAATTATCACACCTCTCGGAGGAGGGGGCCTATTGTCGGGAACAGCGACATACTTTGCGCCGACATCTACCCGCGTGTTCGGCTCCGAGCCATAGTTCCAAGGTGCGGATGATGGGAGGCGAGGCTTGGAGGCTGGAAAGCGTATCGAGTCGGTCAAAACTTTGACGATCGCGGATGGATTGAGGACGCCGGTGGGTGCGATCCCGTGGACTGTTATCTCGGACAAGGAGAAGTTAGCAGGGTTGTACAGCGTAAGCGAAGATCAGATCAAGGACGCGATGAAGTTGGTACTAGAAAGGATGAAGGTCGTCATTGAACCTTCGTCCGCCGTCCCGCTAGCAGTTGTCTTGTACAACGAGGACTTTAGGAAGCTGGTCCAACGGGAAGGTGGGGAGAAAGGATGGGATATAGGCGTGATATTTAGCGGGGGGAATACTACGGTTGAAGCCATAGCCAAGCTGTTCTCTTAGGCATAACTCTCAGAAACACGCGAATCTTTTGATATCCAAATCGATAAGACAAAGTGACGAAGGCGGTAAAACAAAGTATGGGTGATACTCCAGCTATCCTAGGGTTTCCGCTACCTGATATATCAAACGACCGCGCATCATCCTGATACTCTTCTCCTGTCTCCACGTGATATCAGCAGGCTCTCAGCGCCCACAACTGGCCGATGAAGTAACGAGAAGCAGCCTGTGCTCATGAAATGGACAGGATTGCTTGAACCGCTAACTGCATAAATCAGATCTGGCTTTCTTTCGCTCCGTAAGAGGCGAGAGGCAGCAGTGTCATCGCTCGCGAGTCGGATGATTATCTTCCGCCAACGACATCCGAATACGACACCTGCTTCTTCGAAGCCTGCGCCACCTCCTCATAAGCCTCGTTCCATTCCTCCCAGTCAATGTCGTCTTCCTGGTATCCCCAGTCATCGGGCCACTCATCGTCTTCGAATGCGATGACACGTGTCACGGAATCCACCACCTCAAACTCCTTTGCCAGGCCTATAGAAGTTGGAAATCAGATGAACACGGCATCAGTACAACGTGGATGATATTCACCTTTCGCCTTTGCGGGCTTTGCAATATCCAAGAGAGAAATCAAAGTCGGGGAGTCGGGCGCCTGCCCGCGGTCGTCCGTAACATAAGGGGGCATGTATTCATAAGCACATACGTCGCAATCTGGACCCTCGACGCAGTAGGGGCTCTCAATCGTATCATCACCATTCTGAACGAAGGCGCGACCGTTCCAGTACGTTTGATCCATTTTCGCATGGGTGCGGCGGCCCATGCCTGGAGCGATAGGATCCTATAAGACAACATCAGCGTCCGGCATTTCTTGATGAGAACACGATGCGGTGGCTGGAAGTTGACCTTTTGCTTTGGGACCTCGTTTCGCTCTTCGGCAGCGGCTCTGAATGTTAGGCCTCGTGCCTTTGCGTTCGCTCGGAACATCTGGACGCCCAAAAACCTTGAGTTCCACGGAGGAGTAAGTTGTTGATACTGTACAGTACCTTCTTTGCTACCGCGCGCGAGTGGGGGGAAAGTGCTGAACGAGTCATGTTATTGAAAGTCTCGGGGTTTGTGTGAAGAGTGTTGTTGGAAGGGGTTGGCGGCGGAGTCAGTTATGTAGAAGCAAGATCCGGAATGGACCTTGTTGCTCGAGCCTTGTTGCTTTCTCTTTTGTTCCTCTTGTCTCAGTTGGAGGCAAGTATTTATCCATTCCTTGTCGCTTCATAGGGCCCGAAAGGAGTCAGCGACTATCGCCTGTCATAAATCATGTTAACGGCGATGAATAACATCGAGTCATAGCTTATCGGCACCTCTCATAAGCACGCTATGTCATCTATTGCGACCTGAAAAACGGTGGGAATGGCGGGAACCTCCCTTACCTTGTCATGCGATGACTCCTGATGTGTCGTGACTGGTGTCAACGTTCTTGATGTCTAGCAAACCGTAGAAGCAGTCGTAAGATTCGAGCCTACGAGTTGAATGACTTCTGACTCATACCTGAACATCCTTGCAGCGAAAATAGAAAGCACTGAGAACTGCCCTCGATACGTCAGATTCAGCATAACATTGAACGACGCCGGTACCGGGGGCAGGCCTATTGGAGATGGGCTGGTCATGATCTTGGAGATGTATGGCGTTGACACCAGCCGCACAGGCCATCCTTCCATCTTGCGTCCATCCTTCATTGAGGCGCTGACTCAGATCCGCGACGACATCACAGCACTTCATCGTTAGGTGACACACCGATACAACGGTAAACACATCGTGGCTGGCGATGCTTCTCGGAGTTTGAGGTTCTGTAGTGGCTATACATAGCATGTCACTTGCAGTCATGGCACCGCGGCAGCATCGCATGTCACTTCACCGAGGATGCCAACGCGACGTCGCAATCTTGGAGGCGCCCTTGGCGGAAGAACTGTTTTCTGTTGCAATGGTAATGTTACACGTGAGAATAAGATCCAAAATGCATAGGTATGCTATGAGGTATGTGCGTATCCCAAGTCCATGTCGTACTCCGGTGCAAGAAGCCAGCTCTTGCCTTCCTTACTCCACATCTTGAATCTGAACTTGAACGAAAAGCGTCGAAAACAAATACTGAGAAAGCTGGGAATCATGCAGCGGTAGATGCCTATAGCCTGTGTGGTATGTCAGAGTATATCCTCCCATTCCGACGATAAAAGAACCATGTACCTTGCTCTAAACACGCGAGTGGTGTACAATATACCGCGATCGGTTCGTCATCATCATCATCGCTATCGTCCTCCAGTACAGAGAATTGCACAAACACTAGTTCCCTCATCCCCGGCCCACCCACGACCTCGAACGGCAGCTCCAGCGTCTGTTTCCATACGGGATTGAACCCGTTGTTCCTTACTGGTCGCGTGCGCTCTACCACTGTGCGTGCGGTCGGGTTCACAGTGTCAGCGGAGGCAGCAGCGGTAGACGCGGAGAGTAGAGGCGGGTGGGTCCAGTCCGGGATGTGCAGAGAAACCTGGACGAGAGGATCCACAATAGACTTTTCGACGACCTCCTGTCCGGTGCTGTCACGGAGACGCGGGAGCTGATGTGCTGAGATGATCTGCGCGGTACCCGTACGTGGTGAGTATATGTAAGAGGCATATGGATTGGGTAAAATGACATACAGTGACACGGAGGACATGCTTTGTACGCTTCGTCAAAAGTTCATCGTTATCGCTCCGGAGTACTTCAGGCTTGAGTACGAACCCAGCGCGTCCATTGCGCTGGAACATCGCCTGATTCATAGTATACCCCAGATCTACACACAACCCCACTTCTTGAGCATATAGGTCCTTGTGCCGAAGGAGGGAATAGGCAAACTCACCGAACGTCTGCCAATTAATAGCGACGACCTGCGCCCCTGCCGCCCAGTACCGATGCGGCTCGTAATTCGTCGAATTCACCCTCGTCCCCTTCGGATATATCCTCACCATGTGCCCTTTCGTATGCTTAACCAGCTCGCGCATCGTGCCTGCACCTTTCAGCAGCTTGTTCGCAGCACTCTCCGAGAGCGAGAAGATGTGCTCCGGCGCGTACCCATGATCCAGCCCAAAACCATGACACTTCACGCCGACGGTGTACACAAGCAGCGATGCCAGCGCGAAGGACATCTTCACCTTGGGCTTCGCAGTGGAGGAAGGGGGGCTGTCGGCCGTGGAGGCAGAGTCCTTCCCTCGTACGCGTCGCCATTTCTGCTTGAGCTCGCCAAGCCCGCTCTTGATCTCCCCGGTGATGTTGGTTCCAGCGTCCTCATCCTCACTCGACGAATCGGACGAGGCGTCGGCTTCGAGAACTTGGGGCTTCGCGGCAGGCGCTGTGGTGGCTTTTTTGACGCGGAGGGCTTCCAGCTGGGCGACGACATAGAGGTTTTTCGCCTGTGGAAAGCGCCATGAGCAGCTGTAGCGATCTGGGAAAGAGACCGAATCACCTTGAGCAGGAACTTGCCCTTGAGATCTTCGGGACTTGGTAGAACACTGATCTTGGGACGGCCTTCGACAGGTGCGCGGATGAGAGCCTCGCCGAATACTTCGACCATGATTTCGACGAGCATATCTTGCTGCTTGAGGCCGCAATGCACTTCAGCGGAGATGAGGAGCGGGTATGGAGAGGCCACAAAAGCGTACTTGGCGATCGCATGGCAAATATCGCGCAACGAGACCTTAGAAGTGAATGTTTTGCCATGGAATACGACAGGTTCGGTATCACCATCATAGATATCCACTGTTCGCATGTAGTGAGAAGTGAAAAGACGGGTTATGAGGGTAAGGACGTACGTTCAACACTGCGGCAGCTGTGGAGGAGTGCGCGGATGTAGCCCTCGATGGTGCTGACGCCGACAAGCTGGTGGCCGATGAGGTAGGTGTTGTGCGAAGAGGAGATGTAATACTCGGATATGGGCCGCGTCATATCCTGCCAGACGTCGCGATCTTTTTCTGAGAACACCG
Source organism: Lyophyllum atratum (assembly GCA_014905825.1). Taxonomy (NCBI): domain Eukaryota; kingdom Fungi; phylum Basidiomycota; class Agaricomycetes; order Agaricales; family Lyophyllaceae; genus Lyophyllum; species Lyophyllum atratum. Next base: position 88,460 of record JACGCN010000011.1, on the reverse strand, counting down.
CGTTGTCGGAAGACACGAGGAATGAACTGAAGCCATCGAGAGTGAGGGTCTCCGGAGCCGTAGCTGCTGTAGTTGTATGCTCCGTGGTCGCGATCGCCTGCGTCGAAGGGGCTTGGATGCTGAGGGGCTCGTTAGCTGCGGGTGTAGTATCTGCAGGTGCGGCGGGCTGCGCGGCCACTCCTAGTTCCAGAAAGGATTCGGTAGGCGGAGGCGTATCTTCGGGCTTCACAGAGGCTGGTGGAGAGGTCGCTGCAGAATAAGCGTACTTTGCAAAGATAGTTCTGAGTGCGTCCGAAGTCAAGCCGGTCTATCGAGCGACGTCAGCCAAACCGATGATTTAGGGATATAAAGCGAAGGCATACGTTCTGGGTATCGCGCATGAACTTTTCGAAGGCAGGGAAATCGAATTTGCCATCATTCGCTTTACAGAGGTCATGGTAGATTTCTTCAATTTCCGGGCGTCGTTTGAGTTCCTTGACGAAGGTTTGGAACGCCCCGAAGTCCAGGTATCCCTGCTTCTTCGTATCGGCGTCCTGCGAAGCGACGGTAATAAGTATACCACTTGAACGACAAGACAAAGAAAACTCACGTTGAACAGTGTCTTTAACTTCGGAGTCGACACGGTCGCATTAAGCCTCCAGCATAGTTTCTCCACCTCCTCAAAGCTCAACTTATTATCGCCCTCCATGTCCGCGCCCTTCCAATACTGGCGTTCCCATACAGCGTCGCGCACTTGTACATTCCCCAGCCCCGTCATCAGCCCCTGCCGTATAGCTAGGAGCTTGCGCACCGAAGCATCCCACATCGCGAAGACCTCATGTGTGTCAGCCAGTATGTGGAGGGTCTTGTACGTGCCCTCCAGGATATATATCACCGTGAGCCACAGCTCCTCTGCGGACGGTGGGAACGCGAACTGTTCTCGGTAGTATCGGGCGGCAGGGCCGGACCGGATCTCCTTGACGGTCTCGAGTGCAACTGTGAGGGGGCGTTGGTACTTCAAGAATGGGAGGGCAATAACACTTACCAACGCCTATCTTACTCGACTTGTAGATAATACGCCCTTCGTCCGGGTCCAGCTGGAAGAGGACGCGTTTCTGCTTCTTCTCCGAGATCTTAAGCATCATCGTCCCTTTCAGCAGCTCATCGGGCACGCTAAAGTCACTATGCTCGCTGTCCGGTAGCTGCACCGTCGATGGTGAGGGCGAGGGCAAAGGAGACGGGATGAGCTTGGCTTTCAACTTGTCGGTCGACATATGTGCGAGCCGACGACCTTCTTTACGTATCCAATCGGAGGTTCCGTGGGCGGCCATGACGAGCAATGGTGGTGGGTATTAAGAAGGCGGGTGGGTATAACGAGCTGCGGACGCCGATCAAGGGATCGATATAAGTACAGCTGTTGGAGTTGGAGACAGCTGGACGGAATTGGCTGTGCCCAGTATGGCACTTGGCATCACGTGATTCACACTGCGCCAAGTGGGCCTTCAGCGAAACGGCGGAGGACTCGATGACACGAGTAAAAGCCAGAGAAAAAACTCAAGAGTTATAGCTCTCATCCACTGTGACTAAATTCTTGGAAGCTTTGCAGGCATGCCGCAGAATTGGAGCAGCGAATAGTTGCCTCGGGAATAGGACGCGTCATCTTAACTTGAACATGGTACACGGTAGAGTGAGACCTTGTGCAGCGAACTTTAAAGAAGAGTCAGTACTCAGACAACGATGACAGTGAATAGAAACGGTTCACGCTAATATATGACTGCTCTCCGTTGCTGATCTGTCCATTGGCCGACCTGGTCCTACTGAAAAAGCCCCAGTTTTTGAACGTGAAGCTGATGTAGACATCCCTAGGAAGGCATACCGTGTTGCAGGAATGGGTCCAAGACTAGTCGAAATGGGAGACGAGGGAGACGCGCCTGGACTGTGGACGCGTCGCGGTTGAGAACAAGGCGTGATCGTCACGGGCTGTGCCCCGTTGAATCTAATCTAATCTGATCTGCGAAAATCTTCGCCAGCCGCCAACTCAACCGTCTCGACTCTCAACGTCAACGTTCAGGATTCAGCTATCCTTCTCCGCTTCCTTGCAGCTTCGCACCCGTCGTTCCAAGGACTTCTTGTTCATAATAAGCAAGGAGGAAATTCGATCTGGTAAGTACTACTTGTTATAACGTCAACGATCATGGAGCATATGTGATCCCGCTGTATCTCTAGACGGCGCTATCCCGGTCCCATGAGATCCCCTTACGTCCTCGACGCGTACTCACTGACTATAGCGGTTTTTTGAATCTACTTATCGTCCCTATATACCAAGCACGATGGACGCGGTCGCGAGCCTCCGCTCGCGGAATGGTTTTGAGCTTTAGATTGGGATGCACTTGGAATGCACTGTCATAATTAGTATGGGCGACGGACGAGGGACAGGGCGAAGGAGGCCCCAAAACCGACTCTTCATCTGCATGAATGGGCTACCGCTGTAACGGTCGGCCATATGTTGCTCGTTGCCATCGACCAGAGGAGAACCCTACAGGCGATATTACGTTTGGAGTTATGGCGAGCCACGTTTTGGATATCCTTCTAGCCCATACTGACAGGGACGATGTCTTAGTCTTCTAGGGCCTATCAATACAGTTGGACGACGGTCGTATCATACAGTAAGATTCGAATGTGCAAACATTTTTAGATGACCTGGTACACGCAGAAACGACTTGCTAAGCTCCTTCTCACCCCAAAAGCGCCCGTTCCAAACTTGTATGCCCGCGAATTCTTTACCAAGCCAGAATCCAGTTGTCGGTTAGTCAGGAACACAAGTGGCCATCGTTGCAAGTTCCGTCATCGGGTAACACCTCGACCGGAACATATCGAAGCTAGCCCGATGCTCTGACAACCTGTCGCCTTGTATCTCAACTTGGCACTGCTGAAAATTGTCATCACATCTTCGTTGTATAGAATCAGGCTGGCCGCATATGGAAACCCTTCTTCTGGTAATTGATGGCCTCTGGGATATGCCAGAATGGGTGCCTGTTGACTTACAATGGGAGGGTCGAACATGTTGTACGAGGTTAACAACTTGTCACATAGGCTGCCCCATGCGAAACAACACTGTTGACGCTAATGTGGTGGTGGAATACAAAGGCGGGCTGGGGCGCTTACAGCCGTTTGCGGAACTTAGGGCGCGAGCCGAAATTTCTCACAACCCAGCCATTTCTGAACATGAATCTTCCGTCGCCCATGCCTCATTCAGTTTTTCTCAGATCATTCTAAATTGTATACCGTTCGACTGAGCGAATGTTTCCGCGGGTGCACGTATCAAAAAATCAGCGAAAAAATGAGATCATGTACTCGGTAGCATGAGGTCGCCTTTGGGCGCATCGGTGAAAGACTGCAACCCCATGAGGGACTCTACGATTACGAGGCTTGAATACAGGGTATATAAGGCATTTCTGCAGGTGCCTGTGTATTTATTTCGAGGCAAAAGGTAATGTACTGGCAACACCACTGTTGTCTCCTGGGCGAGATGTAAATTCTCACGGCCCGTCAAGAAGATGTGGCTACCATTGCCGTTACGCTGCCCCCTGCCTCAAAGTAACCAAGTAGGCATCTGTAATAATATCCTACATATGCTGTATCCAAGGCTCATGACTTTAGAGGCCCTCGTGAGGTTGCAGTGTCTCGCGGATGCTCCTAGAGGCTCCTCATGCTACTAAAAAAATCAAATTCATAATCTACTACTTTCTCACTACGTGCACCTGCAGAATTTTACGCTGAGTCGAATGGAATAAAATTGAGAGCAATCCGAGGGAAACTGAGTGAGCTACAGGCCACGGAAGATTCGTGTTCAAAAATGACGAACTGTGAGAAATTTCGGCCCGCGCCCTAAGTTCCGCAAACGGCTGTAACCGTTTGGCTGCGCCTCATGCTGAACGTGATGGTCCCAGAATGGCAGTTCTCCCTCCCGGCAAACTCCCGGACTGATCGGCGTGATTCTGAGTCCATCGTCTTCTCGAGAAAACATCAGGGACCAAAGATCCCTGCTGACGCGATGCTACAGACTTGATACCGCCGCCACCAGCCTCAACAACAAGGCGCCTCCTCGGTCCAACATTCACAATGTACTCCCATCGCCATGGCGGATCGACAAAGTGCAAGTTTTACAGTAACATTACTAATTTGGGTTGTAGGTCCACGCTTTTATATCTCTCGCTACTCATCAAGATGGATGTTAGCCTTCGTCTTCTGCAATACGAAGCGTCAATGAAGATAGACACAGCTGTGCTGTATAAAGGATCACCGTACGTTCAACTTCACGACGCAAACTTGTGGTATTCGCGTTTACTTTACTTTATGACTTACCCCCGCTACCCCAGAGTCTCCATTGCCCTCTAAGCCCGCCTGTTCCTTGACCTCGATCGCGGTCCTCGATGGACGATTCCACCAGATATCCCTATGCGCTCTATGCTGGCTACGATGCTACGGAGCTCTCGAATCCCCCCGTCTTTTCCGACAACGACCTGAATCTCCGCTTATTTCCCTCCCAACTTGACTTCCAGGAAGAAAGCACTCCGTCCGTGTACTACAACGGCCCTCCACATCATCACTCCACGCATGATCCATGGCAGCAAAGAGTCCCTCACGAAACACAGCACAATAACCCGTACGAGCAACACGCCCAGAATGCGCAACAACCTACACATATACCCACCTCATTTTCAAGCGACCCGGGATGGTCACGAGTACGCGTCCGTCCCCTGTTCCTGCGTTCGATCGCTCATGACCGTTTGCTCCCACCAGCCTTTCATTCCAGACTCCCATCGCACATCCATAAGGTCCATTGAGCGAGGCCCAGTCCACCGTCCCGATACAATGTGGGCCCAGAACCCGCAATTCACCGGGGCGTTTGACCTGCAGAGCCAGCGCCACTATAACAACGTCGGCTGGACCGAAGCGACCCTGCCCGATGACAGCGATGACCACTATGCCCGAACAAGAGGCTCGGATAGCTTCGTCCCGAATGTGCCGGACGTTGGTTCAGGTGTTTTAATTGATGATGACGACTTCTACATGGATGAAAGGGCGTCGGTACCGCTGGGATACTATGTACAGAACGTGAGTCCCTTGTCCTGCTTTAATTGAATGCTCCTTTGATACTGAGCCTTCCAAAAGGACATCGAGGTTGAAGCTAATACGCCTTTCGACGCTTCGTATGAGACCTTTTCAACCAATTCAGGACTGTTCAATGAATTTCCCAGCCGCTGGAGTGCTGTTCATGAGTCCAGTCCTAGCGTTACCTTTGCAAACACGCATTCCCCAAGCGCTACATTATTTCAAGATGCATCACAGCCTCAATCGCACTCCTCGTATTCCGAGCTATCGGCCAATGTCGAATTCCTGTCCAGTGCCACCCAGACCCCTCAGAATGACTCGAACATGATCATGACCCAGCCATTTCCGTCCGAGTTAAAGCATCATGACCAGACCCAAGGAGTATTACGGACGTCGGATCGCCAGCCCCAGCGACCTACAAGTCGACCAGGCCACTACAACCGCTCCTCTCTGGAAGATACGACCATACCGCCGCCCCCACTTCAATACTGCCCCCCTACTCCTTCAATGCTTTCCGTCCGCGGTTGGGCGCCTGCCAGCAATGCACCTTACGAGTTGCTCCCTTCTATACGGTCTTCCTCGAGAAGCCGCTCTCCGCCCGCCTTCTTTGCTTCCGGAGCTCCTGCGCCAAGCGGAGCTACCTACACCTCGCGTTTCCGGGCGATATCGTTTCCCGAAACGACGAAAAACTACTCGGAGACGAAGCGCCGGCCAATCCTCGCGTGCTTGTCCTGTCGCGAGCGGAAGATCGCATGTGGAAGACCAGCTGAGGAAAATGAAGACCAAACATGCAAGTACGGTCTTCCCATTCATCGAGTCTAGCCTCGTGTCGCTGACATCCACGTGGTTTCGTCTTGGAGCCAATGCAGACGCCGCCAGATCCCATGCGAGTATCCGAAGGAAAGCCTCCGTGGACATCCTCGTCGTCTGATGGGAAAGAATGGGGGAAGTGCTGGTGTAGGTGTGAGCGGCTACTATGAATATACCGGTGGTGCAGCGAGATGAGATCTATTCGCGCCCAAAGTGCAAAAGGTATTGATGGTTTCATCACTTCTTTTTTTTTAACATGGACCTGTCTCGGATACTGGATGACACCCGTTGCAATAGCCTTCACTTACATCTCTCACACGGGTCCAAGATCGGACTGCATTACACAGTGAACGTGTTGTACAATATTAAACATGTATACTACTCCGATATGTCAATTAGTATCCGCACCTCCCTCCCATTCATCTATTACGCATGCTCGCACACCAAGGACAGACTTCCGAGCACCTAGATACCTAAACATACTCAACCACCTCGACAGGCTTGAGCCCAAACTGGTGACGCGGCATGAAATGCTGCAGACAATCGACATGAACGTGCCATCTGCGCGAATGACGGGATAGGAACACCGGCGGTGACACTGCCCAGTATGTCCGCCGGTCCGCACACATTGCGCAGCGCTCCTGCTCCCTCACCCTCTCCAAATCTCCGTCCGCGTCTCTAATCCTGTCATACTCCCGTCTGTAACGCCAATCTTCCAGCTCATTCTTCCGAGGTCTCGCAGGGTGTCCATATTGATCGCTGTCGTCCTCCTCCTCCGGGTCAGGGCGCCAGTTCGGCGGTGTCGCAAAGACGTACGCGCCAAGTCTCTCGGCGATACGCGACCAAACCTCATCCACGGTGAGGGAACGTGGATAGAGCAGGCCGGGACAGAAGGTGTCTTCGTGGCCATTGACGGTTTTGATACTGTAGGCATCCTTCCAGTAGGTCTGCATTGAAGATATGACAAGGGTGCCACAGACTGTGAGAACGAGAAGCCGACGTACAATGTCTATGCCTTGGTTGACTCCCGTGGTGATATCGAGGAAGTCGTAACGCTTCTGGCGGTCGTGATTCTTGAAGACTGCGATAACCTTCTCTTTCTCCTGTTCGCTGATGAATCTGCATGCTAGATGGCATGATAACGAATTGGAGGCTTACCTCGGGACGATACTTGTGCGCGTCGGGCAAATGAATCGGCATGGTGTACAGACGGTCTGGTGGGTGGTAGATGAACTAGTTGACGGAACTAGAAGCGGTGTAAGTCCAAGTGAAGGGGGCGAAGTGGCAACGGGGCCCTGATATAAACAAGAAGGCTGGTCTGAGTCTATTTATCATAAAGCCAATGCGGTTAAACGGGAATATAGAAGAATAGCGGCGTACAGAGCTGTACGTTGGCCGGTTTTCACTTAAGAAAGCGAGTGCCCGCAACCAGGGTCCCGGAACAAGGGTGCGGAAACAAACTCATATCCACCACCAATCATTGTGTTCGCATGATTAGTGGAGTAGCATATTGAAGATAGAGCGGCCCGTGGCATGCAACAACACGATGTGCTGGGATGGGCTGGACTCTAGTAACCGGTCGGCGGTCAGCGTAATGCGCTTGGCCCTATACCTTAGCCTGTCACAGATAGCATGGCGAAGACCTAGGCCTATGTTTTCTTCTAAGAACAAGTTTCCAGTGCGAGACTAGCCATAGAAGGTGATGTTTTGCGTTCCGCACCGTAAACCGGTGGTGGTTGAATAGAAAGGGACTCGCGCCGCAGTTCCGATAGGAACGGCCCATGTGTTGTCATGTGCTTGGCTGGAGCCTCTCTAGGATATGAATGCGTGTGAACCCTGGGTAAAGCTTGTTTTCCCTTCGTTCTGACTTCATCTATTATTGTGTTTTGTTAAATTGGCAGCGCCACCTCAGCGAGCTCAGCTAAACGGCCTAAGACGGTTGCATTCACAAAACGTCTGTGGTAACCGTAATGGAGCTATCTGTGACTGACCCTTTGATCACGAATCACAGGCTTGATCCTATGTAGCGTTCGACATGCTAATTGTCAAAGGGTAAGTAGCAAGGGGATCTTAGCGCCGAGGCACTAACGGAGAAATGTAAGCGGTGTTCGTCATTGTCAATCAGCGATGGAGACCACGATTGGACAAGCTTTGTATTGGATCGAATGACGAGGAGCAGGAATCGGGCGATATCGATCATAACTCCCGTCAACGTGTCGAGCCATGGGCATTGCCGCGCCAGACTCAAGGGAATGGACATCGTACCCCTTGTGGCGCCTAACCTGCCCACGCGTCGCGAATGCCTATGTCGACCCTAAACGCGAAAGATTTGTCAACTTTCGGAGGTGAGCGGCTCCCAGGCTAAGCGCAGGCCCTCCGGAGTGGCAATGGAGCCTGCTCGAAGTAAGTATCAAATACGACTTGTCATCAAATGCTAACAGAAGGCTCGTACTAACAATCCGACGCGACAGAGTGAATTAATGTACCACCACTGAATGCACCATCCCGCTACCTCAGCGATTGAAGGAACGTCAGCTCTGGTGCGACGAGCTTGACTACGTGTCCAGCTCATTCCTTCGACCTGCAACCTGGGGCGCCGCTCGCGATTTCAATATCTGGCCCCCTGTTCTACGTACTCAACGTGGGTTCCTGGCCGCAAGCACTATTCCTGTGAGACAAGGTAAGTTTACATTTTCCTTCGTTGACATTGATGGTCTGATAGCGACAACGACAGCAGGGAATCATGCCTCATCAATATACCTTGATATAAGGAACAGCGAGGCTTTCTGAACATCAACGGTTCCTCCTACCTCCCCTCCTTCCCCCTTCGTACCGTCTTACTAAATTTTCGCTCTTTTTTTAATCCTAATCAGCATTCTCAGGCAGCGCTGCCTATATACGCCCCCTTTCCTAATTCATGCACTCTTGACTAACCGGAATTTCTTCTTTTGACATGGACACAACCACAGGCATAGTAACCGCCTACGGCTACGTGCCCACGAAGAGCGTAGCCGTCGTGTTCATCGTGCTGCTCTGCGCATCCACTCGTAAGTCCGTATTCTCGGGCAATATTCTCACCCACTTATCCGATGGTATAGTCTTTCATATCGGCCAGGAATCGTCACCCAAAATGCGTTGGCTTCATCCGACAGTTGGCCCATGCGGGATACTTGAAACTCTCGGATGGGCAACGCGGTTGTGGTCCAGTATTACACCTGGACTTTTTGGCGATTGTTACGCAGCGCTTGTCGTTGTCGAATGTTGCGCTCGCGGTCTCGACCCAGTCATCGACGACGACTTGGACCTGGGCGACTGCGAACGTTCCCTGATGTCATGGATATCCATTACGCGTTTCGACTCATACCTATACTTGCATAGAAATGATGTTGATCTATCTGGGTGAGAGCAGCCATGAGTTCCTATCGAAGTAAATGGAACGCGGCCGGGTCGGTGGTCAAGTGCAAGGACAAATCAATTGGTAAGGCGTAAGCTTAAGTAAACGAAACGAGTTACATTCCTTGCAAGTTCTGGGCGAAGCCATATCTACGACATTGGCATTCGACCGAGCGGCTTACCTCCAATTGCTATTCCGAAAACATCTGCGTAAAAAGGTACGAAGCGAATCTCAGAAAAATACTACGGGCGTCATCGCTGTCGAATCACAGAATTTGATCAATGGTGACCAAAGCGACCGTCCGCATCATACCTCAGGCGGATTCGCGAGCCCCTCGTAATAAATGCACCTATCGCGTTCGTTCTACTGTCTAACTACATCCACACGTCGCCGCTTGCTTCATCGCCCGCCCCGACCGTCATGTTTTCAAAGACGTTGATATCCGATGGCGCAAGGTTCATGCGACAGACGTAGCCAGTAAGGGAGATTTGCCCGCAATACATGGAAGTGTAGATGCGGAGGGGGAACTCGGAGACGAAGGGTTCTTGTCATCGTCCGAGGATGGCTTGGTTGTACTGTTTTGAGCTCGCGTTAATGGCATAAAGGCGAAGTGGTGACCAGAAAGTTGTCACCCGCAGCTGCTGAGTCAAGGTATCGTAGGGCGTAGAGACGTTCACGGGTGGGGGCGTAACAGGATAAAAAAGAGTCGAAAGACGGAAAGCAGCGGGCGCTGCGGCGGAACGACGGCCTGGTGTCATGGGAAAGAAGAGAAAAGGGTTAGGGTCAGTGGATCAACAAGTCACGATGCTTGATCTTGGTCTGTGACAACCTCGGCTGGACCGCCATCGCATCCCCATATGCACCCCTGCCGGTATCAGCAAGACGTGGACGTCGGGGTCGATGACCGTGTGGAACTTTAAAGCGCCAATGCCTGCTGTTCTAAGTATCTCAGAGACTTGATTCACCGCCGCAAGGTCAACTTGCAGCACATCGGCGCCGACCAACTCATGGCATCTGGGGATGGCTACCAGGCGTCGCAAGCGGAGCACATATTCCAGAGTCTCAAGAACAAGCATCCGGATGTCCAACTGCAAGCTGCTGTGGATCTACAGCGCTATGTAACCTGTCTTTTGGAATATCTCGTAATTTTACGCCAACTATGGTTTATCTAGGTGTCAGCCACTATCACCGGAATGTCGTCGGATGCTGCTAGGAAGCTATGGGACGATAAAATTAACCACAAGCTGTTCGAACTTACGCATAGTCATGATAGCGCCGAAGCGTTTGGTGGTCTTCTTGCGATCAGTGAGAGCTTTCGTTGTATCGCGGTTGGGATTGGTCTTATTCTGTGATAGGACATTTGCTCGATGTACAGGGAGAAGTACACATGGATCCGAGAAGAAACCTTTTTCGTTTCTGGAACTACGTCAAGCATCTTCTTCATAATCACGATGGCGATATCATGCTCGAGGCATCCGAAACGCTTGGACGCATCGCAGAAAGCGCAGGGACCACGTTTGGAGAAAGCTTTATGGACAAGGAAGTTCCCGCAGCACTAGAAATGATCCAAGCCAATAACCAGGAGCGCTCGAAATATGTGGGTGTGTTGATTCTGAAGGAGCTTGCGCATAACAGCCCCGCCTACTTCCATTCCCATATAACCGCCGTCATGGACCATATCCTAGTCCCCTTACGCGACCACCGGGTCGTCGTGAGAGAAGAAGCCGCCGGATTGCTTGGCGCTTGTTTGGCAATTGCAATGGAGAGAGATCGTCAGATACACAGTCCCTACCTGATCAAGATTCTTGACGATGCGCAGATGGGTTTGAAGCAAACTCAACCGGAGGTCGTTCATGGTTCTCTGCTCACATATCGCGCACTGCTACGTCACGCGGGAATGGTACGCGTGGTGGTTCTCTCTTCATGATCATAACTCTCATTCAAAGTGTCAGTTACTGCGCGCGACGTTTATAGATACAGCTGATCAAATCTTGAGATACAAGTCTCATCGGGACCTGCTTATTCGAACGACCGTAATCGCCTTGATTCCTGAGCTCGCCGTTTACGACAGCCAAACATTTACCGAACATTTCCTACACAAGGCTATGGCTCACCTCTTGACGCAGTTAGAAAAACCAAAGGAGGGAGGCTATGGTAAGGACAATTGATGATCACGAGTTTGATAACCATTTAACCAGTTGGGCCCCAGCTTTCATTGCCATTGGACGTACGGCCACCGCTGTCGGTGGTGAGATCAAGCCCTATCTTGAGTCAATCATGAAGTATATCAAGGAAGGCTTGGAAGGCCGAAGGTACGGTGTATTCTTCTCTTTGGACCTTAGGCCTTACATTGCGACAGGCAGAGAAACGCTACTTCAGAGGAGTCTATGTTCGAATGCATTGGCCTGCTCGCAGCTGCTCTTGGTCCCAATCTTACAAAGCTCCTTCACGATCAGCTGGACCTCATCTTTGCTTGCGAATTGAGTGAATCACTGCGACGAGCTCTGGTTGCAATAGTGGGATCTATTCCTCCTCTCCAGACGGCCATCCTAGGTAATTTTCTGTTGAGAATCTCCGTTACGATTTCAAATGTCTTTCAGACCGCCTTCTGAACCTGCTTTCTTTCATGTTGAGTGGAGGGCCGTATGTACCATTAGGTGCCCCTGTCAGCCCTACCGAGAAGAATGGATTGACTCGCGATGGAATTACTATCCATGTTTGTGTTTCCCATAGCTTCCTAGAACCGAAGTTCTCATGTTTATCGCAGGGTACACCTCACGAAGAAAAGCCAGAACGCGTCATATTAGCCCTGTCCACCTTATCATCGTTCGATTTCGGCGGTACGTACTCCATTGTCATGACCGTTGGTATGCATGTTAACAGCAGAATCAGGACGCATCCTTAACGAATTCGTACGGCGGTGTGCGCTTCCTTACATGGACAGCGATAATGCAGACGTCAGGCGCACAGCAGCTCAAACCTGCTGTCGTCTTTTTGTTCATGACCCTATATGTGACCAGTCGAGCAGCCATTCCCTCGTGGTCCTCAGCGATGTGCTCGACAGGCTTCTAGCATTAGCGATAGCTGATCCCGGTAAGAGGCAGCACCCCTGAAACTGTAACGATCGACCTTGACGGGACCTTAAGACCCTACCGTCAGGCACACCATTCTTTCATCGCTTCACGAACGGTTTGACAAGTACCTCGCCCAAGCTGAGAACGTTCGGCTCATATTCATCGCGCTCAATGATGAAGTTTTCGAGAACCGGGTTGCGGCTGTTGACTTGATCAGACGCCTAGTCAAGTACAACCCAGCCTATGTTATGCCTTCGCTCCGGATAGCTTTTATACGGCTTTTAACCGAGCTAGAATACTCGACAGTCGTGTACGTTTCATACTCTTTTCAATCAGACTGCCCTTTGACATTACCGATTAGACGTGACCGGGAGGAATGCACAGAATTATTGATGCATCTGTTCAGAGCGACACAACACTCGATCAAGCCTTACGCTGTGCCGATGCTCGAAGTAATGCTTCAAAAGACCAAGGACGTCGACCCTATCATCGTCGCGAACATCCTCATGTGCCTTGGGGAACTGACATATGCTGGCGCAGAGGAGGCTTTACCTCACGTCCCGAATCTGATGCGAATAATCATACCCCGACTATCAGACTCCTCGCTCATTGTGCGCGAGGCTGCGTTGCATACCTTGGGTCAAGTGTGCTCGAGCACGGGATACATCATCACTCCTATCCTCGACCATCCGCAGCTTCTGGAGGTTCTCGGGCGGATGCTCAGGACGGAAGTTAGCCAATCTGTGCGACGCGAGGTTGTTAAAGTACTAGGCATCATAGGTGCTCGAGATCCCTACACGCATACGGTATGTTTTGGATATCGAAGTTGATTGGGCCTGACCGAGAACCTAGATCGGGCGGGAGGCCGATCCCACACCGGCAGTCAATTTAGTCCCGATTAATCAGGACGCGGACCCCCCCGCATCCGACGATTACTTCCAAACCGTTGTCATCACAGCACTGATAGACCTTCTCAAGGATCAATCACTGAGAACTCATCACTCCACCGTCGTCGAAGCAATTATGTCGATCTTCAAGACCCAAGGACTCAAATGTATGGCATTTCTGCCACAGGTAATACCTAACTTCTGTCTGGTGTCATTGGGTGCTAAATGACGGCGATAATCAGGTCGTTCCCGCCTTCACGACCGTCATCCGGAGTCATACATTACGCCTCGGTTTCTACTTGGAGCAGCTCTCGATCCTCGCTGGCATCGTCAAGCAACACGTCCGAAACTTTATGCCTGATATTATTAGCCTGGTAACGGATCTATGGGAAAACGCCGCCTTTCGGCTGCCAGTCGTTATCCTGATAGAAAGTCTCGGAGAGGCTCTTGATGCCGAGTTCAGGCCATTCTTGCCCACGATTCTACCTCTCCTTCTAGAAGGCTTTCAAGGGGAGCTGGATGAGAAGAGTATCTCCCTCCAGGTGAAGACTCTAGACGTGTTCGTGACATTTGGGACAAGTCTAGAGGACTATCTCCACCTCGTCATTCCACTTATTGTGAAAGCTTTTGAGACACGTGACGCGTCGGGAACCCTCCGGTTCAAGTTGAGAAAGACAGCTGTTCAGACTGTCGGGCTATTGACGAAGAGGATCAACTTATCTGATCACGCATCTCCTATCATCCACCCTCTTGTTCGCGTCTTGGAAACCTCAGACTATGAAGTTCAGGTGTCCGTCTTAGATACAGTATGCTCTCTTATGGTTCAACTTGGCTCCGGCTTTGTGGTATTTACCCCGACGATCAGCAAAGTGCGTGCTATCACAATTCTAGTTTTCGCGTTGAAGTTCACTTCCTATGACAGAGTCTTCGTCGGAAAGACATACAGCACGCCAGATATAACGACTTGCTTTCGAAACTGTTGAATGAAGAGCACCTTCCACGCGAGGTAGACATAGGCATCCCGTTTGTGCATGCTTCCACTTAATCGAATTGAGACTTACGATTCGGACAGCCAAACTAGAAAGAACGATGAACCAGAGTACTCGGCACCAGCTGAGGTGACACCATTAGTGGTGAATCAACAACATCTCAAGGAAGCATGGAATACTTCGCGGATAGCCACTCGCGAAGATTGGCTTGGCTGGATGCACGAGCTTATCATCGAGGTCACAAAAGAGTCATCATCGAACGCTCTTCGGTCTTGTATGATTCTGGTTGATATCCACCCTCCCCTAGCCACTGAACTATTTAATGCGGCTTTCCTGTCGTGCTGGACGAACCTCTATGATCAATACCAAGTGCGTGCTCCATCGCTCCTCACTTTCTTACGATGTTAAGATATCTATATCATAGGAAGATCTCGTACGAGCAATCGAGTTTGCGATCACTTCGACGACCACTCCATCCGAGGTCGTTATTCGCCTGCTGAATCTTGCAGACTTTATGGAACGGAAAGATAGGCCACTTCCAATAGACATGAAGACTTTGGGCGAATCTGCCATGAAGTACGTGGCGTACGCGAAGGCACTGCACTACAAGGAACTCGAATTCTTTACACAGTCTTCTCCAGCTATCCTTGAATCACTGATCTCGATAAACACGCGATTACAACAGCATGATGCCGCATGGGGCACCCTAATATTGGCACGCAAACGCTACGATGTTACCGAGCACGAAGAATGGTACGAACATCTTGGACATTGGCAAGAGGCCTTGCTCGTGTACGAACAGAAGGCAGAAACGGATCCCGAAGACCTTAATGCCCAAACGGGTCGCATGCGATGCTTGCATGCGTTAGGTGAATGGAATCAGTTATCCGCTCAAGTGGAAAAAACCTGGGCAGGCGTGAATCATGACTATAAGCAAGAGATCGCCCCGATGGCCGCTGCCGCTGCGTGGTCATTGCGCGAGTGGGATCTAATGGAGGACTACGTCACAACGATGAAGGCAGATTCCCCGGATCACGCGTTTTATCAAGCTGTTCTGTCGGTACACCAGAACCAGTTCCCTAGAGCGCTGGCCCAGATCGTGGAGGCTCGCGATCGTCTGGGACCTGAGTTAACATCCTTCAATGGAGAAGGCTACCCTCGAGCATACAAGTGAGTATCTCCTGTCGTAGTCTGATGATAATTTTAATTTCTCATTATATTCACTTAGCGCTCTTGTCCGTGCTCAGATGATTGCGGAATTGGAGGAAGCCGTCCTATATAAGCAACGTGCTCATCAACCTGAGCGTCAAAAAGCTATCAGAGAGACCTGGATCAAGCGGTAAGAAAATCATCTTGAAATGCTTTCCGACCTATCTATAAATTTCAAAGATTGCGAGGGTGCCAACCGGACGTGGATGTCTGGCAGCGTATCCTACAAGTCAGAACTCTGGCTCTTGAACCGCAGACTGACCTTGCCGCGTGGATCAATTTCGCAAACCTATGCCGGAAATCCAATCGCATGCCATTGGCTGAAAAAACATTGAACTCGTTGTTATTACCTGAACGGGTACGTATCATTATGCTGAAGGGTTGCGGATATTTATGGGTTCAACCAGAACCAACATCTTCCGGATCAAGCGACACATACCAAAGCACCTCCTCACATTGTATATGCTCAGCTCAGGTTTATGTGGGCGATGGGCGCCAAGGAGGAGAGTCTACAGTTCATCCACCAATTCTCAGCAAATCTGTCGAGGGACCTACAGCATGAAACGAGCAAGGATCCAATACAAGCTTCTCTGTCGACGCAGAAGCTGACTGAACTATCGAAACTGATTGCTCGCTGTTACTTAAAGACAGGTGATTGGCAAGTTGAACTCACTAATGACTGGAAGGAGGTGAGTGTTCTCACCAGTCGATGTGATCATTGGCCCTCAACACTGGTTTGACAGCGAAATGTGGAAGAGATTCTCCATGCTTATTACCTTGCGACACATTTCGACCCTACCTGGTATAAAGCATGGCATAAATGGGCTATGGCGAATCTTGAAGTCGCTACCGACATCGAAAGTCGAAATGCGAACCGTAGTGCTGAGGGGCCCAGTCGTGCCGTTATTGCTCATATCGTGCAAGCCGTGAACGGTATGCAATTTGGCGCCTAGTTGGTGACGATACTGATCCATTTCTCCTTAGCTTTCTTCCAGTCAATAATACTCCGAAATAAAGAGACTTTGCAAGACACACTCCGTCTGTTGACGCTTTGGTTCAAATTTGGATCTATCGGCGAAGTCAACCAAGCGATGAATGTCGGATTTACCAGCGTCGAGGTGGGGACATGGGTCGCCGTGATACCTCAAGTGGGATAATTCTGTCGCTTCTTTCGAGGCACATGACTTATCGCCGTTTGCCAGATCATTGCAAGGATCCAAACACCCCACGCTAATCTTCGGCAAAACATCCATACCCTGCTGGCCGATATTGGAAAGCATCATCCCCAAGCGCTTATCTATCCACTGACAGTTGCGTCGAAGTCACCGAGTGCTTCTCGTCGCAATGGGGCCTTAGCAATAATGGACAGAATGCGAGAGCATAGCCCTACCATAGTCACTCAGGTACGAACATGGGTACCTCATCATCGAGTAGGCTCCTAACGTGCATTCTAGGCTCTCCTTGTCAGTCACGAGCTTATTCGCGTAGCGATACTGTGGCATGAGCTTTGGTACGAAGCTCTCGAGGAGGCATCTCGCTATTACTTCGTTTCGAAGGACCCAGACAACATGATTGCGACCCTGGAGCCGCTTCATGATATGCTTGAAGCCGTAAGCCAAGTACCAGACAACATCTCCGAGTGCTTAAAGGTTTGTTCAGGGCCCCACAACAGCACGAGAAACGGCGTTTGCACAAGTATATGGGCCGGAGCTACGGGAGGCTCGTGAGGCAACTCGACGATGGCGTACACATGGTAGCGTCAGTGAACTGGATAAATCTTGGGATATCTACTATACTGTAAGTCGTCTTCACATCGAAGACTCACTGCGCACTGAACATGAGGGCACGCAAAGATCTATCGAAAGCTGGAGAAGCAAATACCACAATGGAAGACGCTTAATTTGCAGCAGGTTTCGCCCATCCTGCTAAAAGCTCGTAACCTTGACCTCGCAATTCCAGGTGAATCTGTTCTTGCTCGTATATTATCGTTCCCCCTGTACTTAACAGGCCCAGGATCATATCAAAGCGGAAGACCTATCATTACGATATCGAGCTTATCCCCGGAGCTTAGCGTCTACGATAGTAAACAACGCCCGCGTCGTCTATCAATCAAGGGTAGTGATGGCAGAGACTATCAGTACCTCCTCAAAGGTACGGTTTGGGGTGAACTCGTTTCCGTTGAAAATCTCTAATGGTTTACAAGGCCACGAGGATCTTCGTCAAGACGAACGAGTGATGCAGTTCTACAGCCTCGTCAGCAACCTTCTAGCCGCCGATACAGAGAGTTTCAGGCGTCACCTACATATTCAACACTATCCAGTTATCCCACTAGCCCCGAACGCGGGACTGATTGGCCTAGTGCAGGATGTCGACACTCTTCACGTTCTCATCCGCGGTTATCGCGACTCAAGAAGAGTTCTTGTCAATATCGAATATCGTCTCATGCTTCAAGTAATAACATTCTATGTCCGTCTGGTAACCGAGCCACAGCTGACATTTTCTTGTACAGATGGCCCCGAGCTACGAAAGTTTGACATTGTTACAGAAAATCGAAGTCTTCGAGTACGCTTTGGACAACACGACAGGCCAAGATCTCTATAGAATACTTTGGTTGAAGAGCGAGAGCTCGGAGCATTGGGTAGAGCGTCGCGCGACATACACTCGATCTTTGGCTGTGAACAGCATGGTCGGGCATATTCTGGGTCTTGGAGATCGTCATCCATCGAATATCCTTCTAGAACGCAGTACCGGCATGATTGTTCACATAGACTTCGGGGACTGCTTTGAGGTCGCGATGTACCGTGAAAAGTACCCGGAAAAGGTACCATTCCGGCTGACGAGGATGCTCATCCAGGCCATGGAGGTAAGCCCCCCCTATCGTTACGTGTAGAGTAACACCCTGATCACAACCAACGTGTTCAGGTCAGTGGGATCGAGGGTAGCTTTAGAAAGACTTGCGAGATCACGATGCGAGTTTTGAGGGACAACAAGGACTCGTTGATGGCAGTCCTAGAGGCTCTTGTATATGATCCGCTGATCAGCTGGAGGTTGATGCGGACAGAGGTCGACGTTCGAGAAATCGACCTTCCTAAGCCCTCTGGATCGAAGGATACCCATCAGCACGCTGATGAAACGGATGTCGGAATAGAAGCGCCTGCTCGTCCTCAAGCCCCTACGCGCAAAGCCAAGGCCAACGAGAACGAAATCTTCAACGGTATTTCTTCACACTGCTCGTACCATAATCCCCTTCTAACATGTATTCATGTCGAGAAGCGGAGGAACAACCAAGAGCGCAGGAAGTACGAAACGAAAGTGCCCTATCTGTGTGTAACCGTGTCCAACATAAGCTGACAGGTGGGCTAAGATATACCCTCATCATTCGGCGGGCTAATCAGACTTAACTCAGGCCGTGATTTCACTCCTGATGTTGCGCTCAGCATTGATGTTCAAGTTGATCGATTGATTCAGCAGGCTACGGCTATTGAAAACCTCTGTACGGCTTTCAATGGGTGGTGTGCTTACTGGTAAAGGATTTGAGGCCCAAATATGTTCAAACTCGTGGTTCCAAGGCCTGCCATCTGTCGTAACAATCTCTGTATACCCAGGCAATCAGAATTGAATAGATGACATGTCGCCAGAAAAGAATGATAAGAAAGACAGAGATTCGATACCGAGGCCTTTGTATTCCACGATAGCACCAGTGCCACCCTTGACCGTAAGGATACCCGCAACCTTGCGACGTCATGACACTATCACCAACATCAGAAGAATCACATCATCTTTCTGAGACGCTTTGATCGACTTTCGAGTACTTTTACTTTCAAATGACGTTCATATAGCTTTTGGGCAAGCTTTTTCGAGCTACTGCGCGACTTTCGACACTATTCAAACTCAGGCTAGGCTGGGAATATGATATATCAATTGTCCGTGGCTGTAGGACACATGCTGATGTATCAACCCCCACAGTCTATGGGCGGATATGATGTATCATATCTCGGGATGTGATATATCATTCCCTCGCGGTCTGTGTGCTTGCTTGCGCATCCGGCATCCCTCGGCATCCTTCTGCCCACGGCATATTCCCGAGCGCCTCCTGCATGCGCCCCCGCCTGTCCAGGATCACTACGTCATAGCGGCTCGCTTGTATCAGGCGCGCCGCCTTTTATCGTTTGGGGAATCTACGTTCGGAGAATCTATAATTAGATACCGTGTTCCTGGCGCTTTGCGCCTTCCTCCCCCCCTCCCTCCCCCCTAATTCGCTCCCGCGTTCCTTTCCCGTGCTCCCTCCTTTGCATACTCTCTACCTTATCTTTATAAAGGTATTCCATGGATCTTCTGTTTCTACCACCCCTAGTCATCACCCTTGATTCAAATCATGTATCTCATGCAGAAGTAAGGATTTGCATATTAGCAGTATAGTTTACTACGAAGTTCGAATTTGGATACGATCATGTTCTCCAATCAGGTGATATATCATGACCTGGAACAATGTTGAATGAGATGGATTAAGATCCTCCAGGACGTGATATATCATCCAGCTGTAACTCCGAACTGATCATCGACAGATGATATATCACATAGCTGAATGATATATCACCTTGTCCGCATAATTATGACTTCCAACAACTGCTGATATATCATGTAGCTGGATGATATATCACCTAGTCCGCCTAATTATGACCTCCAACGACTGCTGTAGTTTAATGATATATCAGATGAGTTGCGACGGGTGTAGGCGGTTGATATATCACCGACTCACTATCACTACCGCTATAGACAATATATCGCTGACTTATTATTGTGCACTTCGATATGTCAATGTAATTAAGGTCAGCATCTATTGACTGACATGGAGACGATCATATTCCTTAGACTAAATACGCCTTGACTAATTAGTTTTCCCCCTACAATATGTGACTCAGTAAGTGTGCGTGCGTTAGATAGACAAGGAATACACACTTTTTCGATGCTTTACCTGCGCCTGTACTGCCTGCCTTACGCTTAGAGCCAACACTCTCCATCACAGTGGCTCGCGTTCCATCAGGCCTCTGAGGAGCGGTGGGGACACGCTTCGAATGTGTAGGAGCCCATGTATTTGCAGGGCGCTTCGCCTTCTCGTTCAGGTCGCTCGATGTTGTGGCTCCATCTGCCGAAGTTTCTCCTACATCGTCCAGTGCGAGAACATTGTTGACGGCCTTGGTTGTTGTGGCGACATCAGGTAGGTGAGGTTGGTCCCGATCATGCGAATCCGCAGGGCTGGAATCTGCAGTTGCTGTTCCATCCCGTCCCCCTCCATGGCCACCTCGACCTCCACGACCACCTCGACCTCCACGACCTCTGCGAGCACCTCGAACCCCACGAACACCTTTTCCTCTTCCCCTCCCAGCGCCACCATCAGTCTTATCTGCATCGACCAGTTTGGGAGTTGGTTTCGGCTTTGTGGAGGGACGCGTGGACGGAAACGATGGTGGTGATGGATCTACCGGCGGTTCTGCCGAGGTTTGTCCTTCTGCTACTCCAACTGATGGGGCTGCAAGTGTCTGTTGTATTCGTCCAAACCGTGGAGGGGTGGCGGGAGCAGCCTGCACTGGTGCAGTCTGGGCAATCCGACTGTAAGTGGGTGGAAGGGCGCCAGCCAATGGCATGCGCTGAGTAAGAGCTGGGGCAGCGACCGGCGGCTCGATTGGAGAAGGAACAGCTACATTAGGTTGTTGAGAGACGGCTGGTGAATGGGACAGCTCCTGAGAGATAGGTACAGCACCAGCAGAAGGCTGGACTGAAGCAGCTACGAGGGCAGATGCATGAACAGACGGCTGAGGGAGTGGTTGAGCAAACACAGGGGGCTGAAAAGATCCAGCGACGGGTATCTGAACATTGATCGGTGTATGTGCGAGTAGATCGGGGAAGGAGTGAGCATGGGTAGATTCAGTCGAGTTGGTCAATGGAACTATGGGGGGCGCCGAAGTTTGGCTGGGATTCACGGGTGCTAAGAACGAGTCATTGGGGGTGAGAGTGTGAAATTGAGAAAAGTCAAGATTGTGGGGGAAGACAAAGCTTTCCGCTTGATGTTGCTGAACACGCTGCTGATCGAGGAATGCGGTGAAATCAGACAGAAGAAGGTCCGTCGACGCTGGTGGGAATAGCGATGGATCATTGAACATCCAGGGCTCCGGTGCCTGGTTGCTGATAGCTCCGGCCGACGGTTGCTGATATCCGAACATGTTGGAAGGGTCCTGTCCAATGCCATTGCTGTTGGACTCGGGTACATTGACGATTGCAGCTCCGGCTGACAGTTGCTGATATCCGAACATGTTGGGAGGGTAGTGTCCAATGCCATTGCTGTTGGACTCGATTGGTAAGGGCTGATCCGGAGAGCTGAAGACTGCAGGCCTTAATAGGGGAAGAGCAGTTGTGGGTGGGGGCGCGCTGGATGGAACAGTGGGCGAGACTGCAGGCCTTGATATGACCAGGGGAAGAGCAGATGTGGATGAGGGCTGAGGGCTGTAGGGAACGGTGGGATCTTCCGACTCCAAGTCGTCTTCATCGAATGCAATCACCTCGTCACGGTCTTCATCGAGAGCGGATTTGGATAAGAGCTGAGGGCTGGAGGGAACATTGGGCAGGTCCAAGTTGTCTTCATCAAATGCGATCAGGGTTTCTGAAGGATCTGCGGGTAGCCGGGGTAGGGTGTTGGACGATTCGGATGGCGCAAGGGGTTGAGCATCGGCAATCTGGCTCCCGGCTATACACAGATTACTATGGCGCTGTAGATAGACTGAGGCCAGACTTACGGTACACCTTCAAAAGCCACTTCAAATATGATTTCTTCCAGAGTTTGTTAGGTTCCTTGTACGATTCGAGAAAGCTTTTGCCCTTGGGTGTTTTCCCAAAGTTGACCCTAATGATGCGTCAGTTCAGCTTTGTAGCAAATATAAAGCAACAAATAACGTACATCTGCAGAGAGATATTATTCCCTGCTGACGGATTCGGGCCGCCTGCGATCACAAACGTCGACCAGCCACAGAGTCTATCAATCTCCTCGCAGGTGTCTTCAAGAATTGCAAGAAGATTCGCGATTACACTTATTCAAAAAATGTCAGTACTGACATCATGGGAAACACGAAACACTGGCACTTACCGTTCACGCTGCTCCACAGATCGTGCTAGGCCTTCCTTTCCATCGTCGAGGACCATGGCTGCAAACTCCATCCGTTCATCTTCCAGAAGTTCCTGCACCTGCGCCTTCACTTCTTCTGTCTCTCCTTTCCATGCCTTATCCACCACCTTTTGCCGTGTCGACATGTACCAAGACTTGAATTTCTTCGAAGCCTTATCCAACAGACTGGTATCCTGCTCCATAACATCCTCGACAGGCTCATTCTCGCCCAAACTCTCCAGATCGTTCTCGATACCCAACTTGACCTCTTCCATCACCTTCACCGTGGCTTTAGATACCCCATGCTCCTTCTCGTAGTTGTCCACCTCGACAGCCATCAACGCGTGTATCTTCTCTTTGCATAACCCTTGATATATCTCCACAGCCTTATGGACCCGCCGCTTCTTACTGCCGTTGAGAAGAGAGGACAACAGGACCGGCTTCGAACGGCGTGCGCCCTGTTGACCAGCGGCCTTCCTGTACTCGTTACGGTACCACGTCTTCAACATCTACGATGATACAAAGCATGTCAGTCTTAGATTTCGTCTCCTCATATTTTAGAAAGCACTGACCTCTCGTCGCTTCTTCACAGCGGCTCCCACTATATCCAGGTGCTCCGCCGTCTCAACGTACTGCTCATGATCTTCATGTTTCTCAGAAGCAGCCGGTGGAAGCTTTCCAAGCGCAACCAAGGCGTCAACCTCAGGCCAAGCGACAAACCACTCGACAATGAGGTCCGCGTTAAACTGGTTAAGTACTTTCTCGGACTTGGTACCCAGCTTTTCCGCCTTGATCTTCAGATACAGCGGAAACCGTTTCTTCAAGAATTCGAACTGAACATCGGTGGACCATCTCGGCGGCGGCATCGGGGAAGACGGAATGCGAAGTGAATATAGGACAAATGGTGGGGCTGTCTATGGTCATAGGTAACGTTATATCATCTCTACAGCCTTCATATTCAATGATCTATCACGGCCCACTAGCCTAGCCATGATACATACATACAGTGGACGGCCCAGGATTTCGACCAGGTACACGGTACACATCAATCCATGACACCGCCTCGCACATGTTTTTTTTTTGGCAATTCAATCCATCAATCGGTACATTTCAGATCGCGTTCATCAACACGATAAATAGGCAGAACTAATCTTCATCATCAGATTCACATTCTCTGCGCGATGAATCCACCACCACCATCCGGTACCGCTGTAGAGAGACCCTGTGCCTCCTGCACCAATACAGCACACGCTCTTCAAGTCTTGTCAAATGCTTTACGGACAGCGCATGATGGTAAGTACTCCTATGCCACCCCGTTCCATACAAGATCCTGACTCTGGACACAGCTGCTGCACGAATTCCGGTCCCAGTTCCCTCAGGTATGTTCTTCCTGATCATTTGGTGTTTCCTACTCCTCTGATGCGACGTCCGCATGCAGAAGTTGCATTAGCCATGGGTTATCGTGCCCCAGATCCAGTTGAGATGCCTGAACCGCTGCGTGAGTTGTGTGATCGTCTCGGCTACTTTGTCATCCAAGGTATGCTAGCCGACTCTCTGTTTCAGCTCTCCATTTGAGATCAATTTGAAGATACACCCAAGAATCATTCGCGTGGCCGTGATGCAGCTGCGGAGCGGGCAGAACATTCAGCTGCACCTGGTCCTCATGGAGGCGTAAGCCACAATAAAGAGAATGATGAAGACACTAGCGTCGTATGGATCTCTTCGGATTCGGACAGCTCATCAGAATCATCCTCCCCAAGCCCACATGAGACGCCTGGTATTTGTCCTTTCTCACTCCTGAATTTAAATATGCTGATATACTTTATCCAAAGCTCCACCCTCTCCGACGGTTCAGCCCCGTCGGAGCCGATGGTATGTAGTTACACTCGGCCGAAACCCTGGTGTATTCTCGGACTCGTACGTTACTTGTCCTTGATGTCATTCCTATACCGAACTGATGCATTTTCTCAGCCTGTATCTCAATCCCAACATGACAGGTATTTCCGGCGCTACTGCACAGAGCTACAAAACCAAGGCTGAAGCTACGAAAGCCTACAATGATGCTTTGTGTGATGGTCGTGTCGTGCGTGTCACCGAGGAGATTCTGACTCATTAGCCTTGCCAGTTTACGCTATATAAAATTGTTATAAGTTTTATGATGAATATATGTCTTGATCTCCCCCGCTGTCCGAGTCTATACCATCGTGATGTTCGCTAACCTCCTCTTCTTTGTTGACAGGCTCCATCACCATTCTTGCCGTTGTTCTGCCCTCGTTGACTGCGCAAAGGTCGGGTAGAAGCGATGTTTTGATGTCCAGTATTGTAAGTCCCTTCACCAGAACTTCGATTAATCCGCATTTGAGCCTCCATAGCTGCTTGACCTTATATGTCTCCAGTGGTAGACGCCCATCCATCTCGTGCAACCCCCGAAGTAGTTGCCTTCCCACCTCGGCATGATTCTCCAACTGAACTCTCCATTCTTCGACCCGCTTATCCTCCACAGCCAACTGGAAGGATCTCTCGATTCCGATTGCCCAAAATGTCACGCCTCCCCATCCTTCTGCCCAATCAAAAATCTGTATTGTCAGTGGGGTGAGTTCGTCCATCTCCACAAAGCTATCAGGATCGGGGAGGGGCTCCGGAGGGCAAGGGCCTATCATCGAATTGACGGCTTCACCGTACATAGCCCATTGGTTGTTTCTCTTAGTTGCACGAAAATCCGACGGGAGCCTAGGCGTAAAAGCGCGACTTGATTGGGCTGGTGACTTGACAGCTTTCTTCTTTCTCTCCTCCTCACGGCGTAGTCGTGCACGTTCCAGATTTTTCTCTCTGGCCTCCGGATGACTGTAGACTTATCAATAGCAAATTAATGTGTGCAAGGTAGTATGACATACTTTTTGTAATAGCGTTGGTATTTTGTCAAACCGTCTGTCCCCCTCTTTGGTGAGACTTGACTGTCGTCCATTGCCTGACTTAAGAAATAAGTAAGGGAGGACCGGAGAAAGGAAGTGACTGAAATCGCTCAGAAGATGCAACCGAACATTGGGTACACTACCAAATTCAACTGGGTACGCTACCCAATTCAACCGGGTACCCCACCAGATTTAGGTGGATACACCACCCAAAGCGACCTTCAGATCCAACTTGAACTCATATGGCTTACCTACAGTGACCTATGCGTGTACACCACCAACGCGCGCAACCAGAAACAACCGGAAATCTAGATTGATCATAGATTCATGAGAGCGAGATTGAAATCAAAAAATGAGATTGGAATTTAAGAACTTAAGCGTGAGTGCCTGCCCGCATGCCACTATATCCATGTGTAACCTTGCTGTTTGAGCGGGACCATTGCCAACAAAAAGTTCGAGAGGGCTCAGTGGAGGCAAAAGCCGAGCCGTGGAAACTATGACGTGTCTAAGTTGCGCAAAAGCGGTTTTGCGCAACTTAGACACGTCATAATTCCCACCCCCAGACCAATGAGCTGATGCATTTGATAACGCGTGAGTCATGTTTAAGCAGAATGTTGACACGAGTCCAATGAGAAAATTGTATTCTTTGTTTGATGCGTTCGTATGATGTCATTGAAAGTGAGTGCTTTTTTCTGCGGCGCGTCACGTGTTGCCGCAGAAAAAAGCACTCAGACGCACTTTGATGGGGCCCCGGACCGTGCAGGCAAACTGTGCCAAACAACCACCCAAGGGCGAAATCCCCGCGACATCTTATCTCCTCCTCATCCAAGCCCGCCTCCACCAATATCTTTTTCTACCTCCTCAAAAATTGGCTTATACTTCACACAGAGGCATGTGAACCTGTATCAGGTAAGTACATTGCGTCGTGAGGGGCCGTGGGACGCGCCAAAGGAGACTTGAGCCCGGGACCCCATTGGCGTTGACTGCGGCTCCCCATTCACCTTCACACTTGTCATTCTAAAAATATAGTCAGATTACAATGTGTGGTTGCCAAGTTGATTAATCAAAGAGGAGTGCGCTCAATCCTGCTCAATCAGACCAAATCCGACCTATTTGCATATTTGGTGATCTGAGATTGGTTACGACTTCGGTTCGTCTTTTTCACTGCTAAGCAACAAGGTCTTGTCCCAACTAACATTGGTACCATATGTAGATTACGCTAATGCAGGAGCTACGCCCATGCTGACTCATATGGAGAGGTCTCAACAGTCACCTCAGCGCCCCAGCCACCCTTCGCCTCCCAGCCAAGCTTCTCTTCAGATCCTGGCACAACATCCTCTGCATTCCATATGTCCCAACCCCAACCCGCTCCACCCCAACCAGTGTCGGTTCCGGCGGTTCTGGCTTTGTCACCCCATGTGGACTCCAAACCCCAACCCATCTCCTTCACATGTGTTACCCGGGCATACGCGTAATCAAGACACGGCCGACAGTACATTCTCCTGACGCCGAATTCGTCCTGGTGAGGGACCAGAAATTTACCCGGCTGATTGTTGGCATGAAGTTGTTCTAGCGGGAAATCAATTCGGATATTCCGAGCAGCCAGACGACGCCTTTCAAATTGCAAGACGCGAGTGCACCGGGACCCGAAGATGTTGTCACCAAGCCTACCACCACAGAATGTGCACAGCGTGGGCCATGAATCTTCTATATGATATGTCAGATTACTTCTTTCCAGTGAGTTGATTTGTTAATACCTGACAACGACGGCTCATGATTCTCGCCAACAGGCCCGGGTGGCAAGTCAGGGGATGACCGGTGGGGGACGCACTTTTCCTCAGCATTGGACAGCGGTTTGTGTTCCTGCTTCGGGTTCGGGGATGCCATGTTGGTGGAGTTGGGTCAAGTTGGAGGCCGGCAATTTTATTGTCCAGGTTTTACGAACATCAAAAGGTAAATTACTTAGTGATTTCCACTTCGCTACATCTGACCCGGAACGAAGACGGCTATCAGCAGTGTTGGAATCGACGAGTGGCAGCGCTCATTCACGCCATATTTAGACTGCTCTCCTATCCAAACACAGCCCCTCTTCGTCTCCAACCTCGCTCCCCTGCTCTCGGGCCATGCAGCCGTCATATGCAAGCTCCAAAAATGCGCCTATCATGCAATAGTCGCCATCACGATCGATAAAGTGGTCAGGAACCGATTCGGGTCTTGTTGCAGCTCACATGGGCGCGTGCGATGATGAATGTCGTCCGCCTCAGATCTCCGCTGTATGTATCGATAGGTAGGTGAGTAAAAAGGGCCTGAAAGCAATAAACCACGCTGACTTGAATGCTCCACCAGCATCGCAACTTGTAAACATGAATTTGTGTAGATATCGATCAGTTTCACACATTTCCTAACGCAATCTATCATCCGTGCGGGCCGTTTCTGTCCTTACAATCCAACCTATCCGTCATTCCCGTCGCCATGGGCCTCAAGCGCCGCTCAAGGAAGCCTCAGAAAAGTGCCAATAGTTTTGAGGTCTTCCCAAACGACTCCAGCGAGGACGACAATCCTAGACCTCACAAGGCAATATTCCACCATGAGACTATCTCCATCGTCTCGAACACCGGCACCACAACAACGACTTCCGCTATTTCTCGACCCTCTGAGCCACAGGAGAAAGCTGAAAATCAGAGCCAACTGCCGCTAGGTCTTAATGACGCTGATGACGATGACGACGACAGGACTCAGGTAGACCCACTTGAGGAGTTCGAATTCCTCCAGGACGGGTTTTTCGACAGCTGGGACACAGAGCATCCGGTTCAGCAGAAACATCGAGAGCGTACGGCCTCAGTAAGTGTCACAGTAGTCTTCTTTTCGGGGGCTGAGCTGATTTTACTCATGAAGGACAATCCAATGAAAGAATGGCGGGAGGGTGATCGCGAGATGTTTTTGCAGGAACTACTTCGCCTCGACGGACGTGGTGATTACTCTAGGGTAGGATGTCGCTGTCAGGGAGAGTTACCGGCAATATACCGCTGTTTTGACTGCTTGCACGGTGATCTTCTTTGTAAAGGGTGCATATTGGCTTGGCACATACGAACACCTTTCCATTTCATTGAGGTGCGTTCTCTCTGAGATTTCTTTCGTTTCTTCTATTCAAACTCTTTTCAGGAATGGACGGGGTCTTTCTTCAGACGCATTAAGCTGAAAGACCTTGGGTTGCGCATCCAATTGAACCATCCGCCTGGAGAGCGCTGCAGTAATCCCTTACGGGCTCGTGGTGACAAGTTCGTGGTTGTCGACACGAACGGTGTCCATGAAGTTGGCTTGGACTTCTGCAATTGTGAGCGGGGTGTGACGAATGCTACCCAGCTTCTTCGTACCCGACTGTATCCTGCGACCGGCACAAATCCGAGGTCCGCCGCTACGATCAGGTGTCTTCGACAGTTTCAGTTGCTATCCTTCGAATCAAAATGTTCGGGTTATGAGTATTTTAGCAGTCTCTCAAGAGCTACGATAAATACTGGTCTCACAGAAGATGCAGCCCCTGTACGTCTGCTATTGTCATCCCTACTGACATACTCGCTGAATGTAACACAGGATCGATATGACGAATTTATGCATATGATACGCCAGTGGGGCCACCTCAAGATGCTGAAGCGCGGAGGTCGGGGTCACGACCCAGCAGGAATTGCGGCGACGACACCGGGAGAGTGCGCACTCTTGTGTCCTGCATGTCCTCAGCCCGGAATCAACCTTCCACCAAACTATGAACTTGCACCAGAGGATAAGCGGTGAGCACCTCTTTTCCTGGTTGGAATTCCTTCGCTTATTTCCCTTTTCAGCTTCCTTTATGCGCTCTTCCTTGGTATTGATGCCAATTTCCGCTTGAAACGCAAAAATGTGTCGTCTGAGGAGCGTGATCCGAGCTTAGGTGATGGATGGGCTTTTTTTGTGAATGAGAAAGCATACAAGTCCCATCTCGCTGCTCACTGGGATCAGAAACAGGAGGTACGTCGCTTTTTTGATAGATGTGGTACGGATACTGATCTCGAAGTTTTATAGAAGAGCGACTGTGTAGCACATGATGCGGTGAACAAGCCTGATAGAGAGGCACGTGGGCTGGCTGCCTCTGGCTGTGGGACGATCGACTGTGCAAGACACGATCTAAAGCGTCCGCTTGGAGTTGGAGACCTTCAGTATGGTGAGAGGTGAGTACCGATGGACGGTGATTTGATTCTGGCATACTGACATCGAAATTTAGGTACTTAAATATGGACTACCTGTTCTTTGGTACCATCCGTGACACCAAAGTCTCGATGCTCGTAGTTTCTTACGATATTGCTTGTCAATGGAGTAAAAATCTACGAACTCGTATGGACAGCTATCCTCACGAAATGCACATGTCTGGAAACGTCAAATATATGGTATACCTCGTTCCGAAGTTCCACCTTCCGGCTCACATCGAGGAATGCAACATTAAGCATTCGTTTAACCTTACTAAAGGTGTTGGAAGGACAGACGGGGAGGCTCCGGAACGAGGGTGGGCTAATATTAATCCCATAGCTCAAAGCACCAAGGAGATGGGGCCGGGTTCTCGACGGGACACAATTGACAACCATTTCAATGATTGGAACTGGAAAAAGACCACTCAATTCGGTACGTGGCTTAGCTTGATACAATTGGCCGTCTGTATTTACTTGACTTCGACTTGACAGGTCAACGGCTGCTAAAGAAGATCAAGGTCGCTGCGGAGGGAAGCACTAAGCACAAGGATATTCTACGTGACTTTGAGGCATCCTTACCATGTGAGATTCTCGCTACTTGGAAGGAAAAAGTCGAGGCATGGGAAGCGAACCCTGATGCACCCAATCCATATGCGCAGAAAATGAAAGGTATATTGCACATTTGATCTGGACCTTCCGATCATTGATAAAGTGTTTGCAGTGGTATCGGAGCGTGAGGCACGGTTAAAACTTGCCGAGGGCGTCGCAGCGAAGGAGCAGGCAGGGGCCGAGGAGATGGAGAGTGGTTTGCATGCGACAGTGATGATTGCAAATGGATTAGTGATAGAGGAGGACCAGTCAGTCTTGGTACGCACTGTATGCTCACAGAGCTAGGCTCACTGCTTCTCTTCTCACGCAGGCGGAAGCTTGCTGCTGAAGCATCCAACAGCCAACCAGCTATCAAACCTCCTGGAGCGCTCAAACCAACTACGTCGAAAGATCGCCACTTGGGTCGACATTCAAACACTGTTCCTTCCAGAGGCGGCGAGGGAGAGGGCCAAGTTGGTGCAGAAGGTGGGGCTGGATGGGGTCACACAGACGAAGGCTCACGATATCGCACTGTGGCTGCCTTCGAACCTGAAGGAAAAGGGAGTAGTGGTCAGCGAGGAGCTTCAGGAGTATGAATGGAAGTTGCGGGAAGGACAGGCGAACGATGCGCTTGAAGAAATCCGGCACGTCCTACGTCTTTGGTCACATCTCTTGAAGCACAAGGACCGGAATATTCGTGGTGTCAGGGCGAATACACGCTCAAATGTTGCGATTTCCGGCGCGCAGACTACTGCAAACCGAGCTGCTGCCAGGTATCGTATAGCACGGGAGGCCTTGGTGATCTTGTCTCGCGGTCGGGAGGTACCGGGTTGGGAGACGTCCTTGCGTGCATTGCGGCCCGAAGACGTGCGTGGGCTTTCAGAGGGGTTGTTCGGTGATTCGTCTGGATCATCTTCAACGTCGTGGATCTGGTGGCATTATGGTATCGAAGAGGAGAACGGTACAGATCCAGGTATGAGCGAAGGTGCGTACTGCATATGTACAATATGGGATGTTTGCTGATGTCCGTGAATGACAGCTCTTTGCATTGAATGGTGTCGGGCCAGGGCCAGGGCGATGAGGTGGGGTGAGGAGGTGGAGCTGTTGGAGGAGGAGATGCGTCGGGTTCAGGCATTCCTCTTGTGGCGGCATGACTGGTGGAAGGAGCGGGCATCTCGGATGATTGGCTACCTGGATCAGGCAAGGGCAGACGGTGCAAGAGCTTATGCACTTCGCCAGGCTTCTTTGTACCTCTCCCTTCAGCAGCAGTTCCACAACGACTGGATGGAAGTCCCTCATGTACTACAATTTTGGGCGGACGTTCCATAGCGTACAAATGATCTACGTAGATGCTGACCTGAAGTATGGTTGATATATCAAAGCGCGGATTCAATGATATATCATCTAAGTATTGTAAGTCGATGATATATCACGGACATTTATAACTCAGTGATATATCGTCTATTGTGAAACCCATATTGATAAGTCAGTGATATATCATCTAAGTATTGTGAGTCGATGATATATCACGCACATCCTGTTTGTCGCGAGCTGTGTGATATATCATTCAACTAGGTGATATATCATCCAGCCATGTGAACGTCCGTGAGAGGCCTAAATATAGCCAAGGCAATGGGTAATTTTACAGTGCCACACGTGGCAAGGGATGTGAATATATAGGAGACGATGGTCGGGATGGCAGGGGACAATCAATGGTATGAATTAGGAAGGAGGCCGGGAACGGGGGAGCTGTGGAAGTGGATGAGGGAATGGGGAGGAGGCATGGTGAGAGACCTAAATTTAGCCAGGCAATGGAGGATTTTACAGTACTACGCGTAGCAAGGGACCTAAATATAGCGATGTCCCGAAGGAGATGATGGTCGGGATGACAGGGGACAATGGTATGGATTAGGAAGGAGGGCGGGAACGGGGGAGCCGTGGAAGCAGATGAGGGAATGGGAGAAGTCTGAGTCCGAAACGGACCTGTAAAGTATAGTAGGCAGACGATATATCATTGGCCCAATGATATATCATAAGAGCCCACAAGCTGTGGGCTTTGATACATCAGGGCCCTCCTACAGCCACGGGCTTTTGATATATCACTCTCCCAGATAATGGTGTCAAACTTTCGGCAATCCGAGCGGTAAATTGACAAAACTTGATTAAAAGTATGATGAAAGTATCACAAATAGTGCTATCAAAAGGCAACCTCGTGCGCGTGGTGGTCGGCGAATTTGTTAACAAAGAATGTATGGAAGCGGTTTAAAGCAGTCGTGAAGTCAAAACCCTGCGAAGGAAGGAAGTGTTTACCAGAAACTCCCATGAGATGCGCACCGCGCATGATCGAGTCAAGATGAATAACCTCTAGCACGCGCCGCAGACGTCCCCTCCTCAACCGAACATCTGGCTCAACCATCCACATCCCAGTGTCTGGACACGGGGAATCACCGACGGTCGAGAACCACTGAACGAGCGCACAAGGGTAAGTTATGCCGTCATGGATGAAGGAAAATAAAAGGAATACACGGGCAACATGCAGCCCTCGGAAACCTGCCTCGTCCGACTTCCCTACAAACACGCAATCATAGCGCGGCGCACCCCCGTACCAAGACCTCGCAGCACGGATTCGTTCATGCCGCATCCCACCAATTCCAGAGAGGTCGCTTGGAGCATAGAAGACGGCTCGAGCGGAATTGAATATTCGCACTTTGCTGTGGATCACCGGGAGCTGATCGCGAGAAAGCTGCACAGCCGGGATGTCGGCATCGGGGTGAAGTTGGTTGTAGAGGAAACGGGAGGTCAGTTCGGGAAGGTCGGGTTGTTTGATGTGGGTAGCGAGACTATTGATATTCGAAGGCACCTTGCGGACTGACGTCATTGGTGAGACAATTGAACGCGTTCAAGGGCCAGATTTTTACGCACCATGTGTCTTTGCTAATGATATCTCTGACATCGACCTCGGGCCATCTACTTCCCCCATGTCATGAGCTTCCAGCGGATCAGGTGGTAGCCGCAGCGGCACCGACATTGTTTGAGGAGATGGCGCGGGTTGTGGAGCAGCTGCTTGAAGATCGAGCTGTTGAAGGGCTGCGATGATGGGGGAACCAGGGCTGCTCAGCATTTGATGACTCTCAAAGAAAACGCTGGCGGCGGCCAGTTTGTCGAGGCGTTGATTGGTGACCAACATCTGGCCAAGGGGCTTGTTCTTGTTGGAACGACGGTATGGCCGTTTGACCGCTTTGATGTGCTTGGACTCGGTAATGGATGAACATAAGCCGTTCGGAGCACCAAACTGAGTGATGAGGAAAGGGTAGTGGATGAGTGAGTGTTGGCGAGGGAGTGAAAAGCCTTCTGGTCGGACACCTGTATTTCGGAATACCTCGCGGTAACGGTGGAAGCGTGAGAGTGCGTCTTGAATGGAAGCCAGAGCATCTTCATCGATTGTGGACCGCCGTACAAGGTAACAGAAGTCGATCAGTGCGGCAACAGCGCGCGTCATCCAGGCAGGTACGTGGCCGTGAATTGCTGCAAGGTATACCTGGACAAGTCAGCTTTAGCCGCAATCAAGAATTCTGAAGTACCGTACCTTCATCAGCCCCTTCGAGTCGTTACCCGTCCACTGTTTGAAACCTCTGCCCTGTGGAAAGCGCCGAAGACCAGGGAAGGGTGGAGCGGCAGCAATTCTACAAGGGTCGGTAAGGCATGCGACATATTGATGTTGAATAGATATACTTGCCTTCTATCGATGTCAGCCAAGACTTCGGCTGGACGACGAGAGGTGTCCTTGTATGCTGACTTGATGTAATCTCCGACCCAGTCGACGAGGTGGTCCTTAAAAGTTCCCTTGATGATTTGATGGAGGAGGTCTGGCGCAAGGAGTTCGTGAATGTCCGCCCTTGGGAAAGAATCAGTAAACGGCTATAGAAAGGTGTAAGCAAATTGACAGAATATTACGGCGTGCAGTGACATACCACTAGATCTCCGACAACCCCATAAGACTCCCACAAATCCTTCAATGTGAACGTCTCAAGCAACAGGGACGTATGTTCATGAGACCGAGGTATCCCGCCACCATCAAGATCATCAGGCTTGCCAGTGCATCTGACGACGATGTTAATATGATATCAAGACAAGTGTCAAGGGAACGTACTTGGCACACCAATTTTGCACGATACAAGCAAGGAGGGCCTTGTAGAGATTCAAGACCTCAGTCAGACACGAAGTGTTGAAACGACTGTATTAATATATGTACCTGTAGAGATTTAAGACTACAGGATTAATTAGTTAAGGTTTGAATAGAAGTAAAGTAATTAGAACTCACCCTCAGTCAGACACGAAGTGTTGAAACGACTGAGGGTGGTCCGAGGCTAGAGTAGGGTTTATATACTTTTGTGGTAGTAAAATTTCTATGAAAACTTTTATGGTGAGTAAGCTTGAACGGCACGAATGAATAGGAAAACAGTCTCAATGCTCGGCATCGAGACCTCGGATGTCTAAGTATAGTAACATGATCGAAAGAGATAAATATAGTAATGTTGATGGCTTCACCGCCGGTCTTGAACAAGTCAAACCTCAACACTCCCCCTGACGGGCAAGACCCGAATCAAGGTGAAGGAGGTCAATCATGTGCTCGTGTAGCGCCCGGGAAAGAGGCTTGGTGAAAATATCGGCAGGATTTTCGGTGGAGGGAATATGCGTGATTTGAATGTCCCCATCCTGGACGCGTTCGCGAACGTAGTGATGGCGGATATCAATATGTTTGGCGCGGGAGTGTCCTTTGGTGGATTGAGCGAGTGCCATAGCGGAGGTGTTGTCGACATGGAGTATGGCGGGAAGGGATTGGGGTAAGTCGATCTCGAGCATGAAATTGTGCATCCAAAGGGCCTGCTGGGCACCCCGGGTAAGCGCCATATATTCTGCTTCCGTGGTGGATAAGGCGACGGTTGGTTGGCGTTTCGAACTCCACGAGACTGGCCCATTAGCCATGAGGAACACGTAACCGCCGGTGGAGCGCCTGGTGTCGAAGTCTCCCCCGTAGTCGGAGTCTACGTACCCGAGGGGTTTGAGATCCCCGACGTCCTTCGAATAGGTAATCGAATAGTGTAGGGTTCCTTTTACATACCCCAATACATGGAGCATGGCGTTCCAATGAGCTGGGCCGGGATTAGATTGGAACCTGGCGAGCAAACCGACGGCGTATGAGAGATCAGGTCGGGTGGCTACTTGTGCCCACATGAGCGACCCGAGGACTTCACGATAGGGCTTATCCTTCATAAAGACACGGTCAGCTTCGGTGCTTGGGGACTGAGACTCGACTAAGTGAATGCCGGAGGGGAGTGGAGTGTAATGGGGGTTGCAGTCTTTCATGCCAAATCGTTCGAGGACTCGCTCGAGGTAGGTTCGCTGGGAAAGGGAGATGGCGCCGGTGGTAGAATTCTGGTCGACACGCATGCCTAAGATAAACTTCAACTCCCCCATGTCTTGTGTCTCGTATTCGGAGCCAAGTTCGTCCTTAGCCTGCTGCTCGCCCTCCTTCGTCGAGGACACTCCTAGAGTGTCGTCGGTATAGGTATTGGTTATAGTCCTTTCGTTTCCGACTATCCTGGATCGAACGCAACTGTCTGCGCGTGACGCTTTGTAGCCGAGTTTGGTGTAGGACTTGTTCAGCGTATGCCACCAATCATACCCTCCCTGCATCATTCCGTACAGGGTTTTGAGGAGAAGGCAAACCTTCCCCTCCCCCCCTCGAAGCCCTGGAGGAACCCGCATGTATACGACGTGCTGGTTGACGCTGTTAAGGTATGCTGATACAAAGTCGATCTGCCATAGTCATAGACCGAGTTTGGCGGTGGTAGCAATCGTCATGCGGATGGATTCGAGTCGGACGACGGAGGCATATGTTTCATCAAAGTCCTCCCCCTGCACCTGCGTATACCCCTTCGCCACCAACCTAGCCTTCCTCTTCACGATGTTTCCCTCCGCATCGTACTTATTCGCAAACACCCACATACATCCTATAACCTTCTTCCCTTCTGGTACCTCAGCCTCTTCGACGAGCCGGAACACCCCTCGTTTCTGTAGGACGGCAAGCTCAGCCTCCATCGGCACGACCCAAAGATCCGGGCGTCGCATAGCTTCCCCATAGTGTTTAGGTACGTGAGCGTCGGAGTTAACATCAGTGGTGAGGGAAGCGAGGAATCCATGGGCGTTCTCTGCAGCCAGAACCGTCGGTCGGCGAGTATCTGTGGCCCAATCCTCACCAGCCTGACGCGCAGTCTCCTCTCTGGCTAGTGTCTCACGAGCTTCGACGGTCGCATTGGAGGGTTTGGGATTCGCCAGTCGGGCGGATTGCCGAGGAGCAGCAGGGGTGGGTGTGGGATCGTCCGTGGCAGGCGTGGGTGGGATGGTTCGAGTAGAGGGTTCGGCAGAAGGTGGATGGACAGGCCCATCAGATTCCCTGACGCGTGCGGCGATAGGCTGCTTGGCGTGAATAATAAAAGGTGTAGCAGGGTTGTCAGGAGGTGTAGTGGTTGCCAATAGATCGTCGTCGTCGTGCACGGTGAGGGAGCGGTGGCCAATACCTTCCTCAAAGATAACGTCGCGGCTGGTAATAATAGCACGCGAGTTGCGATCGAACAATCTGTATCCGTTGTCGGAATAGCCGACCATGACGTATTTGATCGATCGAGGGTCGAGCTTCGACACGACCAATTCCTCGGGGACTTTAGCAAACGCCGTGCATCCAAAAGGTCGCAGATGTGCGACGCCCTGACGCTTGCCGGTCCAGCCCTCCTCGGGAACAACTCCAGGATGCCGAGACGATGGGAGTAGGTTGCGGAGGGTAATGGCAGTACCACCAGCCTCCGCCCACAGGAATCTGGGTAGACCACCGTCCGTGATCATACACCGGACTACTTCGATGATCGTACGTATGCAGTGCTCGACTAATCCGTTTTGTCCGTGGGCGTAGGGAGTGCTAAACTCCAGGGTGATCCCGTGTTCCTGACAGTAGTCCCTCCACAGCTCATTAAACCACTCTCTCCCCGCATCAATTCGCACGTACACCAACTTTTCCCCCGTCTGACGCTCCGCCTCTTTATGATAGATCACGAACGCCTCCAGTGTGGTTTTCGCATCCTTCCGCGACAGGAAGAACCCCCTCATCCGTACCGTTCCCCCATCCACACAAAGCATCATGTACAACGCGCCCCCAAGTGAAGCCGTCGAAGCCGGACCCCACAAGTCTATGTGCACCTTCAGGTTCCGTCTCGACTCTGGAATGACCACCCCGTCGTACGGTCGAGCTGCGTGTTTTCCGTACACACAGTCCTCGCACACCCCTTTCACATCCATATCTCCCTTTATGTGTAATCCGTCCACTAACCCTTTCTTAGCGAGGTCGCGAATACCGCTGACGCCGGCATGCCCAAACCGTCGGTGCCATACATCGAGTGTCGCAGGTACGTCCAACGATTTTGCTACCATAACTTGGGTAGGTACAGCGGGGGCTTTGCTAAGGCAAGGATCCAACAGGTACATGCCGCGCGTGCCCTTTCCGATCATGAAGACGCGTCCGTCGGGGGCTGAGAAGGTCGCTTTCCCTCCAGAGAATGTGACTGAGTACCCAGCGTCATCGAATCGGCCGATTGAGATGAGGTTGGCAGCAAGGCCGGGAGTGTGAAGGGCGTCATGGAAAGTGAGTTCGGTCTCCTCCCCGTTTGCGGTGACTATCTGAGTGACGGTTCCTTTCCCGACGATCTCAAAGGTGACGTCCTTATTCGCGGATTGCCCACGAAGCGGTGTTGGGAGGGTCTCGTATTTGACAAAGGATGACCGGTGGACGAAACAGTGGTTGCTTGCACCCGAATCGGCATATGTAGGGGTTTGGCTATAACGGGCGGCCATGGCGTAGGTGGCTATATCTTCTATGCTGTGCTCCTGGAGATTAAATGGCGCGTATTGGGCAGTGGCGTTCGTCATGAGCGCATACGCAACCCTAGACTCATTGTCGGCGGTTTTGTTGGAGTCAGCTAAGTTGGCAGTGGGTTTAGGAGGTGTGGTGGAAGGGGTTTTGTTCGGGGTGTTAGATGTGGCGTCACCATTAGGGGTGCGGCTGCGGTTTCGGAAATGGGCTGGAAACTGTCCTTCCTTCCCACCGCCAGGCCAATAGCAGTTCTCTATAGTATGCCCCTTTCGCCCGCAATTCGTGTTCGCGCAGGTGACATTGGATTTAGTCGACACCTTCGCCTGAAGTGCGGTGGAGGATGTACGAGCTTTCTGACTCTTCAGGCGGTCCCAATGTAGGTTAAGGATGGATATTGCGTCGGCTGAGTTCTTTGCAGAGTACAGTGTGGCGACGATAGTGTTCCACTCCTCGGGTAGGGAGCCGAGGACAATAGCCTGGAAGGCTTTGTCGTCAATCCTCGCGCCCTTGTCGACTGCCGAAGCCCACTTGGTACGAAGGTCGGAGATGTGTTCGGAGAGGTCTGCGCCACTCGTGAAGATGGTGTTACGGAGGGTTCTCTCCGCGTTAGCAGCTGTGTGATCCGATGTGGTGCCGTAGTTGCTGGTAAGTGATTTCCAGGCATCGGCAGCGGACCCATCCATCTCAATACCTAACCCCACAGGGTTCTTGGTGTTGTACGCGATCAGGGCCAGGACCCATGCATCCCTAGACCCCCACTCGTTAAAGGACGGAGTACGCGAAGACCAGTCGGTGGGTTCGGGAGGAAGGATGATAGCTACGGGGTTGGGCGAGGACTCGTCTCCCGGGTCGTCTGGGTTAGGTGGTTTAGGGATGGTGCCGTCTAAGTATCCGACGGCCATGCGAAGTCGTGCTGCGATGAGAATTCGCTTTTTGAAACCGACGTAGTTTGACCCATCGAATTTTTCTTCTTCTGGGAACAAAGGAGGGTTGTTGTTACCGGTGTTCGTCATGATGTAGAGCTAGTGAGTGTGTGTGGGTTTTTGTGTGGTAGCTCGAATGTGTGTGAAGTATGAGTTCGATTTCGAAAGTGTCTGATTGAGCAAATAGCGCTAGCGCAAGCGGGGCCGATAGCCTGTAGAGATTTAAGACCTCAGTCAGACACGAAGTGTTGAAACGACTGTATTAATATATGTACCTGTAGAGATTTAAGACTACAGGATTAATTAGTTAAGGTTTGAATAGAAGTAAAGTAATTAGAACTCACCCTCAGTCAGACACGAAGTGTTGAAACGACTGAGGGTGGTCCGAGGCTAGAGTAGGGTTTATATACTTTTGTGGTAGTAAAATTTCTATGAAAACTTTTATGGTGAGTAAGCTTGAACGGCACGAATGAATAGGAAAACAGTCTCGATGCTCGGCATCGAGACCTCGGATGTCTAAGTATAGTAACATGATCGAAAGAGATAAATATAGTAATGTTGATGGCTTCACCACCGGTCTTGAACAAGTCAAACCTCAACAGGCCTGCTCCGGATAGTCTGCAATATAAGGACCAAGGCCATAGATAACTCTACGGTAGTGACCGTCCGCACACTTTGTCACACGGGGCTTGGTCATATGAGGACGAAGAGAGCTCAGTATATGCTCGAGGGATGCATGGAAAAGCTGCCGGCGAAATTTCCGGAACTCTGGTGAGTCTTTGTGATCCCACGAGGCTGAAAGGCGAAGTCAGAAAGAAGTAGTGAAAGCTATCAATAGGATACAGCTTACTCTTTGGTATTGCAAGGAAGCTGACCAGTGCGACCGCGTTTCGATGGGCACGTCGCACCGAGTTGTGAACACCACCATGTGAAATGTACAGAGGATAATACTTGTTCTGTCCAGTGGCTACGGAAACTGTCGTCTTGTCACTGCCTAAGATGACAGGTACAAAGCTAGCACCGTGCGTAGATTCGTCGACAGCAATCTTATCCTTTTACAAAGTTAGGGAACGTCGGAACAAAGTACCTGAAGTGTGGATTTGAGATGACTTACACACTGTTCCCAGGACCAGTTTCCCGTCATGAGATCCCGGTACCGCCGTTTGCCATTTCTAGAGACCCGTTTCGGTGCATAGTCAATCTGGCCGTCGAAGTCAGGATTGCCCATCTGGTTCTCGAGAACCTCGAGAGGGTCACGGAACCATACTTCATATTTTTCAAGCATCCATGATGGAATGGGTTGTGAATCGGGGAGTTGACCTTGATACGTAACACTGAATGATTGCCATGGTACGTCGCCTTGTTTGATCGAGTCGATTAAGCCGTACATATGCTGATGGCCAGAAAACGGAGGGGGCCGATCAGGATTGAGAGCCGTCGTGAGAGTGAGGAGCTTGTCAATATTGCCGGCTGACATCTCTTCTTTCGTGAAAAGGAACTCGGCGAACTCAAATCTTGCCCGATCCGGAAAGGGCCTGAAATCTGTCTGGTCGTGGGGTTCAGGAGGTGGAGGGATGGTGTCGTCGTTGAGATCAAAACCATCGGCATCACATGGTGTCCCTACAGCATAGCCTTTTAGAAGGCATTAAAAGTTTGTGAGTGTAAAATTCATACCGTCTAACAATGGATGGATCTCAATCATTTCACCGTTACTATTCAATCGTTTCACCGTTACTATTCACTCGATTGACAGGAATTCCTGCAGGCCGTGGACTTCCGGGTATTGGCAGAGGGGATCCAGAGGGTGTGCGACGGGGAGAGCGACGTGACGAAAAAGTAGGGGAAGGCGGCTGGGGTGGTGGGGGTGTAGCATCTGGATCGTCTTGATTGCTGCTGGGGCCTGGCATGCTCGGTGGAAGCCGTAAGTCGTGGGGTACTATATGCGACTCGTAGTGGAGCTTCAGGCCACGAGCGGTCTTCAGTGCTCGACGACATCTGGAAGGTGCAGTTGTACAGGGCCGGGGTAAAGGGTTTGCGTGGCTTGTACATGGGCGTCAATGTCTGGTCGGGACGGAAAGAACAGTTCAAATTATTTGTCTAAGTTACAAAACGTGTCTCATAAGCTGGTCACGTTCACATTTTCATCAGTTGAAATTTTTTGGGGGGCAAAGCGAAAGTCCTACCTCGCTCTACATCCAGCATACCCACTCCTTCACTCCCCTTGCCATGGCCAGCAGTCCTGTGATGCCAATGCCCCGCAACCTGCGCACTCGAACCGTCACCGCACCTCATATGAGTACCGTCCCCAAGCGTACCAGACGCACTGCTGCACAGATCGAAGCTGATAAGCAGAAAAAAGCGGATGAAGAAGCCAGCAAAGCAAAACAAAAAGCGAAGGCACTCGAAGACCTTGCTCATCACGAGCACAGGAAGGAGCAGGAAGTGGAGCAGAGGCTGGTCGAGGCCAACCGTCCTCCCTCGGAGATGCGCGTCAAAACTCCTCGTCCTCAGAAGCCGATCTTGGTCATTTCCGAGAGTAAGTCTGAAGGTTTTTCAATCAGGTTGCTGTGCTGCTCAGGCTGACTGAATGGGCCAGACATCGATGAAGAAGACGACGACAACTATGAAGCTGACAAGACAATGCGAGCAGACTCACCGGATGCAATGCTCTTGGATGACTCTGATGATGAAGATCCGCCCCCACCAAAGGTTCGTAAGCCAACACCGAAGGCGCAGGGGCCCACAATTCGGGACCAGGTGGATGTGTTGAAGGCCTCGTTAGCGCGTGAGGAGGGTGGTTATAAGAAGAAACGGAAGGGCAACCCTATCGCCCTGTTAGTCACAATCTTGATCAACTCCGTGCTTCTCGCCTTACGTCTGTTTGTTTAAAGAACCCTCAGCAAGAAGCCGCGCCAGAGTGTCAAGACAGGCCTCCGAGATATTCCTGTAGATGTGTGGAACCTGTTTGAGGATCTCGAGGTTCCGCGTGGGTGAGCCGAGCGACGGTTATCCTAGCGAGCGCGAATAGACAGGTGACCTAGGTGGAAAGACCTAGAGCAGAGCGTAGTCGAGTTGGTATAGCCTCAGCTAGACGTGAATCGATTCCCTTGCTCGGGAGAAGCCACGAGCCAGGAATGTCTTCTCTTCTCGGGAGAAGCCGCGAGAAGTGTCTAGATGACGCAGGAGGAACTCGGCGAGGCGAGGCTTTCAGTCCTTGAGGTCACTCGATCACAGGAGCCTCCGAACTTAAGAGTAATACTCAAGTTCAAGGCGTTGTGTTGTAAAAGAGGATCTATTTGATGTAACTACTCAGACGATTTTATAGCTACGTGACTAAGAGTGACCGTGACCGAGAAAACGTGTATCAGAAAGGATTGGAAAACATATGTAAGTGAAAAGGTAATGGCAGCGCTTACTGACGCCTCACAAAGCCCCCCTGTTTTCCATGAGTTAATGGTGTGTAACGTTCGGGAATTTCGAGGTTCCAGACGCGCTGTTGATGCCAAGAACGGCCGAACGCGGCGTGGAAGCGGCGCTCCCCTTCCTCGAAGAAAGCCTTTCCGAGTATGACAGGAGGCTTCCGAGTTCCCCGACTGGCGCGGCGGAGGTATTCCCTCCACTCCGTGCGGGTGCGGGCGCGAGGTTTGTCGTCCTTTAATTCCTTCGTAACGTCCAGGAAGATCTTCTCCAAAGCGGGGTTCCATTCGCCTTGCCAGTGGTCGCAGAACTCCTCTAGTAATTCCTCCGTAGGGTAGACCCATCGGTCGGTCTCGCCGTTAAGACCTGGGATGTGGCCGTAGATCAACGACTCTTCCCCAGGTGAGACGAAGTCAAAGAGGACGTGTATGGGGTTCTCATCGCGGGAATCGCTTTCTCCGAGGTTATGCCATACCATCCCTGGCGACGGGCCCCGAATAAACTTCTCCAGTATCATGTCTCCGCCATAGTGTAAGGCGATCCACGCCAGAGGGCTGCCTTTAGGGATTAAAGCGCCCGCATGTCCGCGACGTAAGACATTTCCCATTTTCCCAATGTAGTTCGTGGCGAAGCCTGCACCCCCGGATCCCCAAGTCAGAGTCTCTTCCTGGAAGCCAACCATGTGCGGCTGTTTGGCTGTAGCCACTTCTAGTGTTGACATTTCGTCGTTGTATGGCCTGAAGGTGTCTAGGTCCCGGGTCTTGATACCTATGCGGAAGCGAACATGATGTTCGATGGCTAGCTCGAGTACTTGCCGTACGTTCCGTAATCCTTGAACCGAAGCCGCCCAGTACCTCATGCGAACCTCCGTTTCTTTGCGCTCGACCAAGAGGTATCCGCGCTGGAGGAAGAAGGCGTTCCACAGTAGGTTTCCAGGGAAGCGATAGGAGGGTTCTTGGTGAGTCATCTTTGCGCCCCAGCCTATAAGATCGCGGATAAAATGTTCCCTGTCCCGCTCCGACTGATCGCGTTTAATGGCGTTTAACGACAGCGCCCGGCTCGGGGTGATTCGCTCCCCAGGGCTAGGGTTGCCCACTGCGTCGACATTATCACGGACACTGCGATGCCCGTACCCTCGTGGTCTACCCCTCTGGCCGTCATCTCCCGACATTTTGCTGGCCCAATCCGATTCGAACCTGCGGTCGGTCGATGGACCAGGGCGGGGGGATTGACTGCGCCTTGGGTTTGGTACAGCGTGATCGCGACGAGGGGGGATTGAAGAGCGCAGGCTAGGTCCTCGGGGGGTAGAGTCGGCTTTACTCGCCTCCTCCGAATCCACGTCCATGCTCGTCGGGGTGATCACGGTAGATATACGTGATAGTAGAGATACCGACTCCTCGTTCTCCAGTGGCGCCTCGTTAAGTCCCGACCACTTGCCGATCTTCTCGCCAACTTCGGGGGCGTACGGGTCCTTGTAGAACTCTCGCAAGGCGTGCATGTTTTTCGGATCTTGTATGGGTTCTTCGTCGGCGTCTGGAGTGAAATCGCTCCCTTCGTAGTCCAGAACTTCGTCCTGGGACCGGCGAGCGAGCCATCTCGTGTAAACGATCACATCTCCGTCTGGTTCCTGTAAGGTTCGAGCAGCGAACGCCTCCGCCATTGCTCACAGGCTACTCTTGTCGCGGATTTCCCTGCGATGCCAACCCTGGAAGTCTATGACGAAGTGTTTGGCGCCACTGTCATTGGGGTCCCCATAAGTGAACTCGTCGTCGACCTCTACGAACTGAAGGAACTCGTCGTATTTCTCCAGCTTCGACCTGATTTCGTAAACCCGATTATGCCGTTCCTCGTCGAAGTACGCTCCCTCTGTGTCGGAAGGGTTCAGCTCTCCCTGGTGATAAGCTTTGAGGATGGCTGGGTCGAAGCGCGCAAAACGTGGTTCGTTGGCGAGCTCGTCCGTCCATCTATAGAAAATCGGAACGTCGTTCTTCAACAGGACTGTGAAGTCGATCTGGTACCAGTCCCGCTCAAGGTCCACTAGGATTCCCCGTTTTGTGTATTGCCGGAGGTCCAGAGCCTCGATCTCCTTGAGCTCTGCCGCTAACCAATACTTGTCCCTGCCAGGGAAACAGGATCGCCGCCAGTTGATGAAACCCAGACATTCCAGAATTGAACGTTTAGCTTCGACGTTGGTTTTTACTGCGATCGCACGGGAGTCGAAGATCTCGTGGACTCGA
Source organism: Lyophyllum atratum (assembly GCA_014905825.1). NCBI lineage: Eukaryota > Fungi > Basidiomycota > Agaricomycetes > Agaricales > Lyophyllaceae > Lyophyllum > Lyophyllum atratum. The sequence continues at coordinate 43,629 of JACGCN010000011.1, read as the reverse complement.
GGAGGATCGAAGGGTGTGGGGATATGAACGGCTCCACTCTCCCGGGCCAGGTCTGCAGCGCCCCTGAAGTATTCGCTGAATCGGTACAGATCAGATACCATCGTGCTTTGCGAAGACGGCTCGAACGTCGCTGATCCCTCGTGGAAGTCCCTGATCTCCCCTGTATGGTTGAGTCGGTAGTACCATGGAGTAGACAGTTTCTTCTTGTCGGCGATGGGAATCCAAGCGTGGTAGTGCTTCTCTAAATGAAACCAGCCCGGACTGTCGGCCCATTCCATGTCGAAGAACGTGCCGTCTGGTCTGATGAGGGCGTTGCTTCCATGGGGATCTAAGGCCTTACCATGGTACGCCGCCGCTTCTTTAGGGATCAGTTCTGTGACTCCGTTGAGCCCTATCCATAGATCGTCGTCGATTTTCCGCTCTTCGAAACTTACGACTCGGTTGTTGGAGTCGGAGTACAGGAGACGGTCCAGAGACATGAGAGACATACTGAGAGATTTAACGGGAGAAGCCACGTCAATCTAGCTCAGAGACGAGAAGGCGAACGGGAGAAGCCACGGACGCAGTTTATTATGGGTTGTTCCTTCGATTGGGGAAATCGATGAAGAGGGTATCCCCCATCGCCAGGGTCCTTTAAGGCCGGAGCTAGCCATCCGAATCCGTTATCCGAGCGTCTAAGCGAGTCCGGCCATCAGTTACCGAGTTCGCGTTGATGGACATGGAGTGAGGTGAGGTGAAATGTGAGGTTAGCGGCTGCCAGGTCGGTAAGTAAAAGAAAGAAATCGTAACGCAGCTGTCTGCTTTTCGTAAAAGATGAGAGATAATGAGAAAAGAAAAGAAATCATGAAGAGAACAAAGAGAATAAGAACGCAAAGAGAGAAGCAAAAAGAAAATGAGTCGTCCAGACGAGTTCAGCCATAAGCGATCAAATCACGGAGAATTGTCGGTCTCTCCCGTTTCAACCGAAGGTGAAGCATGGCTCCTCGTTTGGGTGTTTTTGTTTGTATCTGTAGGAGTTAGAGGCGATTAGCCTTCTTGTACTCCCTCAACATCTGTCGAGCGTTGCTGAGGTGTTTCTCCGGCTCCCAGGTGTCGAATTGCGGGCCATATCCTTCCCATCGAACGAGGTAGCGGAGTCCCACTCCTTTGCCATGATTTTTGTGTGCTATAATTCGCTCCACGTCGTATTCCATTTTAGCTGGCTTCTTCGACCTGGTCTCCGGCAATACGGTCCTATTCTCTCCCGGTGTCCCATCCCGATACTTTTTCAAATGATCGATGTTGAACACCGGGCTTCCCGGGTACTTGCTGTTTAACCTTAATCGGTAGACCTTGTCGTTGATCCTTTGCACAACTTCGAAGGGACCTATCCACCTCTGGGCCAGCTTCGCTCCCTCTCCCTTGGACTCGATCCATTCCAGGGAGTGAGGGTTTACCAACACCATGTCGCCCTTTTCTAGCTTTGGTACGTCCTTTCGTCCTTCGTTATAGCTTCGTGCTTGGGTTTCTTGAGCTCTAGCTATCGCTAGTCGGGCGCTTTCACGGTGCAAGCTCAGGTTTTCCAGAAAGGCGGAAGCTTCCCCGGTCAGTCCATAAGTGGGTCCCAAGAGCGGTTTTTCGTTCAAAAAGTCCAGAGGGGTCCTAGGCTCAAAGCCGTGTAGGAGGAAGAAGGGAGTGCATCCGAGTGAAGCGTGGTGGTTTGTGTTATAGGCGAATTCTAGTATGTGAATCCATTTCGACCATGAAGTTCGGTCTGATCCCACATATGCTCGCAGCATCGTCTCCAGGGTACGGTTTACTATTTCGGTTTGTCCCTCGTGTTGCGGGTGGTGAGAAGAAGACAAGGACATTTTCGTTTTCAGACATTTCGCGATTCCCTTCCAGAAATCGGACGTCCACCGAGGATCCCTGTCTGTAATTATGCTGGTAGGCATGCCGTATTTGCATACTATGTGAATGAAGAATAATTCGCCAAATCCTTCGGCTGTAAGACCTGTCGTTGTGGGTATAAAGTGCGCATGCTTCGTGAGCCTATCCACCACGACGAATATTGCATTGTAGTCTTCCGACCATGGCAGATTAACCACGAAGTCCATCGAGACAGATTCATAGGGTCTACCGGGTATTGGGTTAGGAATGAGATACCCGTAACGATTGAAATGAGCGGGTTTGGTTTTCTGACAGACGTCACAGGTCGCGCAAAATCGTAAAACATCTGCCTTCATTCGGTGCCAGTAGAACCTGGGACTTATAGATTCCCATAGTTTCTTGGGACCTGCATGAGCGGATTCCAGAGCGTTCTCGTGAGCCTCCGTCAAAATCCTGCTTTTCTGATTAGCCGGCACGCATAATCGAGGTTGATAGTCTGCATCGAGGAAGAAGAGGAGACCGTGCTCGTCCTTGAAGAATCTGCGCCCGGGTACCCACTTGTCGGCGTCCGAATCGTCACTCGACCAAGTTCCAGCCAAATTCGGATCCGCTGCGTAGCCCTTGACGAATTCCTTTCTAAACTCTGGATCCATCTGAACGTGCATACTAGGGGGAGGATTCATAGCCGCCCAGTATTCCTCAGAAACTTTGACCATATCCAGTTCCTTATCCTCCTCGTTCTCCGGTACTGGGGACTTGGATGTACTGGCTTCTGATGTCTCCACTGGAGCTTCGTTTTGAGGATCTTCGACATTGACAGCTGCCTTCGTTTGCGAACGAGTTTTCCGCAATTCGGAGGCTAAAGCCCACACTGACTGGGTTCCCTCTAAACAATCTTCGATGTCCCATGCCACGAACGTGGCCCTTTTAGCGGGCATCCCTTCGAAAGCCTTTTCCTGGGCTTCTATAAGGTCTGAATCCGTTTGAATAGATGGTGATCCCTCTCCTTTTGGCGACACGTGCGAAGGAGGCGCTCTTGGTAATCTCGACAATGGGTCGACGTTCGAATGCACTCTTCCGGCTCTGTGAACGATCTCCAGATTTGGAGCATATGCTGAAAACACGGCCCCCCAGGACGCCAGCCTTCTGTTGGAATTCTCGTACGTCCTTGCCCATTGGAGCGCGGAGTGATCTGTAACGAGCGTAACCCTTTCGCCTTCTATGTAAGGTTGGAATTTGACCAGGCCTTCCTTCGCTGCCAGCGCTTCTCTTTCCGTTGTCGAGTACCGCGTCTCTGCTCCCTTGAAGCTTCTCGACCAGTAAGCGATGACTCTCTCGACGTGCACTGTCGTACCCTCAAAGGTCTCTCCCCAAGTATCGGGTTCAGGTTCCCGGTCTAGTTTCCCTCCCACGTTTACCGTGAGTTTAGGAGGAGGTAGACCGGCCTTGAAAGCTTTCTCCAGACGGGTATACGCCCGTGTGTCTGCCAGGTCTTTGACAAGGATAGGTTGGATTTGCTGTAGCGCGCATCCTGCAGCCTCGTCCGAAGCATCAGTATAGAGTCTGTAGGGTCGGCCTTCGATCGGGTGACCTAACACTGGAGCTGAGCGAAGGGCCTCTTTTGCTGCGTTAAATGCATGCTGTTCCTCCGCCCCCCAAATCCAACGTGCTCCTTTCCGAAGGAGGTGGAATAACGGCGCGCAAATGCTGGCGTAATAGGGTATAAAAGCTGAGAAATAGACCACCATGCCCAAGAATGTCTGCAGTTGTGACAGGCGCCGCGGACTCTCCAAGTCCAAGATAGCCTTCACCTTCTCCTCGTGTGTGGAGAGCCCCAATCTAGACACCTTGTGTCCCAGTAGTAATATCGAGTCGTAGAATAAATGGCATTTCGTGGGGGACAGCGTGATACCCGAAGCCTCGATAGCGCCTAATACCGCATCCAGGTGTTCGATGTGCTCCTCGTAAGACTTCGAAAATATGACGATGTCGTCTATATAAACCAGGCAGAAGATCCACAAGTACGGGGCTAGAATGCCCTGCATCACGCGCTGGAAAATGGATGGCCCATTTCGTAGCCCGAAAGGCATCCTTTTGAATTGAAATAGCCCCCTGTGAGTCCTGAAAGCGGTTTTCTCGACCTCGGATTCGTCGAACTCTAGTTGAGTAAAGCCGGCTAAAGCATCCAAGCTCGATAGAACTTGTGCGCCCGCCAGCGATGATAGAATTTCCGACTGTCGAGGGATTGGGAACTCGTCCGGAATGGTAACCGCGTTCAACTTCCTGTAGTCGACGCAAAACCTAGGTTTTCCGTTGCGGTAGGCTATGACCACGGGCGCACTCCATGGGCTCCTTGATGGTTCAATAACGCCTAGCTCAAACCATTTGTCCATCTGTTCATCCATGACTGCCCGTTTTGCCGGGGAACTATCGTACATAGGCACCGCAATCGGAACTTGGCCGTCCGCTGTACGTATGTGAACCTTTGCAGGATAGTTGCCTAGCCGTCCGTCGAATCCAAATGCTTTGACCCTTCGTCAAAGCATCGCCCATGCTCGCTCCTTCAACTCCTCTGGTAGCGATCCTACGTCGATTAATTCTTCCATCCTTGCGGAGGGATATACTGTTGGATCTGGCATAGCCGCTGTCTTGGGGCCAATCTCTTCCGTCTCGTCACTTTCCGCTGTTGGTTCCTTTGGACCGTCCATAGCAATGTTTATGATGGCGGCCATAGCTTCTGCTTTCTTGCGTAAGTCTTCACCGCCTGGGCTACCCCTCTCGTTGTCGAAGAACTCTTGCGGGTCGGTTATGGTCCCAATCACTTCCCCTTTGCGAATATATTTTGGCGTGTCTGAAGGGTTCGAAACCGGGACTATAGGGTGTCGACCTGAGATCAAGATGTTCGGCACGGCCAGCAAAGATCCGTTGTGATTAGATAACAGGTTCTTTTCCACCAACCATTCTCGATCCTCTGTAAAGTTTCCCTCCACCCGTATGTTATGACATTCGTGCGGTTTTAACTTGTAATCTTCAGCCGATCTTATGGTCCTTGCGTCCTCGCCCAGTTTCGCCTTTCTTCGACGTCTTCGAGCCTGGGCCCTACGGTGAGTTTTGGCCTTCGTGAATTTGCTCGCCAAAGCTACGCTCTGGCGCATTCTAGCGAAGTCTTCTGTTCGTCCCACCCCTTCAGCTCGTATCGAGTGGTGCGTCCTACCGAAGTGAACTTTCGCTCCTTCATCGATACTCCTGGAGACCGTGATTTCGTACGAGAGTTGGAAGTCTTCTCCTAGTAGGATGGGTATCGTCATTCCCGGCACCACGTAAGCCTCAGCTTCCGCCTCGACGAGTTCGTCGTTCTCAGTCAAAGCGAACACTGGGTTAGTTACGAATCCCGAGATAGATGATTCCTTGTCGGTGAGTTGCCACAAACTCATTCTCTTGCCTTGTTGCAGACGCGGTTTGTGTTTCAGTGAATCATAGAACTCCTTGGAGATTAGGGTTATGTCCGCGCATGAGTCCACTCGAAGGTCCGTCTGAACGTTTGCGTTGCTTCCTATCCATCCCTTCATGGCTAACACTGATATTCCCAGCGCCGAAGCTCCGGGCCTGTGTTTCCTCCATTTCGTCAATTTTACTGGCACTCCGTCCACCTTTGGTGGCGGAAGGTGCGTCTCTGTCCATGATGGATCACTCTCGCGTCTCTCCGAGTCCGCCAGGAATGCTTCTCTCGGAGTCCCGTCCAGCGGCGTTGTATCCTTTGAAGGTACGCTGAAAACATCAGTTAGCGTTTCCGACCCCTGATCTGGTCCATCGTTGTCTCGATAGTCGTCCAGGTCTTCGATCAAGTGCTTAGCCGCTTTCGGTTTCTGGGCCATCGCTGCCCAATGCTCGTCCGGTACTTCCTCGAATGAAGACTTCCGAGTCGTACCTCCCTTGAGCCCTGAATGGGCTTCATCGTCGCGGTTGTCCGTTATAATAGTCCGTTCCGTAGTCGAATGTTCACCAAAGTTTATAGGACCGTCCTCCATCTCGCTTCCGCGATCTTGATTCCTGCCCGCCATGTCCTTTGCGGTCTTATACCTCCTCTCCTCTTCTGGCTTCTGGGGAGCCTTCTGTAGAGATTCAGCTGCCGACTCAAAATCCTGTGCATCGCTTTGAGGCGTGTAAACCGGAGCATTCACTAGCTGCTGCTCCAGCAAGACGCTATAGGCGCTATGGTAAGCACTCTCTTCTTCTGGGTTGAGAGTCATCGTAATGTTCGCCCGCCGCTTCGCTTGCTGCAGGAATACCGCCCAGTCGGGGCATTCCTTATCCCAATGATTCTTGCTTCCACAGCACTTGCACGGTGAAGGAGGCAACTTCCCCATCTTCGTCGTGACGTGGTCATTTTTCTGGAATGGATAGCCTCCAGGGGGAGGCGCTCGCTGCCTTCTTTGAAGGATAGCAAAGCATTCCTTCAGAACTTGGTCGTCCTTGGATCGGTCGGAGACATCCAATGCGTCGGAGCTACTATCACCAGTACTCTCGTCTCCTTCCATCTTCTCGATTTCCGTTGCATTCGCCCGCCTGTATGTTTGGAAGTTTCTAGGCTTTTCCGTGATTCCCAGCTTTCGTAAGTACCCTTCCAAGTTATCCGCAGTCAAGTAATTTGAGGAGTCCTGCTGACGCGCTGCATGTATTAATGCGAGTTCGTGCGTGGTGACTTTCGAGAAGAGGGTTTTGGTATCTCTGATATTTTCCAGGATTAAAATAGGTTTCCAGGCGATTGGAGCCTTCTTCATAATCTCGTATACCTCCTTGGGACCTCCATCATCGGTAACAACCAGCATTCGGGTGTACATCACTCGTCTCGTGATGAAAGTGGGCGGAGACTCCCGTTCGTGGCCTTTCTGTCTGAAGCTCTGTGTCTCGTATATCTCATTCATTTCCAATTGCCAGGAGTCGCCAAGGTAATCGTCTCTTATACCTCTGAGGAAGTTCACGTAGTGGGATCTCATGTTTGCTTGGTCGGTATGGGTGAGAGTAACGAACCAGGATTGCACCGGTGAATTGTCGATTAACTTCTTCCATGACCATTGACCTAATGATTGCGGGATATTGCCTCCCAGCGACGCCAACTGTTGTACCTTCCAGAAATATTCTACCGCCGTTCTGTGATTGCCATCCCAGCTCGGGAGGTCATCCGGTTTCAGTTCCGACTTGATGGTAGGTACGTTCCACCCTCCATTCGGATGAGGCGAGTTCCACTGTCCGCCACCACCACCAGGATTAGGCGGTCCGTTGCCTCCACCTCCTCCTCCATTGGCGTTGAAGGATGAGTAATTGCCGGGGCCATTTCCACCGGGATTAGGAGGACCACCGCCTCCTCCTGAGTGATTCCAAGGGCCGCTTCCACCCGGATACGGAGGTCCGCCACCTCCTCCACCTCCCGCGTCGGGAGGACCGCCTCCCCCCCCAGGAGATTCGCCTGAATTCCCAGGTCCCCTGCTATGGCGAGGAAAGAGGGTTAAAGGTAAGCTACCGCCCCCCGAACTTCCACTTTCAGCGTTCCTTTCACGGTTGTTATTCCCATCTGGATTTTCGCCAGCCGCATTCCTGGAAGACCCAGTCGGCGGAATCGTTGACGTTGCTGCATGCGTAGTCGAGAATGCTTTATGTTGGGCTTGGTTCCAGGGCGTTCCGAACGCAGACTTGGATGGGTCAGGAGTAGTTTGGTAAGCTGTCATCGCCGTAGTGGTTCTATCTCTCCAGCTGGGGCCAGCTAATTCCCCGGGATCCGTAGGACCACTCGCGGAATTCGCGTAGAAGGGGTTACTTGATGCACTAGCTGGAGTAGCCAACCCATGGAGGACATTAGGAAGGCCTTCTCTCGCTGGGATCTCCATATTCGGAGGGAATGGAATATTATCAAACATCCCTGACGTCCCTTTGAAAGGAGTACCGCTTCCCAGTAACGCCCCCGCGTCCGGACGTTTTTCTACCGCAGTAGGAGGATTTAGAGAGCTCTCCACTCGCCAATTTTCAGGACTTGTCAGGTGAGGGGGGATCTCCCGTTGCTTTCCGCTTTTAACATCCGCTTTAGGGGTTCTCTCGCTCTTCGCGTTCTCTTCACTCTCCAGGTCAGAATAGTCGATTTCGATGAATCTCCCCTTTTCGTCGTAAAAACGGATAGGAGGGTGTCTTTCCGGCTTTCGATCGGGGAACGCGCGAAAGATTTCGTCAGGAATCGGGGCTAGCTGGCTCCAATTCCTGAAAGTCTTCGTTTTCTCGCGTGAGCTTTCACTTAGTTGATCTCTGAAGTGAGGAACTCGATCGAACAGTTCTCTCATCTGATCAGAAGCGGTTTCGAGTCTTTCCAGCGGATCGTACAGTTCCGATGCCGTGGAAGTAGGGGAGGAAATGATGGCTTTCCGATTCTGATATTGGGCTTCGTACTTGTCTAGAGTCTTAATAGACAATTCGATCCGGCGTCTAAGCCCTATCCACGCAATGTTCAGTAGGCCTAGATCGTTGGTTCCGTTCAATACTTTGAATAGTACTCCTTTCGGATCGACTTTAAAATATCCGGTCCGTTCTTCGCATAGTTCTGAACATAGCTTCAGGGCGTCTTGTAACTTCCCGACAACGAATCCGAGTTCATACAATAGATCCTTGTTTAGAACGAACCTCGAGAACGTTGACGGGGACATGGATACTCCTCGGTCGACGATGTCCGTTTTGCCCAGAGCAGTTCTCTCCGCTATCATCCTCGCTGCGGTCATTATCGATATCTCATCATTCCCCTCTGCCTCCAGTTCCATCCTTATAGCTGCCATGGGGGAACTCTCGTAGCCATGCTCCATCCCGACTCTCATTTCCATGCTCCTCTCTTCCTCCATCATCGAAGCGTCGTCTTGAGCTTCTGTCGAAGTAGTTAGAGGAGATGATTTGATAGGTGTCGCTGATCCTGGTTTCCTTGGATGCACGACGCTGCTTTTGAGTCCCGAGGCCTGAGATCGGATATTGAGAGGCGAAGGTTGAGTAGGGTTGCGATATCGGAGCGGGAGACCCGTGAACGTGACTGGTTGCTGTCCGGGTCGAGAACCCGCTGTAGTCGGGTCGTCTGTAACAGTAACTAGAACTTGGGGACTTTTCTCGGGGGAAATTGAACGAGTTCGTTTGGTGGGGTTGGAAGACGACGTCTTCGCCTTCGAAGTAGTAAGTGGTTTTGTTGGTCTAGTAACACCGGCCAGGTTGTCGGTGGTTCCCACAGTGTCCACCTTTGTGGAACCTGTGTGAGGATCTCGAGGTTCCGCGTGGGTGAGCCGAGCGACGGTTATCCTAGCGAGCGCGAATAGACAGGTGACCTAGGTGGAAAGACCTAGAGCAGAGCGTAGTCGAGTTGGTATAGCCTCAGCTAGACGTGAATCGATTCCCTTGCTCGGGAGAAGCCACGAGCCAGGAATGTCTTCTCTTCTCGGGAGAAGCCGCGAGAAGTGTCTAGATGACGCAGGAGGAACTCGGCGAGGCGAGGCTTTCAGTCCTTGAGGTCACTCGATCACAGGAGCCTCCGAACTTAAGAGTAATACTCAAGTTCAAGGCGTTGTGTTGTAAAAGAGGATCTATTTGATGTAACTACTCAGACGATTTTATAGCTACGTGACTAAGAGTGACCGTGACCGAGAAAACGTGTATCAGAAAGGATTGGAAAACATATGTAAGTGAAAAGGTAATGGCAGCGCTTACTGACGCCTCACAAGATGACGAGGAGGACGTTGAAGCTCCTGAGCCTGGGTTATTAGCAAAGTTATTGTCCATTTCGGAGACCAAGCACAAGGAAAATTCTGAGGAGTCTGAAGACGAAGAACCACGAGGCATCAGCGATGGCGAAGGAGACTCCATTGAGAAGGTGGGAGTTGCTAAGAATGAGAAGAGCGCTGTTCGTTACCATGGTGGAGGTAGTGCGAAAGGTCAGAAAACCAATGTTGTGGGGTCAAAGGTAGAACTCACTCGTGTCGCGATGTCATCACCGACTGATTCAGATGCCATCACTATCTCCAATAGGTCCAATCTATCGCTAAGATTGAGCCCACGACGTCGGTTCCTGACTATGTGAGCCCAGAGGTGCGCCGCGAACTTACACAGACACCCAAACCAAAGGCCCAGCTCGGCGACGATGATCTGCCCAGCGAGGTCAACAAGCGCTTCGATGAATACTTTGGGCCTCGCGTTTACGAGTATTTTGGCACTATCCGTCCTTGGGCTTCTGTGAAAGTCGACTCGGACACGGAGATAATCCGGCTCTGGACAAAGTATTTCCCAAATCAACCATCCCTGGATAGTGAGGAGCCCGAAGATGTGGAACTAATCCGTGCAGTCCAGAATAAGGTCACTTCTCTTCTTTACATTCATGCACGTCTGGGAGCTTACTGGGAGCTTACTCTGGACAGGTGGAAGGCCGCTTGAGCAATTATCGCAACAAGATGACCACTGTCGCAAGTGATTACCTGATTAAGACTCTGCTTCCCTCTCTCAACACAAAGGGAGAGCGAGCTGAGTGGGTCGAAGACGCGATCGGGGAGCCTAATGTTTGGAACTCAAAGCCATTTTATTACAAGACCATCGACATGGTGATAAGTGAGGATGGGGAAGAGAAACCCGAGTACAAGGTGAGCGCTTGAGCACTTATACCCATGCAGAGTCTGACACTTTAATTAACTCTCCTATATAGGGCATTTTCCAATCCCCCTTCGTCGCCAAGGTTTTCGCCGTTCACTACCAATTCATAAAGGACATTTCTTTCGTCCGACGCTCCAAGGTCAAACCTACTGGTGCCCTAGTGCTGGCTGTTCAGGCGGTATGTAATGCATCTATATATACCCGTAACTGAGTCAACTCATGTTTACCCGGGCCCGGTGCAGTGCCTGCACAACCTTACTCTGTGCAAGACCGGCGAACGTGTCACCCAGCCCGGAAAGCTGAGCCAGTTCTCTGCCAACAACTGTGACGACCGCCAGATTGTCACCGAGGACAACAAGATCGTTGAAATCTTAGCCACGTCAAAGATACTCAAGACCGTCAAGCGCCTGACGGAGAAACAGTGGCTGAAAATCATGCGTGCCGCTGTCGATGTGCTTCCAAGGTCCACCGCCGTCATGCGTTCCGCAGTCGATGCTGCTGCCCCGTCATCCGACATCGAGATGATCGACGCCGATGATTCAGATGATTAACTGACTAGTATACCCGTTCCCTGGGTTCGTCTGTGTGAGCTCGAAGTTGGCTTGGAGCACCATTTTTATGGTTAGTGTACCGTCGATAGCAATCAATCCAGAGCTTTTCATTTCTTCCGGTGACTTCTAAAGTGCTTTTCGTCGTATTCTCAAGTAACTTTTGCTACTTTCAAAAGTTGTTTAAAACTTGAAATCAACTTTCGAAAGCAACCGACCGTTGCTTTTAAAAGTTGCGAGGCCAAACAGCTTTTGGCGCCTTTTGGAACTTTCAAAAGTACCTGAAGTTGTCAAAGACGGGCGTGTGATTCTTCTGATGAAAGCAGATCCAGCTGCCGAGTAAGAGTCAGACGGACGTTCAAAGATTGGAAGATATCGATACAATCACGACCACGATTACTGTACAAGGAGACACAATCCCTAGATGGATGCCATATCCGCACCGCCTTCTCAAACGAGCTTGATCTCTCCCTCTCCCAGATTATCCAACACCCGCTGCACAGCCAGCGTAATAACAACAACACACTCCAGCCCCCCACACACACCCGCCACAATCTTCTGGAACAGATACGTCGGGGCATCATACGAATTATGCGTCACATCGACGATGAACACGCAGCACCACAACGACACCAGGAAGAACGCGTACGACAGCGGGGTGGGGCGCGCGAGCAGCAGTGAGGCGTCGGCGCGTTTGCGGACGGAGGTGACGAAGAGGGCGGCGTGGTGCGGCGCGGTGGCGAGGTAGGCGAAGATGTTGAGGGGGTAGAGGACTGTGGGTTCGTATGCGAAGACCATGGTCGTCACCGTGGATAGGACCATTGAGGCGAAGAAGATGTAGCTCGTTCCCCTGGGAGGTTCGAGAGAGTTAGGGCTGGGGTCACGGTGAGCATGCTATGAGGACGTCACGTACCGGTGAGGGGGTCTGGTGGTTCCCGCCTCCTCGTCCCCAGGGGCATCTATCTCGAGATCCGGCATGATCGCATCTATCCGGCTCACCTCCCTCGTACACATCAGCGCGATGAGCAGAAGCGTAGGCCACGCCATGCCCGACCACACCGCCGCCATAATCCCCCCCACTCCGTCCGCGGAGGTGACGTTGAGGAAGAAGATGAACACCCAGACCGAGACGAGACAGAACATGTAGATGATGTCGTGCGTCTTCAGGAAGACGGGGCTGACGTGGGAGGGTGTTTGGCGGTGGGTGCGGGCGGAGCGGTAGAGGTAGATGTGGAAGGGGACGGTGAGGGTGAAGCCGATGGTGTTGGGCATGATGAATCTGTCGACGCCGACGACCATGTATGCGGCGATGGAGGAGATGAAGGCGGCGAATGAGAGGGCGCAGGAGACCATGTTCAGGGCGACGAGGGGTCTGGAGGGGAACAGTGGATATGGTGGGAGCCATTGGTGTTCTGGAGATAGGGCGGATGGGGATGGCAGCGGCGATGGACTGTCTGGTGATTGACCTGGTACGGGCTTGTTGATCATGGTTAGGAGGTGTGAAGAGCGACGTGGACTGTGGTGGTGGTGGTGGTGGTGGTGGTGGTGGTGGTGGTGGTGGTGGTGGTGGTGGTTAGATTGTGAGAGCCACGCAGTTGATAGAAGCGCAGTCGATGTGGCAGTGGACCCAGGGTCGGACAAATCATAAGACCTCGGGCATGGAACACCTAGTTGATCAATGATGGAATATCGCCGTCTGGAACGGGATGAATGGGGAACATCTACGCGAATGTATCCTCAGCCTTGCCATCTCCTTCTCCCTCATCATGGGACTGAGGAAACAAGCCAAATCTATCAGCGAAGACCCGCGAATAGTTGACCAGAGTCGGCTGGTGGATTATGAAAAAGCGTGTCTTGCAGCAACTGATAACCATTGTGCAAGCCAGAGGCTAACCCTAACCCTAGGGGTGGGCTGGGTGGATGAGAGGTCGGTCGCATAATCATTGTGAGACGCGGTGGGCGGGGTTGTTGTCGTTGGCTACGGACGTGGGGGGTGGATGAGAGGTCGGTCGTAGAATCGTCCTATGTACGACGCGGTGGGCAGGATTGTTGAAGTTGTCTGCGGGCCTGGGGAACGGATGGGTCGTGGAGGCGAACTGGCGGTGGTGACGTCGTCTCTGCTGGGGCCTGTGCAAGTGCGGCCTGCTCCAGCGAAGAGATGGACACGGGCAGGCGACGGCCGCTGTTGGGTGGGTATGGGTATTCCGTTCCCTGGGCACCTTCCTCTCCCTCCTCTCCCTCCTCTCCCTCCCCTGTTCCTCACTCGAGTCCGAAGTCGACATCAAACCCACCCCGCCCGATGAAACGTCGGTTCCTATTCATCCGCCACCACCTCCCCAAGGCTTATACGAGGTCCGAACTTGTGTGCATATGACAACCTGTGAGCGGGACACACGCGCACCCACAACGCTGTACCCACCCGACACCTTCAGCACCTGCAGCACCCTCTCCTGCTCGCGCTTCATCGTCTGGGCCTGCAGGGACTGCTTCGTCAGCGTCGACGTCACATGGGCCAGACTGCAGGACGGGGTGGTATGGTTGGTGGAATTGGGGTTTGGCTATGGGGACGGGGGACGCGGTGGAGGTGCCTGGTGAATGAGGGCCGGGAGGAGAGGCAGTTTCGCGCGAAGAAGGCGGGAGGAGTATGGAGCCGTGTTTATGGGCCAGGACGAGCGGGGTCGGGGGTGCAGTTTTGTCGTGGAGATGGTTGGTGGGGGGGCGTCGGTTGAAGAGCGGGCGGGATTGGGGGCGGTGTGTGGGTCGTTGTGGTGAGGATGGTGGATGGGTGGATGGGCGGCCGGACGACATCGATGCTGTTGATGCTGGGGTATCCAGTACTCGGCTCGAGGACGACGGGGTCGGCGGGCTTGCCTGAGATCCCGGTGTGCTGTGAGTACAACCTGCTGAGACTTTTTGGCTTCACCGTCTGTCGCTTGACCCGCCGTCGTTCCTTACGAGGCGTTGGTGAGCGTCGACGTCCAGTACTTTATGTGTGTGGGTGATCTCGAGTCTTAGATTTCAAGGTTAGTCTTTGGTGCTGCTTTGGCACGAACGTCCCTCGTACCGATTTCAACAGCAACGAGTTATGACTCGCTCTCGAAAGTGATTTCCGAGTTCTCTTCCCGCCGTCCGTATACCAGCCCAGAAAGCATGGCACCCCCCGCATGTATGCGCTCGAGCCGTCATTTGCAAGTATCTATTTGGAAGCCGTGGCCTGTCCTGGTAGGCTCGATAAATGCGTTGTTTAGGTTGAAGACAATCGAAGTGTTCCTTACATGTCCCAGATGTTGACCAGGGCTACAAGAAGAGTGAGGTTGGTCCAGCGTTGATGTGCTGGACATGGATGAAGCTCCGAGGTCGCCGAGTGTCTAACTCAACCTGAGCGGCCTAAGTGCGGGCGGTAGTTCTGACGATGAGAATGCAGGCAGTGGCTGGCGTGACGGGTTCATCGTAGCGGACGACGTCAAGCGATGTGAAATTAGCCTCTCTGCAGGTATGTGACGGGAGGCGGGACAGGGCGGGAACGTCATTGCAGTTGCATTGCAGTGCCAAGAACCGTTGGCTGATTCGGCCAACGGTGTTTGTTTGGCTATGTCTTTGTGTACAAAGTCAGCCTAATTGGGTACGCGTTGTTTGCGCGTCTCCCCAACGTCACCAGAGTCGTTGCTGGCGAACTCTTTCACCCTCTCCTCGAGGCGTGTGCAATGAGCAATTTACCGCTCTTGTGCGATGCCGAAAGTGGCACTGGGGAGGGAAGGATCACGCGGCCAGGCACGAGACAAAGCGCTATTGTCTGCTCGGCTATACAAACAAAGCCAAACACCAGATTCTCAATTGTCTCGTTTACCCATTGTGCGATGAACAAAAGGAAAGGATGGGTAGAGATGGGTCTTCATTTTCGTTCCCTCCTTACTCTTTGCTACGATGCGCCGTACGACGCCCGCCCTCGAGGTGGACACGAATCACAACGACAACTTGATGTACCAACTTGAACTCTCCCCGCGCTCCTCCATCTGCTCCGACGCCAAGCTGCCCTTTACACCCGCTCCCCTTCCAACTCCTACTCCTACGCCCGAGCCACTCCAGCCTTCCATCCGCCTGCTCTTCTCCCTCCTCCCACCCCGTCACCGACTACTACTCCTCCTCCCCGCCATCATCTCTTCCATCATCGCCGGTGGCATCGCCCCTTTCATGACCTTTGTCGTCGGCCAGGCCTTTGCTGCATTCGCCCGCTACCCGCTATCCGAACCCTCAACCCTCGACAAGGATCTCCTCCTACACGAAGTCGGGCTCGCAGCACTCCAACTCATCGCTCTAGCCGTCGGCGCGCTCGCCCTCAGCAGTCTAACCAGCTGCCTGTGGATCTGGACTGGCGAACGCAACGTCCTTGCACTGAGGAGACGTGTGTATGAGGCTGTGACCAACAAAGACATGGTCTGGTTCGACTCGAAGATGGGTGCAGACGCTGATACCACCGAAGACCAAGGCCCGCTTGGTGCGGGAGGTCTCATGGCCAAGTTTACTCGGTAAGCGTCCTCGGTTTATTCTTTTTCTCCTACCAACACCCCCCTCAGCGAAACCGACGACGTCCGCGCAGCCTCTTCCCTCGCACTCGGCCAACTCCTCCAATACCTCACAACCACCATCACCTGCCTCGTCCTCGCCTTCACGCGCTCATGGGCCCTAACCCTCGTCATCCTCTCCGCGGTCCCCCTCCTCATCCTCATCCAAGCCTTCTCCCAGGCCACCGCCTCCCCCCTCCTCCACACCGAGCGCACCCTCACCGCGAAAGCCGCCGCCCTCATCGACCGCGCCACCGCCTCCATCGCCACCGTCAAAGCCTTCAACGCCCAATCCCTCGAAGCTGCCACCACCACGACCGCCTTCAACGCCCTAAACATCGCCGGCCGCCGCCTCAACGCCGTCTGGGGCTTCACCTCCGCCCTCGGCCAGTTCACCACCCTCGCCATGTTCGTGCAGGGCTTCTGGTTCGGCGCCAAGCTCGTTAGGGAGAGGAGCGTCGCAGCCGGCGACGTCATGGCCGTATTCTGGGCCTGCCTCATCGCCACCTCCAACCTCCAGATGTGCATCCCCCAGCTCATCGTCCTCGCCAAGGGAAAGGAAGCTGCGCGCGCCCTCCTGGAAGTCGCTGTCGATACCTCTGCCCCGCCCGCCTACGATGACGAGTTCCCATCCAGCCCTACGACGCTCCCGCCTTACACGCCAACATCCTCGCAGCACAAGTCGAGGAAGCTCAGGAAGATCCGACCCACGGCGTTTGCAGGCGAGCTGTCCCTGCACAACGTCACCTTCACCTACCCCGCCCGCGCCTCCGCCTCTTCCTCTGCATCCACGGGCGCTCCGAGTGAAACCCCGGCCCTCAGGGACGTCTCCCTCTTCCTCCCCGCCGCTGAAACGACCTTCGTTGTCGGCGCCTCCGGCTCGGGCAAGTCTTCCCTCGCCGCCCTCCTCCTCCGGCTGTACACTCCCCAAGCCGGGGCCGTATGCGCGGATGAGCAGGACGTGCGTTTCCTCGACGAGGTTTGGTTCCGCACGCAGGTGATGGGCGTGGGGCATGGGTACGGCGCGGACTTGGTGTTTGAGGGGCTTACGGTTGCGCAGAACGTGGCTGTTGCTGTGACTTCCGTCGGGGGGAGGGAGCCGAGCCAAGTGGAGGTGGAGGAGGCGTGTAGGGCGGCGCTGTTGCATGAGTTTGTAACGGGGCTTCCGGGGGGGTATGAGACTGTGTTGAGTGGGGGAGGGGGGGGAGGGCAGGGTGTGTGTTTGAGTGGGGGGCAGAGGCAGAGGCTTGCGATTGCGCGGGCGAGGCTTAGGAATCCGCCGGTATTGGTTCTAGGTGCGTGTCCCTTTCTTCCCTTCATCCTGACGAGATATTGGTGTCTGACGGTACTTGTTGTTTATCCAGACGAAGCAACGTCCGCGCTGGACGCGACCTCGCGCCTCCTCGTCTTCGCTGCGCTCCGCACGTGGAGACGTAACCGCACCACCGTCGTCATCACGCACGACCTTTCCCAGATCGAGGCGCACGACTTCGTGTACGTCATGCGCGAGGGCGTTGTCGTGGAGCAGGGATACCGCGCCGACCTCGAGGCCCCGCCCCAGCCCCTCCCCCACGGCGCGCAAGATGATGGAAGGGGCCAGTTCCGGGGGATGCTTGATGTGCAGCTCGGGCTTGGGGGGTGTCTTCCGGCTGTGGATCTGGACGACGCCAAGAAGCCCGATTTTGAGTTTGAGGAGGAGGGGGATGGGGGGGAAGAGAGGGAGGAGAGGTTCAGACCGCAGACGCTGTTGCGCCCTATTACCCTCGGGAACTGGATGTTCGACGCTGTGGCGGAGCTGGCCAACCCCGCTCCTGCTGTCAAGCGCCAGACGATCCGGGCCGAGCCTATGGAGGTGCAGGTGCAGGTGCGCCGCCCGTCGAGTGTGCATGGGGAGTTGCAGGTGCCGAGTAGGATGAGGAGCGGGCTGGGAAGGGATAGGATGAGTCTGCAGTTTACGCCTTCGTCGCCTGTGTTCCCGACGCGTTCTTCGCCTTACTCGAATTGGTATGGGAGGGAGCGCGTGGATGGGGGTGGGGAGGGGGATGGGGATGAGGAGTTCGAGGGGGAGAAGAGGGCGATGAACAGGAGTGGGAGTGTTGTGCTTGAGAGAAGGGGGGGGAGGGGGGAGCGTGTGAGGTGGGAGAAGGAGGAGGAGAAGGAGAAGGTGGTGGGGGAGAAGAAGAGGGGGTGGATGATGTCCCGGCGTCGTCAGGAGCAAACACAGCAGCAGTCACCCGTGGAAGAGTCGACAGAGGAGATGATCCCGTCGTTCTGGAAGACGGTGAAGACCGCCTGGCCCACGATCCCGCATAAGCCCTTCCTCATCCTCAGTCTCCTCGTCTGTGCGCTCAGCGGAGCCATGACCCCCCTCTTCTCCTTCCTACTCTCCCGCCTCCTCTTCGAAGTCTCCACCGGCGCCCGCGATACAGCTCTCATCAACCGCTTCGGAGGGCTCGTCCTCGGTATCGCAGGCATCGACGGTCTACTCATTGGCCTGAAGTACTTCGCCATGGAGACCGTGGCTCTCTCCTGGATCACCCAGCTCCGCCAACGGGCGTTCGGGGAGGTGCTCCGCCAGGATAAGACGTGGTTCGAGAAAGACGGGAGCGCGCCTGTGCGCCTCGTGCAGGTCCTCGTCAAGGACGCTGACGATGCGCGGAATTTGGTGGCGGTGGTCGCGAGCCAGGGTGTAGTGGTGGTGAGCATGCTCAGCGTCGGGCTCGTGTGGGCCATGGCGCGCGGGTGGGAGCTCACGCTCGTGGGGCTGGGCGTGGCGCCTGTGTTCGCGGGTGTGATGGCCGCGCAGACGATGCTGGTCGCGGGGTGCGAACTCAGGAATAAGAGGGCAAGGGAGGAGGTGGCGCGGGGGTATTATGATGCGGTGGCTAATGTAAGGGCGATTAGGGCGGTGGGGTTTGGGGGTGTTTTTAGGGGGAGGTTTGAGAGGAAGGCGGAGGAGGCGTTGGTGATGGGGGTGAGGGGGGCGTTTGTGGAGGGGTGTACGTATGGGGTGGCGAGTGGGTTGATTTATTTGGCGGAGGCGCTGTTGTTTTATGTGGGGGCGGTGTTGATTGTGAAGGGGCGGTATGATTATTTGCAGATGGTGGAAGTCTTGAATCTTGTGGTGTTCACTGTTACGATCGGATCGCAGCTCATGGCTTTCAGTATGTCTTTCCGTTTCATCGGGTGTTGTATCGGGATCTGACTTGAATTTTGTTTTTACAGCCCAAAAAATCGCAAAGTCCGTACAGGCAACCAGCGACCTCAACCAACTCCTCAAACTCTCCTCCAACACCCCCTCCGACTCCACCGGCTCCCTCCGTCCCAGCTTTGCCAACGGCAGCGCCGCCATCACCTTCACCAATGTGCAGTTCACGTACCCATCCCGCCCCGATGTGCCCGTCCTCCGCAATATCAATCTTTCCATTACCCCTGGCGAATCCGTCGCCATCGTCGGCGCATCAGGCTCCGGCAAATCCACTATCGCTGCTCTCCTTCAACGTCTGTATGAGCCGTCCTCCGGGAGCATCACTGTCGGCGGCGCGCCTCTAGCTGATATCGAACCC
Organism: Lyophyllum atratum; assembly: GCA_014905825.1. Taxonomy (NCBI): domain Eukaryota; kingdom Fungi; phylum Basidiomycota; class Agaricomycetes; order Agaricales; family Lyophyllaceae; genus Lyophyllum; species Lyophyllum atratum. The sequence goes on along the minus strand of JACGCN010000011.1, from coordinate 24,426 downwards.
ACCCATCTAAGGGATCATGTCTCGGTCGTGTCGCAGCAACCGCACCTCTTCGATGCGAGCATTGCTGAGAATATCCGATATGGCAGTGGGCTCGATAAGGTCTCGGAGGTGGACATTCGCAAGGCCGCCAAGGCCGCTAACGTACATGACTTTGTCATGGGTCTCCCGCACGGGTACGATACCCTCGTCGGGGAGAACGCGGGTCTTATCTCCGGTGGACAGGCCCAGCGTTTGCAGATTGCACGTGCGCTCGTTCGTCCGTCCGAGGTGCTCGTCCTGGATGAATGTACCAGTGCGCTGGACCCGGAGAACCAAAGGGCGGTGCTGGAGACGATTGAGAAGATGAAGAAGGAGGGGGGGAGGACGACGGTGATGGTCACGCATAAATTGCAGGTGATGAGGATGTGTGATCGGGTGCTGGTGGTGGCGGATGGGGAGGTGAAGGAGGAGGGGACGTTTGAGGAGCTTGTGAGGAGGAAGGGCTTGTTTGCGACGCTGGCAGGTGGGGGGGAGTGGGTGGGGGAGTGAGCGGCCGGTTCGCTCGGCGTGTACTCGGGGTTCTTTTCTGTTTAATGGTTTCTTTTCCCCGTCTCTTTTTCTGTCTCTCTCTCGCGACGATTACTCATACGAATATTACCAGTATTACTGCCTTACGAACACACTTAACAGCATTTGTAGTTTTAGTACATGACACTCATTACAATACCTTTGTATCTTTTCCGAATAGAATGAACTTCATGATTGTTCGTAATCCGTGTGAGCGAACTTGGATCAACTATAGATTTTGCTGCTTGAGACGAACCAAAGGACGCTGTGTTCGGGTCGGGTCTGGGCTCAAAGGAGGGACCGCACGGCCCGCCGCGGTTAAGCAAGATCCGGATCATTTTCACACTCAGCCGTTCCCGGTGTCTTCAGCGTCTAGACCATCCTCTCCTCTGAGATCTGAAGACCCACCCTCTTCTTCTCCACACTCCTTGCCCTTGACGATGGCATTTACACCCTAGAGCGAACAGAACTCGGCACAAGTACGAGTTCATCCGAACACCAGCTCGGCGTTTTGTAAATACACCTGACAGACCCATTCAGATTACGCTGCTTCGAAAATAAAGCCCTTTGGAAATTGCCTTTTGGCCGATTGCCTCGTTCACTCATGGTGTCGGACACATGACATGCCCCAACTTCGGTTGATCAGCCCCTTATCTCCAACTATCGCTGTTTCATGGTTTAGCTCTTTGCAATCGACCCCAGATGCACTGGTTTTCCTCGGATGTAACGGCTTTTACTTTATTACGCCTAAATTCTATGTTCAATTCTCGAGAGGGACGTCCGTAGGCTGCCTCCTCTTCTCCCCAAGATTCGAAGATTTTCAGGTTTACGAATTCCTTCGAGGGATAACCGCCAGGCCAAGGCATGAATCCAGGTGAGTGAATCACCTTACGACGCCCAAATATCCACTCATATGTGGATATACGAAAGGTCTTGTTACTACACATCTGACCTCCACTACACCGTGTCTATCCCCTGATTGGTTGATATACACCAGGTGGCGGCTCAAATGGCAACGTATGCCCCCAGTGGTGGCTCAGGATGATCGCTTTTTTAAAAGGACCCCGGCTTACAGGATCACATACAGCTGTTCTTATACCTCGCCGTTTTCAACTGACGCACAAACTTTGCTTCTGCTCGCCTCGCGAATAGCGTCTTTCAACCAGTTTCCAACTCACAGTATTTCCGAACTTCTCTCGGACTTCCGTGTTTATTCAATGCCACTACATCTACCCGACAAACAGAAGTACCGTCCAGTTGTGCGTATTATTACGCTCTTGCACTCATCTCACCACTGACCGATTAAAGATCGGCGAGACGGTCAGGGCTGTCGTTGTTAATCAAGACCAGCGTCAGCCGTACAATTTCTTGGATATCATTACTGGGACGAACCAGGGACTCGACCCGGTAAGATGTGTGATTATTGGTCCATTGTCCCCAACGTGTCTGAAGTTTTGAAGACATACAGGAAGGAAGGGTACAAAGTCGTCGAAATTGATGGCGATGAAGATGTCCATTGCCCAGGTCTCCTGTATCCGAAAAGCCACACCATCGATCAGGTCAGATCCCGCATTGCTGATCGTCTCCGGGAGTACGTGTTCGCGACCCGACTGGATTGGGTACCCAATCTCGAGGGGGGGATTGAGTCGGAGAAGAACAAAGACCCGCGAGCCTCTGACGAAGTGGTCAAGACAGAATCTGAGCATTGTGCAATGTGTGCTGATAGGCGCACATACTGGGCAGTATCCCCTCCGGTTTTCCTCTCGCACGGCTCACGCCAATGGCACCTCCATTATGACTGTTTTCAACACCTCCTGCCACGTCGCCAGTTCAACCTTGAGCCCGTCAAATTTGTAGCTTACATTTGAATACCTCCCGACCAAAACGAAATACAAGGTATACTATGACTGTAAGCATAGAATAACTGCGAGTGGAGAGCAAAAATAAGGAAAGGCGGAAGGCATGTCTAATACACGATGAAGGTCGTATGGGTGCTTCGCGTGTGTGAGTCGATCGGAGCTGCGTCGTATGAGCGCTCTTAGAAGTTGTGATGGATGATTGACGCCCCCAAGGGTTCGTGGCTCCCGCCTAACCGATATGGTCGCCCGCGATCACATTCGTGAGGATGTACTAGTTGTAATGATGCGGTCAAGAGTACTCCAGCGTAGGAAGAGCGTCGACTAGTACTGTCTCCTGTTCTACTTCATTGAAGCGCAGTTATGGGGTTTCAGCCAAAATCCGTGGGATGGGACGCATGGAGGCTAGGCAGATGAAAAGAGGGTGTTTAATGGCATTCAAGGCCGACATTGTGCGGGGGATAGATATTGTACGATATCATGATGAGCGCAACATACCAGCGACGTAGGATAAAACAGAACTACCCCTTGACGACGAAAGGACCATATACGAACAGACCAAATTCCAAGAGTATGATGACGTGACGTCGACATATGTGTGAGATGCGAGGGTATGACTTGATTAGTTCACCGCCGCATTGTGAATCCCGGTTCTCCATCTTAAAAGAATTAAGTACCCCGGATTTTACCAGATCTCGAGTCCTGACACAATCTCAAGAGATTACCAAGCTGCGTCCAATCCTCGTCTACATGTTCCTCGCCTATGTCTTCAAGATCTTCGATCACAGGACGTAGACGCGGAAACAACCTGTCCAAGTATCTAGTCAAGATAACGACGTCGCACGCAATGCCGCCTGGAATATACAGTGTGTCGAGTGGGTGGGAGAATACGGGCGGGGAAGGCGGTACGACGGAGAGGTCTAGATAGAGCATGAGGTGTTTGAGGTTGGGACAGGTTTCGGCAAATGCTTGAAGGACAGATAAGCTGGCACGAGGTGCTATCTGAAACGTGTGTAGTCCGAAGTCGAGATGAAGAGCATTGATCGCAGGCCATGCACACATCATGGCATGATAATCGGCGTTTGAGGGGTCGAGGCACATTCCAGTGCGAATGACGAGGCATTGAAGCCTTTTGAGCTCGAGCAACGGCTGCAATACAGCCATGTCTTGTAATGGAGACTCTTGGTCCACGAACCATTCATTCTCCAGCCAGACGTGGGTAAGCGACAGCGCCCACGACGAAATATGGGCCATCCCCTTGTCCCAAAAGTCGTCTGATGTGCTAAGACGAAGGGATTCGAGGGGAGTGCCGGAAAGATGAGCGAGAGTGTCATGTATAATTACGGGAAGGCCAAAAATCTTCAGGTTTCGTAAGGTGTAAATAAGATGCTTTGATGGAAGAGGAATTCGACCTTGCTCATCGTCGAAAACGACATGTAGGGTCTTCAAGGACCGGAGAGCGGAGATGATGGCTAGGTCCTCCTGCTGAAGCCAGCTGACATCGTGTAGGCGTAGAGTATGAAGGTGACGTAGATTAGATAGCCGTGGTGGAACGTTCCTACTTATCGATACGAATTCCTCAAGAGGTGGGGCAGCGGTCTCTAACCCATCGACAAATTCATTCCAAGCTTCTCCTTCAAATGAAGTGATGTGCAATCGTCGGAGGCAGGGAGAGGCGAGCAGAAATAGGTGTGGCGAGCAAGGATATAGCAGAGTCCGCAGACGGGGCAAAAGGTAACTGTTCCGACTTTGATGCGCAACCCGAACGAAAACGATGGGGCTGAATTGCACTAAGCTTTCAGAAATAAGGTGGTGTACCCGTTTTGCGTAAGTTTCTAACTTCGACCATTGAGCGGATTGAAAGCCATCCTCAAATGACTAGACAAGTTAGATTTTCACAGTAGAGGATGGTTCGCAGATTTATTACATACGTATATGCCGCTATCTTTGTTCTTTCTCAGCCCCACGATGCTCAATAAGGGTATAATAGAAGGAAGTGTCTCCCACAGAGCGTCCAATGCGGGTTCAGCAAATCCTTTGCAAGTCCTGGCGGAATTTGCAAGAGCAGCTCGGCTTGAATCTTGGCTGCGGTATTGAGTATGATCTGACGAGTTCGGGATGTCCCACCAAGGGTAGGTTTGGGTTGGCCATATCTGCGTACCCATTGTCATAAAAATGGTGCGCAGAACTTCGGGGATGGCGAGCGCTCGATGCATGGTCCCGGCGCGCATTTCCATTTCGGGGATTCCAGGTCAGGTTTTGTAACAGAGGTGGAATCGAGAGGTCTACAGCGTGTGACGATATTGGGAAGAGGTTGGCGTAGAAGAAGGTTGTGGTCAAATTTTGTAACAGAGGTGGAATCGAGAGGTCTACAGCGTGTGACGATATTGGAAAGAGGTTGGCGTAGAAGAAGGTTGTGGTCAAAGTGAAAGAAGGTGGTGGACAAAGCGAAAGAAGCCACAGCTTACAAATGTCAAGATAGAACTTATGATGCGAAGGTTGAATCGATGGACCATTTGTAGGCTCAACAGATGACAATGACAATGACTCAACTAAGCCCCTCTCCACGCGCACGTGGACGTTCTTGGTATGAGACTAGGACCATTTGAGCAGAAATTTCATATAGGAAACATGTAACGAATCGCTCTATGTAGCCTCAACTCCATTTTCATGGTGTCGAAGGAGAATCTCACTGCAGTCTGACTTGTCAGCCCGAAGGCACACTGAGGAGGGTACGGATGAGTTATAATGACGTTAACAGCGCCAACATTGTGGGTCACGCTCCAGAACTACCGAAGGTCTTTGGTGACTATGTAAAATTGGTGAAGACTGTCGACATCTTGGAGATGATGCAACGTGAGTGTTGTCAGCACAGCGATTTCTCATGACGCTGTACCAGTATCGAGCATGTGTTGTGTGTGTTGTGATTGTTCTCTAGTGTTGATGTCGGAACTACGGTATAGTTGGCGCTCTAGATAATACTGGCGCTCAAGGCTCGTCTGATTGAATGCTGACCTGGCATGAATTCTCAGTGGACTCCCTTGAAGGTGGGAAAGTCGACACTCCAGACTCCAGCGTCCGATCCATGGTGACCAAATATCGCCTTTCACACCCCATACATCCTCCTAGCGTTCTCCCTCGCCTCGCTCACGACTCTATCAGCGGTCCACCCCTCTCCAGCCACATTCGCCACAAACGCCGCCGTCCAAGGCACCATCGCCGAATGACACACCGGGAGCTTCCCCTTCATCTCCTTGAGCGAGTCGTACAGGTTCGCCGGAACCATATACGGAGCATCCGTCTCGAGAAGTATACGCAACGGTGCGTCGGGGTTGGTGGCAACCATGTTGCGGATAACGGTGGAGGTGTATTCATTTGTGGAGTACGTGATCACGCCTGTGAACGTTATATTAGCCTGCTGATGACATGAGCGGGACTGAAAGGGGGAGCGTGCCTGTGATACCGATATAGAGGTTAGGGAAGTGGTCTAGCAGGCGTTGAGCGAAATCGGGAGTGTCGGTAAAGCAGTGTATATGTATCTAGCATCCACGCTTCAATATCGAAATCCAGGCGGGAAAGAGAAAGGTCGACGCACTCTATGATCCTTTGGCACCTCTTGTTTCAGTATTCTTTCGGTATCGGCGTCCGCCTCGCGCGTGTGAATTGTCAATGGTTTGCCCAACCGTACTGCCTGCCGCAGCTGTCGAGCGAAAACAGCCTGCTGTATCTCTCGAGGTGAGTTGTCATAGTGGTAATCCAAGCCCATCTCGCCCCAGCCGACGCAGCGAGGATGGTCCATAGCTTCGAGGCTGAGCAGTATGAGTACCCGAGAAGGAGGGCGGAGACCAGATGACGTACATGTCCTTCTCTACCTCGTCATTATATACTTTCGCTTCGTGTCTAGAAAAATCATGAGAACCCAGCAAGTTGCACTGCAGGCATGACGTACGGATGAACACCTATAAACGCGTCCCGTCAGCGTCGGACAGTATAAGTGAAATGACAGACGTACCCATAACAAACCAATACTCCATCCCAGACCATACGCTTTCCCTGTCCTCCTTCTTTACGGCGCTGTCGGCGAAAGTCCTCCACATCTTCTGTACCGGAGCCTCACACCACACATCAACAACCGCATCCACTTTCCGACCCTCGTACATCTTCTGCACAAACTCGTGCACTTCGGTATACTTCCCCTCCTTGTACCTGCTTCTATACGCCGAGAACGTCGATGCGAGATGGGTGTGTGTGTCCACGATCGATAGGGTCGAAGGCGGGGTTGGGAGCAGTAGGAAGTCTTCGGAGGGGGTGTTGGACTTTTTCTTCCCCATTTTGCGCGTGTAGTTGGGTTTGGATGCAAATGAACGAGTATATAACTTCAGATGGAGGGAGGGACGAAGAAATACTCTGGCACCGTGAAATACCAACGATGACATGATAGCAGTCATTTCGCGATGCTGAGTCAGATGCAGATGGAAATCTTATCTGATCTAAATGTTATCTGAACACATAGATTGGAGGGTTGTGTCGCAAAAATCGATTGTTGAGCACAAGTAGGTATGACCAGTGCTTCGAACGACGGCGTACCGATAATCGGACCCATATATATATATATAATATCCAGAGAGAATTGGAGAGATCTGGACAGATCAACACCTCCAACACGCGCCGGGGTAGCGTAGCCGCAAACCTCCACAACTGTTCAGCCTCGCTCCCGATGCCGAGCCACCGCAGACGAAATGATTAACACGGTAGGAAAGACCTCGGTAGGAAGTGCACACATAGATGGAGGAATACAACGCTGGGTGAATCGGAAGACGCATAGCCCATCGTTAAATCGGTTCCGCTCTAGGCGCAAGACGTGTGACTTGCACGTCATTCGCCGAATCACTACAGCGAGGTCATGGGTTTGAAGTACGAGAAAATGTGGTGCGACGATATTACTACTAGCGCGGGAGGGTGGTCAGTCTCTGATGGAAGACGACGATGGTGGACCCGATTAAACCTGTACTGGAAGTGACCTAGTCGTGGTCTTGCAGGCATCGGCTCCTCCAAAGCCACTAGTTCTGCGGAGAAGAACCAGGTCCAGGAACGTTGCCAAAAGACTTGAACAGTGCGCAAGGGCCGAAAGAGCCGGAACAACGTTCCAGGAACCGTTACACCTCGGCTGTTGCACCTACTTAGGCATAACACAGTCTTTGAGGCTCACCTCCAGACGAGTTGTGCCAAGAATGTCATGGACAGTTGAGGAAAGGGAGATGCAGAAGATTCTTGCCAGAAGTGGCCTAGTCTCGATACCAGCCGTTACGGATATGGTACACTGTTGGGGTGTAATTACTACCGTAACGTCTGGTAGGGAATAACCGTAAATTAGTACAGGCCACTTTTCAATGTCCGACAATTTCCTATTTGGATGCTCTGAGTGTTCTCACCACCCCGAGCGCGTTGTGCAAAACGCGCTCGTCTCTCCATGAGCGCTAGTAAGCGTTCACGACACGACGAGAACATACATTAATTCCTCGTAACTAAATTCATTCTGTTTTCATTGACTATCCCGCGTCTGAAAAGCCTCGTCTCTTTGCCAAACAAGCTCGATCATTTACAACACAGGGCACCAGAACTTCAAGAGGCAGCGGGTCGAGGAGAAAAAACGTAGGGCTGAGGAGAAGCGACTGAATGATGGTGCTGCCGTTCAGCTAGAGGCCGAAAACGAAACTGCTCGAGCCACTCAGCGCGTCGAAGACGCATGATCAGTTATTCTTACCCTAGGCTTGAGCAGCATGCATCATAATTTGCGTGACCGTTTGTCCGCGCGAAATCCTGTCCGTCCCTCACAGGTATCTAATATGCTAGCGCAGCATGAATCTGGAACATTTTATATGGCACGAGAACGGCAACCTGCCACCTGGAAAATCGATAATCGATCTCATTTTACTTATCTTAGTACGTAAAATAAGATTCCCGTACGGTGGGACTTATATGCCGAGGCTCTCTTCGCGAACGATGAGGGGAACGTCTCGTCCTCTGCGCGGGATCTCAATTATAGCACTCACGTGGTAAGATTTCTGCCTTTTATAGAAAATGTCGGTGTTTGAAACTTGGCCTGTACTAGATTACGGTTATTCCCTACCAGTCGCCTTGGAAGTTATTACCCCCCTCACACAATCCCAAAACGGAACACCTCAATTTTTGTGATTAAACATTGCACACTCTCATTCAGATAAAGCACTGCGATAACTGACAAGGCGACTGGGATCGAGTCTAGAAGTGGCCGGCGTTCAGATATTTAGGTCACACGGGAGCAAAATGACAACGTGCGGATTTGGCGGTGTTTGTGATTGCTTTTTCCACAAGCGTCGAGTCAATACTTGGGCTCTGTAGACTGTCATGATCAAGCCCATCCAGAAGCCCGTCTGTCTTAGTACGACCACATCCAGGGAGACTCGCGCTGCGTCCGTTTCTACCGAGGCTTGACTGTTTTTGGAGAGGAAACCTTCGTCGCAGCTGGTCATAACCAGAAATACTCATTGTCTCTTGCCGATTACGAAAAAGATTCAAGTCCTAGACCCACTTAGGTTCATCTCCCGGGCATGAAATGAAGTCTCTTGGCCTCATGTTGCAGCGACCTTTCTTAAAGCCTTCATCTGATGCCGCCTGCTCCTGTCAGAGACAGTCAGACGGATTCTTCCTGACATATCGAGTTAAGGGCGGGTACGCAATCTCGATCTCGGACCCTTGATGGATTGTTCCGCAGGACACGTCGTCCTGTCCGTACGCTATCCCTCCCCCAAACGTTGTCAGCTCCCATTCATTGCTTTCCGAATTAAGATCTGGAGCGTATTCCTCATCTTGACGTTCGATCCTCCAACCGTGCCGTTTACAATGTTCCAGTCGCCCCCCTGAGCCCCCCGCAATTCAGTGATGGATTGTTCTTTGTATCACATCCCGCCTGATCAAGAGATCACCCGCGAACCCCCCACATCATGCGTTTGGCACTGTCCGGGACCCGCCTCGTTCACAACAACGTGGCCAGCGGAGTACAAAAATGGCTCAGGCATGAGGCCACGCAGTGGCGCCCCTACAAGCGAACTGCTCCATTTGCCAGCTGGTCCCTCCCGGCTGATGATACATTTAGCACCCAACCGATAATCCCACACACGCTCCTCCACCACAGATCGTCGTTTGCGCTGCTCACCCGGGGCCCTGTATGGTTATCAGCTCCGATCGATGTCGCGTCCGGCGGGATCCCCTAGCCATCATCGGGAAAAGCGCTTGCTCCAACCAAATCCAACCCTGTAACCGGTCACCGGCCAATGGATTTCCCGAACTTAACCAGCTTCGGTAGGCCCGCCTGACCCTATTCGAAATTCTCTCCTTCTTATCATTTGTAGGTCCTTGCATCGTGTTTCGCTAACGCTTTTGGTTTACGGTCTTGCGTAATCTGTATACAGCTCATGCTGTCCATCAGAGTTCTTACGCTCCTGGCTTGAGATACCGCATCGTGGACCCTGCGTGTGTAGGTCCTTGCCTATTCAGTTTCCAGATCACGGGTATCAGAACCCATCCGTGCGCGATCATAAATATCTCTCATGTCGGGTTGTTCACATCTTCACGGCCACATCCCCCCTTCTTCACACATCCGAATCTTTGACGCGTTCAGCGCTACGACCCGCCTTCATGACTTTAACGACTCTCCTCCCCCGCCTCTCGGAGTTCCTTCCCTCGATGCCCATTCTCTCGACGCCCACGGCCTGTGCTCTCGGGGCTTTCACGTTGGTCTGTTTCTCGGCAATGAGGCGATGGCGCCGCAAATCACCTTACCAGTCCATTCGTGGACCCAAGGCTTCGTCGATACTTGGTACGTGGGATCGTCAATGTCCATCGCAGATTCTTACTCGTGTTGCGTGTCGTCCTTACGCTACAGGTTATCTCCTGGACCTCCACAACCCAGAAGGACTCGACTGGCACTTTCAGATGATCGAGAAATACGGGCATGTCGCGAAGCTTGACGGGGGCATCATGGGGGTACGTCCTGTTTCGTGCAACCATCTGGGAAGCACCTTGCTGAACGAAATCTGACTGCTCTATAGCCAGAGGCTTTGTACATTACGGATCCCGCTGCACTGCACGCGATTCTTGTCCGGGACCATAACGTCTTTCGGGAGTCTACCGAGTTTGCAGGGTTGGTTCATCGAATTTGGTGTTCCGTCTCTTCTACGCCGCTGACACCTCATCCATAGCCTTTTTGGTATCATTCATCACGGCGATGGCTTGGCGTCGGTCTACGGTACGTTACCCACCTTTCTATGTCTGTTTTTCGTCCTTTCAATGATTCCTCCCAGGCGACGAGCATAAGAAGCAGCGCAAACTCGTCGACCCCATTTTCACGACTGCACGGATATCTCGCCTGACCCCACTTTTCTACAACGTTACCCGTCAGGTACGCTTAATTCTTTGCATTCCTACTCCTCCACTAATTCACGAGACATCTATCACAGCTCCAAACCGCACTCAACGCCGAGATCATGGATCAGCCACAAGGGCATGAGATCGATATCCTCGACCGACTGGTACGCACGACGCTTGAGCTCATCGCACAAGGCGGATTAGGGCACACGTTCAACTCGTTCGACCACGACAGCAAAGAGTTTAAGGAGTTCCATTGGGCTATAACCTCGGTTCTGTACGTGCAGTCTTCCCATTTCGCTGTCTTGTATAGGTACTGAAAGAATCGGTACGCCCAGCCCGATTGGTAGCCGTCTTTTCTTGTTCCTACCTTATCTCCAGGCATGGCGGAAGATGGAGCCGGTGTGGTTGCGTCGCTTCCTCTCGAACGCTGTTACGTACCTTCCCTGGTCTGCACCGCGCGAAGTACATCCACTGTTCCTCTCTGTTCCTCGTTCCACCATTCATCTGCTTATGTCTACCCTGTCAGTTCAAAAAGGCTTGCGACGTGATGCACCCGGTATACGAACAGCTCCTAGACGATAAGAAGATGCTTTACCGCCAAGGCGGAATGTCCGCCCTGGAAGAAAGCGCTTCAGGAGGGAAGGATCTCATGACCATCCTCTGTATGTCCCTTCTCTCGCTTCTCCGGTCCGATGCCCTACTCCCTGGCTATTATTCTGGCTATTCGGCTCGCTAACGCTGATCCTATGGTACCTGCAGTCAAATCGAACTGGGAAGCGGAGAAGCAAGACCGTCTACCCGACGATGTAGTCATTGCGAACATGGGGTAAGTCGCGCAGTCCCTGAATACAATCTCATTTTTTCCTTCCTTCTTTTTCTCACTCCACCGGCTAATCTGTTTTTCTTAAAATTATAGCTCAGTCGTCCATGGCGCGCAAGAAACGACGTCGGGAGCCTTGTCCAGGTTCATTTCGTTGCTGGCGCTAAACCCTGACCTGCAAAGCCGCTTGAGGGAGGAGCTGAGTGAGGCTCGTGAGGTACGCCCTATCTCTTGGGTCCGCTGCTCAACTTGTGTACTAATACTGGGTTGGGCTAATCAGAGGAAAGGGAACGACGAGGACTTCGACTTCCACGAGCTGAACAATTTGCCTCTGCTCGACGCCGTGTGCAGGGAGACACTTCGGCTGTTCACGCCCGTCACCTTCGTCTGGCGGCAGTAAGCTTATTTCCATGCATCACCACCAGCATCTCACAACTTACGACGCAACTATTTTCAACCATGTAGAACCATCGAAGATACCGTCGTCCCCCTACAATACCCCATTCGCGACAACGCAACAGGCATCGTCACGCGTGAGCTCCTCATTACCAAAGGCACCGCAGTCTACCTTGGACTCGCCCCGGCGAACCGTTCCAAAGCGCTGTGGGGCCCTGACGCTGAGGAGTTCAAGCCCGAGAGGTGGCTTGGAGAGGCAGGGCGAGAGTTGAGCTCGCCTGAGGGATCGAAGTTGCCGGGCTTGTATTCCAATATGTGAGTTGGTCGGCGTCCTAGGTTGTCAGTCACGAAATGGGCTGCTGACGCGTATATGGTGATCTAGGATGACGTTCCTTGGTGGCCCGAGGGCGTGCCCGTGAGTGGCCTTCCATTCATCTCATCGTGCATTTCTTGATATACCTTTTCAGCGGCATGAAGTTTGCCATTCACGAGATAAGTACGTCTTCACAACTACTCTTCACGATAGATGTGCTGTTGGCTAATACATAGTACAGAGCTCGTGCTCGCGGTTCTCCTACAGGCATACAAGTTCGAGAGGTCCGATAAGGACATTGACTGGAAATTGTATATCACCTTGACGCCCTACGCTGAGGGCCATACGAGTGGTCCGCAGGTCCCTGTCAAGATCACCCTACTGTGCGTATCCACTTCACTTTGCTGCTTTCTCCGCACCGCTTACTGTAATCTTCAACCAGGGATAAGCACTGATTCTGCATTCATGGTAGAGTCAGTAGTCCGTTGTACTCGTGCATGACGCTCTCTGGCCCCGAGCCTACTTGTTGTGGAGTAAGATATGTTGTAACGCATAGCTGTTGTGCTTTTATCTTGTACCTCTACACACTGCCGTGCCCGTCTTCGTTTCAGTTAGCTTCGGCTAACTTGTAACTACGTACCATAGCGTCTACCCACATCTTTTATGCACCTTTTCTCACGCACTTTACACGACGAATAGTACGAACGATGATCAAGAATTGTGTTTCAAGCATGTGGGGAGGGGACCCACATGTGATCCTGTCTCAAGAGGACCGGACTCTTGAAGATGGATTTTACAAGACGATGCTATCGACATCCTGACCTCCGATGCCCTCCTTCGTGCGAGTGCATGCTTTCCGTAAGCAAGTTCTGCGCGTACTAGTAGGTTTAGAGACAAATAGCCAGAAAGAGGTTGCACCGTTGCATCGACACTTCAAGGCGTGCGCAATAGATACGGAGGGCAGGTTAAGAAAAGGAAGAGACGAGTGGCCTCGAAACCTGCGCTTAGATAAGGTTCGGATTAGGGCATCGGATCAAGATAAGATAAGCAATCCGATCCTTATTGCCGAACGTCACGATCGCCACGCCAGAGAAGTAACCTGCGAGTGACAGGACTGCTGGTGTTCCTTCTTCCATCTGACCGTGCGCCATGGGGTTTTGGTAGTTCTTCAAGCTTTCAAGCTTCAAGCTTCAAGCTTCAGCGCTAGTGTCATCCAAGGCGCCAAACCAGACCGATATCAACGCGAGATGACAATGGATATCACGTCACGAAGAATCGCTGTACTGACACTCACATTTCATCGTCCCTCCACAAACTATCGACACTTTTCATCTACCACCTTCAATAGTTCTGGGCATGTCTTTTTTTGCTAACAACGTTGGCACTGTGAACATCATGGGGGGTACCTTCATCAGTATGCCTTCGGCCGATGAGTCAGAATACGGTGAGCTTCCCGTGTGACACCACACTAATAGAGCTGAAGGCCACATAGTAGGGATCGGTCGTATGCGCCATACCATTTCCACTGGGGCTGCCTACAATTCGGAGGAACGATCTCCAGCGTCGGCATGCCACCCTGGCACTCACGTCGATCTGTTGAAAGAAGTCATGGAGCACATTCAAGACGGGGTAGATGAGGAGGGGAAGAGGGTCATCTGGCTTCACGGTCCCGCAGGCGCTGGGAAATCCGCCATTGCTCAGACGATCGCCGAGAATTTTGCTGATCTGGATTCGCTTGCAGCGAGCTTCTTCTTCTCTCGTCAACACGCAGGACGAGACACCGTACAGCTTTTCTTCCCGACGATCGCTTACCAGATCGCCATGTCCATCCCCAAAACTCGCCCGTTCGTGCTGAAAAACTTCATGCAAGACCCTTCCATCATCAGTAAATCCCCTGGGCTGCAAGTCCAGAAATTGATTATCGAGCCCCTCCAGAGCCTCAGAATTTCCATGGCGTCTCGAGGGGGAACCAGGCTATCAAAACTCCAAATCCCGTATCTCGTCATCGTCGATGCTCTGAACGAGTGCGCAAACAGTGAAAAACAGTCGGAGGTTCTGGATCACATCATTCACCTCGTCAACACTCCTTCCTTCCCACTGCGTTTCCTGATCGTGAGCAGGCCGGATCCACATATCCAGAAGACATTGGAAACAACGAAAGCCAGAAAAGTCGTCACACCCATTTTGTTATATGAGGTTGTTAACGCGGATGCCGATGTCCGCACATACCTGCTCGATGAGTTTGCGAGGATATCCTCATCCACCAGGCACCACGCAGCGTTTTCGGGCATCAACGAACATTGGCCAACTAATGAAGATATCTCGCAGGTTGTTCAGCGTTCAGACGGCTCTCTCATGTACGCCTCACTGCTGATCAGACATGTTGATGAAGAATCATTCTCTCCCGTGGAACGACTCGCCGCGGCGCTAAATACATCATCCTGCACCTCGAATCCACGTCGCGAGCTCGACAATCTATGTCTACACATCTTATCCCAAAGTCCAAACCCAGATCTTCTCAAGAAAATCCTTGGTTACATCGTGGGGGGAAGGGGCAACTGCGCTCACCAGACGGGCCGGTTCATCAGTCAAGCGCATAATCTTGGACCCGATCAGCTTTCTATCGCTGTGCGAGGTTGTCGTTCCATATTTTCTGATAAGATTGCAGACGACCTATACTACCCTTTCCACTCCTCGTTCGATGACTTTATCTTTCACGCCGACCGTGCAGGCGATTTTCACCTGGATGAGAAACTCTCTCTGGAATTGCGACTTAATGCCTATCTTAAGGCCTTGAAAGTTAGCCATGAATCACGAACCCCGATGCTCGAAGCCGCGGACGTTATTGAAGACTTGCATTCTCGGCTATCTTCGATGAAGGGGACCTTGCCGGATACTACCGTTCAAATCCTCCTTGCAACCAACGTCCATTTCTGGCGATGTTTTTTCACCAATGAGAGCGACTTATATCTGGTGAAAGAAAGCCATCACGGACCACAATGGGATAGGCAGCTATTGACCTGGCTGGCCAAATTCCGCCGCATCTTCTCAGTGGGTTGAAATATGTACACAAGGGATTTTTTCTAACGATTCGACGTAGGGAACGGTCAATACAGTCGTACTTTATCGCCATTTTCGTGCTTTGGAGGATTCCGCCTCGGACTCTACGTATGCGTTTGCTTCTGCGTTTGGGCAGACAGTCCCCGAAAGTCCGAAGGACGCAGTAGCGTGGAACAAACGTCGGTTGTTTAACTTATTTGTCGTGAATTACTCACCTCAATATCGCAGGCGAGGACGTTGCAACGCGGCTTGAGAACGTCCATGCTGCCCTTGCAGTTCACTGCTTAAGGACATTGCTATTTCGTCCAGGCGAGCATGGCAGACATACCTGGTGGGCACCGTTTCTAATTTCTAAAGAATGGGCCCCCTGACTCAAGCCGTTCCATCCAGGCAATACTCCTACCCATATTCCAGAATGTTCTGGGCAGGACATGTTACCCGAGCGAACGCAGACCTTCCAGAGGTCAAGTTTGCGCTTCAAGATATGACGAGCGTGTTTTGCTCTCGAAATGTAGAATCTAGGGTAAGGAGTAGTCCATATCCGGTCGTGATACATAGTTTGGTGACAGCTGTCATTTGTTTGCCCAGTACGATTCAATGCGGTACTCGTCAGTCTAGAACCACCTCCGATAGTAGACATGACCTGATTTTCCACCAGCCACGGTGGATCAGACGACCCAATACGCTCCATCACTAAAGCACTCGATGATTTCGATTCCTGTGGTCGGCACAAGACAAAACCCGACCTCAGTGTTACCCGGTCTTCTAGGATCGACTGGACCAATGCAAATTTGATCCTACAATGGCTGAAGGTACGTTCTGTCTGTGTAGTTGTTACTTCACGGTTGAATGCTGCTTTTCCAGGAGAAGAATGCGAAGCAAGGAGACCTTATATCGTCCTGGCAGACGTACTGCGATGAACGAAAATCGGTCTTGAACATCCGACATGAAGAAATGCAGCGGCTTGCGGCGGACATCGAGCAAGCTTTACACCCCGTTAAATCGGACGTGCTGAGTGCTGAGAATGGTTGGTTGATGGTATGATAATGCGACAGCGGTCACGAATATGATGCTGTTTGCGCTAGTGAGCAAATACAAGGGCGACGGGTCTACCTCGTCATAAATATACAACGGATTAAAACAGCAGGCAGTCAAGGTCGTAGGGGTAGGATCGTGAAGGTGGGATGGATGGAAATGACCAAGAGGTGTACATATATAATGTGTGTGAACTAAGCGAATGATAGGTCTGTACGTGACGGCGAGTTTGTATATATGAATTGATATCGAAACAGCTTCGGGGCTACCGTTCATTTGCAGAATGCAACAATCGCGTTCAGGTACCGCGCGAATGACCGCTTGAAACCAGCCTTCTTGACTTTGACAGGCTGCGCGCTCTTGAGCACGATGATCTCGGGTTCGACGACGCTGGCTTTGGCCGTGGAGTTCTCGCTGGTGCTTGTACTCGCGCGATCTACCGCCGGCTTCAGCAGCACAGGGCCAGGCGTCTGAGCCAGTGGCTGCTCGTGATGATCCTTGAACCACTAGGGGATAGATGGGCGGTGAGGGTCAACCTCGGAGGAACGTGGTCGATGCAAGGAGATAGCGTACCTGGATGAGGAACTTGGCAGACTCCTTCGGGTACCGCTTCTGCGTCTCGTAGTCGACGTATGTCACACCAAAACGAGTGGAGTATCCGTCCGCCCTGCGCATGGATGTGTGGTAAGAGGAGGGAGTTAGTGGACGAGCGGATTAGGGCCTTACCATTCGAAATTATCGAGGAAGCCTGCGGATTACGGTGTTATTGAATCAAGGTAGAGCAAAAGAAGGATGCGCACTCCACGGGAAGTATGCTCTGACGTCGACGCCGTCATCGTTCACTGCTGCAAGCAGAGCCGCGGTCGTTCCTCGGAAGTAGTTGACGCGGTCCGTGTCGATGATCGCTTGTTCGAGTGGCATATCGTTCTCGCCCTTGACAGCAAACCCGTTTTCGGTAACGCTGCGTTGAAATCAGACCTTGATCGAAGGAGACTGTTACGGCATAGACTTACAATATTGGTGTCTTGTATTTCTGGAACGAAAAATCAGCGCCTGCAAAGCCAAGAAGGACTAGATATAACGGACTTTCCAAAGGTAATTGAGAAGCTAAGGGAGATGTTAGAACGGTGAATGATCATAAGACGAGGAAGGTGGGCGTACGTGACGGAATCCCGGTGGATCTAATCACAGAACTGTCAGAAAAATGCTTCACGTGTCAAATAAATGGATCGTACAGTCTTGAAGCCATGCACAGTGAGCTATTAGATGATCTCGAGTGAGACTACCGTGCCTTGATGTAGAACACCATCAAACGGACCTTGTGTACCAAGTTGCGTGCCATCCGGACGTGTGAAGGTATAATCCACGTTGCCCTGGAATTCGTCATCGCCCCCGGCTCCTGAAGGGCACGTACATGGTCAGTGAATAAGAACACAGGTGGTGGTCGAGTTTCACTGACTCGCGAGGTTCGTCGTGTAGGTATTCATACCATAGAAATCGGAGGAGCCTTTTATGATAGCCAACTCAGCCGGCGTGAACTGGGGAAGTCGGTCTTGAAGGACCTCTCGCATGTACGGTGGGTAATGACCGAGGTAAACGGGATCCTGAATAAACGGAAATAACATCAGACAAGAAAGTATCGAAGGATAAGTGGGAGTCACTTACGGCGTACCAACCTAAAATAGTCAAACGGCAAGATTATCGGAAAGACATAGTCAAAGTCGGTCAGCAGACTTTGGAATGCTGACAAGGGCCGCACTTACCGATTGCGAAGTCTAGGGCGTGTTGGGCGGCTTCAATATCTAAACGAAGCAGCACGTTGTGATCAGCGGAAAGATAATGAAAATGCGATCAACGGCCCCACTTTCTTCGTTATCGTCATAAGGCATTTGCCAGTCGCCGTTCAGAGTAATCCCTATTTGTCCGCCCTGTGTCTTCTTGAACTCTTCACGATAAAGCTTGACAGCGTTCGCGTGCGCGACGATAAGATTGTGGCCGACGCTGGTCATGGGAATAACAGGTTGATTAGCTTCCAACACGGGACAGGACTCGTACGAGGAAGGTTATACGTACATCCATGGTTCCGTCGACGAATCGCCCTCTGGAGAACGTTCGCGGTCACTGGAACGACCGGGTGCAAAGACGCCACGCCCGTATCCCAGGATTGCAACGCACCACGGTTCGTTTATGGAAAGCCTGCGTGATCAGACGCGCAATCAGTAGGGCGATAACATAAGGAGACGAAGAAACGTACCAATGCTTGACGCGATCGCCGAAGGCTTCGAAGCAGACCTAAATGAGAGAAATGATGGCGTGAATTAAGTCTTTATAACCGGAGAGACGGATGGAATTACTTTGGTGTACCGCGTGTAATCTTTCACAATTTCCTCTTTGTTTAACCAGCCACCGTATCGGTCGTGGAGCGCTTGTGGTAGATCCCAGTGATAGAGCGTCTAAGGAAACTGATTAGTTAGAGTATTAGTCTGGGAGACGAAGTACGCACGACGAAGGGGGTGATACCGTGGGCAAGAAGCCCGTCAATGAGGTCTGAGTAGAATTTCACACCCACTGGATTGATGGGGTCGTCGCGGCCACCGAGGGGAATGATGCGCGACCATGAGAGAGAAAACCGATAAGACTTGATACCGTATTCCGCCAACAGCT
Source organism: Lyophyllum atratum (assembly GCA_014905825.1). Lineage (NCBI taxonomy): Eukaryota > Fungi > Basidiomycota > Agaricomycetes > Agaricales > Lyophyllaceae > Lyophyllum > Lyophyllum atratum. The sequence continues at coordinate 5,327 of JACGCN010000011.1, read as the reverse complement.
CGAGATCCTCTTTCCACAGTCTGTACGAGTCAGTGGCGACATCACCGTTCCTGCCGTCTAACGTTTTGTCCGGAAGTTTCGAGAAGTCATCCCAGATTGACTTCCCACGTCCGCCTACCCCCGTCGAGCCCTCGATTTGGAAACTCGCTAAAAACATGGCGATTTTGGTAAGAATTTGATATCTTGACGCGGACGAACGAGGAGTGGTGGTGGACCCAACTCGCACTGCCGTTGACCAAATGCAGTTACTCACCGGTTGCGAATCCCCACAGGAAGTCTGCTGGCAGCTTGCGCGTTTCAGGGGCTGCCATGACGTCTGTGAGCGGCGAGAGTTAGCAAGAAAGCTGCCAACTTTCGTTCGCGCTCTTAAACCAAGCAGAATACCCCGATATCAGGGAGTTCCTGGGGAATTTCAATTCCACCATTCCCGAGATTTGTCCGTCGATTGCAGATGCATCCAACGATGCTTCGACTAGCATCGTTTCGAAAGATGCTGCACGTCGTGATTTAGAAAGGCCAAAAACAGTCCCAGAGAAACTCCGTGGGTGGTAAAATGGGAAACGGTAGCCTAAAATATCCGGGATATGAGGCAAAAGAAGACTGTCAAATCTGTTGGCGCTGGTCGTGGCGACAACATGGAGTTGATCGTTTGACCGGGAGATTGTCGGTCAATGCGTAAGCTGTGCACGTGATGTGCTATTGACCGGAACAACACGCCATCGGATGTCACCCGAGATTTGGGTTCTACCTCCATAAGCATGCGTTTCTCCAGAAGGTTGGTTACGATCTCCACTCGAATTATTACAAAACCTCAATCCTATAGTCATGTCGTCTGGTATCGCCATCCTCGGTGCAGGAATCTTTGCTAAAGAAGGTACGCTCGAGCCTTGACGCCCTTCTCAACCGATCTCCGAGTGTTCACCTAAACGCATCATCGATAGCACATCTACCTGCACTTGCAGCCCTGGGACAGGCAGCTCCAACCCTTAAAGCAGTCTATTCTCGATCGGAGAAGAGCGCGCACGACCTTGCAGATGCCGCTGCTGCTTCTCTGAGCTTGCAAGCGCCCCCGTCCATCCATTACGATGGAGATAAATCGACCGATTTAGATGCCCTCCTTGCACGATCAGATATCGATTCCGTTATCGTCGCCCTTCCCATTACTCTCCAACCCGCCGTCATCCTCAAGGCTCTCGCCGCTGGGAAACATGTCTTGAGCGAGAAGCCCGTCGCTGATGATGTCGCTCAGGGACTGGAGCTTATCAAGACGTACAACGAGCAATACAAAGCGAAAGGTCTTATTTGGAGGGTGGCAGAGAATTTTGAAGCAGAGCCTGGCTTTCGTGCTGCCGCTGCTGCGATCGCATCCGGGAAGATCGGGGAGGTTATCTTCTTCCGAACAGTGGTCTTCAACCACATCGACAAGGAATCCAAATGGTATAAGACGCCTTGGCGCACCGTGCCCGACGTACGTCTCTCATTCCTCTACCGTCATCTATTCTCACGCAAGCCATCCTTAGTATCAAGGCGGATTTTTGGTAAGTTTTAACTTCGGAATATCTGGACTGGCGTACTTATATCCGTCTGGGAATGCAGTTGGACGGTGGCGTGGTAAGTAGTTCCATACGTCGTAAAAGATCCTCCCTCATCCCAGGGTTCCTCCTCAGCACACCGTTGCCGCATTGCGTGTTATGCTTCCGCACCGGCTAACGCACCTATCTGGTTTCGCCTCGCTTAACAAAGATTTCCTGAAGCCCCACGACACCATCAACGCCGTCGTTCGCGCTGGATCCCATTTCCACGGAACAGCTGAGATGACATTCGCATCACCCACGAAATCTCGTCCCGTCGCCGACGGTTTCCTTATCACTGGCACCGACGGCTGGCTCTCTGTTAACCAGGTCGACGTCGAGGGCTCCGACACCCCGGTTCTCCGCGTCAAGATCAAGACCGTGGTCAAGGCGGAAGGAAAGCCTGAAGAGGAGAAGGAAGAGATCATAGAAGAGCCGGTGCAGGGCGTGAATCTCGAGTTGGCGAGCTTCTTCGACGCGATCTTGGGGAAGAGTGATGTTTCGGACATAGGAGACCCGTTGGAAGCGCTGCGAGACGTCGCATTCATCCAAGCTGCTCTCAATAGCGATGGTAACCTTGTCGATCTAACTGAATTAGTCCCTTCTTCACTCTAGGACTCGATCATTCCACGTTGCGATCATGGACTCGAGGTAGAAGGAGAGGCGGCAGTGTATCGGAGAAAGGGAACTGTATGACACGTGGATTGGGAACATTCGAACTATACAATAGCAAGTCAGCAGTCGCCTTCGAACATGACATACGTGTCCAGTGGATGTAAAGTGTTGATTGCCGGAGCTAGGAGCGAAGTTCTCCCTGGCTGTTGATGGACGGTCCATCACACATCGCCGACGGGTCTTGGCTGAGCCAGTGTCGGGGAAGCGTATGCGCCTACAAAGTACTCTTGGACTCATGTAGCCCAATAAGGCGTCAAAACGTGGTATGTTGTATATCCTCGGACGCCATGGTAGACTCTCGGATCATACAAGTGCGTGCTAGCGTCGCCGTGTTCCTTATACTTGTCGACTTCTGTCACATAGACTTAGAACATGAGAGGAAACGACGCGTGGCATGAGTTTTCGCGCAAGGTCAAGGCGGAAGGACAACAACGAATACACGGGCCACGACTGTGGCCGCTTTCTCAAGCCTGTGAGATGGTAAATCCTTCTCGGGAAGTCAAGAAGCACGTAGCAACGCGACCTATTTTCGAAAACGGGACATTCCTCCGAGCAGTGGCTTACCGGTATGAAAAGAGTGAGAGAAGTTGAGCTGCGTCTGAAATAAATTAGGCTGGGCGACGAGAATAAGTAAGGTATGACGCAGGATCCTACCCAAACGTGCGCAGAGCGTTTTGGACATGGTGGGGCTGGTTCAACGTGGTAGGTCTCGTGATAAGATGGTATTTCTAGCACTGAATCGATGAGTAATTGGACCATTGACCTTTGGGAAGGAAAAGACGGAAGGGTCTTCAGCGCAGATCCTGAACAGTACCATGAGCGGGAGAGGAAGCAGCATGACGGATGCAGAACGTGAGACAAATGAGAGTTGAATATCGATAGTTCTCTGTCGAAGTTGAAGTACATGTGCGACATAACTTGCAGTTAAGTAGTACGGTCGGTGGGGCGAGCCAGACTTGCACGTTGTATAAATTTGGGTAGACAAGCCTATTCTTGGGTGGATAAGACGATGCTATTTTTGTAAAGCCTGATCTTTGCCGCCTACCGGAGCCGCTTCAGTTGGTCCGTCGTTTCTTTGGGGAATCGGAAGTATGATCAGCGTTAGCACATTGGAACAATATTTATGGCACGAAACAGACCGCCTGTAGCCAGATTTGAGTGCCGCGCGAGCGCGAGAAACGCGCGTCAGATAGAATAGGAGGACAAGGCCGAATTCGGTTGATGCTCCTATCACGGTACTGATTTTCAGGCATGTATTCTACAACACCGAAGAAACGCACGTGTTAACTTGCAGAACGCTATAGAGACTTTCTCCAGCGTTTTCCGTGCACACCGAAGGACAGCTACCTCAGAAGCGGCGAGAAGCGATATCTGTCCCAACGGAAATCTCATCGACATGGAGCGAACGAGCAAGTCAATTGAGCACAACTTAATCACCCCTCTGCACGAATCAGAGGGTCCGGGGGAAACTTTTTCCACGTCCAAGATGGTATTTGCGTCCTTGTTCGTTCTGCCTCAAACTATTTATCACAACACGCCTCGATAGCAGACCCTGGAGAGATTGAAAGCACTTGAGAATAACATTCAGGGACTGACCGATAGGATGGACACACTTGATAGTTGGACAAACGCTCTTGACATCTGGGTAGATGCTCTCGATAAGAAGATGGATTCCCTCGATAGCCGAGTAGAAGCTATGCACGAGAAGATGGATGCTCATGATCCCAAGCACCCAATGGCTCGGAAGTAGGCAGAAATCGCCTCTCAACGACGAGTCGGAGGCCCTAAACGCAAATAAGAACGAGATAAGTCATCATTCAAGGAGAATCGAGAGGCCTCACCTGTAAACAAAGTCTGGCATCGTCTGCAATGTAAAGGGTTGTACATTACCATCATCCTGGACAATATATCCCGCAAAATTCGCATATGTGGCCGCGGCGCATCAGCGACGCCTCTTCCACCAAACGGTCACATCTCATGATGGTAGATCCCTAACATGCGCCATATACCTCAGCTGAATGCGGTGGTCTTGGAGATCATAGAATACAGAGTGTTCCGCGTTCCCAATTGCACCTGGGACTCCGCGCCCGCTGAGTCGAATAAGTAAAGATCAGCAGAGCTTAGCGCTATTCCAGAACACGAATACGAGGAACCGGGGCGTCCCTCACCTGTCAGTAACACGCCTGCTGCTGCGCGACATCCAACCACTTGCACCCGGCGAAACCTGGGAGACTTACCGGAGGAAGCCCATTCATCCTGTCAATCGACGAATGCTTCGAAAACATGACTTACTTCGATCAGCAGCGAGGAATGATGGATTGAGATGGTGAACCTCGTACGCGTGCCATGGCCTCGAAGTAGAAGCACGAGCACGAAATCCTGGGATGGACGCCCTCGATCATAAATCCGTGCTCTTCTTCGGAAAATTATAGAGGCTGTAGTCTGCGGGCGGTACCAGCGCGGAGATTCGGACCATTTCAGCGTTGTTGGGTGTGCGGCCAAGATCGATCCCGAGAGTTGACAAGAGATAAAGAAGGAAAGCAAGAGACTCATCGTATGGTGAATACGTTAGTAAGTCGGGACATTCGCTATGGGTAATAGACCTGGGAAAGTAGACACGGCAACGGTGGCTATGCGCAATAGCAAACGACGACTCGATTTGCGCCGACTGCAACGACCTGAGCCATGGGAGAGGAGGGAAACACGGACACCTCGTATGCTTGGAAGCTGAAAGCATCAATCCTCGGGAGTCGTTGGTTCAATGCCGCTCCTTGTCTGCAGAAGTCGCTCATCCCCCCGTTATGAAAGGCAGGTTGAATCGAAGCCAGCTCGGTCTGAGCGAATGCTCAGGAGCACCGGCTCTGTTGTCCGGAACCGGAGCCGAGAGCAGTCGTGGTGGTGTAAGTCCTGAAGAATCCTAAACTGCGAATCTCACACGGGTTGACCCATCCGCGAATCCTGGTACTTCACACTCAGCAGGTCTTGGGCCGCCTTGGTAGACCTGCCCATGCTTTCGGGCCGTCGAACATCGCCGCTGGGTCCGCATTGAATCGCTCGCTCATGCTGTCAACAGCCACCGAT